>CM022403.1:16125850-17375850 GCA_011833715.1 Carcinoscorpius rotundicauda
TTAAGAAATAGACAGTTAACTGTTTACTGGCAATAACTTATATAATTGCATTTATGTTTGTAATATGCTATTAAGTTCAACATAATTAAAAGTGTTCTGCTCCTGATTTTTGTTTGTATTCAATGTCCGGTGCATCACGTTGCAGTGTCCAACAGTAGTCAGCAAGCATTGACAAATTCCAGTTGCCCTGATATTGTTTTCCCATTGTAGCAAAACTGAAGATTTCAATAAAACTGTACATAATGGGAAAATGTGGAAGTGATTTTCGTGATCAGCAGCCAAAAATCTATAAGAAACACCAAACAGTGTTCAAGAAGCAAAAAACTTTGTTGTGCAGTGTTATCTACCATTAACTTTATTCTCCACAAGCAAAGAAAGGTAACAGAAAAAAACCTATTTCATGATATAAAGAGTGGTATTTTACCTTTCTGTGTTGTTGCAGATTTGAATATCAAGTTCAGGTCCTCAATTTCCTTCTTTTTCTTCCTACTTGTTGATCTACCTAAGGTAATGTGAGTTGAGTGTGATTACTCTTCTACTACCAACAATTTGTTTGAACCTTTGTATCAATAACTTCAATAAACATGGCATGCTATTTCATTGATTAAGTAAACAAATTATGCATTACAAAGATAATTAGTTTTAAAATATTCAAAACATATTATCTAATATATGTTCATTAAAAATAAAGAAAATGTGACAGCTGTCGAGATAAAAACTACACTTTGTGAATTTAACTTCAATGCGGTACTTATAAGAGATTACTATATTGAAGTATAATTTTACAAAGCCTTTCATACGGTTTTTCTTCCTACTTTCCTGCAGACAATGTTGATGATAATTATGAAATTACAAAGTGTTAAAAACATGTTAAAAGGCCATCAGAAAATTTGGCAGTTTCAAACACTGGTAAAAGTTAAGGTAGCTTGGATACCTTGTTAGACTAATATTTTGAATGCTAATGCACTGTCTTCTAATGAAGTTTATAAGAACTGACCACATCTTTTCACCATGATATTGAAGCACTAAAATGAGATAAATAACACCCAGAATTTGCCTTTACCAGACCCAACTTAAATACATCTGATCTATTTAGGATGTGTGTGTGTGTGTTGGTGTGCATCACCACAGAATATACCACAAATCAGCAAAGTATTTGGTTATTTCAAAAACAGATTTGATACACTAGCCAAAGAATACTATAAAAAAACAGAAACAAGAAACAGTCTCTTCTTTGCATAATACACCATCTCATGTGCACCAGACAAAACAATATCACCAAACAAGAAGCATCACAATGTAATTGAAAAAACAATTAGTCATGATGACGAAAATCCATCATTACTACACAACCTGTGTGAGGAAATTAGTCACTCACACAATCAGCAGAACTTCACAAGTAGCATGGAAATTTCTAAGGCAGACACAGAGAAGACAGCTTTCTGTGCAAGATGTGAACTGCCTTTAAAAAGATTAATTTTTGATTACTGAATATTGAAGATAGTAATAATTAGACACACAAGTTGATTATTTTCATAAAATTAATTGATTACTTTGCATGAAATGAAATGATGTAATCAATTCTCATATGTATACAATTGTATTTCATTCTGATTAAGAAATTTTGAAATTTAACCATGAATCTTGCAACAATAAATTATTTTTTGATCTGACCTAAAGCTGAGCAATGTAAATCTAAATCAGGTAGCCAAAGTGAGAGAAAAATAGTGCCACCATCAATATAGATACCCATTTATTTTTGTTTCTGTTCAAAGACATTAAAATTACATTTGGTTGATATAAATAAACTGTTTTTAAACTGCAAATTTTTAATGCTGCTTTCACAAGCCAGACACCCAGGATTTATGCTGAATGGTTGCCCTAACTAAATAATATCCTTCTGGAATGAGCTAAAACTCACTTTTAAAGTTTTCAGGTTGAACAAAAATCTCCCACAAAGTTTTATGAAAAAAATATGCAGATTTAGTAATGGTATTGCAAGTTTTTGCCTTCCATAGTACACAGTAGTAAACTTGCAAGATGTGTATTTTGTGTTACTGACTATTTGCTTTCATTTTTGACTTTTGTTTTCAGAGTAAATACAAAGGCCATGACCTTCACATCAGTGGAACAATTCTCACCTTGTTATTTTAAAAGTTTGTTCTTCAATCCATCCTTCATTTCTTTAAACATCATTGACTAGCATATCAGTGCAAGTATAACTTTCTCTAGCAAAATTTGTTGCATATTAGTGGCATATGAGAAAAGGTTTGTATTTTCAGATTTAATTGTATTTCCAGTCATGTTCATAAGATCATATGATCTCCTGGAAGTAATGTAGTACAAAGAATCCTTAATCCTGCTATGCAGAATGCAAGCAATCAACTGCTCTTTTAAAGAGCACTGAAACTTGATGCTTTTCATAGAGCTTCTTGATTTAGAAAGTTTAATGTTGTTGTGGATTCAATACCAAATTGAATCGACATTGCTCCTATACCATGTTGAAATACCACAACAATGTCTTGTTTTTACACTTCAATTCTTGGATTATCTGCATCATTCATTCAGTGTCACAAACTCCATGGGATCCTCAGAAGTACTGCTAGGAATTTCATCTTCATCACTCTCTGGTGGAATAGATAAATCAAGTCCTTCCTTTTCTCTTTCTTCATACTTTTAATTCACCTTGCTTGCTCTTTCACACCTGCTTTTTGTGCCATTTCGACCTCCAAGTCTGAACCACTGCATCTACACTGTCACTTTGAAATTACAAGCCACTTTCTTCTTTTCCTGTATTAATGTTACTTTATCAATAGAGGATCAGCACACTTAATCAGTGAATGTTGTAGCATGTTAATATCTGTTTTGTGGCCAGCTGTAGATCCACTTTTCACAAATGGTGTAGCACTTGTCTGTTTTTTGGCCACTGAGGTTTTTGGTAAGGGCATCAGCCAATAAATAAAATATCTAGATTGACAGCAAAGTATAATAACCTACCCATGTTGTTTCTGGTCTTATATCTGAATTTGTTTCAATGAAAAACTATTTTTTATAATATTAAATAGTTTTTCATAGTTTAAAACTTTCACATAAAGAGTCACTAAAGCAATTAAGTTAAAAGGAAATGTACTTGTCCTATTAAGTACTCTTGATGATTTATTAGCTGCTTCGCATGGACAAGTGACAGTAAGAATAAAACCATAATGATTTGTAGGACTCACTCAACAACTGGAAAAGCCTTTTTTTCTGTATACGATACAGCCACAATTCAAAGTGATAGGACATGCACTTATTTCACCTTTGCCTTTAAAGTTTAAAAATCGTAAATTTACAATTTATGTTGTCCCTACTTATGAGTTACATACTAATAATTTCATTTTAAAATGTTGTCCAAATCTATTTACATTGAACATTACATTTGTAATAATACTGCAGATACTACTTATAATTAGCATGAACAATTATTACGTAGCTAACTCATTTTTGTATTAACACTGACAGACTGGAATTAAGCTTAGCCGCTACGGTAAACTTAAAGTACAGTATATTACTTCAACGTACAAATATTGAACTGGTTACAATTTACATAATTCAGAATTTCAATGCCTATGTATACAAAAATAAAATTTAAAATTGTTTTACTTTGATATATTTCATTTTTTTGATCAACTTTCTTTCCTGGTTCGTTTGTTTTTTCTTTGGAGACACCACTTCATTAAATAAAACTATAAAAATTGTCAGTTTCCTGCGTAGTAAGCAATCTATATGTGTTATCAAGCGACCTCTACAGTTTCGAACAAAGAGTACAATACAACCGAATCTGCAAGAAAGTTCTCATCATATGCAGAAAATAAAAAAAGCATACGTATGTTTATATTCTTATCATTGTCAGTAGAACAGAATATTTTGTAATATTAGTAGTATTATTAGGTTAAAAGGTGAGAAATAGGACTTGACTGATATCATAATAGTTGTCTCCAGATCCTAAGATAAGTAATTAATATGATTTTAATCTGTGATTTTTGATATATTGCATTAGTTCTAGAACTAGCGCTCATACCCACGAAATGTGTAAAGCTAAAATTCTATGTCGGATGCTAATCAAACTCAAAGTTGGTAGTAGAGGTAGCTGTAAGTTAATAATTGCAAATACAAATTATAAATTAAAGTTCTTCAAAGTGTGTATGAGAATGAGATATATGGCTCATTTATTATCCGAGTTCACAATATTTTGTGACACAATAAGTTGTAAGTTACTCAAAATTTCGAATAGAAAGATTTGCATTCTCAAAGCAGTATATTTTAATTTTAGATTATAACATAGTTTAGTAACAAACTTTTCAAATATTTGTTGGACATCAGTTTGTTTGTTTAGAATTAAGGACAAAGCTGCACAATGGGCTATCTGTCCTCTGTCCACCATGGGCATCAAAACCCAGATTTTAGTTTAGTGGTGTGAGTCTGCAGACGTAACGCTGTGCATTAGGGGCTTGGACATCAGTATGAGAACTTTTTTAACATCTAAATTGTATTTTATTAGGTGTCAGTTAAGTCCTCAAATGTTACCTTAAGAGTATTAATAATAGACATAATACATTCAGCAAAGTAAGTGAAAAATATTAATTCTTAAAGCTTTTTTCTTTGATTGATAATGTAGTACCAAAGAAACTGCTGTTGTGGCATATAATACAAGTCATTAAGGATATTCATTTGAAGCATTCTTGGAAATTTCATACACACGCATATATATTCTTGTGGGATCACTGGCTATTAGTAAGAAGCCAAAGGGTCTGATATTACTGAAGATGAAAACATATTTTAAATTGTTCAGTTACTTATTTTGCTTATGTTTGTGATTTTTTAGGATAAAATACAAATAATTTTCACAATAAAATGTTATTACCTAAATTTCAAATATTTGCACATTTTATAGAAATGTAATATAAAAATATTTTCACCATTTCAGTATTAATTTGATGTTGTTGTTGTTGTTGTTTTGAATTAAGCACAAAGCTACACCATGGGCTATCTGTGCTCTGCCCACCACGGGTATCGAAACCCGGATTTTAGCGTGTAAGTCCGCAGACATACCGCTGAGCCACTGGTGGGCATTAATTTGATAAAAAGTACGTATATATTGAATATACTTTATATGTGTATATGTAGTCATAAACTATAGCAGTTTATAAAATAATTTTTAAAAATATTTTAAGTATAATATTTTTATCATTTGAGTTGTCTATAATTACACTAAATAATGTCTACACTCTCACATAATTTTGAAAGTTTTTTTTTAAACATTTAATTATTTTCCTATTGTAAATAATATGATATGATGATGGATTTTTAATGAATCTTTGTATGCACTGGAGCCATTTTAACAATAAAATATTGTTTTCACTGTCAAATATTCCTGTCTCACATGTAAACATCAGTTATTCTCTTTGAAATGAAACATCTGTTTTCAATTGCCTAACTTTAAACTTCATACAACTTTTGAACCACTTAACCAAATGAAATTCTGGTTCTTATTCTATAGTATCAACCATTATTTGTATTTTGATAAAATTATTGCAAATATTAACAACAAAGGCACCATTTATAAATGTTTGGAATCTCATTAGAAAATAATGGTGGTATACAGGTTTAACATTATTTAAGTATGATTATTTACACACATTGAAAAACCTTCAGTTGTCTAACGTAGTTGACTGAGGTGAAAAAAGCTAAAAGAATTAGGTATATTTTTTTCAGAGAATATATAATTTGAAAACAAGAAGGCTATTTTAACCTTGATATTAGATTTTGATGTGGGCTTCCATTGCATTTAATAGCTTATAAAGCTCACTGGCGTACAACAACTACAGTATTGGTTGGAATACTATTGATGTAAGTAGTTTGTTGTAACAACAGTTTTTATAGTATGAAGTTTGTAAATGCTAGCTTAGAAAAGGTATTCACTCCATCACAACTGTTATACAAGTGTTCATTGTCTGTTCCCTAGTAGGAAAGATGTAAGTGTTTGAATTTATAATGCTAAAATCAGGGTTTTGATTTCCCTTGGTGGACACAGCAGATAGTTCGTTGTTGCTTTGCTGTAACAAAACAAACACATTCTGTCAGATATGTCTAGAATATTGTCTACCATCCACTCAGCATATTGTCTGACTGAAATTATATATCAATGAAATCATTAGATCATTAATGCATGTAATAAACATTTGAAGTCCAAAGTACATGTAGTTTTTATTTTAATTAATGCATTCAGAGGGAGATTTTAAGTTTCTAGCTTGTTATTCTACATTCTCAAAGTTTATTTGCAATTTTTCTCTATTTTGTTTCACACAACTATTTAAAAGTTATCATATTTTATCAGGCTATGTAGTAGTGGTAGTGGATTTATCAAGTGGAAGCTGACCTATGCTCTCCATGGAGAGTCATTGTGTGGGTTTTCTGTACATTAAAACACAGCTGGCTACAGTGCAATGTTTTATCTCATTAGACAGGACTTAGCGTATAAACAGTACTGGTATGTATTTTTTTTCTGGTCACAATCAGCTATGTTTTTGAGTGGTTGTGATACATGCTTTATTAAATAGTGGGGTTTAACTACATTGCTTTAGTGATTATGTTGTAAATTTCATTTCCAGAAGATAGGTAATTATAGCCTTCCTTATCTGGTAAAACATAACAGAAGTGATCCTTTTTATTTTGTTTTTTAGTAAGGTATGAGTTTAGTGCATTATGTAATCACAGTGTTTGATTTTTGACCTGTTGAGATGTAAATCCAGTGTTTTGGTATCATGAAAATTCTAGTCAAAAAATAATAATATCTAGATACTTTCAAACATTTGTTAACTTTTCATAAGTCTATATAATCGCTGTCTTCAGCAATTTTTAATCATGAAAAATTTTAAAGGAACTCAGCATTGACAGTTTTTATGCCCCTGTAAAAGTGTTTCTTGTGCATATCATCAGGGTCATAAAAGCAAGAACTTGTTTACCCTTTTTAATATTACTAAAATATTAGGGTATAAACATTTGATTATATTTTAGGTTTTGTAATTAAAACTTTTAATTACTTTTCCATTATTTACAATTTGTTACTCTCTTATAATTTAGAAAAAAAACAATGTGCTCCTTTCCTTTGAAGGAGTTTCAAAATGACAGGGTTTATAATTTTGTTGTTTTCTGACAATAATTATATTTTCTCAGACTGCAAGCTAATAAGTGATGCATTAAATTAGTTTTGATTCTCCTTTGTTATGTTTATAAAGAATACTTGATTATGAATTCCAATAAAAATTCCTAAGTTTATCAGCAGTTTTACTTAAAACCTCTAGATACCTACCTTGCAGCTTAATAATGGAAAATTTCACTACCACACCAGCTTCTTGAATATAAAACATGGTAATTGTCAGTCAGATTTTCAAAGAAATTTTTGCAGCCTTGATGACATTCTGTAAGCCCTGACATAACATGACTGGGATTAACTTGTTGCCACTTGCTGATAATATCAGCAGCAGGTTATCACAGAGATGTATTGTTCTTAGCATACATATACAGTAAATGCCATAGAAATAATGCTCTTCGTGTAATTTCAGATTACTGTATCTATATAAGCAGCTGTTTCATGTGGGGTAAAATTCTCCTGCAGGGTTAAGAACCTAAAAGAACAAACCAACATTTACTATTATGGAGTATATATAGTTGTAAATCTACAGTATAAATTAAATGAGTCTTACAAATCATAAATGATTAAGTCTGATTGTAAGCACTTGTCTGTAATGGCAGGTTAATTGCTCTTAATTTTAACCCTCTGTTCCTAGAAACATTTCTTGAGACGTCTCTGAACCAAGTAGTTTAGAAATAGTAGATATTTTATTTTTACCTAAAAACATTGAATGAATTTTTATTTCTTAAAAAGTTATAAAAGTTGCTATTTAAGAGATGCTTTCTTGTTGGAAAGACAACAGAAAGTTCACTAACATAAGTTTCAGTATTAAATGATAAAGATAAAAAACAAACAAACATGCAAATCAGGTACATATTGTAATGATGCAAGGAAAACACTAGGTAAAAAAAAATTAAAGGAAATACAAAATATATGAGTTTGAAAGTGTTTACAAGAGGATAACTTATTGTTTAATTTTAAAAGTATAACAAAGAGAACAGACTACTAATATTCATCATTAGTACAACTCACCATTTCAAACAACACAATAGTCTTCTTCCACTAGATGGTTCGTGTTTAACCTTCCAGTCCTCTTTACATCACAATTTATATCTGTAATGCTAAACATCTTTTTTCTTGATCATTTTATGGGAGTGTGTACAAAGAAAACATACTCATATCAAGAACTTCAACTTACATTCTTTGTCCAGTGAATAATGTCACTCCATGACCTTTGTTCACTGACAGCATTGGTCATGAAACATTTTCAATCATTATCATACTTGGTCAACCAGAAATATTTTAGTTATAACCCATTTAACCTGGACTCTATATACAGTACTTAAACATACCTAGTAGTGGATCCACTAAGATCTTACTACACCAGTTAAATGCCTTCTTTATTTCAGTTAATTCTATAGCTACCCAATGCACCAATTCTTTAATTATTTTTATTTTACGATTTTCCAATCTTAATTCAGTCCAATTCTTTTTAAAAACAAATATATTTAGTTTAGTTTCTCAGATTCGATTATTTTATAACTGTGATTTTATCTGAATAATTTTCAGTTTTCGAATTCTGCCTTATTCTCTGTTTTTGTTTCCAAAAATTAGTTTACTTCAAATGTTTAGAGTTCCCAAGTTTATGTTGAAAATAGTGTACTGAGTAAGAGAGAAAAAAATGATACTTTTCTATAGACCTTTACAAAGCAGAATAATTAGGATAAAGAACATTTTTGAGTCAAATCTAACACACAGTACCTCAGTACACACCCACACTATCCCTTTATTATGTGTACAAATTTTTAGGTTCTTCTCTCTTGGATGCATTGCAGTCACACATACAACTCATTATAATGTTAATCGCTAATTCTATGTGACCAAATTATCCAGCTCAGACAGTTCTTCTTTTAGTTTGGCTCTTAAAACGTGTAAACAGATAAACTGTTGTTTCATGAACTGAAACCAGAAGTGTGTTAGTCACTAGTTTGGTGCCAAATCTTCTCGCTACCTCCATACGATCATTCCAACCTACAGGTCATTCTGAAAGTCCAGTTGGCCAATGAAACTAAAGTGGTGACCTGAAAACGAACATGTACAGTAAGGTAAGAGACTACATTTTCACTAATGACAGCAACAGAAACAAACTCCTACGATCAAGATTCTAAAGGTTGTATTGTGGTTGTTATAATTATTACGGCCAATCCCATCATCCGTTGGTAAAAGAGTAGCCCAAGAATCGGCGGTGGGTGGTGATGGCTAGCTGCCTTCCCTCTAGTCTTACAGTGCAAAATTAGGGACTGCTAGCGCAGATAACTCTCGCGTAGTTTGGCGCGAAATTCCAAAACAAACAATTTATATAAATTTTAATACATCAGCTATATAAGTACACAAGAAAAATGATTAATAAAAAACAACATTAGATGAGACGTCTTTGAGGATTTACTAAAAATGGTGTTTAAACTAAGATATTTGTAATGTTCAGGTACAGTTTTAAACGTTCTTTAGATTACAATATGGTAAATTTGTCAGGAATATCCTGTTATTTTTTATTATTTATTTGTTCACTTCTGTAATGTGTTTGACGTTCACGCCATCTACTTCTAAAATTTCATCTCCTGTTTTCTTCAATCCAGATAGTAAAGTTATGGTTTCAATGTCTCTCATTCGAGACACGAATAGTCCTGAAACTATAAAAATAATCACGTTTTAGATCTCTTTAACCAATTTAAATCTTTCTTAAATCAATATATCTTACTTTCATTAATAATTCGACAGTTACGGGTTAGAAAAGGTGTCGGTAAGGATCTGTCAAATCAATAATTTAATGTTTTTCATAAATGAACCATAAAAGTCATTACACTGAATTCTTTTTAAATTTTGTTAAACTGTTTTTGCATAAAAAACGGATTACGGCTTTTTTTTAAGTACCTGAAATATTATTAAAGCAAAAATAAATGAAAATCAGTGAGACAAGCGAATTATAAATGTAGATGTAAATATGTAATTATCTCTTATCTTCTCATGAGGCTTAGTTTTGTAACTACCAATAGTAAAACATTCTCTGAAGCACCAACGGGTCGTTATCGACCTTGTTCAATTTCGCATCGTTATCCTCTGATATATCTTTCAAATTGTCTGTTTGTTTTTTTAAGCAGTTAATTTCTGGTAGTGGTCCACATACTCCAATATATTGGGTAATTTTATGTTTTTGCCTATTAAAAGTGTTATGTGGGATGGTCGTTTGTGTAACAGTGTTTTGCGCTTATAAAGTACCTTTTCTTTTTTATCCTATGGCCGAGCGCGTAAGGTGTGTGACTCGTAATCCAAGTGTCGCGGGTTCGCGCTAAACATGCTCGCCCTCCAACCGTGGGGGTGTATAATGTGACGGTCAATCCCACTATTCGCTGGTAAAAGAGTAGCCCAAGATTTGGCGGTGGGTGGTGATGACCAGCTGCCTTCCCTCAACTTTTACACTGATAAATTAGGGATGGCTAGCACAGAAAGCCCTCGAGTAGCTTTGTGCAAAATTCCAAAATAAACAAACAAAACAAACTTTTTATCCTTTAATACCATTCTGCCTGATGTCTATACCAAGTCAAATATATCCTTGTTTATTAGGTAAAGAGCTAAAAACACTTTTCTCAAACCATCTACATCGTTAACTTGTCGAAACTGTTAATGCGGTCATGTGGCCTGAAACATCAGGGAGTCTAGGAGGTCACGTGAGTCATTGTTTTCACAAACTGTACCCAGAAGGCAATATCATGATGACCAGTAACCCACTTGAAGTAACAATGTATCTCAGGACGGCTGGTGTGAGAATTAATACTTTTACTGTTAAAACAGAGAATAATGTTTCGATCTTCTTAGGTCATCTTTAGATAAACAAAGATACAATATCAGTTGGAGTTGTTTTACTAGGAAGGTTTTGATAGGGGGAGTGTCAGCGACAAGCCTCTGAAAGACCCAAACCATCATTAAAGATCATTACTTTAAGTGGTAAGTCAATTATTTGTTCAGTAGGAACGAGTCACATTAATTCTAGTGGAAAGTCAGTCATTTTGTGCATTACCAAGAATGCTGGAAATAGATTATTACTTACAGTTGAGTATCAATAGTTTTATTGAGAAAAAACGAGTCTAGAGACAGATATCTATCTAGAGCGGTAAGTAAACTATTTGTGAAGAAGCAACGAGGTTGGAGACAGATCATTACTTGAAGTGGAAATTCAACTACTTTGTTCAAAAGTAACAGTGGTGGAGATAGATAGCTTTCTGTAGCAATAGGTCAGTTATTTTGGTTTAGAAGTAACAAGTCTGAAGAAAGATCATTACCTGCAGCATTAGATCAACTAGTTTTTTTTTTCAGAAGGAACAAGCCTGGAGATAAATCCCTACCTGCAGTACTAAGTCAACTATTTTGTTCAGAAGTAATGGAACTGGAAAAAGATAAATAACAAGTCTGGAGGTAGATCATCAATTCAAGTGGAAATACAACTATTATGTTTAGAAAAACAGTTTTGAGAATGATTAGTAGTTCCAAAGGAAAAAAAAAACTATTTTGTTCAGAAGAAATAAGTCTGGAGAGAAATCACTACCTCCTAGAGTAAATCAACTGATTTTTTAAGATAGAATAAGTTTAAAGACAGGTTACTATTTGCAATGGCAAATACATAATTTCTTCAGCAGAAACAAATCCAAAGAAAGCTCAGTACTGGAAATGGTAAGCCAACTATTTATATCATTGAAACAAGACTGGAGACAGATCACTACCTTCAGTGAAAAATCAAGTATATGGTTGAGTGTGTGTGTTTGTAATTTTCGGATAGCAAAGCTACCTGCTGAGCCCACCGAGGGGAATTGAACCCATGGTTTTAGTGTTGTTAATTCAGAGACTTGTTGCTGCACTTGCAGGGTGAGCATGTAGTTGAGAACGAGAAGTCTTTACATCACTACCTGCAGTGTCAAATGAACAATTTTCTTGAGACAAATCACTACTTGCATTAGTAAGTGAACCATTTTGTTGTGTAAAAAAAAGTCATTAGACTGTTTACTACAAGAAGTGGTAGGTGAAAGTTTTTGTTCTCTGTGAATCTTAGAGTGAAAAAGATAATGACCTGTTGTGGTGTATGAAATATTTTGTTCACAATGGAGTACAGGGATAAATCACTATTTGCAGAGGTAAGTCAACTATTTTGTTCAGTAGCAACAACTCTGGAAAGATCACTTCCTGCTAAAGTAAGTCAGCTGTTTTGCTTAGTTGGAATAATTCTATGGACTGATTGCTATTTCCCGATGTATATAAAATGTTTTATTCAGTGAAATGAATCCAAAGAAAGCTCAGTATTTGCAGTAGTAAGAGAAATAGTTTGTTTAGCAGCAACATATCTGAGATATTTCATTATCTACAGTTGTAAATCAACTGTTCTGTTCAAAAGTGATGAAACTGGAGAAGAATAAATAACTAATCTGGATATAGATCACTATTTTGAGTGGAAATTTAACTATTTTATTCAGAAGGGAGGAGTCTTGAGAAAGATCATTAGTTACAATGGTTAATCAACTATTTTGTTGAGTATCATCTTCAGTGGGTATAATCATAACCTGCAGCAATGAGTCAACTACTTTTATCAAAAGGAACACATAATTTTATGTTTTTTGAAATTCCCCCAAAATATTTTTAAGGTTCTTCATTTTCTTTCTACTTGTATATTATAGCTTTCATAATTTAAAGAACTTAACATAAGCATGAAAATTCATGACCAAATAGAACAAATTTTCACTCTATCATACATGTTAATTTTACCATCGCTAGATGATGCGAGTTTTGGATTTTTGTGCAAAGCTAAATGAGTGCTATCTGGGCTAGCCGTCCCTAATTTAGCAGTGTCAGACTAGAGAGAAGGCAGCTATCCATCTCCACCCACTGCCAACTCTTGGGCTACTTTTTACCAACGAATAGTGGGATTGTTTGTCACCATATAACTCCCCCCACTGCTGTAAGTGTGAATATGTTTGGTAGGACCCTCAGATTATAAGTCGAGTGTCTTAATTACCTGGCTGTGCCAGATCTAGGTGGCATGTAATTAATAAAAAGAAAGTTTTTCTTGTCAGAATTTACTTTGCGCACTATAAATATATATAGAATTTTCCTATTACAAGTATGTGTGTCTTTAAAAGATATTATTTACCTTAGTATTATCTTAGAAAAAAGGTACAAAAAGAAATAGTTTTTCAACAATTAAACTGAAAGCCATTATCAAAATTTAAAAGTATGAAAAACTCTCAAAAGCTCTCAAGATAGTTAGCTTTCATGACCGATGATGGAAGTAAATGCTATCACCCTTTTTGTTATTTAAGTAAATAGAAGAAAGTAGTGCTTCTTTGAAATTTACTTGTGCCTATACATTATGTACCTATTCTGTTCTTCCTAACTTATTTAATTTTAGTATGGTGAAATTTATCTACATATTGAATCATTAACAGAAAACTTTCTAGGCACAAAAAAAACACTTCAAGAAACAAATACAACAATTCTGTAGACCTTTTTTTCAGAGATGCAGTTGGAAACTAGTTTTTTGCACAAAACATCTTTTCATTTTTGAGACTTGAATTTGTTGTCCCATTTTTTCATATATCACTATGGCTGATTTTATCTAGAATCAAATTAAGCTTATGAACAGAGACTGTATGAGCAATATCAAAAGACATATTTATGTTTAAAAAAAATGATAGCTTTCTAAAGAGTTAGGACAATTGCAATAATTATCTTTATTATTAAGTTCTTTATTATTTGAAATACCTGCAGTGACAGATATTTTTATATGTTAAACATTTCTTTTTCACTATAAGTGAAATTGAAAGAAAAAACTGTTACATGCAGGCCTAATTCATTCTTAAATTGGGTATATCCTCTATTATAATGAGCATTTTTGCTAGTTGCACAAAATATATATTTTATTGGTTGATTCAAAAGGTTCTTAAAGCCATTGTATACAGTATAGAATTTGCTACCATACAATATTCAAATGTTGCTTTATTTTAAATATTAACAGTTTTTCTCCTTTCTTTTTTCTTCTACATTTTTTATTTGTATATTGATAACGACATCTAAGTAAAATGCAAAACAAATAAAGTTTGGTATGAATAAAATAGATAAAGCAGTGTTTCTAAACTGAAAATAATGTTAAAGATAAATTTATGGTAATCTTGTCATTGTATTTTTTATCTAAATAATAAGGGTCAATTTCTTTGATAATTTTATCAGTTTTATTACTTTTTATCATTAAGGAACAACTTCTTTAACATTTTATTTTGATATTCTGTGTTTATTCTCTTGTTAATTTTACTTTTGGACACTTCATGACCATAAACTCCAGGATAATTTAGAAGATCAAACAAAGTTAACAATACAAATTAAATGGATGATGACTAAGAGAGAAAGAGATAATTTTCTGGATTAAACTTAATATTCAGGTGTTAAATTTTATCATTTATAAATATAATATAGTGAATATAACAATTATTTTTTATTATGTTTTAAGAGTTTAATTTTTCATAACTTTACTGTAATATCCTAGATTTATTACTGTAACTTTTAGACACAGTATGGCAGCATATTGTAAGTAAAATTGAATAACAAATAAAAAAATGTAATAAATACAAAGTAAATGAAGTTCAAAATGAATACAGTAGGAAAAAAACATTTATGAAAATCATAAAAAATTAAATTGTCTTATGCTTGTCCAAATTTGTTTCACTTTGCTTTTACACTTTGAATTATAATTAGGATAAGAGAATGGTAGAAAACCTTGAATATCATGTTAAGTTTTTCATTTTATGAATATCTTTTGAAAGTTTACTTATTAATTTCAACTAAAAAGCACATA
This sequence comes from Carcinoscorpius rotundicauda, assembly GCA_011833715.1. Taxonomy (NCBI): domain Eukaryota; kingdom Metazoa; phylum Arthropoda; class Merostomata; order Xiphosura; family Limulidae; genus Carcinoscorpius; species Carcinoscorpius rotundicauda. Next base: position 16,140,916 of record CM022403.1, read on the forward strand.
GTGAAAGATAACCAATTGTAATAATAACTTTGTAAATCAAAATATTACTTTTTAAATTCACTTTCATAAAAGAAGATTGACATGATTAATTATGAAAGTTACATAAAAACTAAAGTTTGATAACTGGCAATGAAAAATTATTTAATGTAATTATTACAGCTTGAGTTATGGTCAGAAATGATCTTACTTTGACTCTGCTAAAGAAATTATAACATTTAAACATTAAAGAAATTAAAATATTTTTTTAAAGTAAATCACAGATTCCAATCTCAAACTCTTCAAAAATGGCAGTCTCTATTATTGTCAATGGCAGCTTATTCCATAAGTTAAATTACCATCAAAAATAAATGTTTTATCAGGGCTTAGCCTGTCTTTCCTAAACCTTAAACTTGTGACCTGTTGTAGAATTATGTTTAGAATATATCACAATGGAATTAGAGGACTTTGATTAATCACCCAGATAATCGTGTAAACTTCAATAAAATCACTTCATACTCTTCTCACAATAAAACATATATTAACATATTTCTATAAAATCATCTGTGTAACCTTTCTCTGGACTGTTTTCAACAGGTCATTATAATTTTAAATAAGGCCACCAATCTGTACAAAGTATTCCAAGTGTGATTTCAAATCAACACACACACACACACACACAACAACTTCATGTACTTATCCATTTATGCAACAAGATCCTCTTGTTCAGTCACAGTTTCATATCAGTATTGTTCATTTAAATAACAATCAAAGGTCCAAGTTTTGGTCAGAGTTTTATCCTGTGTCCTGATTTTCAGTCTAAAAGTTATTCACAATTAAGCAATTTGATTATTTTTCCACTTAAGTTAAATTTTATTTTGCTTCAAGTCATGGTTAAAAAAATGTTTATTATTCCACATGAGCAATTATTATACATTTTTTGTAATTTCCTGGAGCACTTTACTAAAAGTAAAAGTACCATCTTCTATCCTTGATAATTGGATTCATTTTACCTTTAATAAAAAAGAGAAAACAGTGTTAGATGCCTGCCAACATTCATGTCAAGTCATCCAGATCCATTGTGGTCTCTTCTCCAGTTCCTCTGGTGTCGTGTAAAAGTCAAGAAAACATGTCACTTGTTTATTTGTGCACAAGAAGGTAGAACAAATTTCATCATAGTTAGATATTTGTAAACACACAAATCTTTTTCCAAATGGTACCAAAATGTTAAAGTTAATATAATGTCAATTAAATATGTCAGAAAGCAGCTGTTGTTAGATGGTGTACCAATCTGCAAAATCTACCTGTCGTGGCTTCTCATACTGTTAAAACATAAGTATAATAATCAATGACAAACATTATAATATCTATTACAACACTTTAATTAGAGAATTTCTTTTCTATAAATTCATTCCTGTTGTAGTTTATCACTTTTAAGTAACTGGTTTGTTTCAATGTTATAGTAGTTCTGATTAGTTACACAATCAACATTCTTTTTTTTTCTTGCAGCTGACTCTTGGCAACATGGAAGTTGTTTTGCAACATGTTTTGTTTCACTTGATGTAAATCTTCTGCATTTAACAAACAATCTGCTATCACATATGAACATGTTTTTATGGTCTCACAAGCCTATCTCATCCATAATGCTCTGCTTTCCAGTTCCTCAGGTATTCTGTAATAATCATGAGAACAACCTGTCAGTTATCTGTTTTCTTGCAAAAAGGTATAGCAAATTTTATCACAGTGAGTTGTTTTTAAACACAAACGTCTTTCTACATGTGGAAAAAAAATATTGAGGTTAATTTAATTCCAACAAATGTGTCAGAAAGCAACTGTTGTTAGCTGGTGTGTGAATCAGCAAAATACACTAGTTAGTGACTTTTTTTGTATTGTCGGTGCATAAGTATGGTAATAAATGACAAATGTTATGATATATATTACAACACCTTAATTAGAGAATTTTTGTTTCCTAACATTCTTTTCATGTGGTTTTGCTCTCTTAAGTGTGATGAATTTATCATCACATATTTACTTAATATTGATATTTAAGTTAAATTTATATTTAGAAATGCGCATAATTTGTACTGTTAAATCAGTATTGCAAAATTCCTGCATATCCAATAACACCGTAGAAATGTTTTGAACTTAAATAATATGTGTGTGTGAATGTAAACATTGGTGTATCATCTGTGTTGGTGCATAAGTTAAACTTGAGAATCCCCTCACAGCTATAATTATATACAAGGAATACAATGTGCCATAAGACAGTATATATTGTGGGTTTGTTATAGTTGGTATTCTGAAAACCCTGAAACCTAAAACCGATTGTTATAATGCTCATTAACTTCAGATAACTGACTAGGAACATTTACAGATTTGGAAAATTACAAATCATTTGACTTCAGTGTATTTGTGTTGGACAGTTGTATTTTTACAAACTCGTTATATATCTTCCTGGATGGATAATTTGATGTGTGGTTGATGAAGAAAAAAGAACAGAATTAGGTGAATTGTTTCCATGTCAACTCAAAATTAATTCACTTGTCATGAATCCTAAGTGAAATATCAGGGAAGTTCTAGTCTAGATAGAAGACTCAATATTGTTTGTAAGTTCTTAAAACTCTTGTACATAGATCATTATATGTTATATCCATTATTGTAAATTGTATCATTGTTTGTATGTTCAAATAAACAGTCAGATATGGATAGCAATATCATAAGGTAAAGATGAATACATAAATCACAACATAAACAGTCAGATGTGGATAGCAATATCATAAGGTAAATATGAATGCATAAATCAAAACATAAAGAGTCAGATATGGATTGCAATATCATAAGGTAAAGATGAATACATAAATCACAACATAATCAGTCAGATATAGATAGCAATATCATAAGGTAAAGATGAATACAGAAATCACAACATAAACAGTCAGATATGGAAAGCAATATCATAAGGTAAAGATGAATACAGAAATCACAACATATACAGTGAGATATGAATAGCAATATCATAAAGTAAATATGAATACATAAATCACATTATAAACAGTGAGATATGGATAGCAATATCATGAGGTAAATATGAATGCATAAATCACAACATAGAGTCAGATATCGATAGCAATATCATAAAGTAAAAATGAATACATAAATCACAACATAAACAATCAGATATGGATAGCAATATCATAAAATAAAAATGAATACATAAATCACGACAAAATCAGTCAGATGTGGAAAGCAATATCATAAGGTAAAGATGAATACAGAAATCACAACATATACAGTGAGATATGAATAGCAATATAAAGTAAATATGAATACATAAATCAACATATACAGTGAGATATGGATAGCAATATCATAAGGTAAAGATGATTACATAAATCACAACATAAAGAGTCAGATATGGATAGCAATATCATAAAGATGAATACATAAATCACAACATAATCAGTCAGATATGGATAGCAATATCATAAGGTGAAGATGAATTCAGAAATCACAACATATACAGTAAGATATGAATAGCAATATCATAAAGTAAAGGTGAATACATAAATCATAACGTATACAGGGAGATATGGACAGCAATATCATAAGGTAAAGATGAATACATAAATCACAATATAAACAGTGAGATGTGGATAGCAATATCATAAGGTAAATATGAATGCATAAATCAAAACATAAAGAGTCAGATATGGATTGCAATATCATAAGGTAAAGATGAATACATAAATCACAACATAATCAGTCAGATATAGATAGCAATATCATAAGGTAAAGATGAATACATAAATCACAACATATACAGTGAGATATGAATAGCAATATCATAAAGTAAATATGAATACATAAATCACATTATAAACAGTGAGATATGGATAGCAATATCATGAGGTAAATATGAATGCATAAATCACAACATAGAGTCAGATATCGATAGCAATATCATAAAGTAAAAATGAATACATAAATCACAACATAAACAATCAGATATGGATAGCAATATCATAAAATAAAAATGAATACATAAATCACGACAAAATCAGTCAGATGTGGAAAGCAATATCATAAGGTAAAGATGAATACAGAAATCACAACATATACAGTGAGATATGAATAGCAATATAAAGTAAATATGAATACATAAATCAACATATACAGTGAGATATGGATAGCAATATCATAAGGTAAAGATGATTACATAAATCACAACATAAAGAGTCAGATATGGATAGCAATATCATAAAGATGAATACATAAATCACAACATAATCAGTCAGATATGGATAGCAATATCATAAGGTGAAGATGAATTCAGAAATCACAACATATACAGTAAGATATGAATAGCAATATCATAAAGTAAAGGTGAATACATAAATCATAACGTATACAGGGAGATATGGACAGCAATATCATAAGGTAAAAATGAATACATAAATCACAATAAAAACAGTGAGATGTGGATAGCAATATCATAAGGTAAAGATGAATACATAACTCACAACATAAACAGTCAGATATGGATAGCAGTATCATAAGGTAAAGATGAATACATAAATCACAACATAAACAGTCATATATGGAAAGCAATATCATAAGGTAAAGATGAATGCATAAATCAAAACATAAACAGTCCGATCTTTTCAAGAAAAACTGTTATTTGCCATTAAATGTTGGATTCCTGTCATTTTTATAAATTCAAATTTGTATAAAGGTATTTGTGCTGAATAGTGCTGTTCAATCTTTGAGTGGCTAATAACCAGGAGCTTGTAAAACTGACTCAGTACATACTGTCTGGTTATGTGAAGATTTTTTTATAGGTTTTGTTTATTCAATCATATTTTGTTCTCTATTTTCTGGCGTGGTTATCCCTATATTATACTTGTTTTTCACAAAAATAATTTATTACTTGTAATCAAATTAAATATATCAATTTTTGGTTTAAACTTTAGGTATAATGTTATTAAATACACCAAGTCTCACTTAGAAATCTAATTTTAATTCTAATAAATATAACAGGTCTTACTGAGAAATGTAGGCGTAATCCCACTAAGTAGAACAAGTCTTCTATAGAAATCTAGGTTTAAATGAACTAAATACACCAACTTTCATGTGTTGAAATACACGCGGTTTCCATTGAAAATTCAGATACACTCTTATTTTAGAAACCGAGGTTTAGGCCTTCTTAAATCTAATTTAATAAATAACTTGTATAAAAATATTTCATATGGGTACATTAAAAGAATTAATTTTGAAACTTTTCATTCCAACAACGCGTTATTTGCCTGTTCGTCGATTTTTATCTCATGCTTAGCCTAAAAAATCACTTTAAAGGTAAATAAAATGGTTTCAGTGTAACACACCTGCATATCTGAAGTTTTCCGTTTAAATAAATGATAGAACATGGAAGCATTTTACAAAATAGTTGAAAAACATTTCAAAACCTAAAGGAGTTCTCAACATACTTGTGTGAATTAGCCAAATGACCATGATCATCAACCTCATAGTTTCATAGGATAACATGACCATTAACCTCAAAGTTTCATAGAATAACATGATCATCAATAACATAGATCCACAGGATAACATGGTCATCAACCTACCTGAGCCGATAAGAGTTGGTACTGTTGGGAATTGCAGTTTTCCTTTGGTCATAGTATGGGTTTTATGAATGTTTATTACTAACTGCAATACAGCCTTGTTGAACCATCGCACAATATCTGTTATACGAGAGCATAATCGAAAGTATAACAAAAAATACATATATTATTTTTCTAAGCCTTGTTGGATTGTTACACCACGTGATACTGTAATAATTTGCGATCAGGTTTGAGCCTCACTTCATTATGAGGCAAAAAGTAATTTCTTTGATAGTTTCTTGTGGGTTTACGAGTGCTAGTTGCTTTCTCTAATTTTGAACTTAGAACTAGAGGGAAAGTAGCTAGAATACAGCTCCTTCCGCCAATTCTTGGGCTACTCTAACTGAATAGTAGGATTTGAAAGTCACTTTTATAACGCAACCACAATTATTCCCAAGTGACCTATATCACAGGACTGGATATAAGGTAGGCCAAAGTTTACCGACGTGCTAAATTATAGATGTAGGTAATAATCATTGAAAAACATTAAAAGAAATATAAATGTAATCCTTCAAAATCAGAGTGCAGTCTACTGAGTTAACACTTGTCAGTACCATACATTTCTATGTATTATTGGTTCACCTTGTACTTATTTCTTTCTAACTGCTTTTACATTAATATATACCCTTTTTAAGGTGTTTTTAGTTATAAATTATAAATGTCACGGGTACTTCGCTGCTTCAGAGATGTGACGGGGAGTAGACAACCATGAGACAAAACTATGTTTGTGCTACTGTTATTTTATGTTAATAAGAATTCGTTTTTGCTTTCACTTATAAGTTCTGCGAATTCCAAATGTTACGTTTTCCTGTTGAGTCCATGGTTGCTTAACCAGTCCCATGGTTAAGAAGACTAGTTTGATGATTTGCCAGTTTTCTGAATGATAACAAAGTTAAAGGAAGTAAAACCAGTAATAAATACTTGGTATTAAAATAAGGAAAATTATATAGTTTCATTAATCCTAATTTCAAGTAATTGAGATAAAAGTGATAATAACAATGGTTTACAAAGAAATTGAGGCAAGCACAAAAATAGCTGTTTTAACCTAATTTGGGGGTGCTGAATTCAGATTTGAAATCCGTTTTTACTCATCACCTCTAGTTTTTTAGATATGCATACTGTACATAAAGGCGTATATGCATTCAGGGTTAATTTCTAATATTGTGTGACTTATGTCTTCTCTTTTAGTTATTATGCAATAAATGCAAATAAATCAGATGAAGAAATGCCTCCAAGGGAAGATTCTGCCAAGTCAATCTCTTCCGAAGATATTGACTCTTTTTATTCAGGAACAAGTGGCAACGAGCCACACTGGATCACGCAAGAAGACCTGAATGACCTTGCTCGTGATTTGTATCTGTCAAAACAGCAGTCAGAGCTCTTGACTTCTCGGTTTAAACAGTGGAACCTAGTCCAGGAAGATGTAAGGATCACCAGTTTTAGGAATCGGAACAAAGACCTTGGTTCATTTTTCGACATGGAAAACAAGTTGTGCTACTGCACAAATGTACCTGGCTTGTTTACTTTCCTTGGTTTGCCACATAATTATTCAGACTGGCGTCTTTTCATAGACTCTTCCAAGCGAAGTCTCAAGGCTGTGCAGAAGCACAACGGGAATAAATATCCCAGCATTCCCACTGCACACTCTGTCCATCTAAAGGAGTCCTATGACAATATGGAGCTTCTTTTAGAAGCTGTTAAGTACAACCAGTACCAGTGGAGTCTGTGTGGTGACCTCAAGGTCATTGGTCTTCTTATGGGTATGCAAGCGGGCTTCACAAAGTACTGTTGATTTCTCTGTCTCTGGGATAGTCGAGCTGTATCCCAGCATTACAAGCAGAAAGACTGGGGGTCTAGAAGCACTTTCGTTCCTAGCGAACACAGCGTCAAGGAGAATCCTCTGGTTGACATGAAGAATGTGCTTCTTCCTCCTCTTTACATCAAGCTTGGTTTGATGAAGAATTTCATGAAGGCCATGGACAAAAACGGTGCTGCCTTCCAACACTTGTCTACTGTGTTCCCAGTTTTCAGTGCTGCTAAGCTCAAAGAGGGCATCTTTCTCGGACCTCAAATCCGAGAAATGCTGAAAGATACTGATTTTGAGGAGCTTCTTACCTTAAAGGAACTGAGAGCATGAGAAGCATTTAAGTCAGTCTGTAGTGGCTTCCTTGGTAACACACATGTACCAAATTACCAAGCCTGTATTGAGAAGTTGCTAAAGACTTATGAGGATATGTGATGCCGAATGTCACTCAAAATTCATTTTCTTCATTCCCACCTCAACTTCTTCCCTCCAAACCTTGGAGCAGTGAGTGATGAGCACGGAGAAAGATTCCACTAAGAAATTGCGAAGATGGAGAGCAACTACCAAGGCAAGTGGAACCCCAGCATGATGGGAGACTTCTGGATGCTCTTGCGTGACATCCCGGAGGCAAAATACACCAGATCTTTTAAGAAAACACACTTCTAACTGTCTGCAGTACTATGAATTGTGTACATTGTGTCATCCAAGTATATTTATTCCGTCATGTTCTTTATCTATCCCGTTTTATCTGTAATAAGCTGCTGCAACTGTTGAAATAAGCACGTATATACTCTGTATATACTAAAATGAGACTATTTAAAAGCCAGAAAACTAGAGGTGATAAAGCAAAACTGTTTATAAATTTGAATTCAGCACACCCAAATTAGTAAAAAAACATCTATTCACATTCTAGCCTCAAACAAAAAATATTTTTTTGTAAACCAGTGTAATTACATTTCACTCTGATAGTTATGGGAACTATGATGATATAAATAACACCTAGACCATTAATATCAGCCAGTGCAAAGAATCCTGGTGTTAGGCAAAATACCTTGTTGACATTTGATACGGCAGATGCAGTGTTTTGCCCCGGCACGGCCAGTTGGTTAGGGAACTCGATTCGTAATCTAAGGGTCGCGAGTTAGAATCCCCGTCACATCAAACATGTCTCCCTGACACCCATGGAGGTGTTATTATGTTACGATTAATCCCACTATTCATAAGTAAAAGTGCTTTTAAGAGTTGGCAATAGGTGGTGATGACAAGCTGCCTCTTCTCTTGTTATATGCTTCTAAATCAGGGACGGCAAGCGAAGATAGCACTTGTGGAACTTTGAGAGAAATTGAAAACCAACGAACGTTTAATGTGGTTGGCATATTATTATATTTTTTATTTACTTTTACTTGCGTCTCGTGGCTTACTAGTGAGTTTGTGGATTTATAATCCCCAAATTCGGGTCCAGATACTAGTGGTGAGCGCCTATCGGGTTATGTAGCTTTGTCCAGAACTCTCACGTTTACCGTTACCTGTGTACAATAAATTTGTCTGTGTTAATTTACAGCTAAGGACACAAATAGTAAGGGCTGTGTCGCATAAACGTTGAAACACAAAATCATAAACTGGCTTTGATTTTTACATTTTACTAGTGTTGTTGTTTTGAATTAAGCACAAAGCTACACAATGGGCTATCTATGCTGTGCCCACCACGGGCATCGAAACCCGGATTTTAGCGAGTAAGTCCGCAGACATACCGCTGAGCCACTGGGGGGGGGTTTACTAGCGATTAAAATCACAAGAATAAGTCAGATTCAGATGCTATCCTTCCCCAGTACTTTATGTGTGAAATAAGTCTCTGAAAAAAGTAAAAAATAATAACAATAATATAATTCTGTAACTATTATCAGCCACTAAAAATAATCCTGGCCCGGCATGGCCAGGAAGTAAGGGAGCTGGAATCGTAATTTGAGTGGTCGCGGGTTCGAATCCCCGTCCCACAAAAAATGCTCGCTCCTTCAACTGTTCGAAATTCCGAACAAATAAAAAAACAAGTAAAAGCAATCCAAACTTATCCATAAATTATATCAGCTAAGACGTGACTTGAGTGTCACTTCAGATTTGATAAATATAGCTGGAGTTATACAACGTTTTGGACTGTATCATACTCATAGAAAGTAAAATAAAAGAGAGATTGTTTTTTAAACTTCGCGCAAAACTATTCGAGAGCTATCTTCGTTAGCCGTCCCTAATTGAATAGTGTAAGACTAGAGGGAAGGCAGCTGGTTATTACCATCCACTGCCGGCTGTTGCTTTACTTTTTTGCCAACAAATAGTAAGATTAATTGTCATGTGATAACACTTCTAGGCTGAAAAAGCGATCATGTTTGGTGCGACCGGGAATTGATCCCGCGCCCCTCGGATTAGGAGGCGAACGCCTTAACACACTCGGCCATGGCGAGCCTCCCTCTCTAAAACAAGAGAGAGAAAAATGTATGAGAAAAGGTCAGGTTAGAAAAAAAAAAGACTGTTACTCATATTGTTATTTTAGCAACTGAGAAGTAATATAAAAAGTAAAGTTTGTAAATTAGAATACTTATTTAAGACAGCTTTTAACAGAAGTCATTCTTAAGTTTTAAGGAACTCTTTTAAAAAAGCATAATGACGTCACAGGAAGCGATCTAAAAATCGACGTAACACAACTGAAACAAACACTTTTCTAAATTTTGCTATGATTGTCATACTCAATAGATGACGCGACAAAATTGAATTTTACGATAAATATTATCAGTTGATCTTTCGCATATTAACTGGAAAGAATCCAACGATGTATATAGACTATTTTGTTTTCTAACTTTTTTCCTAAGAAGGGGTAGAAAAATTCCTTTAAATAGGGCATATCTCCACGTCTTTATGGACTTTCATCCCCTAGAATTAAGTGTAACTGGCACTATTAACGTTTCTGTTGTTTTTTCTGAGTCACAGGAAACTATCAGACGTTGCAAACTGGTTATTTTGATTAAGGAATTTTGTCCGAGATGGGCGATAAGGAAAAAAAAAACAAACTGAAATGGGGCAACATTTCCACATTTGTAAATATGGATTTGGCTATAAAGACAAACTAATCATTTAAATTACTTAGTTGTTTCCTTTCATACAGCATGATTTGCAATTAGCATCTAATGAAATCTTTAGGGATTAAATAACAAAGGAAAGAATGAAGAGAAACATTACCTAACATCACCATTTGTGTATTTTTCCTTCATTAACAACTCATATCTTGATATATTTTTTTAAAAATTACAAATAACTGTCTGAGGTCAAACATACTGTTGGTGGAAATTTGCTTTGTACTTTCGTGTTAATATTCTGAGGTGACTTATTGAAATCATACTTGCTTTGTTTATTAATCAGATGTAATGTTACCACCTTGATTTGTTCACCAGCGCAGATACACGAACTGTATTAATTAGAGGCATAACATTGTTTGTTTGTTTTTTTAATTTTGCATAAAGTTATACGAGGGCTATTTGCGCTAACTGTCCTTAATTTAGCAGTGTAATACTAGAGGAAACACAGCTAGTCATCACTAGTTACGGCCAACCATTGAGTTACTGTATTATTAACGGATAGTGAAATTGATTGTCACGTTTTAACTCCCACACAGCTTAAAAAGAGAGCATATTTGGTGGGACGAGGATTCAAACCCGCAACTCTGATGTTACGGGTCAAGCACTCTAATCTTCTGGTCATGAACATTGTTTTATAAGACAAAAAACAAACAAACAAGAGTTTACAATAAATATCGCTGAAAACAGTTTCTTTACTCTAACTGCAAAAAGAGCTAACAATGCTGTTTGTTATGTCAAAACTCACCGTTTCCAAAAAAAAGTTTATTATTATCGTACTCAAATTACAACAATATTTTTAACTTTGTTTCTTTGTTTGTTTTGAATTTCGCACAAAAGCTACTCGAGGACTATCTGCGATAATAATTTAAGTGTGTGCAATGTGCATACCTATTTATTTACCTATCATAATAGCACTTGGTATAAATATAAGTAAAACAAATGCTGTTTTATAGAGTATGTTCATTATTTTGGTAGTTTTTTTCTACTTTCAGTAATATATACCTCAGTGTTACGCAAACACAAACAGAGACAAGGTAGTAAATTTATATTCTGACATTCGAAAAATATACATGTGTGAAATAAATTAACTTTTATAGTATTTTTATAATTTTCACTGAGCAACAAAATTCTGGTCCTCGTAAACAAGAGTTGCGTAGATATCACAAACAGATTATTTCTGAAAGGTGTAAAAGTTGGGTCACAAATAATCAGTCTTTGTACAGGGAACAAATAATTAAAGGCCGGCATGGTCAGGTGGTTAAGGTACTCGACTCGTAATCTGAGGGTCACGGTTCCGAATCCCCGTCGCCCCAAACATGCTCGCCCTTTCAGCCGTGGGGGTTATAATGTAACGGTCAATCCAACTATTCATTGGTGAAAGAGTATCCCAAGAGTTAGCGATGGGTTATGATGACTATCTGCTTTTCCTCTAATCTTACACTGCTAAATTAGAGATGGCTAGCGCAGATAGCCCTCGAGTAGTTTTGCGCGTAATTAAAAACAAAAACAAACAAATATTTAATGAAACTTTTTATAGTTTACAATATAAACAATAACGTACCATTATACAATACATGGCATGTTTGTGTCCCGTGGAACAATAGTAGACACTATTAAACAACCAATTGTTGGATAGTGTATGTTCTTACCCCTGTAACTCAGGTTAGTATTTAAAATAATCACTAAAAGACAGTCAGTGGCTCTAAACCAAAACGTAACAGAGTTAACCTTCTTTCTAGACTCTGCGTAATCCAAGTTCAAAATCGGAATTCACCACAACAATAATAATTAATATTCTAAATAAAAACCTGTGTTTTATTGTTGTATTGAGCGAATGTATACACGATTTCCCAGTGATAAGCTTAAAGAACTACCAAATCAAATTACAGGAGAAAGCCAACTAGCTCCTTCACAAATGAAAATTTAAGTGAAGCCTACAAGAGAACGTGAGGAGTTGTTAAAGGTTAAAACTACACAAAAATATATAAATATTACTGGCAAACGATATATGTATACATAATAAAATATACTGAAAATCTTTATAGAATCTCTAAATATCTCAGTAAAATATTTGAAACAAATATGTCTGTTGTTCCCAGTTTCCTCGAATTTCTGACACAAGAAAACAGTTATTGTTGCTTGTTAATAAGTTGGCTCAGGGACAGTGAAGATTGTGAATAAACCCAATAATAATAATTCAATGCTCTAGCTGAAAAGCGTTGTGTCATTCCTGAAAGAAAACCAGACAAGGAGGTGCCTAACTTCCACATGACGTCATGAGTAAAATTAAAGTCAGATTGGCTTGACCAATGCTATGCTCCAGCCGTGGAAGTTATAGTGAAAAAAAGTTATCTTGACCTCAAAATAAAATGAGTGGAAAACATTTCGTAAAGCCCACTACTAGAATTTTAAGGATTTCAGATCGAAATTCGCATGAGTAATTTTTGAGTTCCAGATATTACGTTTGGTTAACTGTGCAAAGTTCCTGAACTGAAAACGTAGGCTAGGCTGATGCGTCAGCGCCCCAGTGTTTAAGCAACAAGTGCCCTGGCTTACAACACTAAAAACGGGGTTTCGATACCTGTGACTGACACAGCACAGATTGCCCATTGTTTATTTGTGTGCTCAGCAATATACAATGAACGATCAATCAACCAAAAACCGAAAATGGGAAATCTTACTTTCAGAATATATTTTTACATAGTTTTTTGATTAAAACTAACACACAAGTCCTTCTCATCTTTAATTTACATTTACAATATTAGTCATGAATATTACAAAGCACGATATATTACCTTTCATACTACGTATTTTTATATTCAGAATTAAACACAATTTGCATGTTCTTTTGTGATTATCCGAGTAAAGCAGAGAAAATATATTATGCATACATAGTGAATTATTTTTTAATAATATTGTAGTTGTTGCTGTCGGAGCCTATGTGTTTAAAATTAACGTTCTTATGAATTTAAAACAGGGATGCTCGTGTGTACATTTGGGAAACATATAATCGCTAACAACAAATAAGACGCTACCTAGCGGTACACGCAACAACAAGCTTTGAAATGACAAGCATAATATAAAGTAACAAAATCACTGTAAGTGAATTTCGTTCTTCTGCTTTCATTAGCATAGTTCACTTGTTTAATCAAACGATTTCTTCTTCTTTTTTTCGAATACTCGAAAGATTATTTGAGCTAAGAAAGAAAATAATGATAGCTCGTTTCCCTCAATTATCTAGTGAATTCTTTGCTTACCGCAGATGACGGAGCCTGATAGCGTTAAATGCAAAACTATAAACAGCATAGAATCCAATTTGTAATTTTGCTCTATATGGATTGTGTGATGGCATACGGGCCCTAGCTGCTGACGTATTTGAATGCGTATTGAAAAGTCCAAGATTCGGCGCGCTTTGTACAATTGAATAAGCTCTATATTTTCATTTGTGAAGGCATTATAACTGTAACAGTTAGATCCGATATTTCATGTAAGCCGTAGGTACTGCTGGCTGGTTATCCTTCCTGTGGTCTGCAATTCTAAATTATGGATACCTGTGACTGAATCGTTTATATGATGCCGTTGAGATTGAAAATACAAAATAACAGCGCACGATTACGTAAAAGCTAATTCCAGTATGTAAATACTTCATTTAGTGCTGGGACGTATAATCTACATAAAGAAATAATTACAATTCAACACATATAGTACATATATATATATTTCTGAACGACATCGACCTTTCTTGACAGGTACGAAAATATTACAGAACACCTGCAATGTTCCTCAGTGACAATTACTTCTGAGTGGCAGTTAAGACTAGACACAATTTTTCACTAGCACTCAAGCCTTGGACGTTCGTTTCGCTGTAGCGAAGGGCTTAGCTGTGTCTGGCTATTCGGAAAGCCTTTACAATCAATATATTTCTTTGAAATATCTTCCTTTCACGGGCAAATGAATCAGCATTGACCTTCGTAAATGTCTGGACTTCGTTTTTTCGCTTTATTATTGTTATAGTTGGTGGTGCCGTGCAGTTTCTAAACAAAATATCCATCATGATTAAAAAAAAATTAAGCGACAAATATTTTGAGCAAAAGTTATTATTCCAGTGCACATACTGAAATAAGATCGCTTTGACTTCCTTAACTATGGGTTAGATATGTTTAATATTTCTATAAAAGATGTATATTTAAAGATTTGGCATATAGTTCTTCTAACATTATGTAAAATACGATATCAAAATTAATATTACCTTGAATGTCATTTTAAAGCGTAATGTTTATTTTTTATTTGAAGTGTAAAATATTTTGGTAAGTTCTTATGTTATATTAGTAGTGTATTGTGTAATGTTTCTGAGTCTTAAAGGTCAGTTAATAAACTTTTTTTCTAAAGTCCCACGCTAGTACAACGGATTTACGAAAAGTCTACGGATTTACAACACTTAATTCAGGGGTTCGATTTCCTCCTCGGTGAGCTTCGCAACTAGTCCTCTGCAGCTCTTCTACAAGTAAAAGAAATTTCTTTTCTAAAATTAAAATAAGCAACATCAAAAATAACCCAAAATTATTAACAATAGCTCAAAATCGTGATCCAAAAATGGCAGTTATTTTTTTCATTGCCCTATCCTTAAGTTTTGCATTCCCTATTTAGGATGTACGATGGTTCTCCGCCAGTTTAATGACAGATTTCAGGCAAGTTTATATCAAATCCCAAATTCAAAAATATGAGTTTTCAACTTATTTTCATATTGGATAAAAATGTCAGGTAGTCAGAGTGCTTGACTCGTAATCTGAATGCCACGGGATCGAATTCTCGAGTAGCTTTGTGCGAAATTTCAAAACAAACTTGTTTTGAATTTCGCGCAAACCAACACGTGAGCTGTCTGCACTACCCGTCCCTATTGTAGCAGTGTAAAACAAGAGGGAAGGCAGCTAGTCATCACAACGCACCGCCAACTCTTGGGCTACTCTTTTACCAACGAATAGTGGGATTGACCGTCACATTATACACCCCCACGGCTGGGAGGGCGAGTATGTTTAGCGCGACGCGGGCACGAACCCGCGACCCTCGGATTACGAGTGCACGCCTCAACGCGCTCGGCCATGCCAGGCCATAGAAAAAAAATGTAAAAGCAAAGATAGAACAAAATAATAAAAAAATAACGTAACTTCTTCAGTCAACATTTCATCAGTACGCAATTTAGCTTTTATAAAAATATTTTCTGCATTGAATAGTGTTACGTTGCCTGTTTCGATTGATAAACTTGTTTCATATCTAATATAAAATGAATTAATTCTTTTCTTTAGTGTATTATTCAGTTTAATTTCTGTGAATATATCGGAATTATATTTCTTGCTTTTCTATATAAAAGTCAAGAATATTATATTTTATTTGTTTGATTAAAATCAATAAAAATATCATTTCCATAATATTTCGAGCTTTTATGAGTAATTTCTAATTAGTTTATTATTACTTAAAAGTAACATACATCTTCATTAGTTTAATTCATTTGGATGGTGTTTTTTAATACTCTGTATTATTATTCCATGAATATTTTATTTTCTATTAACATCTAGATATATTGGATTTATTTTCAATTTTTATTAAACTTCCTATTGGTTTAGAGGGAGTAAGTAAGTGGATGTATATTACAGTTAAACTTATTACCGTACAATATTTCTTTGGTAACATCACAATAAATATGAATGCCAACTAAACCTATGGAGGTTTTTGCTATATATTTTCTTCTCTGTTGTTGATAAATAATAAGTTTGGTTCAAATCCTAATATTTCGCACAGCTTTCCTTCACATAAGTACGTCTGATAACTTGGAATTCACATGATTATAATATTCGAAGTTACAAATGGAACGTAAACCATTATAGTAGGATCATTAACATTAAATAATTTAACTAAAATAATTTATCTCTCTTGAAGTATAATTACCATTTCCATCATTACATTTGAAACTATTATTATTACATTTTTCATCATTACTGTTCTATGATACCCATATTGATATAAATTGTAATGCTAAATAATAATTTCCGTTTTTACATCGATGGTATTTCAAAATTCTATTGTGAAGGTATTTCAATGATCCCTAACTTCAGAACTTAAATTTATTCTTCCTGTCATTTTAAATCATAATTCTAGTTGAAAACATTCGATTTTTGAGTAATTGTATACAGAAGTTTATGGAAAGCTTGAATTGTACCTAATTTTTCTTTCACTTGATCTCAAATATTGTTCATTTTATTTGACATTGTATCTTCAGAAAATTGTACATTATTTATCTTAATATTTAGTTAGGGCAGAAACATTCAACGAAATTATATTTTAGATAACTTAAGAACAAACCCAATGAGTACCAGGTCATGATCTTTTATTTATGTCATTAATTCCAGTTTCAAATGATTTTTATCTTTTAAGGTAATAGGTCAATACAGTAGATGCTTCTAAAGCCTTTTCGTTTTTCATTATTTCTTCTCTATATATCTTTATTACTCAGTTCGGTACTGACCAATTTGGAATTGCTCCATTTTCATATTTTCAACCATACTCTTTTAAATAATTCATATCACACAATTTATCAATTAGCTTTTTTGAACACCAAGCACCAATCCTCCAACTGCATCAGTTGTAATATATCTTTACCAACTGTTATTGCCATAAGGATTAAAGAATGGTAAAAGTTTTCAATCTGTTTTAACTGTGTTTTGATATTATAATATCTTCCCATCATTTATCGTCTTGATTTGTAATTTTGTAAAAACGTTTGACTATTAAGTTTTTAGATTTATCCATTTGAAGTGAATTGATTTCTTCCTTTTTGTATTCTGATTTCAGTTTTTCTTTCTGACTATCACTTAAATATACACACACCTTAATTTAACTTAATTATCAGATATTAAACTTTTTATGTAATACTCTTCAACTTTATTACTTGTTATTTTTCCGTCTTTACGTAATGTTAATAATAAATTAACGAAGCGATTATGTATCTTTTTTATAATCTTTCTTGCTGTTAACGTACTAGATAGTTTCTCTATAATCACTCAATAATCCTTCATGGTTATTTTAATAATTTTAGACATATCTTAGGCCTTTAATTTTTCAACATATATGTTCATATGGCTTAATTCTTTCGGGATATCTATTTACTTCTTATTTTTGGTTTTGTATTTTTGTAGCTTTTTTAAAACCCAAAGATGTATTAATTCTTTCTGCTTTTCCAATAAGTTCCTGGATATTATTAGGTTTACTAATTAATTGAGATAGCAATACAACTTCTTGCTGTTTTAAAAATGAAATATTTAATCGTATATGTTTTTAGTTATTTGATAGCTGTTGATTCCTACTGAGATTCGTATTATCGCTTTGTTATATTATGAATTGCATCTTCTATTGTTTTCATTTCTCTCCTCGTCTTTCCAATTTCTTCAAGAGGAAACACTTGAGATTCGAGTTTCTAAAGTTCTGTTACTAATTCTTCATACTTTTCTTTATCTAAGACGTGTACTTCATTCTTCTTATTTATTTGTTTAGTTCCTCAGTTGTTCGTTTCAATAATAAACTTTTTATCTTCTTCACTGGTTATCTATTTATACCAAACTTATAGTTACAAGTTTTTAACTAACAGTTAAATAAATGATAAAGATTAAAGAATACGTTGAAGTAGAAGAGACTGAATATCCTAATCAAAGTTCTTTATTATTTACACATACATTTATAAATTTAATTCTTGATCTTTCTGGATGTGGAAAACAAATTTCTTGTTAAACAATGATAAACATATATATGAGTAAAAATTTAGAAGTACCTAAATATAAAGAATTACAAAAAAAAACTTTACAGCCTGAATGATATAAACGACTTGCAAGCTATCATTAATCAAAGATATAACTTTTCTATTGTTAAACTCTAAGTGAAAACAAATTACATTTGATGTGGAAAAATACGCTTGTTTATTGCCAAACATTTTATCCTTTTTTCGATAAAAGAGATTGTTAGAACGAGGCCAAGCTAGCTTGACAATTTCTTGTTTTGTCTTTAAGGAGTTAATCTTCTAATCAGTGAGAATTTTTTCCTGACTTTAAGGAGACTTTTCGTCAATAAAATTTTTTTTGTTCTTATCGCCAATTGATACATAAAAACAGTTGGTATAGTCTTTACCTAATGGTAAAATGATAAATATATATTACGTCCATCCATAGAATGTCTAGTAATTTTAGGGGTTACGATGTTATATCTCTATACCTATTACCACCCCCCATCGCTAGTAGAGCGGTAAGTCTCCGGATTTAAAACGCTAAAATCAGGGGTTTTGCTATAATAAAAACACACTTCTATACCTATTATTTGCCGTGAAAAACAGCAGGGGAAATTTTGAAAAGGGAACTATATTAAATGAAAAAATGTATTTCAGAACGGCTGGTATGTATAAAAGCCCTTTTAATGATAAGAAAAGAACACTGAAGATGACCTAGGAAGGTCGTTTGTGTTTTATTTTAAATTCGCGCAAAGCAACATGAGGGCTATCTGCGCCAGCCGTCCCTAATGTAGCGGTGTAAGACTAGAGGGAAAGCAACTAGTCATCACACACTGCTAATTCTTGGACTACTTTATAACCAATGAATAGAGGGATTGACCCTTACATATAACACCCACAAGGCTGAAAGGGTGAGCATGTTTGATGCGACGGGAATTTGAACTCGCGAACTTCAGATTACGAGTCGAACGCCTTAACACACTTGGCCGTGCCGGGCCAAGGAAAGTCAAAACGTTGTTTTCTCTTTGTCATTAAACGTGTTAATATTCATACCAGCCATTCTGAGATAAATTTTTATTTCAGTTGGGTTACTCGTCATGAATAAATTTAATATTAGTTTCTGTACGTTAGTTTAAAATACTCTATAATACTTTTTCCTTCTAATCCACACACGAGTCTCTGAACACATTCAGTGTATTTAGTAATTAGTCTCTTTCTACTTTCCTAATGAGTTGAAATTCATCGTCAAGTATAACATATGGAAAATTTTGTGATATTATTGAACTGTATTTCTGCCATTAAGCGAGAAGAAGGTAGTAAAAATCGACCTTTTAACATAAAACGACCGTTTAAGACAAGAGGCACGTGCTCTGATTACGTCCTGTCAACATATAGAAGGTGTCTTAAAATCACGCACATCCAGTAGTGGCCTAACTTTTGTTTGTTTATTGTTAAGCGTAAAGATATACAATGGGTTCTGCTTTGCCCACCGCAGATATCGAAACCCAACTTTCAGCATTGCAAGGCGTTAGTTGTTATTTTGAATTAAGCACAAAGCTACACAATGGGCTATCTGTGTTCTGCCCACCACGGGTATCGAAACCCGGATTTTAGCGTGTAAGTCCGCAGACATACCGCTGAGTCACTGGGGGGTACAAGGCGTTAGAGATATCAATGGAAGGCTGTAGTAGCCTTATAAAAATCAGTCACAATAACAAAAGATATTTGACAAGAAAATTGATGTCAAAAACAATACCATACAATTAATGAATTTGCTGGAAGAAAATTCAACAAAATCTGAAAGGATTTATTGTGTTACTTTTTTTTAATTTCGCGCATGGCTAGACGAGGGCTATCTGCGCTAGCCATCCGTAATTTAGCATTAGAGAAAAGACACCTAACCATCACCACCCACTGCCAACACTTGAGCCACTTTTTCAACAACGAGTATTGGTTCTGACTGTCATATTATAACGCTCTCACAGCTGAAAGGGCGAGCATGTTTAGTGTGACGGGTATTCGAACCAGCGACCCTCAGGTTACGAGTCGAACGCCATAACCACATGGTCATGCAAGGTAGCAAGAAGCTTTGTTTGGTGTCATTTAGAAATCGGTGTGACCATACGACCAAGGGTTTGATGGGAGTTACGTAACACACAAACACAGAGACACTGAACCTTATTTTGATATTTAATTTCACTATATGGTTAAGAGTAGTCACATAGATAAGCGAATACTACTGTGTGGTTTATTTCCCTCTTCTCAGCAACTCCAAGTTAGAGATAGTTACGTCTTATCTTTAGGAAAATCTACGTCATATCTACCCTTAGGAAGATATGCTCTATCCGTCCGTAGAGATCTATGGCTTATTCTTTGATTTTAATCTTTGATCTATCCGTCTTGAGGGACCAATAGTTTATTTGTTCTGACCAATCTATGGCCAATCCATTTAAGTCCATGTGTTGAATGAATATTCTTTTTGAGTTACAAATATTAACACTACGGTTATATATATCATGCATCTAATGGTTTGAGCACGGATGGAAAGAGTGTTCCTGGGAGACGCATTTCATCCTGTCAATTCAATGCAGGTAATAAAGTTGCCATGGAAACATCTCCTTTAGAGTATTGCAGCTTACAGACATTGATTTTAAGTACGTAACACAAATGCCAGACTGCCCTTGAGTTTCGTGATTTCTACTCTTCATGCTAAAGTGAAATGTCATAAGCCATACGTATAGACGTATAGCCACTTTTACCAAATGTTTATTTAAGAGTGTAAGCAGAAGACCAGTTCAAACCGCTCGTTATATTTTTATCTCGTGAAACAAGTACCCTGGAAGAGGGTGGTAACATTTTATAACACTAGTATTAAATTTCTATAGCTAAGCAATTATAAATTTCTTATATAATATTACGTTGGCTTTTGTGCACATGTAAAATTATGCACTAACTGGATAAATGTTTATTCATTTTACGAGAAACAAGAAATTAATATATAATATTATAATATATTATTGCATCAGAGACCGTTTCACTTAGATTATTTGTAATATCACTCATAACTACTTGTAACTCATTTTCAGAATAAGAGTGTTTTAATGCGTATTATATCAGTAAATAATTCTTAAAATCTCAGGTTTTTTTACGTATTTCAATGAGTCCTGCAAGGTTTATAATCAATGGTATTAATGGGTTATGCCAAAAACAAAATTTCATTAAATAACGGAAAATGAACGAAGGTTATAATAATATATTTTATTAGACTGATAACTGTAAAACAATTAAATAGAATGGAATAGGTAAACTATACAGTAACCACGGCATCAGTAGGTGTTACAAAATAACAACTTCAACAAGGTGTGATTAAAAATGCAGCAAACTGTGCGATAAAATCGAAATATATTCATTTTCCTCCAGCGGTTTTTACGTAGTCCTAAACTATATCCACTCTATCCAACGGTTTCTATCAAGTGAAAAAAAAATCTCCTCTCATACAATAGTTTATACCTAGTACTAAAGTATACCTATTGTTGTGTAAATGTTTCTAGCTAGCCCTGAAACAAACCCACTCTGATGCAACGGTTTATATCTCTTACAAAAATATACCATTTCTCACGTAACGGTTTCTACTTAGTTTTAAATTATATCTACACTTATGCATTGGTATGTAGCTAGTCATAAAATGTATCCACTCTCATGCAATAGTTACTACTTGATAATAAAATATTCTCCAGAAATTTCTTCTCCCTTGTTCTAAAACGTTTCTTCTCATGCAACGGTTACATTGTACTAAATTACACTCAATTTTATTCAAAAGTTGAACAAAAAATTACCATCTTCTGTGGTACGTTTAGGTAAAAACCGACAAATGTCAGATAGACAAACCCGTAAATGAAAAAAAAATTGATCACGTGAAAAGGAGGTATTTACTTATCGTATTAAATAACTTGAATAAATCTCCTAAATGTTTGTAAATTAACACTTGATAAAAATAAAACCAGTCCTTACTGTTGAAGAAAGAAAAAAATGAAGCATACATACTTGCACAATTTAACATATAAGCTCGTGACTGTTGTCCCCTCACAGTATTAGTCAACTTTTACATGTATTCAACATCGTAGCGGCCAGCATAGAATATTTAGTGTCAATCCGCTTTACTCGTATGATATAAGTTACTTAATACCCGCGCCGGCATAACAGATTTTACGTACTACACAGAACAAAGCAACTTGAACAAGGTAATCTTATCGACTTCCTGCACTACGTACATTCGCCCTTACAGAATGCAAACTAAATAACTGAAAGAAAACCCCTACAAAAACTCGTCAATAATGTATTTATTACCAAAGCAGACAGAATGCAAACGATTGTGCCTTATTGTCACAGTTCGTAATTATCGATAAGATGACTATGAAAAGCGGTTTGTTTCGTTCTTGTCATCTTAATGATAATGCAAATAAAACTTACATTATCGCGAGTAAGAAACTTAGGAAGTATATTTTATTGGGATCTTTAAAGATAATTAGTTTATTAATTTAGATAAAATGCAATAATTACCTTAGAATTTTGCGGTGGGAACGACGGTGTAAGAAATTTGAAATATATTCACATTTAAATCGAAGTGAATTTTTTGTAACTACGTTTCACATAGGCCCGAGTTAAAATCGTCTTCATAATGTAGTTTTTTTTACACAAATAGTTTAAAACACAAATTCTTAAAATGTTCACATAATTTCAAGTGTTAAGTAGCATTCCAAGGTATATTTGGCAAACACAAAAGTTAATTAAGATCGCAACAACGGAACAGAAACTGAAAATGCATAGAACAAATAAACCAAATTACGATATGTGTTTGTTTGTTTTTGAATTTCGCACAAAGCTACTCGAGGGCTGTCTGAGCTCACCATCACTAATTTAGTAGTGTGAGACTAGAGGGAAGGCAGCTAGTCATCGCCAACTCTTGGGCTACTCTTTTACCAAATAATAGTGGGATTTACCATACCATTATAACGCCTCCACGGCTGAAAGGGCAAGCATGTTTGGCGCGACGGAGATGCGAGCATTCGACTAAGTGTCGCACGCCTTAACACATTTGGCCATGCCGGGCCACCTACGGTATATAACAGTATGTAATAAACCAAACTACTGTATATAACAGATATTATACACCAAGTTACTGTATATAACAGATATAATACACCAAGTTACTGTATATAACAAATACGATACACGAAGCTACGGTATATAACAGTATGTAATAAACCAAACTACTGTATATAACAGATATTATACACCAAGTTACTGTATATAACAGATATAATACACCAAGTTACTGTATATAACAAATACGATACACGAAGCTACGGTATATAACAGTATGTAATAAACCAAACTACTGTATATAACAGATATTATACACCAAGTTACTGTATATAACAGATATAATACACCAAGTTACTGTATATAACAAATACGATACACGAAGCTACGGTATATAACAGTATGTAATAAAGTAAGATCGACCAAAAGAAACTCAACATAATTATAATTGTTTCAATTTGAAACTGAAATAAAATTTTATTTTCAAAGAAAACAGTATGCGTAGCTATGATTTTCGAATTTATTATCTACAGTATATAACTGTTTTTGGTTTTTAACTCCTTCTCTTTACCCTAAGTAAAAGCAACCAGATTTCATGTATGCTACCCGGTATGACATTGTGGTTAGGGCGTTTTGAATCACAGTCTAAGCGTCATGGGTTTGAATCCCCGTCCCACAAAACATAGTCGCCCTTTCAGCCGTGGGGTCGATATAAAGTGATGATCAGTCCAATTACTCGTTGGTAAAAAAAAGGTAGCTCAAGAATTGGTGATGGGTGGTGATGTCCAGAAGTCTTCCCTTTAGACCTTCAGATTACGAGTGGAGTGCCTTAACCATATAGCCATGCCGGGCCGAAAACAAACTCAAAAGCGCCTCGTGTTTACGACCAAAAATCTTATAAGAAATAATATCTTAAACCTGTTAAACTTTTGGGTGAAATTCATAACAAACGAATTTAACTGAACACCGAACACCAGGAAGCGATTTAATCTAAGATGCAAAAATAACTTTACTTGATCTGTATTCAAGTTTATCGTAAACTGTTTATTATGAGCACGAAAACATCCTAATCACCAAATAGAAAGGCCTTTCTTTCACACGGCCCACATAATGAGACGGGCACAGTGTTATCTGCTGTTGACTGCCTATAAATTCAAAATCCGGAACATTTTGCACGTGTATAATGTAAGTAAGATATTAAAGTTTTAAAGAACTACCTACTTATATCTTCATCAATATATATTCACTTCTTACAGCGATAGTGTGGACGCACAAAAGCGAAAAGAAATGAGCATTTGTTAATAGAAACTGTTTCATCAGCTCTTTTAAATAGTGACTCAACAAATGTACTTGTTTAGTTCGAGGAAACCTGACATTTTCTCAAATTATCAAATATAAGAGTGTGAGCAGTAAGATACCATGATCGTAATTATAAATTCGAGGTTTGATTTCTCTTATTGGACAGAGTGCAGAAAGCTCATTGTGTATCTTTGAACTAATAAAAATCTTGAACAAAGTGAGATTTGTACCCAGCACATATAACTTCAGATTATGAGAATATTTCATGGTTTTACTGGTTAAACAGCATAGTCGATTTATTGACTTTTTACATCCTCTGTTTGTCACAGTGTAAACAGTTGCTTTTAATATTAAGGATTTATTATGTATTAAGTTAGTTCACACATTAATAGGAGCTTTTAAAATGCTTCTGTGTAAAAATTCCAGTGTCCTACTGGCTCAATGGTAAACTTGGAATTTTGTAGGGTTAAATTCAGTGGTGGGTTTTCTTCAGCTCTGCCCTTAACAGAAAAACAAACAAGATTGGTTTGATGTGAATTTCGCGCAAAGCTACTCGAGGGTTACCTGTGCTAACCGTCCCTAATTTAGCACTGTAAGAATAAAGGAAAGGCAACTAATCATCACCAACCACCGCCAACTGTTGGGCTACTTTTTTACCAATGAATAGTTGGATTGAACGTCACGTTATAACACCTCCACGTCTAAAAGAGCGAGGATGTTTGGTGTGACGGGGATTTAAACACACGACGTTCAGATTACGAGTCGAATGCCTTAACCATCTAGCCATGTCGGGCCGAAAACAAACTCAAAAGAGCCTCGTGTTTACGACCAAAAATCTTATAAGAAATAATATCTTAAAAATTCACGTGTTTATCCTTATAATTCATCTGTTTATCCACATAATCCCAAAATAATTAAGATTACGTTGACGTTAATGGATTTTTAATTTTTGTTTCATAGTAGGTTATGGCTACATTATGGATTTCATAAAATATAACATTTTAGGTTCATATAGCTCTCCTTATATATATTTACCAAGTATAAATCGATTTCGTCTTAGCCCGGCATGGCCAGGCGGTTAAGGTACTCGACTAGTAATCTGAGGGTCGCGGATTCGAATCTCGTTACACCAAACATGTTCGCTCTCTCAGTCGTTGGGGTGTTATAATGTGCTGTCAATCCCACTCTTCGTTGGTAAAAGAGTAGCCCAAGACTTGACGGTGGGTGGTGATGGCTAGCTGCCTTCCCTCTAGTCGTACACTACTAAATTAGGGATGACTAGCGCAGATAGCCCTCGTATAGCTTTGTGCGAAATTCAAACCAAACCAAACCGATTTCTTCTCAGATTAAATAACAAAATATTTTTTTTATAATTGCCTCCTATTGAGCCAAAATTCCACATCATCGCACTTCAAATGTGATGCCTGTCAGAGGCTTCAATACAAAATATTTATCTAGAAATGGATCCATGAAAATAAACTGATACAGTTTATTTATATATATATATTCTGTAAACATTGCTTACATTGTCCCTTCTGGAAAGGAAGAAATTAGTTATTTTTTAATTCATTAGCTCTGAATGTTTGTGTTTTCTTTTAGCAAAGCCACTCCTGGCTTTCTGCTGAGTTACAGCTGTACTAGCGGGGGACATTAGCTACGAGAGACATATTGGTTCAATCAATACCTATACGTCAATCATAGCAAATATTCAGGTGAAAAAAGAACTGAGATGTGAATTAAATATCAGTCAGCTAGATTCAAGCGTAGTTTAGTAGCTATCGTGCTTGTATGTGGATCCGTAAATTCATGGTTTGCGTCTCACTGACGTAAACTCGCGCTCAGAATTCTGATGCAGTTGATGTTGTTATGTATATGTGTAAATATTTTGTAAACGACAACATGTCGTGTTGTGTTTGAATTTTCATTTGTATTATTCATTTTTCCATATTGATATTATTGTTTCGAAGTTTAAACTAAAATATGTTATTTATTTAGGGTAACATTTTAGAACTTTCTCGAATTAAGTAGACCAATCACATGTTTGTAAATGAGTGCTGGTGACTTCCTGTCTAGAAGTGTAGTCTCGTGCAAGAACGGATATGCGTGGATAGCTCTGGAGTTGTATGGAAATTGCAAGATTGTTCGAGAAATAGGCCTATCGGTATAAAAGACGAGAAAAGAGTGAGAGTTTCAGTCATCAGTTTTCATTCGAAGAAAAGAGAGATTCAGTCATTAGTTTTATTCGAAGAACAAGTGTGAGATTCAGACATCAATTATTATTCCAAGAAAAGAAGAGAGTCAGTTATTTGAAAAAGATTAAGTGTTTGCTGTGATTATTCAACTTGGATTTGTGTCTGAAGTTAGATCTACGGAAGCTGTGATATTATTTCGTCAATCTCTACGATACATCTGAATTACTGCTTGTGCTGAGAGACGGCGAATTTATTGAACTGTGAACTGTTTCGGAATTACTTCGTGGGACCAAATTCACACCCTAGACTGGAATTTGAGACTTTAATTTTAGATCATTACATTAGATACAGGCCAGTACCGTTTTGTATTGTGATTTATTTTGAAGTTTGAAACTAATATTATTTTGTTTTGTAATTAATTTCGAATGTTGTAACTTAATATCTGTCACTATTATTATATAATTCATGTTATATCTGTTATATTTGTTAATAGTTTAGTGTAATAAATTATACAAGCTGTTATCTGCATTTTTCTGTTGCGTTTAGTCTACGAAGAACATAAAACATCAATAAATACGTAACAGATGTTTACAAGAATGACGGTCTTATGCAACTCTTGAATTATGCTATAGTTCAAGGGTTAGAGTGAGTGCTATTTACATGCTATCTGTACGCTAGTCTGTCATATAAAAATTAGTGACAACTAGTGTAGAGATTCTATGCATAGCCTGAAACAAATATCCGAAACTTGTTTGTTGTTTTTTGAATTAAGCACAAAGCTACACAATGGGCTATCTGTGCTCTGCCCACCACGGGTATCGAAACCCGGATTTTAGCGTGTAAGTCCGCAGACATACCGCTGAGCCACTGGGGGGCAATATCCGAAACATTTAATCAACCAACTCAGAGCTATCAATTATGAGTTATACAGCTTATTCGTTATCAGCTCTTCCTAACAACATACATATTATTTCCCTTGAAACGTATACACTGGAAATGAATACTAAAGTTCGACTGATTAACAGCATATTAATCGTTATGTGGGAAAAAAAAGGAAACTTAAACCAAAACGTATGAGATGAACATCCCATATATTCATAACGTTCCTTCTGTGATCCTACAGACGTAGATACCTCTCTAAAACAGCGACACATTTTAAATCATCCACTGTGTAGCTCTTGCAAGTAGAATTATTGCATTCTATTGACAATGACGTCAGATTAAAGTTCACCAATTAAGTCTGAGAAATATGTAGTAGATCTACACAGGGTAGGTACGAGTTCATTCTAAATCATTACAATTTTCTTGAATGAATTACTCTTTGCAGCAACAATGGTACAAAGATACGCAATACAATGAATGCTGTTATTCATTAATTAATTCGTCCAGTTAAGAAGATCATATGAAATTGTATTCTAGTTTGTAATTCTATGGATCAGAAAACTGAACTTGTAAAAGTTAATTTATTAAAAAATCATCATTGTTCAACTGAAGAATCCATAAAATATAATCTCGAGATTTTAGTTCTATTGCAATAACCGGTGAAAGTACACTATGTATTTCTATTGTCATGTTCCAATAATCTAGTACGTACAGTAATAATAACATAGACCAATAGTTCTAATAATCTAGCACATACGGTAATAGTAACATAGACCCATAGTTCCTGTAACCTATCACATAGAGTAACACTAGGTGATATCTCATTCAATAATCCATCAATACCTCTACATGTTTTCACAACGTGTATCCTACTACACTCTGTAGTCACACAGTAATACAATAGAAAGGTTAATTGCATCTTTCGATAACAACTTGATGTGGAAGATATATTTTATACATGACAAATTCCGGACTATTGTCACCGCAGATTGTACTTATCACAGGAAGAGTATACCACAGTCTTTTCCTTTTAAAGATATCCTTCTAATGAGGTTTTTAAACGACTTGCAATCGAGGGATACTACACCGGGTTTTCAGCCCTATCTATAGTGGAGAGAAAACATGCACAGCAGAAGACAGTAACAGACTCTGCATCCCACGCTAATGCAGGCCAACGCTTTCATCTCTAGAGTAAAATTGTGATTATACTCTTGGTACACCTGGACCAGTACGAGGATTAGTTGTTCCAGTCCCATTGCAGCAAGAACGAACTTTGCGTCTTGAGGTTGTAAATGCGCTATAAGAGTGACAATATAATGCCTCAAATTGATCAGACAAGAGTCGCCTTAAAGTTTGTAGGAGGGAAAAGTTTGTGCTTTGGAGCAATAGTTTTTTCTCTTATCTCTCAATCTAAAATGAGGGTTATCTATTAGCAGATAAGTCTTGTGCAACATTGCGCGAAATATTGAAAAAAATATACGTGTGATATTAATAACAATGGTAACGCTAAAGCCAAGATAAAAGTTGCAAATTATTCTATCACAGTTTCTGTTAGCGAATTTTCAATAACCTATAATCTTCGTATTTAAATAAATACAAAGTTTGGCATTACATCTAAAACATACGAGGTTGAAAATATTCTGCTTCGAGAATTGGCCAAAGAAGATACTCTTGGCAATCCTAATCTATTACATACGTGTCAAATGCCTAATGAAACTCCAGTGGACACTTGTATCTCATGGTATCTTGTATTCCGCGTACAATAGAGGATTTGTGATAACCTTTTAAACACCTGTGGTCTGAGCCAAACATAACCATTCTTAGCAGAAGCTTGTCACAATGTGACGAGGGTTTGTTGCCAGAACTTCAAGCACGATCAACAGCAGAACGAAAAACTTTGTTTCACGAAGCATATTAACGTTTAGTATACGAGGAATACCAGAAAGAAAGCAAACTTGCAGAAGTTTCTTTTTTCGCAACTTATAAAACAATCAGGCACAAACAGGTTTCAGGAGGACGTCTTAAACGTCTCAGAGATGTTCAAGCATGACTGTCAACGAACAATGAACGGTGTTTTGATAACTAAGATAATTTTTTATTGTTGTGTTACTATAATTGCCAAATAATTACTGTCACCAAACGAGGTACTTGAAAGTACAAGTTATTAATATTGTGCTGTTACAGTTGTTAAAACATTACAATCGGCAACCAAGGCAACTTGAAATAAATTTATATTGTTGTGTAATAACAGTTTTCGAAGAGTTACCGTCTGTAACTTAAGTGACTGAAAATAAGACATCTTTTTATTTTAGTGTTGTTACAATTATTGAAGCGTTGTTATTAGCAGCTGAGCTTTTTGAAATAAGTTACTCTTCGAAACGGTGCTGTAACAACATGCTCATGTGTGTTTGAACAAATCTCCGGTATCACGTATTTTCCACTAACAATTCCTGTTTTTTTTGGGTTTTTTAGATTTCCCGTCAAGCTACGAGAGGACTGTACAGGCTAGAGGAAAGTAATATGTTCATAACTACCTGGAGGCAGCTCGTGGATTAGTCTTTACCAGTTAACCATAAAATTAATATGTTCTCTTGGCTAAAAAAAATAGCATGTTCAGGACGAGTTTCGATCTCCTGACCCGCAAATTGCAAATCAAGCCTCTAAACATCAAATCTTAAAATTCGTGTTAATTAATTTTCCGAAACATGGAGAAGTTGTGGTTTCACTCATCTCGAGGAATAAGTTTGGTTTGTTTTTAATTTCGCGGAAAGCTACATGAGAGCTATCTGCGCATGCTGTCCCTAATTTAGCAATCTAAGACTAAGTGGAAGGCAGCTAATCATCACCACTCACCGCTAACTCTTGGGCTACTCTTTTACCAACGAATAGTGGGACTGATCAACATATTATAACGTCCCTACGGCTGAAAGGACGAACATGTTTGCTGTGACTGGAATTAGAACCCGAGACTCTCGGATTACGAGTCGAGTGCCTTAACCACCCGGCCATGCCGAGTCTCGAGGAATTGGTACTCAATATTTTAGAAAATATTTATTATAGATCTCAATTGTCATCCAGTATGTCTCACTTTTCAATAGTTAATTCTGTGCTCATTTCCACTATTGTGTGATCTAGCTGTGTTATTCCTTTCAATCCAATGTGTTTTATTCCTCAGTTACAGCGTCACTTCCAAGTAAATAAATAATCTTTAAGTTGCGCCCATACCTGTGTTTGTTTGTTTTATCTAGTGAACACACTAATGAAGTCCCTCTGCCTGGTTAAAACTTGACAGGCGAATAACATTTCTACCTTCTTTTTAATCACGATCTTCGTCTGATTGGCGAACAAAGTTCATTAAGCTAAGTTTGCACGAGATCTCACGTCTGCCTAGATTTCAGGCAGACACAATATTTTCTTAAGATGCGAGAGTGCGTATTAATCAGAGGTTGGAAAGATATAACCGGTCGAGAGTATAGGTGATTTATATCAGTGATAGGTAATTACTATTTTACTATACATACCAGTATTTTTAAGAGAAAAAAAAGAGACCTGAATTCAAATTCTTACTTAAACAGACGAACACAGAGGTACAAACCATTTCACAAAGAATAAGTTATTCTACATTATAAAACCCAAAATGTACCTAACCACAATATTTTTCTATGTGTGCTATTTAGCTGAGACCTAGTTATTAGCATGCGTGAACTGTGAATTCGATAATTCTATGTTTGTGTCCTGTTGTATGGAAACAAGTTTTAGATTTTTTGCGGTTGAACCTTCACTATAGAAATACTGATCAAATCCTTCTATCCTGTCTGACTGGAGCTGTCCAAAAGTTCACGATGGATTATGTTAATTGGATGCTTTCCCTCTAGCCCATCAGCTAGAGCAGATTATTATTGAATTTCTTTGAGCGAAAATTCTTAATGAGAAACTCTACATGTAATGTTAAAAATAATGCTAAAATTAAAACTGAAATGACTCTCTATTAGAACACAGCCACACTGGACTTTCCCATGTGCCTACAATGAGGAATCGAACCTCTGAATTTAGCGTTTAATATCCGCAAACTTATTGCAAACTTGGGACAACCGAGACACACTCACACATAAAATAATTCAAATATCCTAATGCATTTTATAATTTATCTGTTAGTGAAATTTATTCCTAAAACAAATATAGTCCAAAATATTATATCGTTTGCATTCTGCGCTACTTTACCAATCTTTGTGATATTATAATAAGACTAATATTATAAAACTTCTGTGCATTCAAGAAAGGCCATTGAAACCATGAACTAGCTTGTGAGTACCAAAAATGCAGAAATTATAGTTGTCCAATAGCATAAAATTACATAAAAGCTATTTTATCGCAAGTATAAAAATAGCTCTCATGTCTTCAGTTAATCCCTTATTCAAAGTAAAACTCTTACAATCATTTTGTTTGGCTCTGTGCCAGATTTTTTGCATTCTATAAAGAAAAATGTTTTTGTTGAGTTCCAAGAAATAATGTTTAATTTTAGTTTATAATATTCTATCTCAAAGACGAGGATTTAAATCAGTTAAAGGAAGTTGTTATTAATTTTTTTCGAAATGTTTTATATTTTTTATTTGACAAATAAGTGAAATGACATAAAGGTGTTAAAACGTTTTAACAAAAGTAACCCTAGGGTTAACTGTAACACAAATGTGAGAGCAAATAAAGGGTTTTGTAGTTTCCAAACCCTTGTAGTACTGTTGTTAAGATTAACAAAATTAAAAGTTTAACATCAAAATTACTGGTAGATCACAAAGGTATAATTTTCACCATCTTATCATAATAAATTAAAAAATATATTTTGATTACAGAGAATATTTCTACTTAAGACTGGTAACTTCTTTGTAGATAAGTTTCTAATTTTGGTGAAAAATATTGAATTATCAATATACGCTACATATCAGAATGCAGAAGTTTATTCAATTTCAAACACATACAGATCGCGTCTTTGATATTTCCAAATGAAAAGAAAAGCAAAAAAAAAAAAAAAATCCTTAACTGTAGTCCTAACCTGACTGGTGAGATCATACACCAATATGTTACGTCACAATGTTACTTTGGGTTGTCTTTCACATTAACGTGTTTGTTTGTCTGTTTTTGAATTTCGCGCAAAGCTACACGAGGGCTATCTGCTCTAGCCGTCTCTAATTTAGCAGTGTAAGACAAGAGGGAAGGCAGCTAGTCATAACCACCCATCATCAACTCTTGGGCTACTCTTTTTCCAACAAATAGTGGAATTCATCGTCACATTATAACGTCTCCACGGCTAAAAGGGCGAGCATATTTGGTATGATCGGGATTTGAACCCGGATTGCGAGTCGAGCGCCTTAACCATCTGCCCAAGCTTGGTCTTATTAATATCTTATATTGCAATGTCACCATGAGTTTTCTTTTACTACTACAAAAATCAACATGGCATCTAAGATAGTAATTTTTCCTTCTTTCTTAATAAAACCGTCTTATGTAATAGAAGACAATGAAATATTATAGTTATTTGGAAAGGAAAAGTATCTGACAATGTTAATTAAACTAGAAATCTATTTTGAACTGGCTTATAGAAAGAGTTTTTTGTAGCCGAGACTATAAGTAAGCAAGAAAAACTAAGTATTACTGAAAGGTTGATGGGGTATTATTTAATCTAGTACTTTCAGCAGAAATCAAGTCACGCATGTTTGAATGGTAAAGTAAACAAGAAGAAAATGTTTTAACTTAAGTTTTAATATTTGTTACGTGTTTAACTTTAGAGCTAATAATATGCTATTTTTTTGCTCTTTCTTTCTCGATATTAAATTTTCATATTCGAATATTCAGATTGTTTGTTTGTTTTCGAATATCGCGCAAAGCTACACGATGGTTATCTGCGTTAGCCGTCCCTAATTTAGTAGTGTAAAATAAGAGGGAAGGCAGCTAGTAATCACTAACCACCGCCAACTCGTGAGTTACTCTTTTACTAACGAATAGT
Source organism: Carcinoscorpius rotundicauda (assembly GCA_011833715.1). NCBI lineage: Eukaryota > Metazoa > Arthropoda > Merostomata > Xiphosura > Limulidae > Carcinoscorpius > Carcinoscorpius rotundicauda. The sequence continues at coordinate 16,174,720 of CM022403.1, forward strand.
GGGTTTCACTGTTACTTTATAACGCCCCCATGGCTGAAAGGGCGAGCATGTTTGGTGGACCGGGATTCGAATATTCAGACAAAATTACTCAAAGTATTTTGCACTAGTAGTTTTTAATTCTGAATTGATCGATTAGATGGATAAAATTTAATCTAAAGTACCCACCCACAATTCGTGGGCTACTCATCTTTGATAAAGTAGTAGGATTCGACTGTTACTCTTTTGACGCATCCACGGCCCTGAGGATGTTTTTATGCAATAAAAAGTCACAGAGAATGGAATAGCAGCACTTTAACACCAATAGCCACAATCAACCTTTCTCGATTTTAGCTTTTGATTTTCAGGGGCATATTGTATAAAACAAATGATAATCAGTGTGTAATTGTAACGTTCTACTGGGTTTAGCAAATCTGATTTTAACAACATTATTTTAAATAGAAATAATTATGTATGTACTATTTTACAGCCTTTTTGACGCTAGCATTTGATGTATTTTCTCATTCTAAAATGCTCTTTCTGAATTACATAATAAAAGAAGGTCTACAAACATTTGTTGTTTTAAAAACTTTATGAATTGTAATTCTATAGTGTGAAAACTGTTTTGAAGTGACATAAAAATGATTAGAAATACCATAACGGAAAAAAATTTAACATGAATAACAATGGGCTTTTTATATGAAATTCTAAGAAAATGGTACCTTTAAAATAATTCGGTATATTTTTAAAGATGTAATTACTATTATTTGTATTTTTGTTCAAAGTGCCTAAAATAACACATATAATATTCATAGTGATATGTTTTTAATACGTATACTGTTACACATTATGATTTATCAAAGTCGAGCCTCCAATTTATTATATAATGTATTACGACTTCAAACAGCCTGAAACTGGGTTAAATTGTAATTTGAATTTAGAAGTTAATTAAATGTCAACATTTATGAATTTTATAATATTTATCAAGAAGATTAATTCACACAGTTTTCTTTCTTAACAAAATTATATTTCTGTATATAATTTATAATAATGGTTATTACGAACAATGACTAACACTAAAAAAAATTTACAAACTTACAAACAGTACTGAGTCTTCTATTCGATATGGAACTTTCGTGATATCTTATCGCAGTGTTACGACAAACGAGTTAATTTTCAGTTGATATAGGTATAATTCACTCAATGGGGAGCTACTTAATTCTTCGCTGAACACACATGAGTTTTTCACTATTGAACTTATACAGTGTCTTCGTTAAAATAGCAACGCCAGATGTTAATCCTCTGAAGCTAAATAGTTTGTAACGTTCGAAAACTGTAAACGTTCCTGGTCAAATACGTGTATTTTCCCGATTAATAATTTTTAATCACAATTATAGCTGTCTGAATTTATAGTATACCAATTTTTCAAACCAACAATATATCAAGTCATCCCTTAAGTAATGTCCGATTTTAAGATCAAATGAAGAGAAAGGATTTCAAACGTTTTTAATGTTATTTAATTAATTACTTTTTGTCAACGATTCACAAGCTTCTGAATGTCATTTCTATGAAATTTTTGTGGTTTGGAGAAAAAGAATGTAGAGAGAGTTGTTTGACATCTTCATGTGTTTCAAGCTCTTTTCTATCAAGATAGTTCTGCAAACTTCGGAAAAGATGATAATCAGATGAGGAAAGGTCTGGATAATAAGGAGAACGTGGAAAAAATTTTCCCACTTTAGCTCTTCAATTTTTGTAGATGTGATTCTTGTTGTATGGGGCCTGGCATCATCCTGGTGTAACACAACACCTTTACGATTGATAAAAGCAGGCTTCTTTTCTTTCAGTGCAACATTCAAGCACTCTAACTCTTGACAATAGAAGCCTGACGTAATCGTTACGATGAGTGACAGCAACTAAAAGTGGGTCACACTTACAATATCCCACCAAACACTTAACAAGACTTTCCTAGAGTGGAGGTCCATTTTGGGCTGTGCTTTAGCCAGTTTACCTGCACTGAGCCATTGTCTGTGACGGTTAACATTTTTATAATATATCAATTTTTCATCTCCAATCGCTAATCTGTCCAAAAAATGTGTTACGTTTACGAGAGTGCAGAGAAGTGCAAATGTTCACTTTTGCTCTGAGGTTGGCTTCTGTCAATTCATGGAGGACCCATTTTCCAAGTAGTCACTTTTCCAAGCTGTTGCAGATGACGGTGAACTGTTAAATGGGTTGAATTAAGCTTCTGCGCCAGTTTATCAACTGTTACAGAACAGTCTTCACCGTCGCGCCGAACATGCTCGCCCTTTCAGCCGTGGTGGCGTTATAATGTGACGGTTAATCTCACTATTCGTTGGTAAAAGAACAGTCCAAAAGTTAGCGGTGGGTGATGATGACTAGCTTCCTTCCCTCTAGTCTTACATTGCTAAATTAGGAACTGTTAGCACAGATAGCCCTCGAGTAGCTTTGTGTGAAATTCAAAACAAACAAACACAATCTTCATTAAGTGCAGCCAACTTTAAACCATTAGTCACCATTAAACTCAAAAGAATGACCTGAACGTGGCGCATCACTTAAGCTGTAGTCACCTGATCTGAGTTTCTGAAACCACCTTCGACAGTTTCTTTTATTGAGTCCCCGCACCATAAACACCTTGAATGTTTCGTGTAGTTTCTGAAAGCGAGGTTCGAGAAATTTATGTTGGTCCAGTAATCGTGATTATGTGCAAGTTAGGGGGTTCGTTTCTCCTCGGTGGACTCAGCAGATGGTCAGATGTGGCTTTGCTATAAGAAAAAATACACACGCACATATTTTCGTAAAATATATATCGTTCATTCTTATACTCGAAAATATTCTACAAATGTAGTGAATAAGCGGTAATTTCACAATAAAGAATTAACAATATAAGTTAGATGCATTTCTCAATATATATTTAACTAAAACAAAGATCGATATTAAAATAAATATGTAACAGTAAATCCGCCACAAGGGTTGTAGTTTGTTTTTCAGAACTTCATACTTAGCTAGACAGAGGTTATTTGTGTAAGCCGTTCAAAGTAAGAAGGTAGCTAGTTTACTGGGTTACTCTTATGTGATTAAATATATTTATATTTAACTGTCATTCTTGTAACGCAAACATAGTTCTAGAGTACGAATCACGTACGTTCGGCAACATATTGCACTACATGGATCCTTGGAACCACAGTTCGAGCATGCTACCCACTAACCAATAACGTTAGAGTTTTGAAAATCTAATATATACTATTTACAACTCAGACAATAGAAGGTGATGATGCACTTAGGTTTTTCTGGCACTACTGTCTTGTCTGTTTTGCACTGAAATTATTTTAAACGAATGTTTTCCAACTTGATTAATTTGAGAAATTTGGCAAATCGTATACATAAGAACAAATGCAAACGAAAATATTATTTAGCTTAAACAACTGAATACAGAATACGACTCAGAATCACATATTATCCCCTTCCAACTTTAATACAAATGTTAAACATTTAACCAGCAATAGATATAATTAATTTTAGATTTATGAAACAATGTTTCGTATAAGGCAGTTAAAAACGGTAGGAAGTACTATGTAATACGAAACCTAATGAGCATTACAGACAAACAATACAAACACATGAATAACAAGTTCTAATAATGGACAGCTAAATAAATGACAGAATAATTTAAACGAAATAGAAACCTACATGATCACGAAACTCCTTAATGTTATAAATATTTATCTTAATATAATATCCCCAAAACAAATACTAAGCCATAGGTGCACAATGGACTATCTGTGCTGCACTTACTGCAAGGATCGAATCCAGGTTTTGTATGACTCATTAATATTGTTAAGACTATAGTTAAGGAGGATTTTTTGTTGTTGTATTGTTTTTTGTGGTTTTTTCACAGTTGTTAAATTTCTCTCAAGGATGTTTCAAGAGCTCGAGCTAGCCACCAAGTCATTAATGGCCCTAACGACAATAAGGTTAATCAACATTACAACACGGTTCCTAAACATACACAATTACTGAATAGTTCGCCTTGTTCGTAATTTGTCGAACTCTGAGTAATTTCAAACACTTGGAAACATATATATATGTACATATATCTTAAATTACTTTTGTCAGGCTGCTAAACAATAATTGGCAAAGAAATGTTATATGGTCAATTACGTTTATTTCAAGTTATAACTGGTGATAAATATAAAAAAAATGTAAAAAACAACTAGTTACTGTCTTGACTTTAAATACTTTATGATATTAAATAAAATTAGTAAAACATATTATGTATTCAAATACTTCTGTAATATTGTAATTCATATTCTAGTTTCTGTTTAATCTATTTAACATGACATAGATTCATGTTTTCCTGTTAGTTTGCAGCTCAATATTTATAATTTATATTCATTGTTCTATAACGTGTATCACTGGTGTTATGCAGAGCTAATGTGAGTATACAACACAATCAATATTTAAAAAATCCTAACCTTTGTAGTTAGCCCTCTCTGAGGTTTACATTTACGTTTACACACTACTTCTCTCACTTACAGACTAACCAGTTTTTTCTCTTCAAACAGACAAAAAGGGTCCCACATATTCTTCAGTTGTGCTAGAAAAAAATCACATCTTTCGTGTTAAAAACGTGAAATTTTATTATTAGTTTTTAATTTATAAATTTAAGTCTGAGTTTGTACTTAAAAAAAACAATAAGTGACACGCGAGCCTGAAAGGTTTGAAAACCAATGTTCTGAAATCTTGCAGGAAAAACAGCGTTCTGCAGTTCGAATTTTATAGTTTTCTGTTCAACGTTCTATAACTTTACACAAAACTACTGTATTGCAGTTCGAGTTTTATGGGTTTCTGTTTAATATTCTATAATCTTATAAATAAGCCTTCGTTCTGCAGTTCGAATTTTATAGAATTCTGTTCAACGTTCTATAACTTTACACACAACCATTTAACGCTGTTTGCTTTATAAGAATTTTTTTTGTGTTTGTAGTTTTAAGGAGTGCAGAGCAATAGGAGTACTACTGGCTTATAAAAGAACTTTTTGCGGTGTGATTTTTTCATTATGCAAGATAAAATGGAAGCAAAACTGAAAAGTTTGGTATAAAGCGCTGGTCACCTCAAAGAATGTTTCGAATTAGCAGTCTGTTCTGAAAACAAAATAAAATTATAGTTTGATCTAAATGCACAGTAGTAAAATAATACATAAATAACAAACAACGTTAATTAATATCAACGTACAATTAAAACCATTTTTGTTTTGATCAGTCTTTGCCTTCTGAAATGTAGATCGACATTAGTGTTTCTCACAGTGTGGTCCGCGACTGGTAGCTGTCCGTGAAAAAAAAATGACGGTTTGCAGAAAACTGAAATTACGTTTAACTCTGTCACTTCCAACTGTTTTTTATACTTTCTCCAAGTTCTTGTTATACATGAAATAAATGTAATGAAACTAGTTAATACAAGTATATTCTGGTATAATTAATATTTTGAAATATATTATAATTTGAATTTTCATTTAATCTAACTTGGAGTTCTCAATATCTCATCTAAGCTAATATAACATGACTGAAAAGTGAAAGTTTGTACTTAAGGTTACAAATCTATAAAAATCACAAGTTATCTGAAAGGTTATCTGTAACATTAACTTTGTTCACTCTACATGTTTTGGTGTGACTTATTAACAAATAAAGGTTATCTGTATCATTAACTTTGTTCACTCTACATGTTTTGGTGTGACTTATTAACAAAGAAAGGTTATCTGTAACATTAACTTTGTTCACTCTACATGTTTTGGTGTGACTTATTAACAAATAAAGGTTATCTGTAACATTAACTTTGTTCACTCTACATGTTTTGGTGTGACTTATTAACAAATAAAGGTTATCTGTAACATTAACTTTGTTCACTCTACATGTTTTGGTGTGACTCATTAACAAAGAAAGGTTATCTGTAACATTAACTTTGTTCACTCTACATGTTTTGGTGTGACTTATTAACAAATAAAGGTTATCTGTATCATTAACTTTGTTCACTCTACATGTTTTGGTGTGACTTATTAACAAAGAAAGGTTATCTGTAACATTAACTTTGTTCACTCTACATGTTTTGGTGTGACTTATTAACAAAGAAAGGTTATCTGTAACATTAACTTTGTTCACTCTACATGTTTTGGTGTGACTTATTAACAAAGAAAGGTTATCTGTAACATTAACTTTGTTCACTCTACATGTTTTGGTGTGACTTATTAACAAAGAAAGGTTATCTGTAACATTAACTTTGTTCACTCTACATGTTTTGGTGTGACTTATTAACAAAGAAAGGTTATCTGTAACATTAACTTTGTTCACTCTACATGTTTTGGTGTGACTCATTAACAAAGAAAGGTTATCTGTAACATTAACTTTGTTCACTCTACATGTTTTGGTGTGACTTATTAACAAATAAAGGTTATCTGTATCATTAACTTTGTTCACTCTACATGTTTTGGTGTGACTTATTAACAAAGAAAGGTTATCTGTAACATTAACTTTGTTCACTCTACATGTTTTGGTGTGACTTATTAACAAAGAAAGGTTATCTGTAACATTAACTTTGTTCACTCTACATGTTTTGGTGTGACTCATTAACAAAGAAAGGTTATCTGTAACATTAACTTTGTTCACTCTACATGTTTTGGTGTGACTTACTAACCTTGTTCGCTTTACACGTTTCGACGCTTTTCATGTCATCACCAGGAATGAGCTTGTAAAATATAAATGTCATATTTATTCTTCCGTAGAGAGGTAATGCCACTTGCGTGTAGATTTACTATTTTTGCATTGTTAGAGGAAGTCCAGTCATATTTTTACACAGATATTCAGCAAACTCTATTTAGTAGTTCATTAGCTTTTTAAAGAGCCCGACATAGCCAGGTGGTTAAGACACTCAATTCGTAATCCGAAGGTTGCGAGTTTGAATCCCCGTCACACCAAACATGCTCGCCCTTTCAGCCGTAGGGGTGTTATAACGTGACGGTCAATCCCACTATTCATTGGCAAAAGAGTAGCCCAAACGTTGACGGTGGGTGGTGTTGACTAACTGACCTCCCTCTTGTCTTACACTGCTAAATCAGGGACGGCTTGTGCATACAGCTCTCAAGTAGCTTTCTGCGAAATTGAAAATAAAATTTTTAAAACTTTGTTATTTCTAAAGATTTACAGATATTATTGCCCTAAAGCTCTTTGGTAGAACCAGTATTACTGTTTTTACCAATAATGTCTTGCACCTTGTGTTGCATATGCTTCCTATGATCGAATTTTAAATCAAATCCCATATGTTCTACTAAAATATATTTGAACATTCACATTTAATTTTACAAGTTGCAGTTTTTCCCGTTAACCATATATCGTATTTAGTATTAAGGTTCAAATATGAGCTAATATGGTTGTTTTTTTGTATTAAACACATTAAACAAACTTAACAAACTAATAGTAAAATCTGGAAAATATAGTAAAGCTAAACAGTTCTCTTTTCCATTTTATAAAAACTGGGTTTAAAGTAGTTCTTCCGTCAATTCTCAACGACGGCACCATTTTAGGCGTGTTTTGTCCACAGGTTTACCTGTGACGCTGGACAGTGTCATTGGAAATGGTGACATTGTCCATCTAACAAATGTGTTTAATTTTTAAGTGTCATTGGTCTTTTTAACACTATTCAAGTTTTTATTTTAAAAAATGGACTTTGTTTTGTTTTAACGTGATACCTTTTTGCAAAATTTAATAATTTTACTTTATTTGTAATTTTTACAGTTTATTTGACTCAGATAACCTAGTTGCTATGCGCCATAAAACGCCAACCAATCAACCAACCAATCTTCGTCAATTTTTACCACATCTGTGAATCCGTAAATACTGTATAAACGATATTCAGGTTAAACCTTTTTTCAAATGTTACACCTTTCATTAGTAACAACTCATTTCTAAGCTCTCTTGTTTTGTAAGTATCTTCAAAAATACTGTGTAAACGTGTACAATTTTTTTGTATTTCAGTGTGAAGTAATTTCTGGTGTGGTAAAATGAGAAAAGAAAAAAACAGAAGGAAAAGGTTTCCAATAGAAAGATATTTTAAATTACATCGTTCATTTTTTCTTAACCAATATATGTAAAAAAGGCAAACTATAGTTTTTCTTAGTTTTATAGTAAACTGTATAGAGGGTTCTATGCTATTTAAATAGCACGCAAACCTTATTAATGCCTTATTTCCATAATTCCGATACCAATGCATGGTGCCATTTTTTCACACGTTACAGAGTTCCTCAAGATGAAAGAAATGTTACAGCACACATCAAAGAAGCGAAAGAAACTATTGAAATGGAAGATTTCTAGAAAGAAAATTGCCATAAAAACAAACAAGTAGAAAAACATTGTTTGCTGAGAATATGATAATAAAAAGTCTTGATGAGTTTATGCTTAAAATTTGGCAATGCGTTTTGATTAATTCAGTTTGTACTTGCTCCCCCCTTCCGGTGTCACAGCAGCATGTCTGCAGACTAACAACGCTACAAATCGAGTTTCGGTTTTCGTGATGGGCAGACCGCAGATAGCCCATTGTGTAGCTTTCGGCTTAACTACAAAGAAACGTGTTTAGTTGTTCTTATCTGATAGTTAAAAACAAGAAAACCAAGACGCATGACCATAATTAAAGTTAACCCTGAAATATCGGCGGCAGTCATTGTTTAAATATCGTAAAATAAGGATTCATTGGAATGTGTTTTGTACTTTTAAGACTGTTGGTGCCCTTTAAAACTTGTGGTCAAATCCCCATGTGCAATGAGGAGGCAATAGTGATCTAAAAGTTAAAGCAGGCTTTTCTCTTTGTTCTCTTCAATCTGGTCTAATATTTCAAAATTGAGGACGGTAATGCACACGTGCCATTGTACAGAGTTGGTCGACGTCATTCATTGAGCAAGTGTACAATCAAATCCGAAATTCTTTTTTTGTGTGTGTGTTGTCGAATTCAAACTTGCATGGTAGCGCACGCAATACCAAACAAGAATTGTACTATACAGAAATAGTGTTGAACTAATAGTTCCTAATTAAACAAATGATACATTAGAAACCGTTAGCTCAATGCTGTGGTTCAAACACAGAATCTCCGTAGATGCGCTTCACGGTTTGTGAAATCGTTTTCTGACATTCTCCCAGAAATCAAATGCAGTTATCTGACAGCCCATTACATTCCAACAATCTTCAACACATTACGATAGTTGTTCATAAAACTTTTTTTAAATTGTTAATCTTTCACTGTAACTAAGGGAGATTAACTGGACTTCAATCCAGTTGTGTTTCCACAAAATTTGATGGTTATGCTTTGTTAACTTACACATCAACTATCAGAATATTGGGGAAGCTTCCAAGATAAGCTCTCTAGCAACGAATAATTAAAACACACATTATGTTTGTTTGTTTTTGAATTTCGCGCAAAGCTAGCCGTCCGTAATTTCTGTGTTATGTTTTCTTATAGCAAAGCCACATCAGGCTATCTGCTGAGCCTACCGAGAGGAATCGAACCCCTGATTTTAGCGTTGTAAATCCGGAGACCTACCGCTATACTAGCAGGGAATGTCCCTAATTTGGCAGTGTAAAATCAGATCTAGTCATCTCCACACATACCCAACTCTTGGACTACTCTTTGAACCAAGAAATACTGGGCGAGCATGTTTGGTTTGACGAACATTCGAGCACGCGACCATCAGATTACAAGTCTGGCGCCTTAACCACCTGGCCATGCCGGGGATCACAAATTTTGAATCTGGAAGTAAATAAAAACGTGAATCAGATATCAAGAAATTGATGCGCACACAAATTTTAACTACAAAAAAAAGTTCTTATGTAGATATGAAAGATACTACCAATACTACTAGATTTTACTAGGTATATGTCTAGTCATATCTAAGATATTATTAGAAATAAATAACTGGTTTGTTGAATTCGGATAAACAAGTACTGTTTTATTTATCTTTTTCTATACATTTTGACACTACAAGTTGATGATACGATAAGAAGTGTGTGAATGTGTTTTTACTTGTTTTTATAGAGTAAATGTACATTGGGCTTTGGACAAAAATCTTTAAACCTTTCCTAAATAATTATAAAATAATGTAAGTACTTTTTATGTCATGATATCTTCAAACATTAATGAGTAAGATATATTTAAAACGTTTCTAATGAAGATTCCAGCACCCGAGTTGAAAATATTTGTCAACAAACACCCAAAAAACGTGGGAAAAATGGTCTTTGGATTTTACTTCGTTTAGTTTGATGAGCTATGAGAGCTTAAGATAAAAGTAGTCAAATGTTAAAGTATGAGGTTAATGAATCACTATTATCATATGGGTTTGAACATTAATTATCCTTTCAAGTAAATTTCAAAGCATTTTAATAAAATTCATTTTATCTGTGTAAGAGACAGAAGTAGCCAGATCTGTAAGAAACTGTTGCAAAGACAGATTATTACAAGAAAAAAAATGAGAAAATAGAATATATGTTTAAGGTGGCGAAGCCAATAATTCAAATATGATTATCATATCGAGGGTAAGTAAAAGACTGAGAAGTTGGAATATTATGGATAAATATGTGATGTTGAAACAACTATTCGAGTTAATGCACAGGTAAATAATAAAGAAAATTCGTTATTCCCAATTATTATGCCTCAACTATTTAACTTAACTTAAATATTAATATTTGACTGTGGTAGATTTGAGGTCAAATTTTAGTCGGGAAGACTACAGTACGTTATTGTGATATTTAAAAACAATGTTATATTACACTCCTAAAATTCTGTTCTCACGAACTCTATTGCTTTTATTTCTCTCTCTTTTGACAACACAACTTGGTGATTTGAATAACGTGCGTCTCACGATCAATGAACATTGTTTAAAATAGCTGCCGGTTGGAGCAGCTTCACTTAGAATTGATATTTTGACTGAGAATGATGGAAAGTATATTGAAAATTTTCCGTTGTCAGTGTTTGAAATGTCCTTTGCCCAGTACAAGCTATCGTAAATAACGATTGTGGGGCCCAGTATGTTGCTGTCAAAGTTGTTCCTTTGAAGGAGGTTATGTCTAAAATGTAATAATTTCAAACGGGGGGTGGTCTTTATAACTATCTCGTGCTCTGTCTGTAATGTACAATGAATATATAGCATTATAAAGGATTATAAGCTCAGATTAGATGTGATGGTAGTTAAAGTTAAGAAAAGCTCTCTTTCTTATATTAAGGCAAACATATAAAAGTTACGTAATACAAATAGAGTATCACAATCGTGAAAAAATTGAGACGGTTAAAATACTTTAGTTAAATATTTCAATTATTAATAATTGGTTTGGTTTGTTTTGAATTTCCCCCAAAGCTACAGGACGACTACCTGCGCTAGCTGCCCCTAATTTAGTTGTGTAAGACTAGAGGAAAGACAGCTAGTCATCACCACCTACCGCCAACTCTTGGGCTACTATTTTATCAACGAAAAGTGGGATTGACCGTAAAATTATAACTCCTCCACGGCTGAAAGGGAGAGCATGTTTGGTGTGACGGGGATTCGAACCCACGACTCTCAGTTTACCAGTCGAGTGCCTTAACCACCTGGCCATGCTGGGCCATGATTAATAATACACCAGTGAAAGATCTTGGTAGAGATGACATAGGAGTGTCCAGGAGATATAGAAGGTCAACTCCGAACCTTGATTCTTCTATTTAAAGCTCAGTAGTTGATCCGATAGGCATACGTCAGGTTTGGTGGCATTGGGTTCACCGCTTCGCTAGTTATAAGCGAACACACGCATACTTTTGTCAAATAAATGTTTGTATAATATACAAATATATATTCACATTAATACAAATTTTAATGCAGAAAACAAATAAATTATTACAAGATAAATTAGAAATTGAGAACTGAAAAACCTTTAAATAGGGACTGTAAAAAAAATCACACCAAGGAAACAAGACTGGAGATACTGTAGACATTATTTACTCAAATTATAAATCCCTGTTTTAGCTCCACAGTGTTACCTAAAATTACTTCTAGGCTGGCTAGGTAACAATAATTATAAACCGACCATTTTGAGAGGATTTTTTTTCCTTGTAAGTCTAAAACGTGTTTGTTTGTTTTGTGTACATTTTTGTATGAGCTCTAATTTAGAAGTCAACAGTAATGGTTTTAAATTATGTCTGAACTGAATCTTTACCGTTTAAGGTTTTTTTTTGCCCGAACGTTCAACAGAGTTTTGTGAATTCTTTACGATCCCTATTATGAACCACTATGTTTGAAACAAGGTACGGAAGTATCAAATAGCAATGTAGAAAACACGGGAACAAAAATATAATCACAAAACGGGTCCAACTTTAATCAGTTATCTGCTACAAAGTTATACCTGATGTTAAATTCATTTCAAAGGTAGGTGAGGTATAAAAACAGCTGTTTCTAATCTAGATGTTGCATATAGAAATAAAATCTCATTAAAACATGCTCTGAAGAAATGTTACATCTTGTTTTATATAACAATCTGACGTTATAAATCTCTCGTGACCATATATTTGAAATATATTTAGGAATGGAAGGGCTTGTTTGATTGCAATAAATCATATATTTCAGTAAATTAATTTTTTTTATCTTTGGACTCTTTTGCAATTATGAACCAACAGCCAGTCAACTCACGTGTGACCACACTTAATTACACACAAAACTATCCTGTTTACAAACAACGGGATTCCTGATCACATGTTATTGTCATCCTGAATATATTCACGTCACTTACTCGTTTCTTGTTTTGAAAGTGTTAGTAACACCGAAGTAGTGCCTGTTCGTTCAGACTACAGGCGTAATCACAGCTTTAATTTTGATTTTGTTAATTTTGGAGCTGAGGTTGTGGTGTAGTGTTTGTTTGAAATTAAGCACAAAGCTACCCAATGGGATATTTTTGCTCTGCTCACTACCGGTATCTAAATCCGAATTTTTGTGTCGTAAGTCCGCAAACACACCACTGTATAACTGGAAGGCTTTGAAGGGGGAGGTAGTGATTCCTCTAGCAATTAGATTTGAAATGTCATTAAATTATGTAATAGCCCTATACTGCTCACACACATTTTTAACAGGATATCTCATACGTGTTTAACTGGGTCAGACTCAAGATAACCGACTGATTATAGTTCATCTGTCGAATATTTGCTGTATCTGTATAGGTCATTGAAACTCTTGCATCACATTGTCTTATAATAAATACTAATTATCGAGATAAAACTGTGTCTTGTACTACATTTATTGGATCAGAGATGAACCATTTGCACTCGTGAAAATTTGCACTGTAGAATTCAAAGGTTTTCGCTATTATGCTACTGAAGAGTCATTGTATACATTTTAAAGTAAGATATTTGTATATCCAAGTGCAAGATAGTTCCAGCTTACGCTGTGGTTGAATCATTTTCAAATTCAGTCTGTTTTTCGGATAAGGTACAGATTTAAACAACCATGTGCATTGTGATTTCAGACCACATTTTAAATTAATCATTTATAAACACAGTTTGCATTTTTGAAAGAGGTACAGATTTATATAATGAAATGCGTGGCGATTTCAGCTTAAACAACTTTTGAGAGACAAAACTACGCAATAGGCGAGGTGTGGTGTGTCCATAACCGGTATCGAAACACGGTTTTAGCGTTAAAAGCTTTTCGATCTACCGTTGTATCACTGGGTGACAACAACATAGGTATATTGGACCTTTCAAATGTTCATGTTTCCAAGCGTTGATGCTTTCAGTGCATTATGTCTCATGGCGTGTAAAACTAGAGATTAAAGAGAATTAGTGAGCACGATATGAAGGAAATATTCAATATGTATGCATACACACACACACACGTGTAATATTAATGACGTCTGAACAAACAGCAAGTAATTGTACGTGTGCAATATTGAGTTTCCATTTTCTGTGAAAAAGGTAATCTAGTAGAATGTTTTTCTATTAGAAACGCCCCCTATTTGGTTCGTTTGATAAATAATAATGACCATCGAAGCCACAAATGAATTCTTCAGTTTGGAACTTCCGGTTTGATAATATTTAATATAAAACGTGGATGAATGTTTTTTTCTGATTCTAGCAGCTGTTGAGAATGCTGGATTTTGTATAGTTAACAAGTAGAACTTTACGGATGTGAACTTGTTTTAGTGCTATTAACGATATTTTTCATTCTAACAATTACTTTAAATACCAAGTCTATAAGTAATACAAAGTACTATCCTTTTTTTTTACTCAGAGATGCTGTTAAAAACATGTTTCAGAAAAAAACACAATAAAATACAAAATCATTTGTTGTTAAGTTCAACAGCTTTCATTTCCTGTTTAATTAACAAACACAACACTTACTTCGTGCATTAAGACAAACTTCCACGTCTCGTGATCCCACTGTTTTATAATAAAAAAAAATTACCTTAAGACAGTGTGACTCGTGTCTTCAACAAGAAGGTATCTTTAATTGTGTACTAAGACATAGTATTTTCTTTATGACCAAATCAGCATAACTATCTATTCTGATATGCAAATTAAGTATGCTATGCAATTGAATAGAAAAAAAAAACACTTGCGACGCCTTTGCATAAACATTTTCACTTAGCACTTGTAATAGTTACAGTATCTAAAATTAACTATGCAGCGTTTTCCTACTAATGATAAATTTGTATTAAATCTGAGTCTCTGCTTCTTTTAACTCGTTTTTTGTTGCGGCCCGGCATGGCCATGCACGTTAAGGCGTGCGACTCGTAATCTGAGGGTCGCGGGTTCGCATGCCCATCGTGCCAAACATACACGCTCTTTCAGCCGTGGGGGCGTTATAATGTGACGGTCAATCCCACTATTCGTTGGTAAAAGAGTAGCCCAAGAGTTGGCGGTGGGTGGTGATGACTAGCTGCCTTCCCTCTAATCTTACACTACTAAATTATAGACGGCTAGCACAGATAGCCCTCGAGTAGCTTTGTGCGAAATTTAAAAACAAACAAACGTTTTGGGCTACCGTGTAGCTCCTTTTGTTATGTATATATTACGAAATTAAAACTTTTACAATGTATTTACTGTCGATAACACAGGGTAATAATGAAGAAATCCTCTCTTTAAAAGTATTGTATCTTTAAAAAACTAATTATCCTAGAACAATAAAATATTATCAAAGGTACACTGAAAATCACAAGTTTCAAAGTTTATTTTCAAATCCAATAGGAAATTACAAGATTTTAAGTTTATTTTTCAAATCCCATTAAAAATCGCAAGCTTTAAAGATTATTTTCAAATTCTATTATCTCACACAAACTAGCATTGTTTTTATTTCTCTGTTTTAGCAGTACGTAACTTGTGTGATATGAACACAATGTCTGTCAGAATGCAAGGAAGAGAGAACACTGTCATTAGCAGATGGTGCTTACAGTAGTTTTGTGTAAGGAGAGCCTTAACACTCTGGTGGAGAATTATGAATAATATATCGAACACTTTTTGCGACAGTTTTCGAAGCCTTCAGTACAATAACCAAGCTTTCCTGAATAAAGCTCATGATTTTAAACGTGTTTTTCGTAAAGTTCAGTTCCGTATGAAGGGTAGATTTTACGACATAATGATTAAAAATATGTGATTTCCGTTATAATCACAGTGTTGAAAATGTCGTAATTAATACATAGTTTCAAAGATGGATTTCCGTGTGTTATCTCAGTTGTGGTCCGGCATGGGCAGATGGTTACGGCTTTCGACGGTAATCGGGAAGTCGCGGGTTCGAATCCCCGTCGCACCGAACATGCTCACCCTTTGAGCAGTTGGGGTGTTATTATGTTACAGTCAATCCCACTATTCGTTGGTAAAAGAGTAGCCCAAGAGTTGGCGGTGGGTGGTGATGACTAACTACCTTCCCTCTTGCCTTACACTGCTAAATTAGGGACGGCTAGCACATATAGCCTTCGTGTAGCTTTGCGTGAAATTCAAAACAAAACAAACCAATCATAGTTGTATGAGTCTAGCATGAGGCCCCCGCTAGTACAGCGGTATGTCTCCGGATTTACAACCCTAAAATCAGGGGTTCGATTCCCCTAGGTGGGCTTAGCCCGATGTGGCTTTGCTATAAGAAAACACAACTCTAGCATGATCGACATGTATTAATTTGGTAGCAACACTGAAGAGAAAGCCTAAATCATTATTAATAAGAAATGGTTAATGCAACTCAATAAGGTATAATATGTTATGTTGTGGCTTAGGTTAAGAGTCCTGAAATGTGTGATATTTAACTTTAAGTCATCTTTATACACGGTTATGAGAAAATCGTTTTACTGATTTCTGTGCCCTTGCTGCCTTGCATCCACTACTGATTACTTCCCTCGATCTCATGTATGTGTGTATGTGTGCAGTAACGCGTCTTGGAATGTCTAGATAAACTTACATATACATAGTTGTCACTTCAGACAAGTACACTTGAAATACAGTTATATATCAGACGTACCCCTGTGTGCGCACTAAAATAACCAACATTCATAATTCTTCTTATGTTTAAAGGGTACTCTGTAAGTCTTAAAGTACAATATTTACAGATAGACGTGGAAAACGTGTCTCTCCACTCTTGTGGAAAAAAAAGGAGAGAACATATTTTCATTAAAACAGCTTAGCCTGAATAAAGACATATTGAAATATGAAATCTATGTCTCTGCTCCAAAGGCAGATTATATTTTCACGTTTCAGTTTATTAATACATGAAGTTTAAGACATTGATCGCAGTATTAACTGTTACGAAACTTGCTTCTTAATCTGTTTCAATATTATATATTTTGTCGAAAATATTTATGTTTGAGCTATATATATACGCTGATCGTATATTTTAAATGTTTTGACAAATAGAACACTTTCACATTCGTTATCGTTGAAAAATGTTTAGTTCATATTTTATCAAGATTTCAATTTCACCTCTATGGTTAATATATACTCCTTTTAGATTCTGTAATGTATCTTTTATTTTGGGAAAAAAATTACTCACTTTACGGCTGGTGAACTTTGCAGTATTTTGCAAATCAAAATATTAGATATATTTTGTGAGAAGATCAGGAACGGCTCATTGTTGTAACCAAATCAAAAAAATATTATATAATATATATGGAAGAAAGATGGAACGAGCGAAAAAACGGGTAAGAGTATCGCTGATTATAAATCACGTTTTGAGCCCAGTGAAACCTTACAGTTAATGTGTCGGGCTGCTTATTGAGCAGACCGAACTTCGTGACGTGTCGTCGTCAAACATCTCCGGCAGTATCTTCGGCTGTGAGAGCATTGCTCGCTTCAAAGAGAAGGAAAATGCTTTTGTGGTGAAACGTAAGTGGTTAGCATTTATTCAGAAGAAGAAGGATAAATTATGTAGTACTTTAATATTTAGTAGTAATTAAAGCTTTACCTTTAACACACCTTGATCTAAAAATTCCACTAAAAGCATTTACAATACTACTTAACATGTTCTCTTTTATTTAAAGTACATATCCATAACTAACATATTTTAAGGCAAAATGTGCTGACATTCTATTCAGGATACATCAAAATTTTGTTGTTGTTTTTTCTTACGCCCAAATAGAAACTCTTGCTACACACTCAAGCATCGTGAAGTCAAGTAAACATTGACGCATGCTCAAACCATGACAATCTTATTAATACAAGAAATACTTGATAACTTACACAATACCTTATTATTCCGGATTATGTCAACAATTAAACACGTTACACCTGAAAATACAGGGAGGCCTGCAGGTGTGTTAACACTTGTGTTATCATTTTATTTCTGAGTGTTTAGAAACACCAGTCGAGACAGGGTTTCACTGCCTTGCTATATACCTTTTTTTGGTTTCCTGCAATTCTAGTAGTATGTAACAGATGTGCAATACTTATTTCTCTAAACAAGTGTAAACAATTTAGTCAACAAAACCTCTGTATAACTAACGATTTACTTAGAAGTCCGAAAAATCAACGAAGGTGAGTGTAATGCGAATTTCATTAAATACCGAGCACTTTGTTGTTTGTGTCTAAATAACACATTGAAAACGGTCGCAGTCAATAAAAACACAACACGCTGTCAAGCTAATCGGACTGACATGAGTAGCTTATTAGCTCCTGTATTTCAGTTTGTGCAATTAACCATTCCCTCAGCGATGGCAGTACGAAGTCGGAAGTAATAATTTTCGTTTGGGCATGCACGTCATACAGAGTTTGCGCAGCCGATGTCGAACCGTGGTAGCAGGTCGTGTGTTGTCAGAATGCTCCTCCCTGTCTACAAAACGAGTAGGAACTTTCTGCGTGTGTACAGAATAGAGACTGAGTGATGCTGTAATGTAATAAACAATTTCCCAATCAGAGATGCCTAACTTTATCGCACCATGTTTAAGAAGTCATTAAGCTCTTAACTCGACATTATGATACTTATTTCTCGAGGTATCAAGATCCTTTTTTTAAAAGAAATATTCAAACTGAATTTTTAAAATACACACAAAACTACAAAGAAATCATCAGGGGAATTTCACATAACCATGAGTTTTTACAAGTTAAAGAATTTAAATATTTTACTTCTAGTCACATTTTGTCAGTATACAATGGTTGCCTGTGAGTTTCGAACTCCGCAACTCAGATTGGACGGTGACCTGGTATTAGGGGGACTATTCCCTATGCACGAGGCTTTAGGAGAAGATAATAAACCGTGTGGTTCCATCAAGGAAGAGAAGGGTATTCAGCGATTAGAGGCCATGCTTTACGCTTTAGATAATATCAACCGTAATGCATATCTATTGCCTAATATTACTCTAGGAACATTCATCTTGGATACTTGTTCTCTTGATACCCACGCTCTGGAACAAAGTATGGAGTTCGTGAAGGCATCTTTGACCCCCTTGGACAATTCTCAATATCGGTGTGAAGACGGGCGCAAGCCCCTTTGGAACCCTCAAAAACCTGTTGTTGGGGTTATAGGAGCAGCTTCAAGTTCTGTGTCAGTGATAGTTGCAAACATTCTACGGTTGTTTAAGGTGAGGTTTTGTATAGCTGAGATTATTTACTTAAGGCCTTTGGTAATTACTAGAAAGTTAATTTCAACTTGTTCTTATTTCACACGGAGTTTGTTCAAGTAAGAGGAGGAAAAGACATATGTAACTAATAACGTAGATTAGCCACCATTACAAAATATTTAGACACGTTTTTTATTATAAGTAAATACAAAAACTATATCTAAGTAAGTCGACATCGGATAACGTCTTCATTGATACTAGAAGTCAACATGAATTCATAATTGCATTTAACTCTTAGAAATCACCAGAAGATCCACGTATTTCCACTAACGTAATAAAATTAAATAACGTTTGCTTTGGGTTCAATACCTTCACATTATTTGTCACGTCATGTTTCAAGTAATCGTAATGATGTTTCAAGAATTATCTATTTAGTCTAAAAGTGGGACGTATTCATGACCTCATATTACCTCCTGAGAATGGAGAAAAATAAAGCTCTCTGTGACGAGAAACAGAGGAGAAACTGGAAAAATCATGACCCCTATTGCAAATTTATATGCACACAGGGTAAATATTTCGCGAAGTTGAGGATTTTACATAGCGTAATAAAACATTTTTAAAGTATCATATAAGGATGAGTTTCATTATTGTATGATGATGGTTACACAACAGTGCACAATTTAACATGTGCATATAATGTTTCTACAATTATAATTCCTATCTTCACACCGTTAATGTGAATGATAAGTTCCTTACATTTATTTATTCTCTTTATACGAACCAATCAGTACTTGTAACAGTTAAATATTTTAAAGTATTTAAAAAAAAAAACAAGTTTTAAAAGTATTTTATGCTTTTTTTTATCCATAAGCATTTTTATAATGATGCAATTTCTGTTTGAATAAATTGGTTTCATTGTGATAAAACGTGCACATGCTTTCTTGCGATAAAATATGAATAACTGGCTCATTAGATCAAACAGCTTTATGTATTTCAATGAAATATTTTTATTTTCTCGTAATAAATATCTCTAAAAATTGGAAAAGACAAAGTTAGTGCGTTTTCCTTTTCTTTTGTTCCCTTGTATATAATATAGAAATGCTATTCAATATTACCTAAGTTTCAAGTGTTTAATTTTTTGACGTAAATTTGTACATGAATAATTAAACATAAGGAACACTTATGAGCAATACTTTGGACAAAAATGTACGAAAACCTTCTTAAAATACAAAATTTAGTATTGACTCTGCATGTGTCCCTCGGTGAATCAGAAGTAAATTTTTTCTTCTTATTTCAGCCAAATAATATGAAAATAGATATCTTAACAATAGATAAGTCTAATGTTTCTTATCAATTCTTATCTATTAATTAGCAGAAATTATATGAAATATTACGATTTGTATACCAACACTAAAACTGCGCATTTAGTCGAAAGTTTGATTTGTTTTGAATGTCGCGCAAAGCTACACGAGAGCTATCTGCGCTAGCCGTCCCTAATTTAGCGGTGTAAAGCTAGAGAGAAAGCAGCTAAGCATAACCACCCACCGCCAGCTTTTGGACTACTCTTTTCCCAACTAATAGTGGGATTGACCATAAGTAACAACGCCCTCACGACTAAAAGGACAAGCATATTTGGTGTGACGAGAGTTTGACCCTGTAATCCTTGAATTACGAGTCGAGTGCCTTAACAACCTGGTCATGCCGGGCTTTAGTCGAAATAAAAGAAAAATAACAAAGCACTTAACAGCTGAGAAGTATGGAAGATATTAATTTTGATAATATATACTTTGTATAACAAAGTTATATTTATCTTTTGTACTGCATAGACTAAGACTTAGAGTTCTTTCCAATTGGGTTAGGAGTTCTCATCACTCAACATTCGTAAAATATACCGATAAAGTTGTGTTCTAAATTGATACAAAACTTTTGCAATTTCACAGTAACACAGATTGCGTTTCCCAAATGCAAACCTGTGTAAAGTATAACGCAACTGATCGTTGCAGCTATACAAACACAAAAATTGTGTATGTGTTCTATACAAATGACATGTGGTTTTATGTAATTTATTGAGATATATTTTTGTATTGTTAAGTCGTATTTTTATTATGTGCATATAGGTTGCACAAAGTTTAACATAAATACTGTTGCGCATCAGTTTGTTTGTTTGTTTTTGAATTTCGCGCAAAGCTACTCGAGGGTATCTGCGCTAGCCGTCTCTAATTCAGCAGTGTAAGACTAGAGGGAAGGCAATTAGTGATCATCACCCACCGCCAACTCTTGGGTTACTCTTTTACCAACGAATAGTAGGATTGAACGAACATTATAACGCCCCCACAGCTGAAAGGGTGAGCATGTTTGGCGCTACCGTGATGCAAACCCGCGACCCTCAGATTACGAGTCGCACGCCTTAACACGCTTGGCCATGCGCATCAGCTAACTCATTAATTAGTTTTCTGTTTTGTTAACTCATAACGACTGTGCTGTTTTGATCTTCATCTTGTGTTGTAGTGATTCGAACACCAGAAATGTATTCTACAAACAAGCTTTATAGCGGTTTGTGTGTGTAACGTTCATTGTAAGGCTTAAACACAATAAAGTATCAATATTATAAAAATAAATGCATGCACAACAAATATTAAACAAATCGTACGTGACAATGACACAGCACGCTAACTGTAATACGATTTAACGACGTGATGGGAAAATACTATTGAAAAAAGTTTTATAATAAAAGAAGACAAAACAAAAGTTATTTATCCAACACAATTTACCGCCTTATAATGAACGTGATTAACACCAATGTGAAACAGAAAATCACAACACTTTCAAAAGAACCTTCCTTCTATGACTCAGACGTTTCACAAGGTATTTAACTGTACAATTTGTATACCAACTATTAAGACATTTCTTGATGACAGGAAACCCGCTTGTCAAACTGAAGACGACCCAATAAGGTCGAAACGTTGTTCTCTGCTTATCAATAAAAGTGTTAATACCCTTACCACCCGTTATGAGATACAATGTTAATACTTTTTTTAAATGCTATCATATTTCGCAGTAGAAATATTAGACACATAAGTCAACAGCGTAAAAGAAATGAAGAATAAACAATGTGTTGTTCACGTTATTTTTCTTGTTGACTACACATATATCTTTAAATATATCTTCTGTTCTCGTGCCTTTTTCTTTCGGTGAGGTCCGGCATGGCCAGGTGGTTAAGGCACTCGATGCGCAATCGGAGGATCGTGAGTTCGCATCCCCGTCACATCAATCATGCTCATCCTTTCAGCCATGGGGGCGTTACAATGTGACCGTCAGTCCAATTATTCGTTGGTAAAAGAATAGCCCAAGAGTTGTCGGTGGGTGGTGATGACTAGCTGCCTTACGCTGCTAAATTACGGACAACTAGCACAGATAGCCCTTCTGCAGCTTTGCGGAAATTCAGAAAAACAAACTTTTTCGGTGAGACGAAGTTCCTGATTAACGAATCAGTTCTTCTCAATTAAGGTGCATGACGTCAATAGTTGATTGAACCATCAATGAAACTTGCACTCTAAGGAGAAAAACGTGGATTTGTTCTGATACCAACGAGTGCGCCATTCTTATTGAAAAGAAGTGAATTCGCAGCCTCAGAAGTGTAAATGTAGAGCAAGAAACGATTACAAATTCTGCCAGTGTGAATGATACACATTTGTAAATTGTGTAGAGATTTATGTAAGTTCTGTGTGAAAATTAAGAAAAACAATTGTTAATATTTTAATTGTTATAAACTCATGAAAACAAAGCTTTTCAGAATATAACAACTTTTCAAAATATACGCATTAAGAAACAAAATATGACTTTTAAAAATATTAGAAATTAATTGTAAGCACGAATTTACATTTTTTATTTCCTTCTATATAATTTTTTTACATCCATAAACGTATAAGTGATTGTTCTAGGAAGTAAAAGAAGATACCATATGGAAACCTTAATATTATGACTAAATAATCTGAAGTATAATAAGATAAAAGTTAATTATGTTTTAATGTACCAGGAATTACATACCATCCCGAGTTATTTTAATAAGTCATGTTGTAAAATGCGTGCCATCAGAAATTATGTAATAAACCGTAAGTTGAATAAAATACTTATGATTAAAAGTTTTAAAATAAATCTTGAGCCATCAAAAGTTCTGTAATAAGCAAAATAAAATTAGAAAATCTGTAATAAAAGATGTGCCATGATAAAACGTGCCATCAGGTGATCTGTATGGTTGTTTGTTTTGGAATTTCGCACAAAGCTACTCGAGGGCTATCTGTGCTAGCCGTCCCTAATTTTGCAGTGTAAGACTAGAGAGAAGGCAGCTGGTCATCACCACTCACCGCCAAATTTTGGGCTCTTTTTTACCAACGAATAGTGGGATGGACCGTAACTTTTTAACGCCCCCACGGCTGGGAGGGCGAGCATGTTCAGCGCGACTCGGGCGCGAACCCGCGACCCTCCGATTACGAAGCGCAGGCCTTAACGCGCTAGGCCATGCCGCAGGTGATCTGTAACAAATCGGGTGCTGTAAGGAAATCTCTATGAAACCGTGTATCATTAAAAAAACCTGTGGTAAACCATGTTCTATAAGAACTCAAATAAGATATGTACCATCTGTAGTAAACCTGATCTGCTCAAGTTTCGTTAGAAACCAAAATAAGTAATTTTTTTTCCATTTAGTGATAAAATAAGAAAGAATTTGTACTGGAGAGAAAGAGAGAGAGATCGTGCATTTATGCAGTCATGTGAAAAAGTTAGGACATCCTATGATAGCCTGTGTATTTTTGTTACATTTTTGGATATATAGGTATTTAATCTCAATTTTAACAATACTGAGAGATTGTCGGAATATAACTAAACAATTAAAACTGAAGAAAAAACTTTTCAAGATCTTCTGTAAATGTAATTCTACAAAAATGCATATTTTAACTGAGAAAAAATTTAGGACACACCAACATGTATTCCCACTTAAAATGGTTCAACTCACACACAGGTGTATCACACCAGGTGCACACGAGTATAAAATCGTTACTCAGCATTTTAAATGAGGCTTGCGATATTTAAATCTCAGACATTTAGTTTAGTGTGCTCCTGACTGTTGAAGTGAGAGTGAGCACCACGGTGAGAGCAAAAGAGCTGTCTGAGGCCTTCAGAAAGAAAATTGTAGCAGCTTATGAGTGTGGTAAGGGATTTAAAAAGATCCCAAAAGATTTTGAAATCAGCCAATTCACTGTCCTGAAAATAGTCAATAAGTGGAGGGCTTTCAAAACAACTGCTAACATGCCCAGGTCTGGTCGTCCAAGCAAGTGTACCCCGAGAGCAGACCGCAAGATGCTAAAAGAGTTCTTCAAACACTCTAACATGTCATCACAGGACCTACAGCAGGCTCTGGTACTGCTGATGTGAAAGTGCCTTCCTCTACAATCAGAAAGACATTGCACAAGTTTAACTTGCATGGGAGGTGTGCAAGGAGGAAACTATTGCTCTCTAAGAGAAACATCAAGGCCAGACTGAAGTTTGCCAGAGAGAATGTAGATATAAGACCAGGACTTCTCGAATAATGTTCTTTGGACATATTAGTCCAAAATTGAATTTTTTTTGACACCAGAACAGAGGATATGTTCGGCGTAACCAAATACAGCATTTCAGAAAAAGAATTTCATACCATCTGTGAAGCATGGAGGTGGAAGTGTCATGGTTTGAGGCTGCTTTGCTGCAGCGGGTCCTGGACAGAGCTCACAATCATAGAATCCACCATGAATTCTATTGTGTATCAAAGGGTGCTTGAGGAACATGTGAGTCCATCTGTAAGAAAATTTAGATGAAGCAGAACTGGACCCTGCAACACGACAATGACCCAAAAAATACCAGTAAATCCACCAACAACTGGCTGAAAACTGAGAAATGGAGAGTCCTGGAATGACTGAGTCAAAGCCCAGATCTTAATCCCATTGAGATGCTGTGGGGTGACTTGAAACAGGCTGTACAAGAAACCACTCAAACATCTCACAGCTAAAAGAATTCAGTATTGAGAAGTTGGGAAATCTTTCTTCATACCGATATCAGAGACTAGTAGATGTCTACAAGAAGCGTCTCACTGCAGTTATTTCAGCCAAAGAGGGTAACACTAGCTATTAGGGGGTAGGGTGTCCTAACTTTTTCCTCAGTTAGAATATGCATTTTTGTAGAATTACATTTAGAGAAGATCTTGAAAAATCTTTATTTCAGTTTTAATTCTTTAGTTATATTCCTATAATATCTCAGTATTGTTGAAATTGAGATTAAATATCTATATATCCAAAAATATTACAAAAATACACAGACTTTCATAGGGTGTTCTAACTTTTTCACATGAATGTATGTGTAAAAAGAACCGAACTTAATCCTTCCATAATTAAGAACTGAACATAAAATATTAACAGTCATTGCATATAAGGTAATCACTAATTAATTGCATATTTTCTGTCGAATGAGTTAATTAAATAAGATATTCTTTTCACCCTATTGGCTGAGCCTACGATAGAACAAATCTGAATTACGGTTTTCCTTTTCTTCACATCATGTAATCACTAAATAAAGATGTAGTCATCCTTTGAAAGACTTCGAGCTTTCAAATTGTTTACTGAAATTCCCATTTTATTCAACTGCTGCTCTTTTATTTTGGGTTTCTGGTCTTAGAGACCAGAGAAGGTCAGGTTTGCTTGGACCTTTTCCTCCTGTCTGTGCTATTAATTTGTTTTTTGTAAGGTTGTTCAAGTTACATGTGGGTCGTAGTAAATTGCACTATGAGAACGAATGTACTAGCTTTTACTCAATGAAAACTATAAAAAATAAAACATTTTTTTTTAATTATTGAAGTAACAACGTTCAATTAGTGTGAGTTTTATTGTTTGGTAATAGGTGGCCTTGCAACATTTTTATTCCTTAAATAGATATTAACGGGAGAGAGGTACTTAGGCCTACTTTCATCATGTATGTTATGTCGATCAAGCTCCCATGCTAAATTATTTCTGCCAATTTTCCCAAAGTAATTTAGAGAAGTATGCAAGAGTTTATTGGCTATGGCTTGAATATTTGCATTTTTGTGTGTGACTTTTGATGAAATGCTGCGAGGGATTTTGTATGCTGTAGTGATGATTGAGTTTTGTATTGTCTCTAATTCAGGGGTGGCTAAACGTGCTTAACGTAAGAACCACATATGATAAACTTCAGATTTTTGAGTTTGTTTCTTTTTAAATTTCGCAAAAAGCTACTCGATGGCTATCTGTGCTAGCCGTCTCTAATTTAGCAGTGTAAGACTAGAGGGAAGGAAGCTAGTCATCACCATCCACTGCCAACTCTTGGACTACTCTCGTACCAACGAATAGTGGGATTGACTGTCACATTATCGACCATGAATGGAGTTACAAGAAAGGGGAAGCAGGGCTTCAGCTTATGCAATCCTTAAACATGTCTAGGAAATTATCAAGCAGTCCTTGTAATTTATCTTTGTATTATTCCAGTTTGTAGTATTATATTTCAATATCAAAGAAAATATTTAATCTCCTTTTGAAATTGAAGTTTCTTGACAATATGTCTCTTTTATAAAGTATTATTTTATTGTGAAAACTGAAAGTTGTCTGAGTGCCAACTTGAGAATTTGTAGATGATTCATTATATCAGAAAAACATTAGATCTTGCATCCATTCATCATTTCCCAGTTGAAGATAAATCTTTTCTTTTCTTCAAGAAAAGTAATACTAGGCTCCAACATATCCATAAACCTATTCAAGACATTGCTGGTTAACAGTCACCTCAGAATGCATTAGGGAGAAACATTACTGGGTTTATTTTCAAGCTGCAGTTCTTCAACAAAAGTTTCAAACTGTCGGTGAGCCTTCCTATTTAATCGTAAGAAATTGACAACTTCAAGACCAAATTTTATAACATCTTTATATTTAAAGTATCTGGCTGCCAGGTATTCATGATAAATAATGCAATGAACAGGGTGAAACTCTGGAAAGCTGTGATCACTTTTCATAAATGCAATTAATCCTACATTTTCCCCACCACAACAGGTGCTCCACCTGTTGCAACACTGTCGAGTTTATGCAGTGGAATATGAGCATTTGTTAAGGCTCTTTCAATCGCATTTTTAATTTCAACATTACAAGCTGTTTCTTTCAGTGGAACTAAGTCCAACATCTCTTCCTTCACAATTACATCAGAGGTAATACAACGCACATATACCGTCAGTTGTGTGCTGTCTTGTATGTCTGTAGATTCGTCAAGGGCTAAGCTGAATGTAAGGGAATTATTTCAATCATTTTGAATTTTGCCTGCAACATCAGACACTAATTTGGATGATACGTTTCTCTGTAGTGTAGCATGAAGGTGGTGTTTGTGCTATTAATCGCTGAAATTTTGTGTTATATGGATCTAACACTGCAACAACTTCAGCCATGTTCTTCTTAACAAATTCCCCATCAAAATATTGGCGTTTAGCACGAGCAATATTCCATGAAGTGAGAAAACTTACTTCAGTCGTAGTATCAACTTTTTAAATGAACGTTGTCAACAGTGTCTGCTGTTTATTTAGTAGTGAATCTAACACAGTTAGCTTGTTTTTACGTAATTCTGTTGAAAGTGGATAATCAGACAAAAAGTTTTGAGATTTGTTTCAAAGTGGCGTTTCAAGTTACTGGCTTTGTAATGACTGAGTAACACTTTTTATATAAGACACAAAGGTTTACCTTCTTTATCAGTGAATTTAAAATCTTCCTCACACTCTGGATTAAAGTATCTGTTTCATCTTCATACTTTCGCTTCTTAACATTTGATGATGCTATCTTTCTTCACAAAATTTTCACAGACATTTCTAAAAGATTAAAGTGAAAAGAAACAATAAGCTACAATACGTGCAATGCAACCACATTTTACAGCGCCCAGTATCACAATAACTTTTCGCTAATTTCACTTCCCGCAACACAGCCACACACGCCACAATCACACGATTGCAAGTCACACCCACTAAAACTAACATTGTGAGGACCAGTTTGTATGATTACTGATTCTCTAGCACGATTCTTCTGTAATCCTTGCTGAAATGTCTTTAATCCCTGACTCAAATCTCGCATCAAAATTATAATTTAAGTTATTAAATATATTTACTCACCATGAATATTAAACTTGCAATTTAATCCAGTGGACTCTCAGTTTATACGCGGTGAATAATTATAAAACTTGACATTTTTTATTAACCTTTTATATTAACTGTAATGCAGAAAGGTGCTCAGCCAACTTATTTATGCGAGCTGCACATTATATGTCAAAGAACCTGTTCTATATTGTGTTTATGTGTTTAGGTGCTATATATTTAACCATGCTGGACATACACATTCTATGCTAAGTCTTATGTATGTTTTATAGATTTTAATTGTATTCTCTGGTGAGGTTCCTTGATTTTTACTGGTTATACTTCTTGAAAAATGTGTACGTTTCCGAATTCTGGTAAGTGTATTATTTTAATACCCAGTTTTTTCTCTTGAAAATGCGCGTGAGCTATACTATTAAAATGCACATGCACATGTATACTTTCATATAAGCGTTAATTTTTCTCATTTTCGAATATTGACTTTACTTATAAAAAGCTAAGAGTGGACTAATATATTTCGGTGTCTGTAGTTAGAACTGTTTTTTTATAATATTCTATAATCATGGATTTAAAACAGTATTGCTGCAATAAAGGTACTAATTTGACTACAAGTGTTTTGCTGGTCTCTGCTAGTCTTACCTATAAAACAACGGGTACGAGCTCAGATGTAGTTCAAACACATTCTTCGTGATGACGAGAAAACCCACTTGTAGAGATAAATATATATGTAAAAATGGCTGGTATGGGCTAAGAAATTTTTTTATGTAGAAGAGCGAACAACGTTTCGACCCTCTTCAGTCATTGTCAGGTTCACAAAGAAAGAAAGAAGTAACTGACCTGAAGCTGACCACATGTTTGAAGGGGGTTGTGAAATTGAGGGTAGGAATTATAGTAGTTAATAATTTTAGTGAAAATAATACGTTATTGCCAGAAAACATTACTTGTTACGTGTTTGGTATAGTTGGTAACTGTCATGTGAAATAGAGACAGATTCAATATTAACTTGGGACAAAAATTATTTCTTTATATATCCTCTTTTCTGGTCTGCTTGGTAAATATTAAATTTTACCTAAAGATGAAGATTATTTGTAATATATCCACTTCTCTGGTATGCATGGTAAAGATTTATTATTACCTAGAGATAAAAATTATTTTTCATATATCCCCTATCCTGGTTTGCTTGATAAACATTCAATATTATCGAAATATGAGGATTATTTGTCATATTATTATTATTTGTCCCCGACTCTGATCTGCTTCGTAAAGATTCAGTATTACCTAAGGATAGGAATTATTTGTCATGTGTCTCCTAAACTGATAAGTGGTACAGTAACAGGTAAAGATTAAATCTTATTTAGGAATGACAATTATTAATTTTGAAAATGCGTTATGCTCAATCAAAGCCCAGGCATAACCAGTGAACGAAGCATAAACCTCAGATGTTTAATGACGTAATGCAGTAGTTCTCATTCTTATTGGTCTGAATCACTCTTACGCACATTGCATGCAATCAGCGCGTACCCTGTCTTGTATTATAAAATGTAGAAGTGAGCATCCTTGTTAAACAAAATCTGTTGTTTTAGTGAGAATCCCGGACAAGAAGATCTCTCAAAAGTATTGCAATACCTACTGTTATCTCTGTAACAAAGAGTTAAATCTCTCACACGTATTGTAATACCTACTGTAATACCTGTAACACCGAGTTAAATCTGTCACAAGTATTGTAATACCTCCTGTAATATCTGTAACAACGAGTTAAATATCTCAAAAGTATTGAAAACCTACTATAATATCTGTATCACAACTATTGTAATACCTACTGTTATATCCGTAACAACGAGTTAAATCTCACAAGTATTACAATACATACAGTTGTATCTGTAACAACGAGTTAAATCTTTCACAAGTATTGCAATATCTATCATTATACCAGTAACAACACTGAATTAAATAGCTTATCTTCACAGGAAACCAAGCTTGGCGAACCCCTAATTATATTTGGCCTGTCTCTCAGGGGAACATACTGCCAGATTGGGAACTAATGAAGTTAAACCTCTGGGCAGAAACTGCTATTCACTGACAACGCATGTGAAACAGATTTAGGTAAATATCTCCTCCTAATAAATTTCCATACCTAAACATTAAGCTGATTTTAAACATAGGTCGTCTTAGTTAATCTTTTTAGTAGTACAAATTCCATATTTATTTATTTTTCTTGCTTTTCTTTCTCTTTTTGTGCAAAGCTACACAATAGACAATCTGCGCCCTGACCACGGAGAATCGAATTCATTTTAATTAGGCAACACTACCTGCAGTGCATTATTCAACACTAAACATTGAGAACTGCATAAGTAAATTTTTAACATTGCAATGTATGTCACTGTTACCCATGATCCAAGGTTGACACGAAGAACCCAATCTCGATATTACCATCTGTATTCTACAGATAACTTAAATACAAACCATATTGGTTCATCAGCTCCTCCAATCACAGAAACCTTGTGCTTTGTTTAAAGAGGTATTTCCTTCCAGATAACTGCTTTATTATAAAATTCGCAATATTATTAGCTCGTGAATGCAAGTTTTTCAATAAAAATTGATACGACAATTCTTATTTTTGATTTAAATTATCAAGCGTCCATTATAATAAAATACAAAATAAACACAAAAATTCAATTGCTATCAATAAGCATATTTGAGGCGGTCGAGGTAATCTAAAAAAAAAAAGAGTATGTCACTATTACAGTAAAATTACAAATATTAAATTAGACAATCTTTCGTAAATTAGAATGTAATTCACAAATAAATAGACTGCTAAAAAAGAATCAAAGTTCATTAATATTACGTAACTTCTCTATCATTTCCAATACTATGTTATCTTGTTATACAAGATTAAATAGCTCATGGACCACATTTTGATGAAACGAACTAAATAAAGAATAGAATTAAGTATATTAATTATTTTTGAGAACCACATTGGGTAAAAGACCATCCTGTATTATCAATACTATTTGAACAAAGCAAGGTACTTATACAGATCTGAACACAAGTAACTCATTAAGCAATGCAGCTAAGTTATTATAGTTGGGACTATGCAACGTCATAAAACAAAATATTTTAAAGGCTAGTATCACAAATCATATACATGAAAAATTATTCGGTCATGCTAAGATGCAATCGGGCTAATTGATTTGTAAAACAAATGAGATGTATTGCTACTGCTGGCCGTACTTCCAGTATGCTGTCGTTTGAGAAACCGCTACATGTATAAACATGTAACGTGCTCGCTATTTATATAAACAAAAGTGAGCAAAATTATTCCGAGTTTTTTGTTTGTTTTGTATAATACATGCACTAGTTGTAGATTGCAATAGGTTTCCTTGTGTTTAAATCATAAGCCGCATTGTTTCTTGTGGATATTCATCAAATCTTCCATGCTTATCACATTACTGGACGTCGTTTGTCAAGGGACAGCATAATAATTTAATTACAACATTGTAATGTATGCATTTTCAATAGGTATTTGTAATGTAACTTTAACAGTAGTTTTGTACGTTGCTGTATATATACTCAGTGCCTTAGCATCACTGTTGCTTCACGTTCGTGTGGCACCACAGTGACACAGCGATAGAAACTGGGTTTTCATACCCGTGATGGGCAGAGCCCGTTGTATAGCTTTGTTCTTAAGTTAACACAAATATAAAATATTTACCTTCGTAGAGAATGTGAAAAAACAACTACTGAATTGTCTCAAATATATTGTTGTCATTGGTCGTAAGCTTACTGTTAGATTATGAGTGATGGTTGGAAACGTCATTCTTCATTAAATAAAAATATAAAAAAACTGCGATTGTTCGACCTATTACTATTATCGGGTTGTACTACGCACTCTAAATATTTAATTATCTTAATTATGAAAATTGTCCTAATAAGAAACAGAATCACAAGATTTTGAAATTAATGGATTTCTGTTGCAAAATTAGGGTTGGCTAGCGCAGATAGCCCTTGAGCGAAATTCAAAACAACAACAGAAATCCATTAATTTCAAAATCAAACAGAACAATAACCAACATTTGGCAAAAACTAGTAATGAAATAAGACATTCCAGTTAATACCAAATTTATTCAAAAACCAGGCACAAAACTGAGGTCTATACTATGTAAGAACTACACTGACAAACACCACGCCAACATTATTTGTAAAATACAATGTGATAACTGCCACGACTTCTATATTGGAAAAACAAGTAGAAAAATAGAAACTAGATTCAAAGATCACAGAAAGTCACCTTCATATCGCTTCGTGCTACTTTGGAGGAGAGGGGTTTGTTATGCGGAAGTATGAGACTGATTACTGTAGAGTCAGTTTTATGTTATGTTAGTTTTTATTAGACATATTTACCCTAGGATTATTTGTTTTAAATTTCATTCTTTTGATTTACAGTTTTGAAAAACTAAGTAATTGCATGTTGTTAAAAATTTGTTAATTTCATGTGATGAATCGTATTTTATTGTGCTGTGTATGCAGCTAATCTACGCTTCACATATTTCTTCCACATTCTGTGCGAATCCACGCTTTATGCATACCTTCTGTGTGAATCCACGCTTCACAAATTTCTTCTGTATGAATCGACGCTTTAAACATACTTTCTGTATAGTTTACGAGTTAATTCGCGTCATAGCCAGATGGGTGTATTTTTGTTTTATTATAGCAAAGCCACATCGGGCTATTTGCCGAGCCCACCGAGCGGAATCGAACCCCTTATTATAGCGTTATAAATCCTTAGACTTACCGCTGTACTAGCGGGGGCCACGTCCAGGTGGTTAATCTGAGGGGCGCTGGTTGGAATCTCCGTCACGTTAAACATACTCTCTTTTTCAATTGTGGGGGCGTTAGAAATTCAACGATCAATCCCACTATTCGTTGTGAAAAAAGTAGCCCAAGAGTTGGCGGTGGGTATTGATGACCAGCTACCTTCCTTCTAGTCTTAACATTGCTAAATTAACAACGGCTAGAGCACATAGCCCTCGTGTAGCTTTGCGCGAAATTCAGAAGCAAACAAACCCTATCAGAAAAATACACATCCGTGCTTGAATTAAGACGTCAGATTTGAAACTAGTGATCCAGAGCTACAGGTGATGTACATGCGTTTTATGTAATGCTTAGCGATGTATCAAAGGTTAATAAATGTCCCTTGTCATCCGTTGTGAAGGACGTTTATTACATTCTATTATGTTATCTATCGTTTATAATTAGCCTAATATGTCTCAGTAATCTTGAATATCACTGCATCCTAATGTTTTCCTAAGGCAGCAATGACAGAACATATTAATTCATTCCACTTGCGAGAGATCTTTTAATGTATGTGGATAAAAGTTCTCCTCTTACAGTACAACTGCTTTCCTGTCTTAAATTTTTATCAACGTGTTTCGTTTATGTCATGACTTAATCTAACTGTTATTATGATAATAAAAGCGTATTTGACATTTAATGTCTTCTTTACTATAGCGGTGAAAGATTCATGTTCATCATGAATTTTTTTTTTGTACAGAGATATTTTTATCTGCGAGTGTGTTTATGCGGTCTAACATGGAATTTATTTCAAACCCCTTTACTTCTGGTTAAAAGAAAAGTTCTGTTCTACGTTATCAGTTTCGACTTTTATTATTATTTAATAGAAATAACTGGTCACTTGTTTTACGTTCTATTTGTTCTCTTCTTTTCAGCTCCATAGTATTTCTTAACATTTTTCATACTAGTGCAGTTGTATCTGAATGGAGAGTATTGTACATGTAATTACGACACAGTAAAGCGTAACGAGTTATTAAAGGATATTTTGTTTTCTTTACAACTACCGTTTTCTACGTAACTCTAGCTTTTGTGTGCTTGAAGTTTATTTAAAGGAAGTTATAGCCAAGAAAGTTGGTAGACAATGGGTGGGTTAAAGAGAAGTCTTTTCTTTGTCGATGACCTATTGCCAGAACGACAAAGGTCCACAAGCATAATCCACTGCAGCTTGAACTGCATGAATGAGAAGTACTACAGACTGTAGCCTCCAGAGCTACGTTTTATACACGTGCGTCTAATCTCATGTCTACCGATATATTTTTGAATATGGTCCATGTTTATCGGTAAGAGAGTTACAAAAGTGACAGTAAATCCTGCTTATAGATTAAATTAGCCTTGTAAGCTACTGTTGGGTGGTTGTCTTTTCATTGTTTAGCATTTCAAATTTAGGGATCATTCTGGTCTAACTTGAGGTTTGTAATTTGTCCGATTAACTCATAGGTTATACACGAGATGCCGTTCTAAGGTTTCTAACCTGTCTGATTAATTCATTAGGTATCGTTCTAAGGTTTCTGACCTGTGATATTAAACCAGTGCTATGTAAGATGGCGTTCTGAGTTACTTTGTTTGTTAGATTAGCTTATGTGTTACATTCGTTACTGTTCAAGTTGAAAATATCAAATGTCCAATTATCTTATATACTTGTTTGTTTATCTGTATCTGTTAGTTTCAACACTTTCCAAATTAACATTCTACATAAAACATTTGTATATTTCAATGAACATATTTGAAAAACTTGAGACAATAGTAGACGAGAATTTCAAATGTTTTTGTGAATTTTCGCTTATTTAGAATATAAGTTTAGCAGGCACGGATTGGCTTAAATCTACGTTATAACATAGAAATTTTACGGGTTGTTTAAGTTGTGAGTGCGTTATAAGTATGATAGTCAATATGTTAACTGGAAGCTGAGTGGTATGGTGCTGATGACCAGTTGCTTCGTATCAATAGTTCGAAATTATGGACAGCTGTAGACAGGCTTAGATATAGCTAAAAAATACAATTACAACTTCAAAATTACTAAGGATACAGGTTTTATCATAAAACCTACATACAAGAAAAGTATGCTTCGGCCACGTATCTTAACTACAACCGAACTGTTACAGATATAGGCCTACGACTATTTTCTGTAGTTATATCATGAGATACTGCTGGGACTACATCCGTAAATCTCTGTAATACTGAGGGTTCCAAACTGGTGAATCAAAGTATCAATAAAGACCTTGTATCGTCAAGACCACTGCGTTACCAACTGGAGAATCAATATATTATAACAAAGATTATATCGCCAAGACAACTGGGCTCTCAACTGATGAATCAATATATTATAATATTTTTTTTTATAATTTCACGCAAAGCTGCACGAGGGCTATCTGTGCTAGCCCTCCCTAATTTTGCAATGTCAAACTAGAGGGAAGGCAGCTAGTCATCACCACCCACCGCCAACTCTTGGGCTATTCTTTTACCAACGAATAGTGGGATTGACCGTCACATTATACGCCCCCACGGCTGGGAGGGCGAGCATGTTTTGTGTGACTGGGATTCAAACCCGCGATCCTCAGATTACGAGTTGCACGACTTAACACGCTTGGCCATGCTTTACGCAAAGGAGCGAACAATAGAAAAATAACCAGCATTTGGCAAAAACTAGTAACAAAATATGACATTCCATTTAATACCAAATTTATTCGGCCTGGCATAGCCAAGCGCGTAAGGCGTGCGACTCGTAATCCGAGGGTCGCGGGTTCGCGCCCGCGTCGCGCTGAACATGCTCGCCCTCCCAGCCGTGGGGGCGTATAATGTGACGGTCAATCCCACTATTCGTTGGTAAAAGAATAGCCCAAGAGTTGGCGGTGGGTGGTGATGACTAGCTGCCTTCCCTCTAGTTTGACATTGCAAAATTAGGGAGGGCTAGCACAGATAGCCCTCGAGTAGCTTTGTGCGAAATTCCAAAACAAGCAAACAAACAAACCAAATTTATTCAAAAACCAGGCACAAAACTGAGGTCTATACTATGTAAAAACTACACTGACAAACATCACATCAACATTATTTATAAAATGCAATGTGATAACTGCCACGACTTCTATATTGGAGAAACAAGTAGAAATATAGGAAATCGATTCAAAGATCACAGAAAGTCACTTTCACACGTTTTCGAACACTGCAAGTCAAATAAACAGAGTATAACCAAAGAAAACTCTCAAATACTAAATAAAAAACAAACATAAACAAACTCAAAATTAAAGAAGCCTTACTTATACAACATCTCAAACCCAAAATAAACCAATACAAAGGAACACCCTTATACCTATATTAAAAATATAATAAATAATAATAATAAAATAGATAATATAAAATTATATATTTAAACATCTAAGCACGTCCTCTACATTCCGACATTTAGTTACACAGCTCCTTTTAAACATGTGGTCAGCTTTTGGTCAGTTACCTCTTTCTTTCTTTGTGAACCTGACGATAACCGAAAAAGGTCGAAACGTTGTTCGCTCCTTTACGTAAAGGATTTTCTCAACCAAACGAGCCGTTTTTACATGTATATTTTTTTTTACAGGTGGGTTTTCTTGACATCAGTGCTTAAGGGTTTATAATGCTAAAATTTGGGGGTTTGATCCCTGGGTTAGGCACATTTACAGAAGGCTAATTGTATGGATTTGCGTCGTGAAAGAAAGAAATCAACATTTGAAATCAACATGTGACGTTAGAATAAGAGTCAGTTTTCAAAGTTATATTTTTATTTTCATAGTCTTAACTTTAAGGTTTCAAAATGTGTTAGACAGCCAGACAGGAGATCTCTGAGAATTTTCCGTATGCAGTAA
This sequence comes from Carcinoscorpius rotundicauda, assembly GCA_011833715.1. Classification (NCBI taxonomy): domain Eukaryota; kingdom Metazoa; phylum Arthropoda; class Merostomata; order Xiphosura; family Limulidae; genus Carcinoscorpius; species Carcinoscorpius rotundicauda. The sequence continues at coordinate 16,211,583 of CM022403.1, forward strand.
GGTCGCTTGAATTAAATTATTTCACTAAAAATACGTTTTATCGTGTCGTGTGAATCATAAATAGTTATAATTTTCTCTATTTCCAGACTAAAATGACTACTAAGTGTGTAACAGCTGTTCGTGACGACAACGATGCAGTTATAATTTGCACTTTTAGATGGCAATTGAAACTCAAGATCACAATAACGTGTCTTTATTTCCTGTCATAGCCTCGAGTTTTGTGCTTAAGCACGAGCAGTCTCCGCGAGAAATAGAACTAGATCACTATCCTTTGTTCTATGAATAGAATGAAAAGTTTTGATGTTTCGCAAGTACCCTGAAGTGAGCTGAAGGTATTGGATAAGATATAATCAATACCTCTTCATGTTTTATGGACAATGAGTGCCTCCTTTACTTTCAGCAGAATTCACTAAAAACCAATTGATGTTTCAGAGTTACTTATATCAAAAAAGAATCAGTCGAAAATGGTTCAATTTTAGGTTCTAAGTCTCTTTTGTTTTTCTCAGTATACAGTAGGTATGCTGTCGTATCTTATTACAGTTAATAAATGTAACTGCTCTAGTTCTGTTTTCACAATATAATGTATCACAAGCAAAGTTTACATCATGACAGAACTCAGGTTATTTGAGCTCGGAAAACGATGCAACTCTACATCCAATTCATCATAAATTAGTGGCGTGTATTATTTTGTATTTTTACAAATTATGGAATAATGGCGTATTGTCAACATATCACAGAAACATCAAGAAAAGTAGCTAAAGCAGCCAATGCTCATTTGAAAAATCAAATGTAAGGTTTTACGTGCATCACTTTGTATAAGCAAAAGGTGTCACAATATATTATTTACGACGTAAGCGTAAAGATACATAATGGTTTGCCTACATTATGCCCACTGCATGGATCGATCCTCAAAATTTATTAATGCGCTTTGACAGTCCAGACGGAGTTTTACTTCTACAATTACTCGAATCGATAATTTAATTATTTAACATTCATTGGACGCTCCAAGCTTAATTATGTGCAGTGGAAGGTAAAGAAAAAACTTTTTTTTTTCATTTGAAACCAGGTTATTCAAATCTTTAATGAGTAAAGTGTTCGCGAATTTTAACAGGATTTGTTTTTCGATTTGCCATTTTTCAAGGACACTGATGAATGGAGGACTTACCCGAAATCGGTAACAATCAGAGATAAGTAGTGAACTAATTTACAGATTTAATTTCATACATATATTCGAAACCTTGTGTAGCTTGTTTATAGAATAATTTAGAAGAATTAAGTCGTGGCATTAATTGTACACATTTATAATGTTATATTTAAATATTGGTTCTATGTGGCGAATAAAGATATACTAAAAGGACCTGTCAACTCTTGTGCCACTCTTTTACCAAGAAATAGTGGAATTGACCGTCACATTATAACGCCCCCACAGCTGAAAGGGTGAGCACGTTTGTTGTGACGGGGATTCAAATCCGCGACCCTCAGATTACGAGTCGAGTGCCTTAACTACCTTTCCATGTCAGGCCGTGCAGTTTAGAAAGTTAAACAATATAATCTGTTTTATTTAGATTACTGACAAACATTATGATAAGAAATTATTTTTGTTTACATTATAAGTAGTCAAATTCACTGTCTGGAAGTTATTGTTTTGATAATTTATCTAACTTTTAGTTTGAATGCTGTCTACGCAAACATAATAATGATATTAACAACTTAAGGCATTTCATAATACAAATTAAGATTTAGAGACTATCTGAAAACATGCGTTTTGAAGGATATAAAATTAAGATCAGTCTGTTTCCATTTATCACACGACTCGTAAACAATTCAAACCGGAACTCCGTGTAAAATGAGACTATTCAACGTGTATAAATAAACACAGCTTTCAATTTATAACCACTCGTTATTTACGTCGTTAGAAAACACTAAAACTATAAGTTTGATATCGCTACAAAAATGAGTTGCATTACTACTAATATAAGTTAGTGTTTGGGAATACATTTACATTTCTGTAAAATAACAAGTCTTCATTAATTCACAAAACAGTTTTTTTTACAGTGTTGCTTATTTTTCAGCAAGAAATATATGAGAACAAAGAAGTTATGATTTATTCTAAAAATCATTCATAAAGGATACTAAAAATACCTCGGATTCTGATATTTTCTGAGCGATACAAACTGCTATTGACTTGGTCGAGTTTTGGGAACTCTTTATATCTGTATGTACAAACACATACATATATCGCATTATCATTATCTATCCTTGTTGTCAACTTATTATCATGGTGCCCAATGCCTATAGTAATAGTACCGAAATGCACTGGGAATATTCCATTTATCAGACAAAATCCAAACCCTGATGTTAAACTAGTCAAATAAAGTTACAAAACTAAATGTTAACACCTACAACGCCTCTAATCTACTGCCTTTAGCTGCCTATAGTCAATTCTGGAAGGCAGTTTTCCTTAAGTTGAAATAAAGCCATCATTCTAATTAAACTACCAACCTCCACATTTACAAAAAAGATATGAAATAGAACAATAAAATATTGAATAGAACTAAATTAAGTAAATTCAATGACGTTTAGCATCAAACCATTAAAAACATTGCACTCTCTAGTTTGATAGATATTGTTCTAAAAGAAATCAGTGTACAGTATTGTAAAGTTCTGATGCTCTATGGAAGAAATATTTAAAATATCCTTTTGATGAACAATCCAAACATAGTCAGTGCTGCCACATGCTCTATATCAAATACCATAATTTTGTGGAAGATCTTGGCTCATCTTATTTTTGTACAATATATTTCGCAAAGAATGAGCCATTAATTATTTTTATTTTGGTGTTACTATAATATTAACTTTTAAGGAGTGTTAAAACATTTAAAATCAACTCATGTCATTAAAGTTGTAAATCCATCTGTTTAGGCGTCCCACGTCGTTAATAACGAATAAACAAATTATGCTAGACTAAATAATCAATAAATGTTTTTGGCAACAACATCTATTTAAAACTAGCAATTGGAATAAAAATCTTCAAACTGAACACGTTTCATGAAGGTTTTGTGTTTCTCTGATAAATATCTCTTTCGGATAACGTTGAAAGTGTCTTCAAGTTTCAAAGAGATTATAAATAAATCTCAAACTATAAAGAGTTGGTTAATGTTGTTAGGACTTTTTTTAAACGCAAAACTACACAAGGGGCTATTTGCGTTATCTCCACCACATGAAATCGAAGCCCCGGGTTTTAGTATTGTAAGTCCGAATACATACAACTGATTCACCAGGAACTGATTAAAATAATACCAAATATTTCTCTAAGAACTAATTAAAATTAAACAAAATTGATAAACTTTGATTAGAAAAGTTCGAAACAGTAGTAAAAGAAGATATTAGTGTAAACAGGTTATACTAATCAGTAAATGTGATAGCAAGATTTGAAGAATCTAAAGCTCTATAATCAATTTTGTTTGATGAGTTTCGTTTAAAGCTACTTGAGTGCATTCTGCGTTAGATGTCCTTAAATTAGAAGTGAAAAAATTAAGGGAATGCAAATACTCAACATTACCTACTACCAACTCTTTAATTACTAGTAGAGTGTGATAGACCGTGCATTATAACGTCTCCAAACCTGAGAAAGTGAGCATATTCAGCAACGGGATTCAAACACGTGATCCTTAGATCGTGAATCGAGTGCTCTAACCACCACGTCATGTCAAGTCCGGTGGTTATGTTGTATTGATTTGTGACTCCGAAATTCATGCTTTCGGTCAAAAGTAAAATATTTGTGTCCTTTGATTAAATTAGGTTTGTTTGCTTAAATACATGCACATTGCTGTAGCAGCTTAGTGAAAACTGTTTAATATCTAAAATTATTCGCGTAAAATTAGAAGAAAGTTAATTGACTGAGTGACACAAAAATTACACTGTTATTCAAAGTGTTGATTGATTATATGTACCATCATTGGAGTGTTAGTTAGTTTGATATTGTTACGTATAAAACGACACAATTAGTATTCCGTGCTCTGTTCACCACAAATATCGAAACCTGATTTTTAAAGTTGTAAGACTGAGAGATTTACCAATGAGGCAATTTGTGCGTTATTTTTAATTTAATATCACAGTTAACAAAAACAAATGTGGTGTGTTATACAGCATATATAATATGTAGATCAAAGGTCGATAATTTCTTTTAAACGCTAAGAAAAGTTCATAGTGAACTTACAACACGTATAATAACGTGTGAAATATTATTTTTATTCTTACAATTTTTGAGTCTTGAGTTAATCTAGTATCTACAGTGGCATACAAAATTATGTTATATAAAACCGTGTAGTCTGAAGTGGCATATAAGACCGTGAAGTCTAAAGTGGCATATAAAGCCGTGTAATATCATACATTCATTTTAAATTATTTATTAATACTCTATTTAAAAATAATTTACTTTATGCTGGGCCTTTTATTAGTAACACTTCTCAGAAGCTTCAGACTTCATTAGGGTTAAAACAATATTATCATGCTTGATTAGTAAGAACTCAAACCTCATTAGGGTTAAGTTTTCTGTAGTTTAAAACATATCACCTACAAACAATAATGTAAACTAGTCTCTGCTAAAGTTACATACAAGCAAGTTTTTTTTTTCTGTCACTAACAACATCAGTTTTCATTATTAAACCTCCAGATCGATGTCGCTTTCTGCAAAGAACACTCCTCGAAACACATTATGCTTATATATGTATTATTGTTAAAAAAATACGAGAATTGGCGAAATGAAACCAACTCATTCTTTGATGGGTTGTTTAGGCAAGGTATTGATGATGAAACTTTGCAGAATGGGCGGCAACAGGCGTCTCCACAACAGGTGTTGCCGTCCATTCTACAAAGAATTTAACAATCGTTGCCATCAACGCTTATCTTTACGCAAGTATAACAAACGAAGTATTGCCCGAAAGTTCCTTTAATTTATGTTTGTTTTATTTGGAATTAAACACAAAGCTCTACAATGGATTATCTGTGCTCTGTCCATCACGGGTATCGAAACCTGTTTTCTAGTACTGTGACTTCGCAAATATACCGCTGTGCTACTGGGAAACGTTACTATAATATAATCACAGACAGATAGATTGAAAGATGGGTGGATACAAAGTGCATGTTTATCTGTTCCATGGATAGTAGCTCAAAAATGAGACAATATTTTAATTATTTTTGAAAGTCATGATACAATAATAACAGCATATATAAGATATATCCTGAGTCGAAATAAACTATTTACCTCATAGAAGTCTTTGTGTAAAACGTAATAGACTCATCAATATTTGTATAAATTGAGGGGCTGTTTTCGACCGTTAAAAGTAAAAATGACAAAGCGAGACAATTATAAAATTTAAGACCAACTCTATTATAATAAACTGGAAGATATACAATGATAAAGCTATGATAAATGCCATTTTCTAAATAAAACAACTATTGTTTTGCGGTGAATAACTGCTTTGAAACGACAGTGAGATTATACAAATATCTAGACAGAAGCTGTTTTTGTTTTTCAATATTGAAATAAAAATTATTTCAAATCTTAATTTTAACACTGGCTTTCATAAATACCTGAACTTTTTATGATTTTAGTTACATATTCTCATGAAAATTGTGTACCTGCTAGCTTCTTAAATCTCGTTATTCCAATTAGTCGAAAAAAATATGTTTGTGTTTTATTGATCTTTTAACAATTTTACAGTTACATATAAAAAAGTAACTTTTATTCCCTAAAATAACCTTTCATTAATTATGAATTTACATTACGGATGCTGTTAAATCAATAACGTAGAAATTTCTTTCTGCTGCTTCTCTAAGTCCTAGTATTTACCAACTTTTATGCACACATTAGGACAATATATCATCACAGATTAATATAAAATATTTCAAAGACGTTTCATTAATCATTTCTTTGACAAAATCTCTTAGATATTTTTTATACTATACAACATGTGCTGGATAATTTGTAAATTTCATGTGAATTTTCTTTGAACAATATATTAGAGAATTATTTCAGATTGACAAATTAATGATTTCCTCTTTCCGAACGACAATGATCAAACCTAGTGGAGTTTCTGATTACTACGTCGACACATGTAAAAGACGTTTTGTTGGATATTTAAAGAAAAACTAGGAAATAAGAAAATATTTGATTTAGTTCTAAACTCTACGTAACTAATATTTTCTAGACTGTTTGGTTAAGTTAATGTGGTGTAACTGGTCTGCCAGTTTAAACTATCAACACTTTTACAAATCAAATTGACTCAAAAACATATTATATACGAGTTTAACGGATCATTGTACAGCATCAACCAATTCTGTTAAAATACAGAAAATTCAAATATCATGTTGTAATGCTGATCTAAATGTTAACTCGAGACTGATTTTTATCTCTAGTGTTTATGTTTAAAAATTTTAATCGCATCAACTTCTGAAACTCAGTTGTTGAAATGTTTCTTTCAACTAGATTGTTTTTAAATTTAATGTATACTTTAAACTGCACATATTAAAAACTGTTCTGAGCGTAGGTTTGTTACCCAAACAAAGTAAAAAAGCTAATAAGTGCTGGAGTTAGTTAAACAAAGAGTTTGAAGGCCCAAAATTTCCGTCCAGTTACCGTACTTAAAAGTATATTACAGCAAGACAGTTATATCCCATTATTCGATTATAGCAACCAAAGAATTGGAAGTGAATGCTATTGGGTATCTTTCTGTGTAACCCATCAGTTCCAAGTGAGGGAATGCTAAAGCAACTAACATTTATGCATCTTTAATTTTGAGATAAAATTTGGCACAAAGGCTGAGTATCCACAAAGTACCAACTGGTAACTTTGGTAAATTTAGCTCAGAGATCTAGGTCACATCGAAGATCATCCACATTCATAATAATAATAACAAACTTGAATTTTGAAAACTTGGGAAGAAATTAAACTAGGAAGTGGATCTTCGTCCCTAAACTTAAACCTGAGATCAACTAGTTGTTTGATGCACGTTTCATGGTAAGAACTGTAAAATCATTCTCTGACTGCTTTTCTAGTTACGAAAATAACCAATCATAATCAAATACTGCCATTAATTTGTTAGCTCTGTTTGGGTATAGACGAAACAGAATTTTTGCCCTCCGAGATTATTTCCTAAGAAATGTTTTTATTTTACAAAATTTTCAGAAAGTCAGTAACGAGGTTATGTGTTTAAGTATTTATCTACTAATTAACATCGACGATGTTTACTTGATTTCTGTGTATTTAGGAATATATGAAAGGTAAGTAGGCACATCGTTAAATAATTCATACATTCCTGATTTACCTTATATTTGTTTCCAAGTGCAATTTTTGCGTTAAGAAGCATTAATGTTTACGGTTATCAAACCGATAATGTTTTTATTGAATATGTTGATACAGTGAGTTATTGCCCACTAGGATCTGATTAGTAGACAGCTGATCCCAATATCCCAATTTCAATGTAAATATTCCAGATAATAAATAGGATAAGCAATTGGCAAAAACTTGCCACATTAGGAAAAATTATACAGTGAAAAGACAAATTTATTAAAAACCAATTAGTGTTATTTCAAAAACTGTAGGTATTTTCATAACTTATTGAAACTGTTAAAATTAATCCTTGATTACACGTCTTACAGGATGATCAGTCTTTACAAATTAAATAAGCGATGACATAGAGGTGACGGAATTTAATAAATCACAGGTTATTTAGTTCGTTGGTCGGAAACGGATTTTGCATCTCAAAAGCCGATTGGCCAAGCTTACTTTTACGAGATTGCTTTCAAATTCCAACTTATTACATTCGACGCCATTGTTGTTGTAATCAAGTTTAGCATTGTATTGAATCGCCTGTTATCGATCAGTGTACTAGATCTTTAGAGCTTGTTTATATCACTCTGAACCTAAAACTAAAATCCAACATTTACATTTTGTTTTATATTCAGGTAGTAGTTCTTTCTTTGTTTGTTTCACTTGTTCCTTCCTACAAAGTTACACAAGTAATGTGTATGCTTGGCTGTCTTTAATTAGCCCGTTACACAAGTAATGTGTGCAAGTTGCTGTCTTTAATTACCCGTTACCCAAGTAATGTATGTAAGATGCCGTCTTTAATTAGCCCGTTACACAAGTAATGTGTGTAAGCGGTCGTCTTTAATTAGCCTGTTACACAAGCAATGTGTGCAAGCCGCTCTCTTTAATTAGCCCGTTACACAAGTTATGTGTGCAAGTTGCTGTCTTTAATTACCCGTTGCACAAGTAATTTATGTAAGCGGCCGTCTTTAATTAGCCTGTTACACAAGCAATGTGTGCAAGCCGCTGTCTTTAATTAGCCCGTTACACAAGTTATGTGTGCAAGCAGCCGTCTTTAATTAGCCCGGAATGACCAGGTGGTTAAGGTACTCGATTCGTAATCTGAGGGTCGCTGGGTCGAATTCCCGTCACACCAAACTTACTCGCCCTGTCAGCCGTAGGGGCGTTATAATGTGCAGTCAATCCTACCATTCGTTGGTAAAAGAGTAGCTCAAGAGTAGGCAGTGGATTGTGATAACTAGCCTCCTTCCCTCTAGTCTTACACTGGAAAATTAGAGACGAGTAGTTAGCATAGATAGCCCTCGTGTGGCTATGCGCGAAATGCAAACCAAACCGTCTCTAATTCTGAGTTGATAGACTACAGGAAGGAAAGAAAATTTAACGTTAGGTTTTTATTGTTTGATCAAGTGATGTTATGGCCAGATGGAAGGCGCTTCACTCATAACCTTAAGGTTGTGGGTTTTAATTGTCGTCCCACTAAACATCCTTGGTCTTTCAACCGTGGCAAGTCTCCGAAGCTACAACGCTAGAAACCGGGTTTCGATACATATGGTAAGCAGATTACAGGTACCCCCTTGAGTAACTCTGTGCTTAACTTCGAGACAAACAAACAAACTGTCTCACTGAGGTCTTTCAAATTAAAGCAAAGTAAATTTGAAAATAAGTCAAAATTTACTTGAGTATTTTCTTCAGTGTTAAGAGATACTTGTTTCGATTCCTCTCGCCAGTACGTATGACTTAAAGTTTTGATTCCTGTATAGCACTTGTATACTTAATAATCAAAGAAAATTTGTTGTGATATGTTGCAAAAATATATTTTTTGTTATCTAATTATGGTAAAAACTTTACAATTCCAAATTTCTCCCCTTGAGATTGGTTTTTGAATATTCCTGATTCTATTGTTAGTAGACAGTCTTTCTATTCGTTTTCTCTATTTGTTTCAGGCAGAAAAGTAATTCGTAGTTTCGGTCTTATTTGTACGAAATGAACATCCTAGAACGTGCGATTCGTGTTCATTAGATATAAGAAAGAGTTGGCTGTTGAAACTTTATCAACTGACAAACGTGCAAACAACAACTAAGCTGTGCGATAGCTAAATGAATTAATGGGATAATTGGTGTCATTAAACAAAGTGCTAGCACGTGTGCCATAGCAAGGTTTAATATCCTCACTCGAATGTTTTCTTAGTTTTAACAACGAAATTACGGAAGCTTTTCTTCCTTTTAGTTATATGAAGCTGTCCATTTTCATAATGACTCAAATAAAGTCAGAGGTAGAACCTATTCTTGAGCAATTACATAGAGAAAAAAACTAGTTTAATTTACTCTCTACAAACAAAAATGTAATAGATGAATTTCTCTACAGAATAAAAGTAAAATAATGTTACTTAGAATTGTATTAATTATATTTTTTTTCTCAATGTAAACCATGTTATTTTTATTATTAACTCAAATTTGTTTTTGTGTGTGTGTTGTCTGCGAACTGCTTAATAGTAAATTCCAAGGAATAGCCGGTTAACACATAGTAAACGTAGATCAAAGTTGGAATGGAAGTCTAAGTTCTGAAGGCATCCTTCTTTCTTATTTTTTCTCGACTTCCGGCCATTTTTTTTAGGTTTATTAATCGTTTGATATATATTATAGAATAGTTACCACAAACGTTTTCACTCTCTAGGTGTGTGTGTGCTTTTGTGTTTTCTTATAGCAAAGCCAAATCAGGTTCTTTGCTGAGCCAGCCGAGGGGCATTAAATACCTGATTTTAGCTTTGTAAATCCGTAGACTTACAGTTGTACGAGCAGGGTTGACGTTCTCTTGGTACCCCTTTAGCTGTGTATACTTCAATTTTTAATCAACATATAACATGTATACATGAATTTCGTAAAATAGCTTTATCTATATGGTAACAAGTAACGTAATATATACGATAAATAATTAACAAATAAATAAGATAAGTATTTTAATGTATATTATAACTCCAAAGTAACTAAAGGCCCGGCATGGCCAGGTGGTTAAGGCACTTGACTCGTAATCTGAGGGTCGCAAGTTCGAATCCCCGTCACACCAAACACGCTCGCCCTTTCAGCCGTGGGGACATTATAATGTTACGGTCAATCCCACTATTCGTTGATACAAAGGTAGCACCAAGAGTTGGCGCTGGGTGGTGATAACTAGTTGCTTTCCCTCTAGTCTTACACTGCTAAATTAGGGACGACGAAATTCAAAACAAAACTAAAGTAGTTAAATCCATGATGAAGAAAATCGTCCGAAATATACAAAAGTTTCAACATCACGTTCCTCTACTGGGTACTTCTTTATTGGAAATTTGAAATTAATTCCAAATCCGTTGAACTCATTGTTGATTGTAACGTACTAAATTGGAGCGTAGTGTTAGTTTAAGTCAGTCCGACGTTTATCTGGTACTGGAACTAATGTTATGTATAAAGCGTTTGGAATGCCATGTAGTTGTTTATATTATTGTTTTGAAGCTCAAACCAATAAAATATGTTGTTATTCATGTAGAAATTTCTAGAATTAGGTAAATCAATCATATGTTTATAAATAGAATGTATGTCGGCCTGGTGTCTAGACGAGTCTCGTGCAAAAACGGACATGCGCAGATTACTATAGAATTCTGTGGAAGTTACGCGATTGTTTGAGAACACAGTAGGCCTACTAGTATATAAACAGACGGCGATGCGAGGAGATTGAGTCAGTCATACGTTTTTATTTGTTTCAAGAGATGTGTCTTCGTTTGAGAAATTTTCAACGTTTGCTGTGTGTTTATTCAACTTGAATTTGTGACTGGAGCTAGATCTACAAAAGCTGTGATTTTATTTCGTCAGTCTTTGCGATTCATTCGAATTACTGGTTATACTGAAAGTCAATGCATTTGAGACTGTTTAAGGGAGACCGGGGCAAGTTGGAAAACGACAAATTTGAGACATTCATCAAAACATCGTAAAAAGAACTTCGTCAAATTTATTGGACTGTGAATTGTTTCTGGACTTCTCCATTCAAACTTCGAAATTTCTTCGTGGGACCAAATTCACACCCTAGACTGGAATTTTGGATTTCTGATCTGGACTTTTGGACTTTCATTCTGAATAATTATATTGGACACAGGCCAGAACCATTTTGGAGTGTAATTAATTTTAAACTGAATATCTGTCATTGTTATTATAAAATTTATTTTATATCTGTCACATATATAATAGTTTATTGTAATAAATTATATAAGCTGTTATCTGTGTCTTTCTGTTGCGTTCAGTCCACACATAGAAAAACGTAACAGAAAATTGGGGGCTCGTCCGGGATAGATCAAACAGTTTAATTCTATTCCAAAATTAGATTTATATTCTATACAGATCGACAGCTTGTATATTCAAAATGGCATTCCAACTCGAAGACTTTATAGACAAATTTAATCAGAATCCCTCTTTCGAATTGATCAGTGAATTAAAAAAATCTGAATTGCTTGATGTTGGAAAACATTTCAATTTGGAAGTGAAGCAAGCAATGAAGAAAGCAGATATCAAACGAATTGTTGTTGAACATTTGGTCAGCCAAAAAGTTTTGCCTCAAAAAGTTGTACAAAAATTGCCTGCTGCTTTTTTTACCCAGATTTTGAATTAAAAATAATGGAAATGGAAATGAAATTTCGTTTAAAAATTGAAAGCAAACGTCTTGAGGCAGAACAAAAACGTATTGAGGCAGAACAGGAAAACAAACGCCTTGTTCTTGAGACAGAACAAAAACGTATTGAGGCAGAACAGGAAAACAAACGCCTTGATGCCGAAATACAAAAAGAACGCATTAAAGCTGATAAGGAAATCAGTATGAGAAAGGAACAGACAAAAGAAAAGGTTGTCCAAATGCGGTTGGATAATTTTGATGCTTCCAAACAAATTCGTTTAGTGCCTCCATTCAATGAGAAGGCTGTATATAAATATTTTCAGCAATTTGAAAAATTGGCTCTTAGGCTAAAATGGCCTACCGAATATTGGACAATATTACTTCAGAGTGTTCTCACAGGTAAAGCTCAGGAAGTATTTTTCAAACTCACGGCCGAGCAGAGTTGTGATTACGAGCACGTCAAAAAATGCATTTTGAATGCTTATGAATTGGTGCCAGAGGCATACAGACAAAACTTTCGTGGTTACAAAACGTTTGACAGCCAAACTTATGTCAAATTTGCTCGTGAAAAAGAAACTGTTCGACAGGTGGTGTGATTCCAAAGAAATCAAAGATGATTACACAAAACTCAGAGAATTCATGTTAGTTGGAGAGTTTAAAAGATGTATTCCCATAGAGCTCAAAACTTACATTGATGAACAAAAACCTTCCAAATTTCATGATGCTGCTGTCTTGGCAGACGAGTATGCTTTGACTCACAAAGATTTGTCATACAAAAGCAAAACAATTCACACAGCAAAGAAACCCAATGACTCATTCAAACATTATGCAAATGTCGACAAAGACAAAAAAGAGCAAACTTCTGATTCTCAAACAAAGACTTCATCTCATTCTCATAGCTCATCGTATACCAAAAACGTGTCATTCTCATCCAAAACATGTGATTATTGTAAAAAACCTGGCCATCTGATTTCTGAGTGCTATAAGCTCAAAAACAAGCTATCACCCCATAGTTTCATTTCGCCCTCGTTGGATACATCATTGGTTCCCAATGGTTTTGACTCTGTCCAGTCCACTGTGGATTCCAAGTCCAATATTCTTGATGTACCTGAAGATCTTGTTGAGGACAAATTTAAGCCTTTCATCACTGAAGGTTTTGTTTCTTTTGTTGGCGATTCATATCTACAACCAATTAAAATCCTGCGGGATACTGGAGCTTTTCAGAGTTTGATTTTGGAAAGTGTACTTCCGTTTTCTGAAAAGTCATCCGTTGGAGCCAATGTGCTCATTTCTGGTGTAGAAGGTGGCGTAGTTTCTATCCCTCTTCATAGATTGGATTTACATTCGGACTTAGTTTTGGGACCAGTGACTGTGGGTATTAAATCTTCATTGCCTGTTGAAGGTGTGTCTATGCTTTTGGGGAATGATTTGGCTGGTAGTAAGGTGGTACCAGAGGTTCGTGTTGTTGAAGCACCTGTTGTTAATCCCAGTACAGAGCAACTCGTTCAAGAGTTTCCTGATGTTTTCTCCGCCTGTGCTGTTACTCGTTCTCAGGAGTCCAAAGAGGATTTCCCTTTATCTGATACGTTCATGTCTCACATCGATGAGATTTCTGACTCAACTTTGAGTTCTACTGATGACTCCAAGTCATTTTTCTACTCTCTTCATCGAAACAAACTTGTTGAAGAACAGGACAATGATCCTGAAACTCGTTCTCTTCTACAACTGGCCGTTGATGAAAATGAAATAGGAACTGTCCCTATTTGTAACTACCAGAAGTCAGGTGTGTTAATGAGAAAATACAGACCTCCTGACGTTGCTGCTGATAAAGAGTGGAATGTTGTTCACAAAATCGTCATTCCAAAATACTATTGGAATGATATTCTTAGTCTTGCTCATGATCATGTATTGTCGGGACACTTAGGTGTAATAAAGACCCTAGATCGTATCCGACGACATTTCTATTGGCCAAAGATGCGCCAAGATGTTGTTGACTATTGTAAGACATGCCATTCTTGCCAAATGACTGGAAAACCAAATCAGGGGATTCCCAAAGCACCACTGCAGTCTATTCCTGCCTTTGAAGAACCGTTCTCAAGGGTCATTATCGACTGTGTTGGTCCAATGCCAAAAAGCAAAGCAGGAAATTAATACCTCTTGACAATCATGTGTGCTTCTACACGTTTCCCTGAGGCTATGCTTTCGAGAAAAATCACTGCTCCCAACATTGTCAAGGCTCTTGTCAAATTCTTTATCTTGTTCGGAATTCCAAAAGTTGTGCAATCAGATCAAGGCTCAAATTTTATGTCTAAGATATTTCAACAAGCCATGCATGAACTAAACATCCATCAAGTTTCATCCAGTGTATACCATCCTGAGTCACAAGGTGTCCTTGAACGTTTCCACCAAACTCTGAAAGCCATGCTTAGAAATTACTGCCACGAGCACTCAAAGGACTGGGATGAGGGTGTTCCATTGTTGTTGTTTGCAGTTCGTGAGGTTTTTCACGAATCTACTGGATTTAGCCCTTTTGAGTTGGTTTATGGTCACTCAGTTCGTGGTCCATTGAAGTTGGTTAAGGAGAAATGGTTGGAGGACAATAACTCACAAAGTAGCTTGTTGAACTATGTCTATGATTTCAAAACCGGATTGCACAATGCTTTTAATGTTGTCAGGGAAAACCTGAAGTCTTCTCAGGAAGAGATGAAAACCTGGTATGACAAAAGGGCCAGGAAGCGATCTTTTAATGTTGGTGACCAAGTACTAGTCTTGTTGCCCACATCAGGCTCTTCACTTCAAGCTAAATATTTTGGATCTTATACAGTTAAAAAAAAGTTTTCACAAGTTAAAACTTTTTTTTTGCTTTTAAGGGGGTGAATGTTATGTATAAAGCGTTTGAAATGCTATGTTGTTGTTTATATTATTGTTTTGAAGATCAAACCAATAAAATATGTTGTTATTCGTGTAAAAATTTCTAGAATTAGGTTGATCAATCATATGTTTATAAATAGAATGTATGTCGGCCTAATGTCTAGACGAGTCTCGCGCAAAAACAAACATGCGCAGATTACTCTGGAATTCAGTGGAAGTTGTTCGAGAACACAGTAGGCCTACTAGTATATAAACAGACGGCGATGCGAGGAGAGTGAGTCAGTCATTTGTTTTTATTCGTTTCAAGAGATGTCTTCGTTTGAGAAATTTTCAACGTTTACTGTGTGTTTATTCAACTTGAATTTGTGACTAGAGCTAGATCTACAAAAGCTGTGATTTTATTTCGTCAGTCTTTACGATTCATTCGAATTACTGGTTATACTGAAAGTCAATGCATTTGAGACTGTTTAAGGGAGACCGGGGCAAGTTGGAAAACGACAAATTTGAGACATTCATAAAAAATATCGTAAAAAGAACTTTGTCAAATTTATTGGACTGTGAATTGTTTCTAGACTTCTCCATTCAAACTTCGGAACTTCTTCGTGGGATCAAATTCACACCCTAGACTGGAATTTTGGATTTCTGATCTAGACTTTTGGACTTTCATTCTGAATCATTATATTGGACACAGGCCAGTACCGTTTTGTATTGTATTTAATTTTAAACTGAATATCTGTCATTGTTATTATATAATTTATTTTATATCTGTCACTTATATAATAGTTTATTGTAATAAATTATATAAGCTGTTATCTGCGTCTTTCTGTTGCGTTCAGTCCACACATAAAAAAACGTGACACTAAGAAGACCATTTATTCTTTAATGTTGTGAAAGCATTTAGTTACAAGCCTTGATTTCTTTCTGTAACAGCTTTTTCGTTAGAACCATTGGTCTATTGAATTAACTCAAAAGATTTTCAGTTAGCGTATCCTTGGATAACATTGCTGTATCCACTGGTCATCCTATCTCACCAAAGCTTATTATCATTCCCAAATGTGATCTTTCTTTGAGTTATTTGAAAAAGAGGGTTACTCCTGATTGAAAGTGCTGTCTTCTATGAGCCGAACGTCTTTCGAGCCATCATTTTATTTCTATTTATATAGAAGGTTTGAAATCAGGTGACTTTGTGGGGTCTGCCATGGTTTGTTGTAGTTCTGTGGTTAAGCACAGAATCTTCTCCACAGTTTTTGTGTTCACTGCCATTTCTCTTGCCCTGGATCACGTAGAAGCTAAGCAGTAATCAAATTGTACTATTTATACTGACTCGCTTAGTTCTTTACTGGCCCTAGAATCGCTTCACGTTCATCTTCACCCTGTTTTTGCCGATATTCACATCCGACTTGCACTTTTAACTTTAATATCTACATTTATCCAGTTATTTTTTATCCCACACCCCGTTAGTATTCGCGGGAAGGAGCTCGCCGACATCGCAGCTAAGTCTATCTACTCTGGCACTGTCACTGCTGTGCCTGTTCCCTGGATGGACTATGGTTCTGTATTCAAGGCTCGGCTCTGCGCCAATTGGCAGTCGACTTTGAGTGAGCAACGTGAAAACAAGCTTTTTCTGATAAAACCCTGCATGTCCGTCTTATTTCCTTATGGATTGGAAAGAAGTTGTCCTGACTAGACTACGCATCGGTCACAGTTTTTTAACTCATCGTTTTCTTTTATCTGGGACTGATACACCAATGTGTGGCCTTTGTTACAACTCTCAACGACGGTACCATATTAGACATGTTTTGTCCACAAGTTTACATCTGATGCTAGACAGTGTCGTTGGCGATGGTGACATTGTCCACCTTACAAATGTTTTTAGCTTTTCAAGGGTCATTGGTCTTTTTAACGCTATTTAAGTTTTTCATTAAAAAATGGACTTTGCTTTATTTTTACATGATTTCTTTTCACGAATATGAAAAATTTTACTTGTTATTTTTTTTACCATGCTTGGCGCAGATAGCCAAGTTACTTTGCGCCATAAAACGCCAACCTGTTAGCGTTCCTGGCAGTAAACTATCGAAATAATTAGTATTTTACTTTGTTATTTAATCATATATATGTTTTTTGTGTTTAAGTTTATAATTATTATTTACAATGCCCAATGAATTTACCTCTGTAAACTTTGCCAATTATGCTAAGCCTCATTGACTTAACGATTTTGATGGTTGAATTACATCGTATGCAATTATTCTTCAAATTCGGGGGAATGCTATGAAACTTTCGTTATTGATGTTCTTAATTAGATCATATGATAATCAAGAGTTGTTTTAATCAAACTTCTTAAAGCCTTATAAATTTCTGAGTAAAATTATACATCCAAACATAAATTACGAACAAGGAGAAAGCGAGAGGAATTCAACAGAAAGTCGATTTCCTAATTTTTTGATTAATTAAGAAAACAGTTAGAGATCGCTATAAAAAAAGTTAAAATAAAAAAATGTATTATAGGTTTATCTTTTATCACTTTTATAAGCAGCCAATTAATTTGAAAAATTAATATATTAGGAAATATATAAAAGGCCTTTTTATGTTATTCTAGTAAAGACTTTAAGATGTACAACATTTCTGTAACGAAATTACCACGAATTCTAAATTCACTTATAGTTTTTTTTTATTACGGACCGTTCGTGAGATTCCAACCCGTCGCTTATGTTTGCTCAACTCCAAATGCTAAGCAAATACTTGGTTATGTTATTAGCACAAAATATAAAACCCAAACTTTTCAATTAATTAATAACACTGGTTACAGACGAAGTATTAACTTATTGTTTTTTATTATATTTAATAACTACTTTGACAGATAGGCTGGGCGTGAACAGATGGTTAAGGTGCTCGATTCGCAATCTGCACGAAATTATAAAACAAACAAACTTTGAAAGCTATACAATATATATGGAATATTGAGAACACCATCAGAAGTTCATGTACTTCATCAAGCTAGTGGAATATGTTTTGTTTCATTTAACTACAAGAAGGCTCGCGTAATTAACACCTTCTGTGTCGGTAAGAATGTTCAGCTCTTTAAGAGTTTGTACTCCAGATGTAAAGGAATAATACATCAACTGTCATTGTGTCTTCTGTTTTTCTTACTACAACACGGGGTCATTTACGATAAGGTAAATGATTTGTTTACGTGTTTTTTATAGTAAAGCCACATTTGGCTATCTGCTGCTTTTACCGAGGGGAATCGCACCCCTGATTTTAGTGTTGTAAATCCGTAGACTTACCTCTGTCCCAGGTAAATGATTTATTTACTTGTTTGGTAAATTTCGCGCAAAACTACACAAGACCTACTTCTACTAATATTCCATAACTTAGTTAAAAGTGATAGAGGGAAGAGAGTTAGTCAATACTAGCTTCTCACTAAATTGGCCACACATAACCACGTGGTTAAGGCACTTGACTCGTAATTCGAGGGTTGCGGATTTGAATCCCCGTCACACCAACATGTTTGCCCTCTTAGCTGTGGGAGCGTTATAATGTGATGGTTAATTCCACTATTTGTTGGTAAAAGAGTAACCCAAGAGTTGGCGGTGAGTGGTGATGGGTAACTGCTTTCCCTCTAGTCTTACGTTGCTAA
This sequence comes from Carcinoscorpius rotundicauda, assembly GCA_011833715.1. Taxonomy (NCBI): domain Eukaryota; kingdom Metazoa; phylum Arthropoda; class Merostomata; order Xiphosura; family Limulidae; genus Carcinoscorpius; species Carcinoscorpius rotundicauda. The sequence goes on from CM022403.1 coordinate 16,230,056, forward strand.
ATTAGGGACAACTAGCACAGATAGTTCTCATGTAGCTTTGGCGCGAAATTCAAACCAAACAAAACCACTAAATTAATTGAATATGTTAATTTTTAATATGCTTACTTATTTACATTTTAATTAATTTTATTATACTGAATTTACGTTTTTGATAATAAAAATATGACTTTACTAAGATATTTCAGATTTTACGCAAAAATAAAAATGTGCTGCCGACTGAGCTTGTAACTCATTACAGAATTTATGCAAAGTCTCAATCTGAGAAAGAGATTCAATGTGTTCCCTGAGATAATTAATTTTGTATGAATTAAGATCATTCGGAATATATTTAATATAATAGGTTCAACAATCATTCCTTTTCTATTCTTCAGCTGCCATCACAAGGAACAATTGAGGCTAGTTCACTATGGCATCAGGATTAATTAACAGCTAGTTGCTAATTAGAATATAATTTAGGATCATACACCAGAAACAAAAAAGAAATAAGAAACAGAAAAGAAGACAACGCATTGCCATCATAGATGTATATTTTAGTGAAGTCATTTGTTTAAGAATTTCACACAAAGTTACACAGAAGAGATATCCCAAAACACAGAATTGAAACGGAAACTAAAATTGAATCCCTAAACAACGTGGAACGCGCTTTTACCACATAATAATGGATTTTTTTAATGGAAAACGAACTAAAACACAGTTCCATGTAAAACCGAAAGACTTGGCAAAATGTTTAACTTTAGAATTTATTGCATAAAAGATATTTTGATCAGTAGATTAATGTGACAGCCCTGTAGATGGCGGGTCATGTTGTTCATAGAATCATATGGAACGCAGCTTGTTTTTTACATTGTACAAATAAGATATTATGCATGTGGAAATTTTGATGTCGTAATTTTAAACGCAAAGCTAAACCATGGAGTGCTAAACGTTTATTTTTTCGTCATAAGCCCTCAGACTAACTGTTAAGCCACCGAGGGCGACTAGACTATATCATGTAACTAACATATTTCACTTTTGTTTTAGTTCCTTATATTTTCCCGATGGTTCACGTATCGAAGCGATAATCCGAGAGCATCAGCTTCAAGACGTAATGATTGCTACCAAGCAGTCATAGCAGTTTCAACTGAGTGCGTGTTATAAGAGTGAAAGTCAACCCCGCTATTTAGTTTAGAACATCTACTTCAGTATTTAACGCAGTTAAATTACGCAGTCATCAAACAAGAAGTTTTATTTATTTGCAATTGATTAATATCGCATGCAATAGCTCGCACGCGAGCTACTTGAGTGCTACTTGAGGAGACCTCATCAAAATGACAATAGAGTGTCAACAGAATAGTTGCCTCTTAACTGTATGTTAATGGTCACATCCCTTCAGTTGAGTATATAAATAAGTTTACCTATAATTTTTGTCAGTGTTTTTCTTCACAGGCTAGAACAAGTTTATCCTTTACTGTTTCTTTGGACAGATGTATTTAAAGTCATTTTGACGGCAAATATTGTTGTTTTGGAATTAGGCACAAAGCTACACAATGAGCTATCTGTGCTCTGCCCACCACGGGTATCGAAACCCGGATTTTAGCGTGTAATTCCGCAGACATACTGCTGAGCCACTGGGGGGCAGACAGCAAAGAAACAGTCACAAAAACTCATCGTAAAGATCAAAGTAACAGTACATTTTGGTTGCGGTTAAACGAATTTTCTAAAGAATAATTCAAATGTGTTGAAAACGGAAAATGAAAAGAATATAACATATTTAGTGTGTGTCTGTTTTCTTATAGCAAGGCCACATCGGGCCATTTTCTGAGTTCAGCAAGGGGAATCGAACAACTGAATTTACTGCTGTAAATCTGTTATCTTACCGCTGTGCCTGCGGTGTACAACATATTTAGGGTACTGAAAGTTTGTACACGGCTTGAATGTGTAGTGAAGAGAGAAATTATTACAAATTTAACGTAAGAAAAAAAATTTCAATAGTTTGTCAATTTTTTGTCGTTATTATTTAAGTTGATACGAACAAAGCCTTCTCGAAATGTTATGTAAATTTTCCTATGTCAAACTTGTAATAAAGTGTTTCTTTATTACCCATTCGTTCGTTTCCAAAGTTTATTGTCCGAAAGTGTGTTGGTCATTTTAAAATTAGAATACTTAATACGATAATCGTGACTGCAACACCGATGGCATTTATATGTGGTTGTTACACAGGTCTGTGAACTCAAACTTCGTAAAAGTCATTTGGTTTTAATAACAGATTTTCCATAACTTAGATGTCCAGTTTTCGAAAATAATATTTTTTTTTCTATCACGTAAGGATATTTTACAAATCGCGAAGAGAAAAAAAAAACTCTCACGTAAAGAAATTTTTATTTCATTTACACAATGAATATTTCTCATCATTACGTTTGTTAACAAAAATACAAACCAACTGAAGAAAATGGAAGAATACTGATGTCCAACAAGTGTGCATTCTCATTTATCCTGATTTTTCTGTACAATCTTCGCCTCTTAGTTTCAATGGTACATGTTGTGGTCTTATATATATATTGTGTCTGGAACATTTCGTTTCAGTGAGCAGTAGTAATCGGCCAACCCTGATGTTTCACCTTTTTAACACCTCATCTCTATCTGCCTGATGTCTTGATTAAACCATTCCTTTCATTCTTCACTAACGGAATCGAGATTTTCAGAGAAATACTTAATATTTGAGTGTAAGAAACAAATCTTCAAGCTTATATCACAACCCAACTCTTTGAATTTAACGAGATTGCTATTGAGAATGCATTTTTAACTTTGGTCCTTATTTTTTCCTTAAAAATTCTCAATAACATATTTAAAAGTAAACCAAGCTTCTTTACTGATTTCCCTCGTTGTCACTTCAAACTGTTATCCAAAGTGAATTTCCTAATCTAAGGCCCCCAAAATAACTCATTTTTATGTTTAGCTTCTGAAAGAGCTGAAAGCGCCGACATAAATGCCTGAAATAGTCGTTACTTTTTTCTAAGGCCTTTAAAGATTGCTTCATCACGCCCAATTTTATGTGGAGATAATAAGACTTTCTTTATGTTTACCAAACTTTAGCATTCAATGCTTTTCAATCCTGACACGTTGACTTTGTGTGACCACTGCTTCTTTATCAATTACTGATTTCGTGCTCTGGTGTCCCATACACACAAAAAACATGAAAACTTTGTATAACCGTATTGTTGACCTCATAACATTTAAAGAACATTCAAGTCCCCACAAAGTAGTCAGCAATATCCTTTGTATTTGAACTTATTAAGACGAAGTTCAAGGTTTTCGTAAATTTTTTTCAAGTGAACCGAATGAGCAAAGGGAACAGATGAATATATCTTTCCATTGTGAAGGAGTACACTTTGTAAAGTTCTTTTTGGGGAATAAATGCACAAATCGCCACTTACTTGGTTAATAGATTGCAGCTCCTAACACTGATATTAATTCAGCAATATTGTTATAATAAACCAGAGAACTTTCTTGCGAAAAGTATGGTACAATCTCTTTCTCACGATTTCTTGCTAATAAAATGATGTCCATTGAGAAAGTCAGTTCTTAGCCCGAAGTCTGGACCCCAAAATCTCTGAAAAATCGTTTGGAATGTCCAAAACTCTCACTAAATCATTAAGTTTACCTTGTGTGAAACGTTGTGGTTTACCAGGTTGGAAACAATCCCAACCATCACTTCTATTGATATCAGATTCAGAATCAAACGAAACTGTGTCGAGAGTCTCCAGTGGAGTAAGTACAGGTTCAACAGATCGGGTAATAAATTGAAAGTTTGAATAAAAAAATCTTTCTATTTCAAACTGTGTAGCCTTGCATATTACACGAGGCTCACTCCAAACCACTGGAATTATAAAAAGGCCAAGATTTTTTCTTACTTTTAGTCCATTGACTTCGACACAAACGGTGCAAACTTTATGCGGAGCCCATGAATTGTTTGGTCCCCAAGTTTTATTTCAAAATACGTGCAATAAGCTTTTTTGACGAGTACTGTAATGTTTTAGCATTGTTCCATTACAACAATTTTACCACAAAATATAACAGAATATGTCTAGGTCATTTACACAACCTTTTGTTGCCATTGCGACGAATAAATAATATTGAAAAGAAAAAAATGCAAATTGCATTCACAAACAAATACTGTAACACGACGTGTGGCGCCTGTCAACCGCTTATGTACTGGTAGTCTGTTCCTCGTGGGCTCTAGTTAAGACTTTCATGTTCTCATTGGTCTAAAGAAATCTACAGCCAGTGGTTGTTAACATTTTAAGTATCACAAAAACGTTACCCAATTACAATGAAATTGATTTACTTATATAAAAGAACACGTGACGATTTATGAAAAATCTGTACGTGATGAAGAAAAATGAATATCATTTTCGGAATCAGCTTGCAGGAATTTATGAAAAACGTGTTAAATTTTCAAAGCAATAAAACCGTCACAGGCCTGTGTTATTATAATAACAGAAGTCCTTCCTATACGTAAGTGTATTAGTACAAAAGCATAACACCTGACTGCTACTGCGTTTATTCAACAGATTCCACAGATAAGTTATGCTTCTACCAGCACTGAACTCAGCGATAAGACTAGGTTTGACTACTTTTCTCGAGTGGTTCCACCTGATAACTTGCAGGCCCAAGCCATGGTGGACATCATCCATACGTTAGGTTGGAACTATGTTTCCACGGTTGCTGTTGACGGAGAATATGGGGAAAAGGGCATAGAATACTTCAAGATGCTAGCTAGGAGATCAGGTATGACTTTCTATTGTATTTGGATAGCATTTCCTAGACGTTTATGTAAGTGTTCCCTCATATTTACCGCGTAAAATCTAAAAGTATCCTGATTGTAGGAATCTTAATAATATACAGTTGTCAAACTTACTATAAAGTTCAGTAGCCAACACAAAGTAGCATAAATCCTGGATCAGTTTCTAATATAAAATACACTGGGTGATAACAACTGTTTATTTTATAAAGTTTTCAACAGTAGCGTAAGTAAATATCAAGGTTAAAATGACTAGTATAACCAAGAGTGGACTTATGTTAATAAGTTCTTAATAAACAGAAATTCATTCTCCAAGATGAACATGAATAGAAAATCAACAAAAGTAACAACATTATTTAAATCTCTTTAATTTTTCAGTGCGCAATTGAAAATAAAAAAAGATCTCGATGATTTTGTTTTTTATTAAGTTTCATATGGTATGAATCAATTTGAGTCCAGAACAAACTTTTCACTTTTAAGAAAAAAAAAGTCCGTTGTTAGAATTCAACGAACTTGTACAATTCCATGGCAAAATCTTTGTTATTGTTTTTTATAACATTTTGAAATTTTAGTTTATAAATTCAGATAAAACTATTTTGATTAAAAAGAGATAAAATTGATACTACGTGTGGTTAGAGAGATTGTATTCGCATGTGTATTTTCTTATAGCGAAGCCATATCGTGCTATCTGCAGCGATGGGAATCGAACACCTGATTTTATCGTGATAAATCCGTAGATCTACTGCTGTACTAGCGTGGAACGAGAGATTGTATTTCATAAATGTTTTAGTTTAAGCTACAGATAGTACTGAAATCCCACAAAGACTTGTTTGTTTGTTTTGAAATTTCGCACAAAGCAACTCGATGGCTATCTGTGCAAGCCGTCCCTAATTTAGCAGTGTAAGACTAGAGGGAAGGCAGCTAGTCATCACCACCCACCGCCAACTCTTGGGCTACTCTTTTACCAACGAACAGTGGGATGGACCGTCACATTATAACGACCCATGGCTGGGAGGGCGAGCATATTTGGCGCGACTAGGGCTCGAACTCACGACCCTCAGATTACTAAGCGCACACCTTAACGCGCTAGGCCATGTCGGGCTCCCCCATAAAGACACTTTGAATGTCAGCTCTTTAGTTAAACGTTAAGCGTTTTTTTCAAAATTATAACTTTGCTGATTAAAATAAATTGCATTTTAGTATTTCATAATTTCCACAATCGGTTTAGTTTTTATTATCTTCGATTATTCCTCAGTTATGCACTTTTCATAAAATATGTTATTAATATTTATGCTATTTTATCGAGCACTAATTTTTAATCAACCAATAAAAACATACATGTGTATCGAATTCAATGTTTATAATCAAAGAAATCAAACACAGCACTGTTATTTTGCACTTTACAATAAAACGTCAAAAATATTTATGAAGGGTGCGCGAAGCCCAGTATAATATCATAATTCTATGTTAAATAATGCAAAACCATTACTTTTTTGAATCAATAAGCTCAAAGATAATCATATTTCAGTTCAAACAGAACATACCACACTGATTTTTGTATATTGAATGAATTATTTGTACAATTTAGAAATATTGAGAGGATAAGCAAATTATCGAAAGAGTATTTGTTGTTATTTAAAACAACTTTTGTCAATACATTCTTACACTTCTAGACCTAATAATCTATGGTAGCTGTTATTAATGTTTTCTAACACTGAAGTAGGCTATAGTATGTAGCACAGCCTGTTTTATGTGCATTTAAAACATCTATTCATTTAGGAATATGTATTGCTGTGTCCGAAAAGATCTCCCGAAACTCTAAACCAGAAGAATTTATAAGAATCGTTGAAAACTTGAGTACCAAGGATCGTGCTCGTGGAGTAGTTTTGTTCGTGGATGAAGACAACTGCAAGTAAACAATTGTTTTTGTGTAATAATGTGTCCCTTTAATATTCTTCTAGTTCTTGAATAAACCTTTTTGTTAAACATTTGATTGTTTAATGCTAGTACTCACTTTGTTGTTTAAAGACTAAGTCGTTTTGTACCAAATCATACATCTACTATGCCTTGCAGAAAACTCCTAGCGGCCACAATTGAAGTAAACATGATAGGGCATTTTCTGTGGATAGGAAGTGACAGTTGGGGGGCTAAAGTACATCCTGTCAGACACCAAGAAGTTGCAGCAGAGGGTGCTATAACAATTTTACCAAAGAGAATCGAAATTAAAGGTAAGCACCATACATACATTTGACCTACTTACAAATTATTTCACTTTCGATCCAAAATGGCGTCACAAAAAGTTACAAAATGAATAAGCATTAGAGTTGTATTTTGAACTCGGCTCGGAGTTGCCATAACGGCTGAAATACTTGGCAGTTCAACAGGTTAAAGATAGAGTAATTATCATTCAGACATAGGAATTTACTTTCATAGTTAAGATTATCATACTATAATAAGCAAATTCCTCCATAGGAATTAACATTCTTTTCTTTTAACATATTACTCCTCAAATATTGAGAATGTTACTTTATGTCTAACAAGTGCGTTCAAAGCTAAAGCTATTTATTTATTTTTTTAATCAACAGGTAATGTTTTGACTCTCTTAAGTGAGTGTCTTGTGTCAAAATATAGTTTTGTGAATTTATAGAGGACAGTTGGTCTCGACGTCATAATATAATTTGGAAAGTTTAAGATTTCTCTCATGTTTGATGCACAAAAAATAACTAGAACTGGTAATTGAATATTTGCTCATTTGGATTTGGTTTAACTTGTGCATAAAGCTACAAGAGAGCTATCTGCGCTAGCCGTCCCTGATTTAGCAGTGTAAGAGTAGAAGGAAGGTAGCTAGTCATCACCACCTATCAACAACCTTTGGGCTATTACTTTATCAATGAAAAGTTGGATTGACCGCACATTTATAACGCCCATACATCTGAAATGGTGAACATATTTGGTGGAACGGGGATTTGAGTCCACGACCGTCAGATTGTCAGACAAGCCCTCTAACCACCAGACCATGCCGGGCCTCCTCATTTGAAAGCTACTTCTCTCAAGAGTCCTTACATTATATAGGATTACATTACATTGGATATAAAGAATGATGTAGCAAATAATATAGAATTCTACATAAAAACCATTGTATTTAGTCCTATTATAAAAGTAAAAATTAAAATCTGTTGTTCAATCCCATTTATAGAAAAGTACAATAATTTACTGCATAAACTTAAAAAAAACTCTCTAATTGTTTTAATGAAATATCATTATCTACCATCTTCAACAGACAAGAAAAACAATTTCAGTTATTTTTTGTTTTGAACTTCGCGCAAAGCTAAACGAGGGCTATCTGCTAAATTAGGGACAGCTAGCACAGATAGCCCTCGAGTAGCTTTGTGCGATATTCAAAAGAAACAAACAGAAACAAAACCAGTTACTTATCAAAGCTTAATGGTTAGTATTGCTATTAGTAACAGGGTCTGTGTTTGGATCACTGCCGAATGTAAATATACAATTTATTACGTGTTAAATCCACAGGTAAGAACATGAACTACTTCATGTTTGGTTGCTATCCTGTTACTTTTGGATATGTAGTGTATAAACGTCACATTGAAAACGTATTTGAAAACAATTTTCAAGTGACGATGTTTATTAACAAACCTGCTTGTTCACTATAGTAAGTGTAAATACAATATTTGTGATTTTTCTACTATATTGTATTTTCTAGATTTTAACAAATACTTTAAGTCCCTAAGGCCTGAAAGTAATAAGAGAAATCCATGGTTTAAACCATTCTGGGAGCAACGCTTCAATTGCAGGTTTGATAGCGACAATACTAATACATCTCGTTGTACAGGTAAGTTCACGTGTGTAAAAACGAATTTATTTCTTGATTTGTGTGATATAATATAATGTGGCGAAATACCTAATGCTGACCTGAGAACAGGGCTTGGGTCAGTGGCTCCAACAACTAATTTATGATTTGTGATCACATAGAAACAGTCTTTTAGACTGTATGTTTTTTTACGTTTAATATCAGTTGGCAATATAAATAGACTGATATACAACGCTAAAAATATTCTCTTCTGGCTATGCATATGTGTTACCTTGTTATACAAGTTCAGAATCTTCTATGCAAAAACGGCTCGTTTGGGTTGAGAAAATATTTTAAATAGAAGAGCGAACAACGTTTCGACCTTCTTTGGTCATCGTCAGGTTCACAAAGAAAGAGGTAACTGACCGGAAGCTGACCACATGTTTGGAAGGGGTTATGTAACTGAGTGTCGCAATGTAGAGGGCGGGGTTTCCTCCACAAACCGTAGAAAACATTATACGCACACACGTAGACAGAAAGCAAAATCAACCAACAAAAATAAATATATCTCACGAATCAAAAAATCACGAAACCATATACTGCTGTATACCATATATTCCTGACATCAGCAAACAAATAACCAACATTTGGCAAAAACTAGTAACAAAATATAACATTCCAGTTAATACTAAATTTATTCAAAAACCAGGCACGAAACTGAGGTCTATACTATGTAAGAACTACACTGACAAACACCACACCAACATTATTTATAAAATACAATGTGATAACTGCCACGACTTCTATATTGGAGAAACAAGTAGAAAAATGGAAACCAGATTCAAAGAACATGAAAAGTCACCTTCACACGTTTTCGAACACTGCAAATCAAATAAACACAACATAACCATAGAAAACACTCAAATACTAAATAAAGAAACAAACATAAACAAACGCAAAATTAAAGAAGCCTTACTTATACAATAACTTAAACCCAAGATAAACCAATATAAAGGAACGCCATTATACCTATATTAATATTATAGATAAAATTATATATTTAAATATCTAACCCCGCCTTCTACATTGCGACACTCAGTTACACAACCCCTTCTAAACATGTGGTCAGCTTCCGGTCAGTTACCTCTTTCTTTGTGAACCTGACGATGACCAAAGAAGGTCGAAACGTTGTTCGCTCTTCTATTTAAAATATTTTCTGAACCCAAACGAGCCGTTTTTGCATATAAAATTCTCAACAAGTGGATTTCTCGACATCACTGGAAGTTCAGAATCTGTTTCAAATCAACTGGTATTTATTTTATTCACTTCTAATTACATAAATATGTTGCAGTCAGAAAGATTATCTAAGTTGGTAATATAAATACCTTCTTATGTTGATAATTTTAACAAACATGATATTATATACGTATCTTTGCATTCCTTCTAATTATGTGATATATAATTAAATATTTACATTTTATGCCCATTTTAGTTATGGGTAGAGCACAAATAGTTCATTGCATAGCTCTATGCTTAATTATAAAAAAACAAATGATTTTACAACCTCATGTTTCGCTATAACAGTCTATTAATGGTTTACTGTGTTGCAAGTACGTTTTTTTCTACCAGAAAAATCTACTCTGAATTGGGTATGGATAGCAAGAAAAATGTACCCCAAACCTACCAGGGGTATCAGTGTTTCTATATGGATAGCGCGAGAAACCTACTCTGAACCCAGCTAGCATGAAAAAGACGCAGCAAGCAGTAATTATTAATATTTTAATTCGTTTCAAACACGCAAAAACTTGCAAAGAATCACTGTTTCTTAATTATTTGATTTTCTAGGGTGTCCTCATTTGTATATGTAATTCGATTTTTCTCAGTAAAAGATCATTAAATTAAAAGTGCAGGTTCAACAAAGTACTCAGTCATGTTAATAAAGAAGTAGCGCTAACACTTTACAAGAAAATAGCGAACACAAGTAATTGTTTGTTTTTGAATTTCGCGCAAAGCTACTCAAGGGCTATTTGCGCTAGCCGTCCCTAATTTAAATTATAAATTTAAATTTATACATTTACTAGATGGAAGGCAGATAGTCATAACCACCCATCATCAACTCTTGAGCTACTCTTTCACCAACGAATAGTGCGATTGACCGTCACATTATAACGCCCTCACGATCGGGAGGGCGAGCATGTTTGGTGCGACCGGAATTCGAACACGCGACATTCGGATTACGAGTCGAACGCCTTAATACGCTTGGCTATGTAATAAATAATCAATAGATTAACAACATAGTATATAGACTATTTAAGTTATTTATTTTACCCACAGAAACAGTTAAATATACATATACACCACGAAAATACTTTTCAAAAAGGAAGTAAATGTCTGTTTGTCTCTTACCTAGCTACTCCTAGGTCACTGAGCCAATCTCAACCACAATTTGTAGAATGATACCTTGGAACAAGGGGCATGTTAATAGGTGTTTACAATTCCATCTCCATTACTGCTGTTATTGAACGTTTATTTTATTCGATGTAAATTAGCATTAAGTACATTCATTGATTGCCTCAAACAAAAACTTTATCAAAGTTTATATCCTCGGTAAGTCAAAGGTAATTCTTCGAATTTACAACTAAGATCGAAAGTTCGATTCAACTCGTTGAACACTACAAAAAGCTTGACGTAACTTTGTTACATGAAAACACACATACAATACATTAAGCTTGACGTAACTTTGTTACAAGAAAACACACATACAATACATTAAGCTTGACGTAACTTTGTTACAAGAAAACACACATACAATACATTAAGCTTGACGTAACTTTGTTACAAGAAAACTCACATACAATACATTTTCCATAATATATGCAAAGTGTGCAGGAACTCATTTAAAAAAATGGCCGCCGTTATTGCGATAGTGGGTAAACCAAGATGAGGTTGATACAATATTAACGCTGATATAAAAGTCAGTTTCTTGATTTATATCTACTTTATACTTTGACCCGCAACCTTACAACTTATTTTAGAAAACACTTCTGCAGCCAATGACCGTTAATTAATTAATAACGTGAAACACTGTGAAAAAGGATGATAAAACAGGGTATTAAAAGTGGATAACAGAAAGTACCCCGACCAACCACTACTTTTCTGTTACCTATTTCTACAAAGGCAACTTGATTACCATATAATGTTTTCTTGGAATGTGCGATACAGCGTGTCGATACAAGCGTCGCGTTGTAAAGCCTTGATATGATTGTATCGATACATCGTCCGATATGATTCGATTTATGTGTGATACCTTCACGAGATTTGCCACACCTTCGGTAAATACTAAACATTTTGTACAAAAACATCAGAATTTCTAATAAATTAATTTTTTGCTAAACATTAATGTTTTAAAATAGGGGTCAATGTAATTATTGCTTCGAATGTAAAGCGATTTCCATATTCAGATTAAAAATACTATTATCCGCCTAAAAACGCACAATTTCCTTTTTGTGAAATAAATTTTATTTTCTATAATATACTACCTTAATTTTATGTGAAGTTGGTCAGTTTGACCAGCCTTATAACTACTATAAAAAGTATAACATAAGTCACAAGTATCCTTTTTTTTCAGAATTACTTCAAATTTTAGCAGGAAACTACATTTGCTTGCACTAAATAACTTAAAACTGTTAACACTGTACATTTGTTTCAAACTTTGTAATATACTGTTGGTAAAACTTTTTTATCTAGATACGTTATCGTATCAACCATAGTCTATACCATGTTTTAAGTATATACATAGTTCATAAAGATATTACAAAACACTTGATGATGTATTAATGAATACTGTAATAATATATTATGTTAAAAATAATTGTGTGAAAGTTGAGATTTTTGCATTATTTCTCGTAATATCCACACAAATTTGTTGTTAAGTTCATAACCTGGACAAAGGACAGATACCTCAGGTTGTGGTCAATAAACAATGTATTAACCATAGGTGAACCGCTAAAAACATTGCTACGTGTTTAAAATATATCTTTATATTTGTACATATAGGTATGATTATAGATATCTGTGCTCTTTAATTCTATTATATTAATATCTACAGAATACAATATCAAAAATATATTCATCAACCATTGTGAAACCATAATATTCTGCAATGTACTGGTTGACATGTTACTCCTATACACGTACATGATATAATATCCAAACGTTATCGTAATTATTGTGTTTTGAAGTCACCACCTCTTAGAAACAAAATTATATAAATATTTAAAAGATTTTTTTAAACTAAATTTGCTTTCATTCATTATTAATATTATAATATTGTATTTTAAATTGCTTTAACTGATCAAAGTAAAATGAAAATTCTAGAACCTCCCTCTGGTGGATGAAAAATACGAAAAATGAAATTATTTACTTGTAGTAAATTTAATCATACATATGTATATCAGTTTCTTTCCGTTTTGTGATTTGTAATCTAATTATTTATCAGATTAAGTCTTAAGTTATTATCTTCAATTTTAGTTTTTTTTTTAAATTTAAAGTATTTTCAGAGACACCTGTAATATTTGGTTTTTATATATTTTACAGTGTTCGTATTTCAGTGTTATCTAGTAATATTATCAGATGGATGCTTTAATACTTGTACATTTTATCACAAACACAGGGTAATATTCTATTTTTAAATACAAAGAATGATTCGAGAATTTATATCTGAATCGTTCTCGTAAAAGACTTCCAATATAACGAATATATTTAATTTATAATCGAACAGTCACTTTGCTACTCAGAAAATAAAATTCAGTTTTATCAAGTAATTATCCATCCAGCCCCTTTCAACACAACTTACTTTAGTATTTTTTTTTCATGAAACTTTTTATGGTTTGATTAGTTAATTATATCTTTTAGTATAGATTTCTGTAATCATTTTAAAATTGAATTCTTTAATAATGTAATCAGGTGTGCGAATACAGTAATTAAAATTCTGAGAAAGCTGTTATAGATATTTTACAAATTACATGTTTTTAAAAAGTAATTTATGAGTTTTAAATTGAAATCGATAATTTGATCATACTTTAATTCGTGTTTTAGTTTCTAGTTGATTTTTTCACTTGTTCAAACACAATTTTTTTTTGTGTTAAACATTATTTCGATAATAATTCAATTTGCTCATTTTGCCGATATTATTTCACTCTAGGAGATGAAACTTTGAACAAGTATGAACAGGAGGGATTAGTGCCATTTGTGATTGATGCTGTGTACGCCATGGCGCATGCGTTGCACAACATGATAAAAGATCGTTGCGAGTCTTTCTTGAAATGCGATGAAATTTATCCAGCTCCTACAGGAAATGAACTTTTAGCATATATTCGAAATGTTTCATTTAAAAGTAAGTACAGTGATGTGACTTTTTATTAAAATTGTAATGTTATATTTCGTCAAGAATATTTAAACACGAATCACGAATCCTTGTGTTTTAAATTTATATTACAATTATCAAAACTAACTTAACAAACTAAAGTTAATTTGAAAATTGTCTTTATCACATTAAATCTGGTTTTAAAGTACATATTTACTGATGGATAGACTCTTCTATGTTAGCATACGAAGAATATTTACTAGTGTATTGCAAGTTATATAGGGCCTGGCATGGCCGAGCGCGTTAAGGCGTGCACTCGTAATCCGTGGGTCGCGGGTTCGCGCCCTCGTCGCGCTAAACATGCTCGCCCTCCCAGCCGTGGGGGTGTATAATGTGACGGTCAATCCCACTTTTCGTTGGTAAAAGAGTAGCCGAAGAGTTGGCGGTGGGTGGTGATGACTAGCTGCATTCCCTCTAGTCTTACACTGCAAAATTAGGGACGGCTAGCACAGATAACCCTCGAGTAGATTTGTGCGAATTTCCAAAAACAAACAAACAAGCAAGTTATATAGATGGACTTCAGAAACTTCACAGACAATTTGCTAAAGTTAATTGTGTTCAGATGGTTACCAATTATTCAATTAATGAAATAAAAAAGAAAATCAGATATGTTGTTGTTTTTTTAAATTCATAAGTGATTGAAGTTATATAAATACACACGCAATGCACTAAGCCTTTCAAATCTTATTTAAATACAGATAGTATATAACATGCAAAATTCAAATACCCGTGAATTTTATTTAGTGTAAATATGACTTTCAAAATAACAATCATAATTATGAGCTAACGTACCCAGAAATGCAAGTTTATCATCTCACTGGTGTTTAAATTTAGCGCCTTTCTGCTTGATTTTGAATCTCTAATACAATTATTAGAAAAATTCGGTGAAATTGTTTTCTTTCAATTTCTTACCTAAAAAGGTCTATGTTGCACAGATATATGTTTATGTTAAATACATTTTTGTAAGTTATAAATAGGTGCATCTTAGATAAGTGTAACATTGTTCAATTAAAGAAACATGAAAAATAATTCCGCGGTTACCTCAGGACGGCTGAGATACATTTTTATTTCAAGTGGATTTCTCGTCATCAAGAATTACCTGTTACCTGGAAGTAAGAGCAACTAACTCAATAACTGTAGCATTTTTATGTGCGTTAAGCAACAAAGACACAGTTTTTACCCGTACGCTACAGCAGAAATTCAGGATTAAATGGTTCGAAAATTGAGGAACGTAATCTGGGTGTTTGAAAGTAGTGGTAATGTTATTTGCATGAATCCGATAACGTAACGATCTGAAGGACTTTGGACAACTTTCCGAAAACTGTTTTTTATCAAGACATTATTTTTTATTAAGATGATCCAGAACCAATAGCTATATCACCAATCTGATGATACAAAATACCACTGAACACAAAAAAAACTAATTTTTAAGTTTCAAACAAATTTTGAAACGTGTAACTCGTTTGAACCAAAATAAATCTAAACCTAACTGCGCTTTTTCTTCCGAAAGAATGTTAGAACTAGTGTAACGAACTTTGTTTTTAAAATTTATGTTCTCTACTTCAATAGAGCTTTTTAAATTTTCTTTCAATGTATTGGCATTAGTTGATTATTTCTTCAAAACAAACACAACTAAATAACGAAGTGCAGCACAATTATAAATTTTAATATATAACACTAGAGGTCTTAACAGACATCTTCCTTCACATATTTTAGGAAGGTCAGAGAAATCCCTGGATGACATCCTAATGGTTATTTCTGGTGGTATTTAATCCCAGTAGATATATTTACAATTTTATTTCTCTGATGAAAGTAGAACCTTCATCAAGCTTCACAAATATGGATGAATCACTCTAAACGATAATACGTTTTACCTAAAAAAACACACTAAAATATTTCTTTATTTATCTGATGTAGAGTAGATAGTAGGCATGGCATTGCCTGATAGTTTAGATTATCGACTTGCAATCTGCGGGTTACTGGTTCAAATCTTCGTTACCGAACACATTCACCATTTTAGTCGTACGGGTGTTATAATATTGTGTTCACTCCACTATTCACTGATTAAAATTTAGCCCAATAATTAACAATAGGCGGTGTTGATTAAATGCTCTTTTATGGTCTATCATTGCTAAATTAGGGACAACCAGCGCATATAACTCTTGACTATCTTTGCACGAAATTTAAGTTAAACCAAACCATATATAATAATATTTATATTATATTTTTACTAAAGCTTTTATCCCTAACAAAATATTCCTCGTTTACAACTAAGAATTATTAAACAGTGTTAAAATTATTGAAAGAAGCTAAATCTATACCACCAGCATCATGATAACGTTATCTAAACTTAGAACTTTTTTCATGTTAGGTCAAAATGGTATTAAGAAGCGACTCAAATCATTACCAGCCAAACTGTTTGTAATATCACAAGTATTATCTGCTAAAAAGTTAATTAGAAGTATAAGGGATTTACCTGTATTCAGAAATAGTTTTGATTAACCCGATTTGGGTGTATTTTAAACCTGAATTGTTGCTAATCTGATTAGACTAAGTCTGATGTTGTTAACCCTTATCACAAATCCTAGGAATGTAAGTATCATTTTTCTCGTTTACTTTATATTGTACTATTTTACATTTTACAATTAGAATAAAACAATAGACGGTGTTGATTAAATACCTTCCTCTGGCCTATCATTGCTAAATTATGGACAACCACTAACAGTGGATGAGGGAAAAAGACATGGCAGTGGATGGTCAATGCTCAGAGAGTGTATATCAAACACTCAGGCATATGAGCATATTTATATAAATGTGTGTGTATATATACACATATTCTTACTTGTAAACATAAACAGGATTAATAATACCAAGTATTTTAATATTGGTAGCAAGAAAAATGAAAATAACCACCAGTATAAACAAAAGCTTAAATCTTTAGAAGTTTCAGGATTAGTCTTGAAACACGATTTTATTGATGTTGTAATTTTTCGAGCATTCTGGACATTAAGATCAAATGTGTTAAATATTTTTACTGTGTTCCAATTAATAACTTGAAGTAATCATCTTTCTATAAAGTACTTTCATGGTTGAAATCCATTTCAACTCAATTTTCCATATTACTTTTCTTCTTTTATTTCTGAGTTCTGAATTAATAAAATACTTTCCAGATTACAGATCCCGTTTTAAAAGTTGATCTTAGAGCTATACACAGGCTGTGTCCCGCTTCATAAAGAATAACACAATGGGAGAAGTCGAATGTTTTCGGAATTGAACTTTGTGTTCGTGGATTCTCACCCGACACAGTACGTCGTACATTGCTTAATCTTTGGGTAATTTTCTCCAAGATCTCTTTCTGGAAGACCCTAGCGCCTCACTTTGTTCCATAATTCTTTCTTCACCAGTGCCACAAGATAAAAGGAATATCC
This sequence comes from Carcinoscorpius rotundicauda, assembly GCA_011833715.1. NCBI lineage: Eukaryota > Metazoa > Arthropoda > Merostomata > Xiphosura > Limulidae > Carcinoscorpius > Carcinoscorpius rotundicauda. The sequence continues at coordinate 16,247,497 of CM022403.1, forward strand.
CAATCTTAGAAGGTTTAAAACTTTGATCAGAACACATTTTCATGGGCTGAACATATCGAGTCGAGAAATGTTGTTTTTTACCCTTGCCAAACTCAGTAAATATTCTTGGCATTGCCCCCCAGTGGCTCAGCGGCATGTCTGTGGACTTACACGCTAAAATCCGGGTTTCGATACCCGTGGTGGGCAGAGCACAGATAGCCCATTGTGTAGCTTTGTGCTTAATTCAAAACAACAACAACAATCCTTGGCATCACACTATCTGTGAAACCCTCATATAATTGTGATACATTTCATTCCACCGCGACTTTGTATCTGCTGTAGTTGTCACATGACTTTCATTTGTCTATTAAAAGCATTTTGATATAACTTACTCAATCCTCTCTCTCTCTATATATATATATATAGTTTGTGAGAAACACACACACACACACGCATTTAAAAAGTTAATGTTTTGGTTTTTATCAATACCCCAATTTTTGTTGAAAAGTAATGCGTGCATTGGTATGTCTCATTACAAAATATAATCCGTAAAGTTTACGATAAACATTTGGACTTTTTTTACCATATAACGTTTAAATTTCGGAAGTTCTATAACTTACTCCATTTACGAACACGCAGAATTTACGAAAAGTTCAATAATTAGTAGTGCTCATTGACAAGCGTAATATAATCCGTAAATAAACTGGTAATTCACTGTCTTAGACTGGTTAGGACCAGGCGTGGGCTAGCAGTTAGCGTTAGGATTGCAAATATGAAGGTCCAAGGTTTGAGTTTAAGTATACCGTAATAAACGCTCAGCATTTTTAACAGTGTAGCGTTATAACACCATTTGGGTTTAGAATAGGTGTATAGTAGAAGGGGTGTGTGCTACTAATTACCTATCTGCAGTTTTAAGTTAATAATACCTGAAATTTAGGGTCCCTGTCCTGTCTGCATAGCCTATGCATGACATACGGTGCTGCTCATGTTGAAAATATCAAATGCCAGTTTATTCAGGACAAGACTGTTTAGGCTGAAAAAATCAGTCCACTCAGGATAATACCTTTAAGTTTGGAAATACCAGTTGCCAGGCTACTCAAGATAATACTGCTCAGGTTTAAAATATCAAATACCAGTCTACTCAGGATAGCAAAAAATAGTTTTTGATTATAAACGGCAATATGTTCATCAACAGTAACCAAATATTATGTTGTCTTTTTTTTATTTTTGGATTTTGCGCAAAATTACACGAGGGCTGTCTGCGCTAGTCGTTCCTAATTTTGCAGTGTCAAGCTAGAAGGATAGCAGCTATTCATCACCACCCACCGCCAACTCTTAAGTTACTCTTTTACCAACGAATAGTGGGATTCTCTCTCACATTATAACACCCCCACGGCTAAAAGGGCGAGCATGTTTTTTGTGACGGGATTCGAACCCGCAACCTTCGGATTACGAGTCGACTGCCTTAACCACTTGGCCATGCCGAGCCATTGTCTTTTGTTAAGGAACTTATTTTTCATAGAAGTTAGAATTATAGCAAAGTGGTATGAGTTTCAAGTTATTAAGGTTAAAACAAAAACTAACATTCCTACACGTCATCAACACTTTTTCTTCTGGATATAATTTCAAATGGATAAAATCTATTGATTCACTTAAGACTCAATCAATCTTTTGGTCTTGTCTCCACTTACTGTAGAGTGACTATTAAAAAACAAGAATCACTGCACAAAGACGTTGTGTGTCCTTCCTGTCTCCGAACTAGTTGTATTAGTTATTACAGAGAGTAAAATTATTTTCAGTTTATAGAAGAATTACTATATCAGATAACTAGTTGGAATACCCGTTTCGCGCAAATTTATGATTAATGAAAGGTTATTTTAAAATATGAAAACCTGCTTCCTATACACGTAATTGTAAAAAACGCACACAGAAACTGCAAAACACAAGAGGTGAAACTGTAAATTTCCATGTATCTCCGCATGAGCTTTTTCGGACGAGATCCTTTAAGATACAAATTCGTATGTACCTAAGCCTTGCAAGTTTAAAGCTTTGGACTGGATACTATTCGACGTATTGAATTGGTTCTGTTAAATATAAAAAAATCGCAGATGTATACCTAAACAAGCAGTGTTACATCTAAAATATTTTATCCGTGTCAGGTTTCGCACAAAGCTACCGAAGATCGCTATCTGCCAGCGTATATCCATAACTAATACTGAATTGAGGAATTAGGGGGAACACAAATAGCTGAAAGCACCTAATCAAACTGTTGTCTGATTGAGTACTAGAATTTGATTGAAACCTTAACAGCGCACTCAGCTCAGAAACGTGAAGCGTATTTAAGCGCAACAGAATGCGGATTCATAGTCAGTCTATGCCAATCATTAGACCACACCTAGACATTTTTAGGATTTAAATATAAGACTACTTATGCTAGAAGATCGAAATATATATATGCCATACTAGCACGTTAAATAATATGTACGAATATGGTTCAAGTACGTGCTTTAAAGCATATTGTATGAACAGATATTGAGCAATGGCAGGTCATGAGTAATCTTTTGCTATGTAATTTGTGTGATGTGTCAGCTTTAGACCAATCTTTATTGTTTGTTATGATGAGTTGCTGCTGAAAAGAATTTAGCTGAATAATAATATTTTCACGATTTAAAAGTTTGTCCATAGAAGTTTTCCATTTTTGAGGCCTTAAATGCAAACAAAAAATATATTTGAAACGTTACCTATCTAATAACAAAATGTTAAAAACGCAGTTTTCATAATTTCTCTAAAACTATACGAAATATACTTTAAAAACGTTGCAAGTAAATGTTGTTATTTAAAAAAAAAATGGAATATTATTGTTTCCTAGGTCCTCAGGGAGGTAACATGGTTGTTCGGTTTAACCAGAACGGAGATGCTCCAGGAAGTTATCATATATTTCAGTTTCAGCAACAAAGAAAGGGAAAGTACGATTACCAGGTTATTGGTCAGTGGACAGAAGAAAAGTAAATCAAAATTATGTTATCCTGTTTGAATTGTGCTTCGTGTTTATAAGACTGAAAAAAATATCTCAATTTGTTTCTTTTTCTCGTAAAATTAAATGTGCAAATACAGTTACGACAGAAAGTGTTCGTATCCCGAGTGGTTTTATGCTCATAACTTAAAAAGTATCCCGATTAAGATAATGAAAGTATAGTATATTATAAATATTATACTAACACACGACTACAAGAGTTTTTATGTAAATTGAACAACAAATACACTGTTTATAAGCAAATAACCAAACATAGGAGGAGCAGAAAGTGTTCCTACAGTTCAGAACGTGTGAAAAAACTGACATTCCCGTAAAAAAAATGTTTAATTTGATGAATCAACTACATTATACCATTCCAGAAATAGACACTGGGTTCATATATATCGGAATTTAGCCAGCAAAAAATTTACTACCGGCAATTTAGCGCCGTATCCGTCATTATCTGCTTGGTCATAATGCGAACAGGAAACAACTGTCCAGTGATTTGAAAAAACGAATTATTGTAAAATACAAGACTTGTATGTCTCTTTCCGGTATTGTTACACAACTTAATGTGCCAAAATATACTGTTCAAAACATAATTGACAAGTTTAAGCTTACAAGATCAACCGCTAACCTTTCTCGTTCCGGACGCCCCACCTAAATTCAAGAGAGAACTAAGAGGAAGGTTCTCAGAGAAGTTAGTAGGAACCCTTATATAACACGTAGTGACATACAGAAACTGGTAAGGAAAACTGAGGTTGAAGTAAGCAATTTTACAGTTACGAACATGTTACGCTCTTCTGGGTTCAAAGCATGCCGTCCTCGTAGAACTCCATATTTAAAGCCTGTTCATTTAGAAGCACGATTGAGGTAAACAAGAAAGCATGCAGATAAACCCTTTGGCTATTGGAAAAGTATTCTTTGGTAAGACGAGACTAAAATCGAGTTTTTCGGCCACAATGATGTTCGCTATATTTTCCGTAAGAAGGGGGAACGAAATCTTCCAAAGAATATCGTCCTTATAGTTAAACAAGGAGGTGGCTCGATCATGCTATGGGGTTTCTTCAGCTCTTCTGGTGTAGGCAGCCTTCACTGCATCAATGGAATCATGAAAAAGAGAAGAGTACGTTGATACATTAAGCACTTATATCAAGAATGATGCTCGGAACTTGCGGCTTGGGCGTCGTTGGATCTTCCAGCACGACAATGACCCTATGTACACATCGAAATATGTGCAATCCTGGTTGCAGAGGAACAATATAAGCGTTCTGAAGTGGCCATTGCAGTCACCCGATCTCCACCCAATTGCAAACGTTTGGCATGAGTTGAAGATCAGGGTTTATCAGCGTCATCCGAAAAACTTGAAAGAGTTGGAGGCCTTCTGTAAAGAGGAATGGAAGAATATACCAGTCAAGTACTGTCAAACGATCATGGAGGGCTATGAGGAGAGATTGCGCCAAGTAATTCACCTGAAAGACTACACAACTGGCCATTTAAGTAGACGCACGAAGACTTTCTGGCCCTCCTATGTATGGTTATTTGTTTATAAACAGTTTATTTTTGGTTCAGTTTACATAAAATTCATGTACATGTGTGTTAGTATAATATTTATCACATACTATACTTTCATTATCCTAATTGTGATACTTTAGTTATAAGGAAAAAACTACTTACGACGCAGCGGTACGAACACTTTATGTCGTGACTGTATATTTGTGAAATTAAGTAATTATATCGGAAGAAGCTAGGTGAATAAACAAAATATGATTAATTATATTATAACCATAAATTTTTAAGCCATAAACAAAACACATTAACATGAAACAAAACACGCTAAACATTGTTTCATCTTAATGTGTTTTGTTCTATGGCCTAAAAGTTTCTGGTTATAATACACACATTACAGTCACTAGACGATGTATCGACTTAGCATTAAATAAAAACCATGCTAAAGACAACAATGTAGGTTGTAAGTAACTTGAAATATACATGATTACTTGACCAAGAATTGTTTTCGTTTCTAATCAGATATTTTGTAGCAGAAAACGTGAAATAACACAATGTAACTCCAGCTCTGATTGTTTTTTCAAGTTGGTAGATGATCACACAAGTAACAAGGTGATACTAACAACTATGAAAAATTATTTATATGCCATTGTGGATTGGGTTCTGTTTTATTTGGTTGAGATTAGATAAAAAATAATTTTGAAACATTTCATGTTTGCATGCGTTTTCTTACAGCAAAGCCACAACGGGCTATCTGCTTAGTCCATCGAGGGTAATCGAACCCTGATTTTAGCGTTGTTAGTCCGTTGACCTACCGATGTACTAGCGGGGGTCGTCATATTTGCATTGGTGAGGTCAGATAAATACGTAATGATAGCAAGTTTGTTGAAATATGTTACCCAAGTACAAGATCTACTTTTGTTCATTACAAACTTTACAATTTACTGTTATTTAGTGCATGAAAATAATATCCGACATGTATTGGAAGCTTACGATAGAAAAATATAAATATGTGTTTTAGTATAGTTCACATTAGTGTACATTAGAAAGAAGATGAAACAATTCAGTATAGTACTAAGATGGTTTCAGGAGTTTTTTTTATTATTTATAACACTTGAGTTGGTGAGGTAAAAACTTTAGTTGTGTGTGAGGCTAGTATTACATGGTAGCTTTACGCAGGTTTCTAGTAACATAATACACTTCACACGTTGTACTCGATACATTATACAGCATAAGACTCGACGTCTCTTTAATAACTGATATAAATAGGGTTTAAACCACGGTTTTGTGTCCTCTAAACCCAGCTGTTCTGATGAGCTCTGGTACTGGAGAGAGACCTCGTCAGCAACGGTCATACAGCACGCAAAGTATGCAACTGAAAGCTATCACACATTACACTTAGTGTAATATCACACCAGCTACTGATGGCGAGGTATTGATTATGACAAACTCACCATAAGTCTTTAGTAGCCTTTCAATAAGTTAAGTTTCTTTCTCATGTTTTCTCTTTATTAGAGCTTAGACAGCATATAAAACACAATCATTGCAGCTTACAAACTGCCTGAGTTATTATGGATTAATTTGTCATCTCGTTCATACGTTATCTTATAACAAAGTCACATCGGGCTATCTGCTGATTCCATCGAAGTAAATTGAAACCCTGTTTGTAAGTCTTACAGATGTACCAGCGGACGACTCCTCGTTCTTCAATGTACTATTTACAACGCATTGGAGTGCAATACATAAGTTGTGTGGCCAAAATGCGATCAGTGAAAAAAATGTTTACAATTATTACCAGTTTATTAGGATGTAATGTCACTCGGAAAACGTATGAAATTATGTGTGAAGAAAGTTATAGTAACTTCCAACACATTCGCTATTAATTTGTTCCGTATTCAAAATAAATGAACAAACTGTTCTTATTGAATAATACACTAAAAAGGCTGAAGAAGTACATCTAAAAATTCGTTGAAAACCTTAAACTCAACATTTAACTAGTTAACCTAAAGAAGTGAACCTTTAAAAAAATCAAATAATTCTAACTTTATCTAATAAGACCAGGGCCGTAGTCAGGGTTTCTGTTAGGAGGAGATATGCCAAGAACCCTCCCTCCTCCAAATAGTAAAGAAGACTGATGCTCCTTTCTATAGAAAATTCTTATTACAAAAATACTTTATTTTTTCAAGATAAATACAGTTTGCACACATACATTGTATTTTAGAAAAAAATACCTCTCTTTTTCTTTTGTATGAACGAAAGAAACTTCGAGAAACCCTGTCTACGGTCCTGAATGGAGCTTTGTTTTACAAGACAACGCATATATATCAAAAATTCCTTAACACAGTTTTAATATTATTATTTCTATAGCGATTTGTTCTGAATGTTGCTGTTAAATAAAATGTTTAATGGGTTTCTCTTAAGTAACACCAAAAGACATATTTTTATTTGATCGACTTGATCTTACGGAATAATCACCATTTAAATATGTTTTATTTTCATAATTTCAGGCTCACCCTTAACAAGAATCTTGTACAGTGGAAAGAAAACGATAAGGTGGTTCCAATGTCTAATTGCAGTGACCACTGTCCATTCGGTCACATCCAACAGTTCCAACAACAAGAATGTTGTTGGATGTGCATTGCCTGTCGAGAGGACGAGTACATATTCAATAACGAGTGTTCCTACTGTCCCAAAGGTTACCTACCGTGTCAAAATAAAACCAGCTGCACCAAAGTTCCTCTTAAGTTCATGACCTGGAACAGTCCCTGGACTATTATCCCAGCGGCTTTTGCAGCGTTAGGAATTTTTTGCACATGTTTTACATTCACTGTTTTTCTGTATTTCAGTAAAACTCCAATCATTATGGCATCAGGACGAGAGCTGTGCTATATGCTTCTCTTAGGAATAGCACTTAGTTACTGCATGAGTTTCATAATCCTGGCTAAACCAACTGTTGTCATCTGTACGTTAATGCGAATAGGTTTAGGATTATGTCTCAGCCTCTGCTACTCTGCTATTTTAACTAAAACAAACCGAATCTCGCGAATATTTAACCAGGGTATTCGTAGTATAAAAAGACCCAACTACACTGCTCCAGGATCCCAGATACTAATTTGTCTCGGATTTGTATCGGTACAGTTAGTATTTACCATAGCTTGGCTTATAGTGGAGCCTCCGAAGCTACGAGAGACTTATCCTACTAGGACCTCAGCTGTTCTACAGTGTGGCATCTCCAGCATTTCAATGATCGTATCTCTTATTTACAACATGCTGTTGATAGTACTGTGCACTGTCTACGCTTTCAAAACGCGACAAATTCCTGAAAATTTCAACGAGGCCAAGTACATTGGCTTCACTATGTATTCCACGTGCATCGTGTGGTTGGCTTTCATACCAATTTACTTCAGCACAAATAACGACTTCAAGGTAACGTTAGCGGTGATATGTTCAAATGATAAATATAAATTTTATGATGAAATTAGGATGACTATCTATTTCTATTTATAAAATATCTCCGAGCACATTATAAACCATAAATTAATATATATGTATAATGTACTTATTTATGAGATGTTCTATGAAGAGAAAAAAACATATATACTTATTTAAACTTATTATAGAATATTTTATGGAAGTAATCGTTTTTTATTTAATAATCTAACATCTTCTTATGAGTTTTTTTTTTATAATGTTACCAAGCAGCAATTCATATCGCATCCGTAACTTTGGACATAAAACCTGGCTAAACATGCATACTTACGAATACATGGTACCATATTTCAATATCTTTATGTTTATTTCTGCCATTCCTAAGGTAGCTGTTATAATAATTTGACTCTAGTAGTAAATCAAAATATGACCACTAACATAACCAAATACGTGCCAATAATAATAATACATCAAACACTACAATCAGTTCATTCCGTTTCGTAGATTGTTCTGTAAAACTAGTCTTCATCAAGCCTCTAGCACTAAAACAAACTAATATAACCAAATGAGTGCTAATGGCGGCACATCAAACGTTGTACGCAACTGTTCTATAATAATAAACGATACCGATTTTATCTTATAGTTGTTTATTCATCTTGGGTGAAAATCGTTATACTTGTTTGTAGTGGAATGATTAACACTAAAACTTAATTATTCAAAGTGTTTGGGACTCAGATTTTACACTGCAATGTTATTAATAATATTTATTACTTTCTAATTATTCAGGAATAGAATTTTTCTAATTTATAAAAAAATGTTTATTTACATGAGTCAATATGTTGTATCTTTCTAGTCTTTTGAGTGTGTGTTTTTCTTATAGCAAAGCCAAATCGGGCTATCTGCTGAGCCCACCGAGAGGAATCGAACCCGTGATTTTAGCGTAGTCTTTTTAGATTGTAGTGCCCATGATTTTAGTGAACATGCTCTTATGATATCGAGACATTTAAATTTTAAAAAATATATTATTTTCTACACTTTTAAACACATTTAAGTTTTGTTTTAAATTCACTTTCTATAAGGATTCTGCAATTTCCAAAACTGGTGGGATATCACCAATCTCTCTTAATGGAAATTAAAAAAAAAATCATTTTATAAAAGCTTTTTAAGGAATATTCATATGATGATTTTCGTATCATTTTTATGATTAACATTACACGTAATTAATTCCACAAAAACTCTCCAGTTACGTAGAAATTCTGAACCGAAAGATTTTATTATTCTTTTGATTTAAAATTTCATTAGAAACCTTTATTCGTAATGTTGTTTGACACAAAATAAAGCTTATTACATACCTATTAATGTAAATAATGACCTGTATTTCCAGATTGTAACTTTATTGACTCAATATTTCGCTATTTCAGATTCGTCAAGAACTATGAATATCCTACAAGTTCATTAATACAATTTTTGGACTTTTATTCCTACTTTAATACACACTCACGTTTATTTAAATGAGGTTATTTCTTTATATTACAGGTCCAAGTCTCTAGTCTGTGCATCTGTATAAGTATCAGTGCCACTGTGACATTAGGCTGTCTCTTTATACCCAAGGTTTACATTTGCCTTTGCCAACCTTATAAAAACGTCAGGCCAGTTGGAAAGCAAAGTACCACATCGGGATCTTACTGTCACAGTATGCGGTTTAGAAAATCGAGTGCCAGCGCCGCTTTGGCCTCCGTCGCTACTGCAGCAATTATTGGTGCCACTAGACCAGCAACAGATTCGTCAGACTTTCGGTCAACAACTAACGACGAAGTGTCTCCCAGTTTGGATGAAAGCAGTTTAAGTTAATACTTTTTTACACATTTGTAACGCGTTTCGTCCGATAAAAATGAAAGTATCACCTCTGGACAACAACTGATGGCGAACTTTATTATCACACTCTAGACAAAATGTTGATACTCTCTGTCATCTCTCGTGTTAAATAATGTGAAGCTTGAAAGTAACGCTTTCGGAATACTGTTTAATATTATAAAACTTCCTCACCTAAACATGTGTAAAACTGTTTGAGAAGTGACTTTTTCCAACAAAGAAAAATGTATAATTCAGAAATAAACTGAAAATCTCAGGAATACGAGACTTTTATAAGTTCTGAATAAATTATCACAGACAACCAGTGAAATTTAGAAAACGCGTTTCGATAATGGCGGTCAATAAGAAGTTCTAAAAGATCCACACTGATATCATATATGAATCTCTAATACTGTGACTTAACTAAATATAACGTTCGTTACTAGCTGGAGATGCTACACTGTATATAACATTTATATATTTAAGAATAAACTAGTAAACTTGATATTTTATACAGCACTACTCTAGGGCTCAAACCACTGATACGATCTTCAGCTACGGTTAGAAGTAATAAACAGAACTAAGATGAAACTCAGATATTACGAAACATGTATAAGCAGTGTCACGAATGTGATCACACGTCTGCGTCTGATTCATGGTACAATTGACTTGCTTTGTTTCGGAAAGGCTCACAAGTACTTACTGTATATTGATCAACGGAAAATATAGAACTACAGTTATGTTTGTTTTACGAAATGTGGTAAAATTATATTGATTTGATTAATCTATGTGTAACAGCTTAAGTATTTCCTGTAAATATTTTTGGTGCATATTACAAATTAAATAGTGTGAAGTTGTTTGTTTTAAACTAGTTCCCAGTGAAGTGGCATTAGAGATGTAAATCAGTTTGTTTGTTTGTTTTGGAATTTCGCACAAAGCTACTCTGCTAGCCGTCCCTAATTTAGCAGTGTAAGACTAGAGGGAAGGCAGCTAGTCACCACCACCCACCGCCAACTATTGGGCTACTCTTTTACCAACGAATAGTGGGATTGACCGTCACATTATACACCCCCACGGCTGGGAGGGCGAGCATGTTTAGCGCGACGCGGGCGCGAACCCGCGACCCTCGGATTACAAGTGCACGCCTTAACGCGCTCGGCCATGCCAGGCCATGTAAATCAGAATGATAAAACAAAAACTTCTTATATAAACCTTCAGATACTGTTCATGGACATCTTTGGGGCTCACATGTCTGTGAATGGTCTTGAGGGATATAACAGACAAGTTTGTTCATCATTTTTATATTACTGACTATAATAATCTTGAAGATTAAACTGGAAAGTTTGTTCTGTGTCTCTATAGTGCTGGATACAATGGTCTTAAAGGATGTAGCTGAAAAGTTTGTTCTGTAGACAAATCGATGATATTTTTTAACCGATGAAACTGTTAAATTTCCTTTTAAATAATTTGGTTTGTTTTGAACTCAATTCGTGAATATAGATACGACAACTCAAGCCCAAAATGAACCAATATAAAGGAACACTTTTATACCTATATTAAAAATAATGTAATAAATAATAATAAATAAATGTATAAAATTATATATTCAAACATCTAAGCACGCCTTCTACATTCCGACACTCAGTTACACAACCCCTTTCAAACATGTGGTCAGCTTCCGGTCATTTACCTCTTCCTTTCTTTTTGAACCTGACGATGACCAAAGAAGGTCGAAACATTGTTCGCTCCTCTACGTAAAAAATAAAAATAAATAAAAATATTCTCAACCCAAATAAGCCGTTTTTACATATATATTTTAGACAACACAGTTTTCCTTATCAGATACTTAAAACAATATAACTGTTTGTCTAGGATATAATTGTGAACTTAGGGTTAAATAACAAAATTAACTGATAACAGTTAATACTTCAGTCACAACCAAACTGCTTTAAACAGTGTTTTTAACTTGATGTTTTAGAATTAAAATAAATTTCTCTCAAGAAGTGAAAAGTTTGTAGATTCTTCAATCAGTGTCTTTCAATTACTTCCTGCTGTTTTTACATATAAACCAAAAATAAAGAGTTTAATGTATTGTATATGTTTAAGTAAATAAAATAATTTTTCTTTCAAAATGTAGTGTCTTTTTTTTAATAACTTTTCTGTTAACATTTGAAGAGTTACAAATGTTTGTATGTATGATACTATTCAATGGAAAACGGCCTAGAGCTCTTGCCTTACAATAAAACGGAAAGCAAAAATTTTAAAATATAATTGGTAGGTTTTTTGTTTTTTTTTCCAAACACAGCATATGCTTTTGTATCGAAAACGCCCACCAGTGGTGAAGCGGAATGTATTTAGACTTATTCACATATATTTTAACGTATTATGCAGATATTTTGTTGAAAATTCTTCATCCTCAAAATATTAACAATGAAAGCATCAAACTTATTTACAACAAAGTTTTCGCATACTTATAATTCGGTTTTGTATGGGTTCAAAAATTAAATTTGCAATGTTTTGACGGATATTGTAATATCAGTGTTACGTATTTTTTAACGTTTTATGTTCTTTGTAGACTAAACGCAACAGAAAAACGCAGATAACAGCTTGTATAATTTATTACACTAAATTATTAAGAAATATAACAGATATAACATAAATTATATAATAACAGTGACTGATATTAAGCTACAACATTCGAAATTAATTACAAAACAAAATAATATTAGTTTCAAACTTCAAAATTAATCACAATACAAAACGGTACTGGCCTGTATCTAATGTAATGATCTAAAATGAAAGTCTCAAATTCCAGTCTATGGTGTGAATTTGGTCCCACGAAGAAATTCCGAACAGTTCACAGTTCAATAAATTCGCCGTCTCTTAGCACAAGCAGTAATTCAGATGTATCGTAGAGATTGACGAAATAAAATCACAGCTTCCGTAGATCTAACTTCAGTCACAAATCCAAGTTGAATATTCACAGCAAACACTTAATCTTTCTCAAATAACTAACTCTCTTCTTTTGAAATAAAACTGATGTCTGAATCTCACTCTTTTTCTTCGAATAAAACTAATGACTGAATCTATCTTCTTTTTTCGAATAAAAACTGATGACTGAATCTCTCTCTTTTTCTTCGAATAAAAACTGATGACTGAATCTATCTTCTTTTTTCGAATAAAAACTGATGACTGAATCTATCTCGCGTCACCGTCTTTTATACCGGTAGGCCTACTTCTCGAACAATCTTGCAATTTCCATACAACTCTAGAGCAATCCGCGCGTGTCCGTTCTTGCACGAGACTACACGTCTAGACACGAAGTCACCAGTACTTATTTACAAACATATGATTGGTCTACTTAATTCAAGAAAATTCTAAATGTTACCCTAAATAAATAACAAAATATTAGTTTAAACTTCGAAACAATAATATAAATATGGAAAAATGAATAATAGAAATGAAAATTCAAACACAACACGACATGTTGTCGTTAACAAAATATTTACACATTTACATAACAATCAGTTTTACTCACTGATATTTTGAAACTAAATACTCCCAAGTATGTCACAATAAAACCATTTACTTGTAATATATATATATACAGAGAGAGTACAATAAATCACCTTAATGTTTCTTATGTTATGAGGAAAAATTAACGCAAACACATTTGTACATGTTTAATATAAATATATATTACACTGTTCAACACGTTCGGGAGAAAGGTATACATCAAACATCCAAGAATCTAATTGGCTGAAAAAGTTGTTTTGGCTATGAGTAAGTATATTACTAATCCTTGAGTAAGGAATCATATTATTCTAGCATAACAATAAGTTGACACACAAAAATTTATAAACATGGGGAAAAGTTCTACTGATGATGAAACATACTACAACTTTCGATAGAATATTGGTCTGTCCTTTAATCGAAAGAAGACAGTTACATACCGCTAGAGGCTATTCAAAAATATATAAAAAAATTTAATAGGCAAGATAAATAATGAAACTTGTATGAAGTACTGTTAGAAACATTGAATAATATGTTGTTTTGAATATTGTCGTACAGGATAATACTATTAGTATCGGTGAAGTCATGCCGTTGTTAATGGAAACAATGAATACAGTGTTGTCGAAATAACTCCAATGAACTGAATAAATAACACGGTGATTAAAAATTCATAACAATTAATTATTACAACTATATGATTGATCATATTTATGCTTAGCCAGCGATGAGCATTCACATTTTAACAATGTTATTGTTAAAAGCTATATTATTGACCACTAATAGTAACTATTATTGGTGGATACGACTGTCACCTGCCTTTTGTTGATAATCTGCCAGGGACGTCACGTTTTACCAAACCAGTTTTAATTGAATAGTCCAATATTAATTTATCAGGAATACATTTCACAGCTAAAATGTTCACTTCTCAGGTTTTTACTCACTGAGCGAGTATAAACAACGTTCTCACGCTAGTCAAGCTGAATAACAAAATATCAAAGTAAATCTAGTACCACAACAACACTCTGGTATATAACACCACACTTTATTGTTAGACATTTACTGCGAAATATTGTAACCACTTAAGACATAGATTTAATCTGTATTACAATATATTACGTCTACGCTTAAAACTGGATCGAGAATAGACTGTTAGCAATACGCAATATGCGTTTACTTGCGATAAAATAAAGATCATATTCGAAAAATAAATAAGTTATACTTTAGATACTGAATGAAGGAAATTAACAGCTTTGTTTATAATTTTGTTTTCATAGACATTGCGTAAACAATTTCCAAGCCAACGATTTCAAATACCTGATTTCCTCAGGCGAATGTATTCTGTTTGCGTTGTATCAATAAACACAAATGAATAATTAAGTTATAAATGAAAAAGAGTGCCCCCTCAGTGGCTCAACGGTATGTCTGCGGACTTACAACGCTAAAAACCGGGTTTTGATACCCGTGGTGGGCAGAGCACAGATAGCCCATTGAGTAACTTTGTGCTTAACAACAAACAACATGAAAAAGAGGCGTAATATACCCATGGTTTTGATCAATAAGGAAGGAACACGATGTTTCACAAACTCAGCCGATGGTTAAAGTAAGTCTCAAAATATCTCATTATAATACATAATGAAAACATAATTGTAAATATTATAACAAAGCAATCTAATACTTATTTCAATAAACTGTAAAAAAAATTACTAAAACGTCTTCCTTACAAAGTGAAATTAAATGATGGGTTGCGTAGAGAGATGATTACTGTACTTACACTTAATGTAGCAATCAGAACACTGCTTAAACCTTTCTGTTTCATCTAGTACAATCATTATCGTATAGGAACATGCAACGATTTGATGAATTTTGGTGATTCACCCCTGGTAAAGAACACGTTTTATAAAGTAAAAAAGTAAAACCAGTAAAGTTTTAAAATGTTGCATTTTTCACTTTTCTGAATAAACTTAATATGTCGTAACCATTTTACATCTATTAAAATAATTTTTGTCATGAAAACTGGAAAGTTTTCCACATTTATTTTCTAAATTACTCTATGGCAGTAATGAGCATGTGTATGATGTAAGTGGCAATTGTCAAAATTCTATTCTTTTTGTTAATTGCACATGTTAACATGTTAAATATTTCTGCTTTCCTTTGGTTATCATAGCAATGTAGTTTTGCTCATTTCGTTTGTTGAAAACAATTTCTGTATACTTGTTTAAATTAAAAAATAATATTTGTTATTGCAGTTTGAATTTCAGTTTTAACTCTCACATAGACACATCTGATTACACTATGTAACACATATTTTGTTCCTGGATAGTATGTGTTATTTCTTGATTGCTTGAGTTGTAAAAGTACATAAAATGGCCATTATTCGCTTTAAACTTTTCTTTTGTGATCTGGATAGTGAAATTTAGAAATTAACCTATTTTCTATGCAAAATCGGGCGGATTTATACATTTTCATTTAAATAAGTTCTGAATAAAATAACATATGAATCAAGATTTACATGTATTTATACTAGAGTTATACAAAAATAAGCAAAAATGTTTAGAAGCAAGTAGTTTTTCGAAACTTGTAACTGTAAATGTATATCACTTTCACAAATCAGCCCCAAATATAGTCTCTCATCATGTTTTCCTTATACGCTTGTTGGTAGCGGCGTTCAAAGTCAAGTATATCTTGGTGGAAACGCTCGCCTTGCTCCTCTGAGTATGCTTTCATGTTCTCCTTGAATTTATCAAGATGAGCGTCAAGGATATAGATTTACAGAGACATCCTGCAACGTATTTTGCCGTAGTTCTTCACAAGAGCCTCAACAAGTTCCACATAATTTTCGGCCTTGTGATTGCCCAAGAATTCCCGAACCACTGCGACAAAGCGGCCCAAGCGTTTTTTCCCATCCTAATGAGCTAATAGGTGAATTCTGTGCATTCCAGGAGCTTCTTTATTTGTTGTCCAACGAAGACATCAGCTTTGACCTTTGTTTCAGACAGCTGAGGGAAGAAGTTTTAAAAGTACTTGAAGGTTGCAGACTCCTTATCAATAGCTGTGACAAATTGTTTCATAAGACCAAAATTCATGTGCAATGGTGGGAACAATACCTTTTGGAGGTCCACTAGTGGCTCACACTTGATATTGTGCTTCCCCACAGAGAACTCGGTCCGTTGTAGCCAGCGCTTCCTGTTGTAGTGCACTGCGGTATCTCTGCTGTCCCAGAGGCAAAGAACAAGGAAACTTGGTAATCCTCCTTGCAGCCTCATCAGAAATGCCATCAATTTGAAGTTCCCGACAACCTCCCAGCTATCTCATTGTACTTCAAGAGTTCTGGCAAGATCTTGACGCTGCTGTATTCCTTTTTGAGGTGCATCGAATGAGTCAGGGGAAAAGACGGATACTTATTCCCGTTATGGAGCAGCACAGCTCTGAAGCTTCTGGATGAGCTATCAATAAAGAGGCGCCACTTGTCCGGGTTACAGGCAATTTCAATTACTTCACACAGACCGGATGCATTGTGGCAGAAGCAGAGCCCACCTTGACGAGTGAAGAAGTTTGAAAAATGTCAGTGACGCTTCCTCTGACTTGTGACTTGCACACTTTCATCTAACAAATCTCACTCCTTGAGCTTAGACGTCAACAGCTCGGCATTCGACTTTGTTAGACCAAGATCTCTGACATTCTAGAAAGTTATTGAAAATTTTTGTAAGTTCGAGAAAATTCTCTATCAGCTACTCAGCACTGAATCTGCCTGGAATGTTCTGAAAAATGAGTAAATTTGAAAATTTCATTACTCAAGTCACAAACGCAAAGTTTGAAGAGAAAAATAGGTCTTTTTCCATTTACTTTAGGCACAAGTGATTGTGAAATAACACTTTCTGGCAAGGAACAAGAAAATAGTAAATATTTTGTTACATAGTGTTATTGTTGGTTTTGAGTTTAACACTTAACCAATGAGATCTAAAGCAGTTCAAACATGGTTTTTAATTGCATTCGTGTTTTTTTTTACCAGATACGTCTATAAGATTTGAGCGAGTTTTCAATTGCAAGTATCCGACAAATTATTGCATAAACACACTATGTGTTCCGTTTTGGTAACGTATTGGGCGCCTTTCCATAGTATTACTGCAATGATTTAACATGCTACACCTTGTTTTCCTAGTATGAATACGTGAAATTAAACATATTATAATACTACATATTAAACATTTCCGTGTTTAATGTGGCTTTTATACACAAATTGTCTCTTACTTTGTGAAAAGCTCATAAACGAGCTTGAAAGATGGCGTTCAACAAATATGCAGTGTAGATAACCCTGGAATATTTTCAGGTGAACTTTGTTCTTTGCAATTATTAGATATGCTTGTTTAAAACCAAAATAATTGCACAGTAAATGTTCAAAGTAATCTGAATTTCAAAGTTTAACACTATGAAAGAATCGGGAAACTGTATACGTATTTTGAAAATTTACAACAATCTTTATTAAAGTCAAAGCAAAAAGAAACCATAAAACTACGATATCCACACCTGCGCAGACACTAGTTTTTGCTGCATCTTTGAATAGATCAACAGATTTTCCTCTCTGGAGCAGATAAATCTTTGAAAGAAACAAGCCTCTTTAACCGATAAAATAACTTTTTACTTTTTATATGCAACTGTGTTAACACGTAAGTGGTAATTCTTCTACACTATTCATCAGCTTTCACGCCCAAACACCGTCCACTTATTTACTTTGTTTGTTTTTCGTATAGCAAAATCACAGCCGGTTATCTGCTAAACCCACCTCGCGAAAACAAACCCCTGATTGTAGCGTTGTAAATTCGCAGACATACTGCTGTCCTAGCGGTGGGCCCACTCATCCAGTGAAATACATTGAAGTATGACACTTTCTTACACTATTATGTTAATACTGTAACATCCTCATAAGCACATTAAAACTTTTTGCTATCTAGAACAACAAAGACACGATAGCAACTAGAACGTGACAGTTTCTATGGTTTTCTATATCACCTGTTTATGCCAAACTGCATAGAAACAGAAAATGAAAAACGTAAAAGTTCCTATATTAATAAAGATAACAGGCAACATATAATATGCCTGTAAATCACATCTTCCCCTCAGCTTTGTTTCAGGCTTAAACTCAAGTTGACTGTTAAATTTAACTTAAAGAAAAATCACATTTAATCTCACATGGTCCAGAAACACGTTGATTTTCCCTTGTTCCTAAGAGCAAATATAAGCCACTTGAAGGACATACATCTTAAACAAAGAAGTGCATTTATTCATAGAAAAATAACTCTCTAGCTTAAATTTAAATATCAGATCAATGTAAGACACTGCACAACACGACAAAAATTAATTAATTAAAAGAAACACCATTTGGAACCTGCAATGCATGATACAATATAATGAAAATCAGTCAATAAAAAGAAAACCATTTAACATTAATGAAAGAAACATTACTTGTCTTTAATTTAAAACGAGAAACAATACACTATACAATACAAAAGAGAAGACTCCTTAACAGAAATACCTGGTAAAACCCTTTAACAATGAAATGCAAAATACAATATCATTTTACACATGCACTTTAACACAGAAAATGAATTAAGACCGTAACAGGTTCCTGCATACACACTCTGCCTTGGGTTAGTCAGTGCTAAACATCACATTTAGCTTTTAGTCTTTGCTTTTTCCAAAGCTTCCATTGTCTCTTCTTAGGGAATTCCTCCCATTTCCATGTTGTGTAATGACTGTTGGCATGATTTACAAAGCTATAATCATATAACTCTAGCACTTAATATAGTTTTGAGACAAATTATATTTTGGTGCACTGTTAAATAAGCATATTTTCTCACATTATGATGGCTGTTGAAAAATAATTCGTTTAATTCAAAGAAACATAAAATTTATATCAGGGATAAGAAGAGAAGGTCCCAATATTATTTTAATTTGTATCTTTCTGACTAACTGATAAATTGTTTTTTAAAAAAGTCACTACTGTCTGGTTTGTTTTGAATTTCGCGCAATGCTACACGAGGGCTATCTGCGCTAGTTGTCACTAATTTAGCAGTGTAAGACTAGAAGGAATGTAATTACTCATCACCACCCACCATCAACTTTTGGACTGCTCTTTTACCTTTGAATAGTAAAATTGACCTTCTCTTATAACACTCCCACGGCTGAAAGGGCGAACATGTTTGGTACGACAGGGATTTTAAGCCGCGAATGACTACTGCCCGGTGTTATGTAAATGTCGTGTAGATGTTTTGTAGGCGACAACATGTCGTGTTGTGTTTAAATTTTCATTTCCATATTTATATTATTGTTTCAACTAATAAAATATGTTGTTATTCATTTAGGGTAACATTTAGAATTTTCTTGAATTAAGTAGACCAATCATATGTTTGTAAATGAAATACTGGCGACTTCGTGTCTAGACGTTTAGTCTCGTGCAAGAACGGACATGCGCGGATTGCTCTGGAGATCTGTAGAAATTTCGCGGTGTTTCGAGGAGTCTAGGCCTACAATATATAAACAGACGAAGATGCGAAAGAGAGAAAAAGAGTCAGACATTAGTTAATTCAAAAGAAAAGAGTCAGACATTAGTTTTATTTCAAAAGAAAAGAGTCAGTTATTTGAGAAAGATTAAGTGTTTGCTGTGATTATTCAACTTGGATTTGTGACTAAAGTTAGATCTACGGAAGCTGTGATTTTACTTCGTCAATCTCTACGATTCTTTCGAATTATTGGTTGTGCTGAGGGTCGACACGTCCGGGCAGATCGAAAAAGAGTGAAGGCGACAAATTTGTGACGTTCATCGGAGGCATCGTGAAAAGAACTTCGTCGAATTTATTGAACTGTGAACTGTTTCTGAACTTCTTCATTTAAACTTCGGAATTTCTTCGTGAAACCAAATTGACACCCTAGACTGGAATTTGAGAATTTCATTTTAGATCATTATATTAGATACAGGCCAGTACCATTTTGTATTGTGATTAATTTTGAAGGTTGAAACTAATACCATTTTGTTTTGTAATTAACTTTGAAGGTTTAAACTTAATATCTGTCATTTTTATTATATAATTTATGTTATATCTGTTAATAGTTTAGTGTAATAAATTATACAAGCTGTTATCTGTGTTTTTCTGTTGCGTTCAGTCTATATTAAACATAAACAAAAACGTAACACCCGGAACAAAACAACGTCTTTTGTTTAAGCACCTCAAGCTCTCCATACAAACAATCGGGTTTACCATACTAATACTTTGTTTAAAATATGCTCTTTCTATTGGCTATACACAAGTTCAAATGAAATGAAAATAAATGTAAATAGTTCTTAAACAACATAAGATATGCGAGAGTGGTGTTTTATATACATGTTTTAATATAGCGATATCTCAGTGAAGCAAAAAGTGAAGCAGCTTTTTTAGTTAAAAAATCAATATATGAAAACGTACTTCATTTAAAAAGCAATATTTTCCTTTGAATTTTACTTTTTGCAGTGGGGAGGTCTTCAAATCTCATTTCAAGAACTACTTAATGATAGATTAGCTCAGGAAAACGTAGCAGAGGGAAGTGAGAGACTCAGTACCATGTGATCTGTCTCTGTCAATGGTTTTCCATGTAAAATTTAAGGGAATTGTACATAATGACATATTACACAAAATCACACTGAAATATATAAGACTTCTACATTTTGTGTTTTCTCTGATTAGAACAGAAAAAAAAAAAGTAATATTAGAAACTGGAATGTCTGTTAATTATAGGAGTGATTCTTCTCATCTGTACAACTTCCCGCAGGCGACAGATTAGACTACCCAAACAAAAGGCTAAAGTGCCATCTATGAATACAATACATAAATAATACAATAATTATGTATACTTTCAAAGCGTAGGACTAGCACGATACACTGATGGTGTAAATAGAAAAAGAAACAAAATTTTGTTATTCCGTGTTCCCCTCCCCTTATATTAAATTAATGCAAAATAGGTCCAAGTTCAGTTTAAACAGTGCAATAAACCTTCTCTTAACCTCTGTGAAATCTAAGCTTTTACTTGTGTTTTACAGCAATAACAAACATTACATTTCACTGTTAAAGTACGCCAATTTCCTTTGCTTTAGGCCTAGTACTCTGGAATGATGGGCCCGGCATGGTCATGTGGGTGAGGCACTCGACTTATAATCGCAGGGTGACGGGTTCGAATCCCGTTGCACTAAATATTCTCGCCCTTTCAGCCGTGAAGGCGTTATAATATTTCGGTCAATCCCACTATTCGTTGGTAAAAGAGTAGTCCAAAAGTTGGCAGGAAGTGGTGATGACTAGCTTCCTTCCCTCTAGACTTACACTATTAAATTAGGGACTGCTAGCGCAGATAGCCCTCCAGTAGCTTTGCGCGAAATTCAAAACAAACTAAACAAAACTCTCGAATGAATATGAGTTATCGCTCTCAAATGAAAATAAATTTTGAAAGAAATTATTACTGAGCAGAAATCAGTTTTCCTATAATACTTACGGAAATCGGCAAAAATACATAAACCTATTGCCAAAAACTTGAAATAATTATCTCTACTGTGAACAAAGATAATATCATTACTAGCAGAAACTTGTATGACTTTTTCTGGAAAGATAAATCGAAAACCACACACACACACAGTTCTGAGTTTCCAGGGTTAGCATGAAGTTAAATGTCAATTGGCTTCAACCTTTTTCACTCTTTCTAAACCTGTATGATTTTTTACTGGTTAAATTAGTGAGCAGACAAAGGGTGCAACCGTCAGCATTAGTTGTCTGATCCACAGACCAAAATAGCTCAGCACGTTGATTAATTGTTTCTTTATTGTTATAAGAGGCTTTTCTCTCTCTACGTAAAAGTTCGTAACTTGCTGGAGCATTTCATCGTGTTCAAAAGAGGAACTATGAAAGACAATAGATTTTTTACACCATTATTCTGAAATACTTTTTTTTCAAAATAAATTTTAAGTCCTAACAGTAAAATATGAGATGTATCAAAAATTCTACTAACATTGCCTCAGAATATATTATTTTATACAACAAACTTAAAAGCATGCCACTGTAGAAAACATTAGAAATACCATAAGTTTACACTAAAATATTTCAAAGTATAGTCAAGGAAAATAATATTTGTCTATATGTGTGTGTTTTCTTATAGCATAGCCACATCGGGCTATCTCCTGAGTCCACCGAGAGAAATCGAGCTTCTGATTTTAGCGTTGTAAATCCGTAGACATACTGCTGTACTATCGGGGGTCATTTGTCTATAACACAATTACAAAAGTATAATAACAATTACACAAAATCAGTTTTAGCTAGAAAATATGCACGTTTTGATTATATTATTTCAAAAAGTAACAAATACATATAATACTGTCAAAACTTACTTTTTGAGTAGTAACAATATATATATATATGGGTAATGTTATTGTTTGGCTGAGAATTATTTTACAATAGATGTTTATGACACTTTGGCAGTGAATTCAAAAGGGAAAAAAACAGCACTCATTTCATTTGTTTTCAAAATTAGATTTATAATATATACTACATGGCCAAAAGTATGCGGACACGCCTTCTAATAAGTGAGCTCAGCTATTTCAGCCACACCCATTTTAGTTAACAGGTGCATAAAATCAAGCATACAGCCATGCAATCTTCATAAACAAATGTTGGCAGTAGAAGGGGTCGTACTGAAGAGCTCAGTGACTTTCAGCGTGGCATTGTCATGGA
Organism: Carcinoscorpius rotundicauda; assembly: GCA_011833715.1. Taxonomy (NCBI): domain Eukaryota; kingdom Metazoa; phylum Arthropoda; class Merostomata; order Xiphosura; family Limulidae; genus Carcinoscorpius; species Carcinoscorpius rotundicauda. The sequence continues at coordinate 16,270,534 of CM022403.1, forward strand.
ATACCACCTATTTAACAAATCAGTTCGTCAAATTTCTGCCCTGCTAGAGCTGTCCTGCTCAACCGTAAGTGCTGTTATTGTGAATTGGAAGTGTCTAGGAGCAACAACAACTAAGCCACGAAGCGGCAGACCACATAAGCTTACAAAACGAGACCACTGAGTGCTGAAGCGCGTAAAACTCGTCTCTCCACAGTTGCAACAGACACTACCGAGGTCCAAACTGTCTCTGGAAGCAATGTCAATAGAAGAATTTTTTGTCAGGAGCTTTATGAAATGGGTTTCCATGGCCGAGCAGCCACACACAAACCTAAGATTACCATACGCAATGCCAAGCGTCTGCTAGAGTGGTGTAAAGCACACTGCCATTGGACTTTGGAACAGTTGAAACACGTTCTCTGGAGGGATGAATCACGCTTCACTATTTGGCAGTCTGAGTGACGAATCTGGATTTCATGGATGCCAGGATAATGCAACCTGCCTGAATGCATTGTCCCAACTGTAAAGTTTTGTGGAGACGGAATGATGGTTTGGTTTGAGTTAGACTCTTTAGTTCCAGTGAAGGGAAATCTTAATGTTACAACACACATTGATATCCTAGAGAATTGTATGCTTCCAACTTTGTGGCAACAGTTTGGGGAAGGTCCTTTTTTGTTTCAGCTCAACAATGCCCCCATGCCCAAAGCGAGGTCTATAAAGACATGATTTTCTGAGGTTGGTGTGGAAGAACTTGACTTGCCTGCATAGAGTTCTGACCTCAATCCCATCAACCATCTTTGGGATGAAAAAGGAACGCCGATTGCGAGTGAGGCCTTCTCGCCCGACATTAGTGCTTGACCTCACTAATGCTCTTGTGTCTAAATAGGAGCGAATGTTCAAATATCTAGTGAAACGCCTTTCCAGAAGAGTGGAGGCTGTTAAAGTATCAAATGGAGGACCAACTCTATATTGTTGACTGGTTTTGGAATGAGATGCTCAATAAACACATGTGGGTATGCTGGTTGAGTGTCCACATACTTTTAGCCATGTAGTGTGTGTGTATACACACAAACACATGGCTCACTTGAATAATTTGAATGCGAAGCTTCAGGGAATAAGTAAAATAACAAGCGAGCAATCACAGTCTATTCATGACTTTCAATTAAAACTACATCTCTTTACTGAACAATTACAAAAGAATGATTCGACACATTTTGCAAAGTTGAATACTTTTCAAGAAAATAATAAAGACCCTGATTTCTCTGTTGCTAAAGATGATCTTCATGTAAACTGGATCAAAAATCTATCTCAAAAATGTGAATCACATTTCTCTGAATTTAGAAAGTTAAAATTGATATTTGAATTTTTGCATAATTCAGTTTAATTTGACTTAAGAAATTTCAGTAAGTAGTTTACATCTTTTTCATACTTGGATAAGTGTGAATTTGAATACAAGATGCTTACATTAATGGTAAACATAAACGTTCTATCAGATAGATGTGGTTCACTATTCAGATAAATGAGTCTTCCAAATTTAAAGATGGCAATTTCAAAATTATTTTCCATGTTTGGATCCACACGGATGTGTGGGTCAACATTTTCTACGCTAGAGAGAGATCTCGGCTTATTGACATAAATTTAGAGACAGAGCTAAGATGCTCATTGAGCATTGATATTAAGCCAAATTTTACGAAACTTGTTGATGAAAACCCCATCAAATTTCACATTAAAGGTTAGTTGAAATGCACTTATTTTGATTAAACTAACATATTTCTTTCTTTTTTTCTTAATTGTGTAGCCAATGTTGTCTTTATTAGCCACAGTTGTGACCACTATGGAAAAATAAGTTGCCCATCCCTGGTCTAGTATCTTATGATCTGTTGACAGGGGAGGTTCGTCTTATGTGTGATTGATCAGAAAAGACTTCCTATTTCAAGGATTAAAGTAGACACTTCATTCTACATGGGAGACCTTTAAGCTATGTGTATCGAAGTACCAATCTATAATTTCGTGAATGGAAATATACAAAGCAATATCAATTTGGAAGAACCAGGCAGAAAGGTGAAAAATGAGGCATTTTAGTCCCCGGAATAGCTTAAGAAAAGAAAATCAAATAAGACATTAAGTTCCTGCACGTCTCAGAATGTGACATCTTGAATGTAGGTCTACAAGAGCTGAAATGAATGCAGGAAAAACCTTCATTATAGAAACACTTTGGGGCAATGTCAGAAAGAAACTCGAGCACAACATAAAGAGACTTACAGAATGGAGGACCAGAAAGGGGTGCTGTATTGTGTCTGTCAAAACAGTTCTACATGTGAAGCTAAATACATGAAAACCAGTTAGAAGCACTTCTATGACAAAAATATATTGAGAATCGACATCTCAAGGTCAAACATGACACAAACAATAATATATTCACCCTGTAGTAGAAAGGACCTTTCGCGATTTGGGGAGTTATTAACATAATGTACTATAAAAGTGTAAGTAAATGGGAAGACAAAGATCTACCTCGTCAATCTCTTGAAGAAATACTTTAAAAGGGAAGACCTAACAAGTGTAAACTGTTTAGGTCCAAACAGGCAAGATAGACTTCAAGCAACACAAAATCAAGATCAAGACCCTGTCATAGTGAAGCCTTATCAGAAACCCCATATGATGAAAGATCAATAATGGTACTGCAAATGTCAGTGTAGACCATACGAGGGTGTTTTGTATAAGAAGTGAAAACTGTCTTTTTATATTGTACAAAAATATTGCAAATATTTTTTCTTAAAAATGAGTGGGTGTATTGTTGGATATGTAAGATTGTTTAAGAGTTATTGTTTAGTTTATTTAGTGATTCGATATGTAATTCATAACAAGAATGTTAAAAGTTATTTATTTTAAAAACAATAGTTATGACAAGTTTGATTGTTTTACTATTGAATAAAGTGAAGTTAGATTTCGTGATCGTCAGCTTAACTGTAATGTCAATTAATAAATTAATTTTAAAGTCAATTAATCATTGATAGCGTTGTAATAAAGAGGAGAGAAAAAATAATTCATCTTGTCAAATGGTGTTCCTAAGTAATCCTGTGTGGATACTGACTAAAAAGAGGCAATTATGTAAAGCTCTGGATACAACTGGAATAACCGACAGTGTAACGATTTTTTGTATTTTCGTGTCACTCGTTTTGAAATATTATTTTAAAAACACCTACACTATGTGCTATTTGTTTATCGCCAAAAATTCACAGACACTTTCTTTAAAGAATTCGGCCCTCTTAAAACCTGACAATATGAAATATTTACCATTTGATCAAAACTTTCTATAGCCTTTCATGAGCATGTTAATTAATTATTTTTAGAACCACCACCACCCAGTAGCATAGCGGTATGTCTGCGGACTTACAACGCTAGAAACCGGGTTTCTATACCTGTATTGTAGCTTTTTGTGTAGCTTTGTGCTTAGCTATCGCTTTTTTAAACTTATTCCATCTCTAGCTATAAACAAAAGGTCATATGTAAGTAAATGCACTGTTCCCAACTTTTATGGTAAGTTTATAGATCTTGTGCAAGTGAAAATGCAGAGGAGTAATTTTCTCTACAGTAGTAAATTATGGTATTGTAGAAATCTTTTGGCAATTGTTTTCGGACCGGTATGGCAAGGTGGGTTAACGCGTTCGACTCGTAATCCAATAGTCGCGGGTTCAAATCCCCGTCACATCAAACATGCTCGCCTTTTCGGTTGTGGGGACGTTATATTGTGATGGTCAATCCCACTAATCGTTGGTAAGAGAGTAGCCCACTAGTTGGCGGTGGGTGGTAATGATTAGCTACTTTCCCTCTAGTATTACACTGCTAAATTAAGGACAGCTAGTGCAAACAGCTCGATTTTCAAAAACAAACAAACAATTTAAAACCGAAATGTCGATCGAACTTTGCTATATACATATAGCTTTAACACTAGATTTTGGGTTTACTATTAATTATTAAAAATAAAATAACTTAATTGCTTGAAAATACTGAGATCTATTTCATACTCTCAAATCGAAGAATACTGCTGTACTCTGCTTATGAATGGAAGTTATCACTTTCCAAAGTGCACAATTTTAAATAATTAAACCTTTCTACTAAATACAAAATCACCCCACATACAGTCTTCACTAAACTATTTGTATATTTTGGAACAAATACGATCATTATTATTAAGACAAAATATAAATACAGTAAGCAATATCAAACTGAGAAGTACGTATTACATTAAACATCAATGTACGTTATTATTATTTTGAATTAAGCACAAAGTTACACCATGAGCTATTTGTGCTCTGCCCACCACGGGTATCGAAACCCGGTTTTTAGCGTTGTAAGTCCGCAAACATACCGATGAGCCACTGGGGGATACTCTTTGCATGTCATTCGTATAATGAGATAAGATCTATGGATATCGTAAAAAAATTATTATAACAGCAAACAATTTCATTAGACCCTTGTAGAAAGATATGCAATTTAGCATCCCACCTATCAAAGCCCTACCAAAACAAACATAATGACAAAATATAACATAACATTATTATATATTGCATTTGTAACCTTACAGAAGCTCGTATTAAACATTCAGTACTTGGTGGGTTTTCCTCGTATTGTAATAGCTCCACAAGGCAAGTGGGATGTTGTCGATAAAGTTGTTGATGTAATCCCCCATTTTTTCATACCAGCTTGTTACTATAATGCACTGCACTGCAAATCAGCTACAGTGTATGGTTCAGAGTCGTGATCAGCAATTTTCCAGTTCAGTTCTACCCAAAAGTTCTCAACTGAATAACAATCTGGTGACTTTGCTGGAAGTGACAATCTTGCAATGCCTTCCTCGTCGAAATAATCCTGTGGGGAGTGGCATTGCGAACCTGAAACATAAATTTACTGCCAAACCTGCCATAGCATACGGGAAAAATATTTTCTACAAGTGATGTCTGGGAAGTACCACTGGTATTTAACTGGATTATATGAAGAGATGTTTTCCCACGATGATGAATAGCTGCCCAAACAAATACCGAACCACATACTATGTGTTCCCTGTGGGAAAGACAACCTTCTCTTATCTGTTCTCTAGAGAAACGACGAACATAATCCTACTATCAGCTTTAACAAGCCAAAAAGAGGACTCATCTGAAAAGATGACATGTCACCAGTGTTCTACCTATAAGCCTACATGCTCCCTTACCCAAATAATACAGTGACGGTGGTGAAATATGGTTAATATCGGTTTGAAGATAGCCTATCTTGTAAAGTAATCTTATTGGGTCAGTATCGTATTTACTGTTATCCTGGCTATCCTGAAATGAATATGTTCATGCCTTTCCTGTCATAAGATGTTGCAAGACTTGTTTCGACTTTGACTTATTAACTTAATCAAAACACAGTCATCCTGGGCAGCAATTCCTGAGCATCTACCAATATACATTTCTTCTAAAAGGTTTCCTGTAGTAGTCCTAAGTTTTGGGATTGTGAATACGATAATCTGGAGGTAGTCTACTGTTCTGGCAATATCAGTTTGCTTCATACCAATTCTGGACAGTCGTATAACTTGACGTCCTATAACATCTTGCACGTGACTATACACGAATCTACACCAAATACAGAGAAACAATGTGAACAAAGCGTGGATCTGTTTCGAAAAAGATTATATGAAAAGCATACAATTTTATACAAAACAGATGCATATGTGCGTTTTGACGAATATATGCTTAAAAGAACATGTACAGTCCAGAGTAACAACTCGTTCATATTTGTTCAATCATACGCTACCTTCTTCATTACTACTCGAGCATTTATTCAATGTACTTCATGCAGGCAGTCAATAACACGAGTATAGAACAGTATAAAATATTTAGCCAAGACTGAATGTTTTAAAAAAGCAACTGATGAATTAAAAATTTACAAAACATCATATTTAAGAAACTCTTGCAGATGTCAAAAGTTGCCATAATTATTTCATAACAAAGATATCATATTAATATCTTTATTTGTTTTCACAATAACACATTCTTCAATTTCTCTTTTACCAAATAAAGCGTTTCCATTAGCAATATATGTGCAACAATGGCTCGTTTTGGTTGAGAAAATATTTTATATAGAAGAGCGAACAACGTTTCGACCTTCTTCGGTCATAGTCAGGTTCACAAGGAAAGAAAGAGGTAACTGACCGGAAGCTAACCACATATTTAAAAGGAGTTGTGTAACTGGGTGTCGGAATGTAGAGGGCGGTGTCAGATGTTTGAATATATAATTTTATTTATTTTATTATATTAATATAGGTATAAAGGCGTTCTTTTATATTGGTTTATTTTGGGTTTAAGTTGTTGTATAAGTAAGGCTTCTTTAATTTTGTGTTTGTTTATGTTTGTTTCTTTATTTAGTATTTGAGTGTTTTCTATGGTTATGTTGTGTTTATTTGACTTACAGTGTGAAGGTGACTTTCTGTGATCTTTGAATCTAGTTTCCATTTTTCTACTTGTTTCTCCAAAATAGAAGTCGTGACAGTTATCACATTGCATTTTATAAATAATGTCGGTGTAGTTTTTACATGGTATAGACCTCAGTTTTATGCGTGGTTTTTGAATAAATTTGTTATTAACTGGAATGTCATATTTTGTTACTAGTTTTTGCCAAATGTTAGTTATGTTTCTGCTGATGTTGGGAATATATGGTATGCAGCAGGATATGGTTTCGTAATTTTTTTATTCGTGAGATATATTTACTTTTGTTGGTTGATTTTGCTTTCTGTCTGGGTGTGTGTGTATAATGTTTTCTACGGTTTGTGGAGGAAACTTATTGATGTTGATGAAGTATTGTTTTATTTTGTCAAATTCATCGTTAATTTTATCTGAAGAGCATAGTTTTATGGCTGTGTTTATCTGGTTTCTTAGTATGTTGAGTTTTTGTTTTGTTTCATGTACTGAGTCCCAAGAAATATATATTCCAGTATGGGTGATTTTTCGGTGGATTTCTGTTTTGAATTGTGTGTCGGTTCTTGTAATTTTGAGGTTAAGAAATTATATTTAATTGCTTTCTTCCTGTTTACTTGTGAAGTTAATGTTGGGATGTAATTTATTTTAATTTCAAAATTAAAAAAGTTTAAAGTATGAAAATGATAATGTTGTTTGTGTTCAAAGCCAACGGAAATTATGTGCATTTTCGACTTACTTCATATTAAAAGCATATAATTCATAAGCAAACGAAAAGGTTTAAGTACAAATTAAATCAACCAAATTGGAGAGAAAAACGAAAAATTATTCTTTTTTGTTAAAGTTCTCATAAATATACAAGCATAATATACGACAGCAGCTCATAATATCTTTACTTTTTTAATGCATATTTAAATAAACATTATGTTCAGAAATTGCAGATATGACAACAAATGTCATGAGAAATTAGGCTTCAGACCACAAGTTAAAGATTATACTTATCCCCCCCCCAAAAAAAATAAAGGAATTGGAAATAGGATAATCAAACAAATGAAAACACTTCGGTAACTGAAATTTGATGTTTTTATGTATAAAAACATTTAATTTAATAAAAATATGGCATTACCTTAAAATGAATCTCTCTGTTAATGATAGCTTATTTTGAAAAATCAGATGATTTTTAATTACATGTGACAGAGTAAGGCTTACATTTATAATTTCAATATTCAATGACTTCGATGAAATTTGATATTGAAAGTTTCAAGTGACATCTGCTACCAAGACCGATAGTTCTTGTGACATATATAATTAAAATACGAAAACTTTTTTATCTAGTTTTCGCAGTGACCCATCTGCCCCGTATGACCAGATGGTTAAGATATTAGATTCATCATTTGAGGGCCGTGGGTTTGAATTCCTGTCACATCAAACAAATAATATGTAAGATTTAAATTATTTATATATTTTGTCCATCATGGACATGGCAAAAGAAGATGAAATTGGCTCAAAAACTCGAACAGAACTTAGCCTTCGCTACTGACTAATTAAAAACAAACAAACTCGTAAACAATGAGTGTGAATTTTTTTATAGCAAAGCCACATCGGCCTATCTGCTGAGTCAACTGAGGGTAAAGAAAATGAGTACCTTTAAAAATGACGTTCATCACTACGCTATGCCTATATTGTTATATTGTTATATATGAATGTAGCTTAATGCTTAATGTAATAACATTACAAAAAATTTAATTGTATTATCAAATTATTGGTTTATCTGATATGGACCTACCATTCATTTCAAAGTGGTTAAACAATATGCTTTATAAATTTAGATTCGACGTTCCTGTTATCACACGAACAGAGATATTTCACTCATTGCAACAGTCTAGGCCAGAGCACACAATTTGCAGTATCTTATATGAAGCTTCTTAACCATCATAAATACCAATAACCAAAAATTTCACTCCCCCATATCAAAGCGATGCTGAGATACCTTTTTAGTTGACATCCTTCTTCAAAAATATAATTTTTATTAATTTAAGTGAAGACGTTTATTCAAATTAGTCAATGTTTCTACACTGCTTAAGGCTTAGGCTTACTACTTAAGGAAAAGTATTATTGCTTTGTTACATTACAAAATTGGCCACTTAGAACTTATACTGATAAAATAATATTTACTGTGAATATATATATATATATATATACATACATAAAGCTTACGAGTTTCTATTTTCTTCAATATACATATATTTAACATATCTTACACAAATGTTTTAACAATATTATTCACTTTGTTAAATAAAGCCCATAAGGCTTAATAATTTAACATTGATTTCCGTTTCCTGGTAAATCTTCAAAATTAATTATATGAACAAACATTTTTAGTCATAAAATTTATTTGCCAGCATAAAAACATTTTCCGCCTTATAAATGCTGCTTCTTACATTATTAAGTTATTTAGTAAGACCCTAAATGAACATTAAGATGATAAATTTTCACAACAGGACAGTTGCCTTCTGCTACTTATTTCAGAAAAATTAATCAATTCTTTGTTTTTCTTTAAATTTGTGCAAAGCTACGCGAGGGCTATCTGCACTAGTCGTCCTTGATTTAGCATTGTAAGACTAGATGGAAGGCAGCTAGTCATCACCACCCATCGCCAATACTTTAGCTACTCTTTTATCAACGACAAGTGGGATTGACCGCCCGTTATAACGCCCCCACAGTTGAAAGATTGTGTATGTTCGGTGCGACAGGGATTTGATCCCACGACCCTCAGATTAATTATTATGGTGGGTGATCACTGGTAAAACATTTATCGTGTTTCAAATATATTAATTACATTTAAAGCAATTTTATATAAATGTACTGTAAAAAACTAGCAAAAAATTCTGAGGTTGAATAGTCTCATCTCATATTTATTATTAAAATATTTATTTCGTTTAAAAATTTTAAGATATATTTTTCTGTTTTCTGTAACTTCACAAAATACATTTTTGTTCAATTGCGTAGATTGATGTTGCTATATATTTTGACTAAGTGTCTTTTGTAAGTCGAAGCTAGTGTACTTCATTCAAATCGTAAGGATACTGTAAGATAAGTGGTCGAAGCGAGTTTCTTGAGCCCCCCAGTAAGTCTGCGGACTTACACGCTAAAATCCGGGTTTCGATACCCGTGGTGGGAGAGCACAGATGGATAGCCCATTGTGTAGCTTTGTGCTTAATTCAAACAAATGAGTTTCTTGAAGTGTGAGTATGAATGCGTATATATTATTATACTTTGTTTTGTTTTTGAATTTCGCACAAAGCTACTCGAGAGCTGTCTGTGCTCACCGTCCCTAATTTAGCAATGTAAGACTAAAGGGAAGGCAGCTAGTCACCATCGCCAACTCTTGGGCTACTCTTTTACCAACGAATAGTGGGATTGACCCTGACATTATAACATCCCAACGGCTGAAAGGGCGAGTATGTTTGGCGCGACGGGAGTGCGAACTCGTGACCCTCATATTACGCGAGCCATGCCAGGCCCTATTATGATACTTTAATAACATGATTATATTAATATTTTTATTTTATCAGTTATATAATTGAAAACTATCGGATATGAAACCTCAGATATAATTGATATATAAGTTATATTTGTTTACCTACATAGTCTGTAAATTGTCTATGAAAATGTATATTTTTAAGTAAGAAGTTTGTGGGCGCGCGTTTTCTTATAGCAAAGCCACATCAGGCTATCTGCTGAGTCCACCAAGGGGAAAGAAACCGCTTTTAACTTTGTAAATTCGTAGACGTATCGTTGTACTAGTGGGGGACAAGTTCAGAGTGTAAAAGTCGATGTGTTATAAAAGTTAGTCAGATTCCACGATAAGATCTGACAAGAAAATATCGAACTTGGTTTTCACTCTAATCTACCAATTTAAAATTAGCTTTGCATAAATCCAGCTAAACAAATCTTGTTAAGACTGTTTAAAATTAGATTAGTTAAGCTTCGCCATACAAAGAATACAACAGAAATTGTAGACAAACAGCAGTTTGAAAACTAAATCTTAATAGCTTGCAGAATAACTGATCAGTGGTTCTCACAAGCAAATTTTGTGTGTGTGTTTGTTTCTTTTTGAATTTCGCGAAAAGCTACATGAGGGTTATCTGCGCTAGCCATCCCGAATTTAGCAGTGTAAGATGAAAAGGAAAGCAGCTAGTCATTATTACTCACTGACAAATCTTGTATAGTCTATTATCAACGAATAGTGGGATTGACCTTTATAATGCTCCCACGGTTAAAAAGGTGAGCATGTTTTGTGTAACGTGTATTCGATCCCATGTCCCTGAGATAACAAACCGAGAGCCCTAATTACCTGACCATGCTGAGAGGTTGTGTGAAATTAATATCTCGAAATATGTGATATTGTTTGTTGAGTCGAATTTCATCATATTGTTAAGAAAAAATATGGAGAAACTACATGAGATATTTGACCTCGACTTCACTTGTTCTTACAGTGCACATGAGTTAATTGAGATGGTTTAAGAGTATGGATAAACGTTATTTGGGGAGGGGGGCACTTGTATCCCTTAAAAATATTAAACAACATTTACATAGTACCTGTACATTATTGTTGATCATGTTGTCAAATAACATCTACAGCGAATAACGTTATTGTTGGTCATGTTGTTAAATAACATCTAGAGCGAATAACATCATTGTTGGTCATGTTGTTTATTTCTTTGTTTCATGAACAAAGCTACTCGAGGGCTATCTGTGCTAGCCGTCCCTAATTTAGCAGTGTAAGACTAGAGGGAAGGCAGCTAGTAATCATCATCCACCGCCAGCTCTTGGGCTACTCTTTTACCAACGCATAGTGGGATTGACCGTAACATTATAACGCCCCCACGGCTGAAAGGGCTAGCATATTTGGTGCGATGGGGATTCAAACCCGCGACCCTCAGATTACGAGTCGAACGCCTTAATCCACTTGGCCATGCCGGCCCTCCCCCAAAGCGAATAACGTTATTGTTTATCATGGTGTCAAATAACATCTAAGAGTGAATAACGTTATTGCTTATCTTGTTCATCTTACATTACTACAGTACTACACTGGTAGAAAAACTTGGCTTTTCTAGAACAATATGTAATAATGCAATAAGATTGCCCAGAATTTGTTCCCACTACATGGTAAAGAATTCACTCAAAAACCAAGATCAGCACAATCGCCAGATCATAACTTAAGTTCTTTTCGCTGAACATAACCACGAGCATTACATTGATCACCGTAATTATTGGCCAAAATCTTTAACCAATTACAAGTCATGCTTTTTGAAGAAGATGCCATGCGCAATTTTGTGAAATCTGTGCCACGTGATGTGAAAGGTGGTGGAAACAGAAATGTGTGCTTTTTCTGAACATATCTTTACGATCTGAGTGTGTTGGAAAGGACTGTATATCTTTTTCAAAAGCGATCAATGACCTGTGGTATCACATCTCTTATATAACACCATGCAATGTCAAAAAGTAGTTCTTATATTTACCGTTTCACCATGACTTTACACCACCTATGAGTGGTATGCTGATGGGCACCCTGGAGATCGTTTTTAAAATAAAGTATTTAACCTTTTGTAGTTTTACTTTCACCATTGTGTTACATCTGTCTTCCTTATTTATTTAACCGAAACAAACAATTCTCACTAACTTTCGTTGCACCTGAAATAAAACTGTTTTCTCCAATTTTTTGTTGTTGTTTTTAATCATGTATTTTAGGGTACAAAATGTAGTTCTAAAACAGAACCGCTGTTGCAACATTAAGCCAGGATATATCAATTCAAAGATATTAGTTACACTGCGAGAACACTTAAACATTGGTAAGTTTCTAATGTTACCCTCGTTAGTATTCCTAGTGAAACAGTAGGTACTTTTCAAGAATGAAATTGAATGAAGTAAAGTGAAAACATTTCTTAAGATCTGAGAAAGAAAAATGCAACATTTTTAATGATTTGAACATTTTATTTATGTTATCTCTAGACAGACAATATTGACAGGCTTCTACAAAATATTTCGGACGTAGCAATGTATTTCTTGAGGAAAAAGAAGAAAATCAATGGATATAGTGGTATAGTTGAACATATCCTGTAAGTGAAAAAGACAAAGTAACTCAGAACTGTATTAATATCACCGATTTTCAGTGACAAAAACCAGTATTAATGACCAACGTTATAATTTTAGAGCAACATAGACATGCTGCATGTTTTGAAATATTTTAAATTTATAAAACAAAATCTATATTCTTCAGAAGTATCGCTATGTAAATATATTAGCTTGAAAATATTAAAATTTTATTAGCATCACACCACGACTGTGGAAGCAGGAAGCAGAAAGCAGAAAGAAACATGCTTTAAAAAGAAAAAGAAACAGTTTGATGATTGACGTTGCGGTATTTGAAAATAAAATCGTGAACTTTGAGGAAAAGAAGATATTTTGAGACGAATTTCACGACATAGGACTACAAAATATAATAAGTATACCGAAAATAATACATAGTTATCTTTGTTTTAAGACTAAATCTTACGTTGAAAGTTATATGATATGCTGTTACCAGTATACTTTATGGTATTTAAAGCGTATACAAAAATAAATAACATTCAAACTTACTCTTTTTACTTTCCCACCAAAAATATATTTTGTGCAGGCTACACACTCAGCTTACAGTTTTCAGCCACAGTTTTAATCTGTGTGTAATATTGCGTCTGCAAAATAATATGAAAAATGCTAGATGATTACGAAATGACGAACTTTTTTAAAATGAAGGTTTTTATAAATTCACTCTTTAGTGTATTTACACAATATATACAGGATTATTTGAGTCCATTTGTCAACAGTAATAAAGTTTAACTTACCAGTTGCGCATCCATACATTTAACCATCTGAAACAAAAGTAAGAAGATTCGTGAATTACACAGATATGTAAATACGTGTATTGAAATTCGAAAAGTGTATATTTATAGCACCCGTCATCATAATCTAAATATCAGATTCAAGTTTACAATAAATAGCGCAGTTTATATATAACATTAAGCAGAGATTTAAGAAGTACAGCAACTAGTGATATGTTTTAATATGAAGTTATATCTGAACTAGTTCGTTTGTTTGTTTTTTGGATTTCGCGCAAAGCTACTCGAGGGCTATCTGTACTAGTCGTCCCTAATTTAGCAGTATAAGACTAGAGGGAAGGCAGCTAGTCATCGCCGCCCACCGCCAACTCTTGAGCTACTCTTTCACTAACAAATAGTGGGATTGACCGTCACATTATACACCCCCACGGCTGGGAGGGCGAGCATGTTTAGCGCGACGCGGGCGCAACCCGCGACCCTCGGATTACGAGTCGCACGCCTTACGCGCTTGGCCATACCAGGCCCCTGCGCTAGCCGTCCCTAATTTAATAGCGTAAGAATAGAGGTAAGGCAGCTAGTCATCACTACCCACCACCAACTCTTGGGCTACTCTTTTACTAACGAATAGTGGGATTGACTGTCACTTATAACGTCTCCACGGTTGAAAGGGCGAGCATGTTTGGTGCGAAGGGGATACGAACCCATCTGAACTGGTTCTGAAATCTTCCAATAGTTTACTGTTTGCGTATATAAGGTGTAGACATCCAAAACATTAAATTATCGAGCCCCCCACTAAAGAAACGTAATGCACTTAAGCAGTACAACAGTATATCACCTGCAACTAAACAAAAGTTATAAAAAAACTACAGTAAATTCATATTTCGTAATAATATTTTAGTAGTAATTTGTCTGAAGTTAGACAGAACCACATGTTTTGGAGAACTTCAAATACATTACTGCAAGAAAATGTCTCATTTTATTTGTCGATATTATAATTAATGAAAGAAAAAACACATTAAATTATATTAACTGTATAAAAATAGAAATAACATTATCCTATAACACCAAGTAAACGATTAGTGATCCTGTAAACTGAATTTTCTTATGTAATTCGTTATGACTTTACCTGCAGAGCATCAAGTTTTTTTCTTCTTCAACAATTCTTACAAATGATCCCTGAAGACGTAAAACAATACTCGCAAGATTAATTGTTATGAACTTCTAATCAACCCCATTTCTTTCTTTTTTTTCATTACTTTATGTAGTTGGCTTAAAATATATTAAATTATTTGTAAAATACGCTAATCGGTTTTTTTTTTTTTTATACTTACCGCGCTTTTAACCATAATGTTTGTACACATCTGTTGTAAAACTTGACCGTCAGTTGCGGTTGGGAAGTACGAATTCTTACAAGTATCCCATTTGTTTAAAAACTAAAAAAAAAACAAAAAAACATGAAGCTGAAAAATTCAATAACACTGAAGGTTTATGGGTTTGAAACATATTTTAAAGTCAAATTTTATTTCAAATTAGTAGTTAGCAGTCCAATTAGTGGACAGTGGTCAGACAATGATGATACCATAATCTAGAAATGTCTATTAAACGATTCCTAAAAATAGTTCCCAGTTTCCTTCTGATTAAAAGAAGTATACTTTCAAATGCACTCGGATTATTGGGTTTTATCATTTTCTCTCAGCATTTTCTAAATGTGTTTTTCTGACATTACAAAGTATTTCCTAAAGATATTACCCTTTTTTATATAAATCATAGCCAGTGATTGGTTTTTGTTATACAGAAAAATAAATCATTTAAACTTAAAAATGCAAGTCTGTTATTTTTTCCTTTATACCCTACGGAGTTTTTAGAAATTAAACTTGATCAAACGGGTGTAGTAATACTTTCTTAGTACATATTTAACATGTACTTACTGAGGTTATTTGTGGATCGCCTCTCACACAAGAAAAGAAGATTTCCATTTTATCATTGGGAACCGCTGATAAAAATACGAATGTATAAATAAAAATAAGCACATCACAAGTTATAAAACAAACAATCAACTGAAAATGTAAGTATGCATACAACTGTAATTTTACAAACATTTTTTCATTATCAACATAATTTGATATTTAATGCTATTTTGTCAAGTTGTTGTTGCTTTTATTTATCCAAAGTTACGTAGTGCGATATCTATACATTACTTATTACGGGTAATCGAAAACCTGACTTTCAACGTGGTAATTCAGTAAACTTATCAGTGAGAAAAAAAGAAAAGAAAATCATATTAGTTCCGTTGTTTGGGGTTAGACGCAAATCTGTACAATAGGTTATCATTGTATCTCAAGAGGTCTGGTATGGGTATTAAAACTTTTTTGAAAATAATGTAAGTTCGTAAAGTTACCGCTGTTAAAAAGAAGGGCTCACAATTGTATGCATGATAATAATTGTGTGAAGACCAGTTTTACCATGAGAAAGTGTAGGCAGACCTCGTGTAGCTCTGCGTGAGATTAAAACAATAAATCTACACACTAAGAGAGTGAGTGTTTCTGGAATTGTATGATTTACAATTTTATTTTTGTTTTCGAGTTAATTAAATTTAATATAATTTCCCAAGGTGGACAGCCAGCACATAGCTTATTGTGTAGTTTTGTACGAACCAAACACCGTACTAAGCACAAATGATGGTTCAGCAATCTTGAAATTTAACTTAGCACAATGAGCACTTTCGTGCTAATTGAGATATCGTGATCATTCCTAAACAAACACTAATCAAAAGCCAAATAGCAAATACATAGGAATAGCTACATATCGCAGCTTTACATGAAAACCGAAAAGAATTTCGATTTAGATCGGATTACCACCTGAATTGGATCATATGAACATCCAGAGAATCTGTCGTGTTATATTATATTGATATCTTTAATTTTTCCCATGACACTCTTCTATGAGTAAATTCATTTATCTCAGCGTTATAGCCCAGAATCTGAAAAAATATATATATTTATTTTGCCAGATTGCTGTATTTGAATACAAAAATGCTTTCTTCAAGTCTTCTTCGTAGTAAGCAGAGCACAAATAGCCCATTGTGTAGTTTTTGTGCTTCACTCTAAACAAACAAACAAACGATTCTTCAGGTCTTCTATAACCCACTGTCTCATGGCAATGTAAATAAACAATAATAACAGACTTATCTGTACACAACTCACACTGTATTTAAAAGTGAATTAGAACTACGTCATGCATTAGTTTCCCAAAATAACTCCTGGGTTTCTCACTCGTGCTGAACATAAAAATTGCTTTCAAACTGCAAAATGTATTTATATATTTCTTATCTCTAGAAAAAATATTTATAAACATTATATCTCATGTTTTACTCTGGTGTTCGGTCTAAGATTTCTTTAGATAAGTATGGATAATAAATTATATAATTCACCTTCATAACTATCGCCTTCTGAGGTTGATTAGCTTTAAGGTGAAAGTAAATAGCTGTCAAATAAAATAGCTTCTATTTCAATGGATTATTGTTACTTATTTATATACCATAACATCACAATAGCAGCAGTTGCTGAATTGAATTAAAAACACGGCAAATCGCTAAAGCAACTTAACATGCAAAAGCATAATTCATATGTTTACATCTTAGGTATGCAAAAAACTAACTCTTTTTCAAAGGAAATAGACATAGCAAGGTTTATATAGACATAGTTAACTTGGGAATCTGATTAGCTAATATATCTACAACTTCATTGGACTTTCAAAAAATTGGTTAAAGTTTTAAGATCAAAACATGTGTTTTTGTTGCGGTTTTCTGGTGTTTTTAAAAACTACATGAACCTAAAATCATGTAAAACTGGTGAAGTGCAATATATTTAAGAGACTTTACAGAGCAACTGGATAATAATCATTATAATAATAAAGCTACAAGTTACTCACAACAGGCAATGCTTTGTTGAGTTTGAGTTTCCTGTCCATATGCTATTGCCCCAAAACAGACGATAACACTCAAAGTGACGAATACCTTCATTTCTTTGGATTAGAAATATGACACCTCTTGACGGTACTGACAATGCTTCGCAGGCTTTTATTTATATTGTAATGTTGAATGCCATTTAATTCTAACGCCAGTCGTTATTTTTGTTAGACATCTGGAAATATTTATACATTGAATCATCCACACTCATGACACTCTGCATTACAAGTCGAATAAACAGGTAATAAGAATTATCACGTGATGTTGTCTTAAGCCATCTGAACCAAGAATGATTAACTTCTACCTCTACTGTAAATACTAAGACAGCATGTTGATAATTTGGCCACGTAAGCTACCGTATGCTACGACTGCAATATTTAATGACGAAAGCAAGTGAAGTTGTTCAAATTGTACTTGATTCAAGTCGAGGCTTCGTACGCCACGGTTCTTTGAAATTTATCAACGTAAAAAAAATCTTTAGGATCTGCTAAAAATCATTGATACCCTTCTTTATTTTCTGCTACAATTTATTGTATTATGTTGATTAATATGTTTCGTTTTATTGTTTAGAAATACAAAAGGTATTTATTTACTCAATGTGTAGTTTTATGTTTAATTCAAGAACAAACAAAACCCACTAAACATGCTTTTTCTTTCAGCTCTAGGAGCATTATAATGTATGATATGTCCCACTATTTATTGGTAAAAGAGTAGCCCAAGAGTTAGTGATGGGTTGTGATAGCTAGTTGCCTTCCCTCTCACCCTTCGCTTCTAAATTAGAGATAATTAGCGCGGGTAATTATCAAGTAGCTTTGCGCTAAATTCAGACCATTAAACTTCCCTTTTTTGCAAGTACAGGAATACTCACAAATAGTTGTATGAAATTCTATCTTTCATACCGTATTTTGATTTTTTTTTTCTAATTCACAACCAATTTGCAAACTGCGGAGGACAAATGTCGCACTTTGTTCATTTTCTGCAAATTTACGAACCTTTTATGTAAACATTTAAAGCGAGCTTGAATCACTCCGAAGATTTACATATGAAAACCAGAATCAATTTCCAGCTTCCAAAAACTGGCTATAGACAGTAAAAGTCAGTTGAAGCTAAAATGTTATGGGTGAAAGAATTTGATTATCCTTCAGTTTAACATCACAGTTTGGGTTTTGTCTGAAAGATGGAATATCCTAAACGCAATTGAGTGCTGTCACAACTTGCATTATCCACTAGGACAATAAGTTAACAAACCAAACTAATAACAGTAATCCAACATATATATACACATAAACAAGCCTAATTATAGTGGGATCCAGAAGAGCTATATGGCTCAGGCCTCGGGCTCAAAGGAGGCCTTAAACTTTTCACTTGTTTATGTTTTATTGTATATGTCATCTAAATGTTTATTTGTAACTTATTAAATAACTTTGTTTTAATTAGTTGCAGAATACACGAAAAACACATCAACATTTTAAAATATTAAATGAAGAAATATACTCTTCAAAAAAAGAAACGCAAAAGGCAAAATTTGAGACAAATTGTTAACAAGTTTATTCCGGGTAGTTCTGTATGACATGTGTGAAACTTTGCACATTTTTTGCTGAAATCCAAAGTCTGCAAAGGCGAAGTCCACGCTCACTAGTTGAAGTTTAACGCCACTCAACGTCAATAACGAGTATGCCCCCCGTGAGCATCAATAACTGCTTGGCATCTCCTGCCGTTGAAAAACGTCGTTGACGTTCACCATGATGGGTTGCACATGGGGCCTAAGAAACTCGTCGATGTATCGTTGAGCCGTAAGATTCCCTCGAATGTGCAAAAGATCTGTTCTGGCAATGTAGGCGATGATAGCCCACATCATAACGCTGTCACCACCAAATATGTCAACTTCCTGAACACAATGAGCTGCAAAACGTTCACCTCGGCGACGGTAAACACCGGTAATTCCGTCCTGCCTACGAAGCATAAAACGTGATTCACCACTGAACCAAACATGCCTCCGTCGTCGATGAGGCCATACCGGTGTGCCCGAGTTCACTGCAGCCGTGCTTGACGATGTTGCTGGGTGAGGATGACGCCTCTGACTGTACGTCGAGGTCGGATTCCTGCATCTCGTAGACGGTTGCGTACGGTCTGATTGGAAATCCTATGCAGCCCTGGTATGGTTGAGACAGTAGACGTCGCAGTGGTGGTCCTATCCCGAATGTGACGTAATCGGATGTAGCGATCTTATGCGGACGTGGTCACACGAGGTCTGCCAGATCGTGGACGGTCACGAGTTGATCCATGTTGTTGGTGACGATTCCATAGCCTTGTGATAGTGCTTGGGTAGACATTCACAGCTCTGGAAACATCTGATCGAGATTCGTTTACTTCCAAGCGACCAAGCAAAGGCTAAAATGTTGATAGAGTTTGAACGTGGCAGAATATTCGAGCTGCAAAAGCAAGGTCTCTCTTAACATACCATTGCTGGTGAGATTGGGCGCAGTAAAACTGCTGTTGCAAATTTCTTAAAATACCCTAAGGTATGCGAAACGAGAATTCTAAGTGGTTGGCCCAACAAAAATTTCGCCGGCGTTGAGCAAGAGAATTCAACGGGTTGTCTAGCAAGACACCAGCCAATCGTTAAACGAGATTAAGGCTCTTATGGACGCAGAATGCAGCTCAAGAACAATAAGACGTCTTCTATAAGAGAAAGGCTTTAAAATCAGTAAAGTTTTTCAAAGGCCACAATTTCTTCCACAACACAAAACAGCTCGGTTAAACATTGCTGAGAAGCATCAAACATGGGATGGAGGAAAGTGGAAGGAGATTCCGTTCTCTGATGAGAAAAAATGTAACCTGGATGGTCCAAATGGCTTCCAACGTTACTGGCACGATAAGGATATCCTATTGGAGACATTTTCTACACGACAAAGTGAGGAGGTTCCGTCATGATCTGGGGTACTTTCTCCTTCCATGGAACAATGGAGCTTCTGGTTATACAGGGGCGTCAAACAGCAGCTGGCTACATTGGCATGTTGGAGAGAGCGTCCTTATTGACTGAAGGCCCTCGTTTGTGTGGAAGTGATTGATCTTTCAGCAGGACAACTCTGCAATCCACAATGCCCGCAGGACAAACGACGTTTTCGTGGCGAATAACGGGATTCTTTTAGCGTGTTTGCCCGAACTGAACCCCACTGAAAATTTTTGGGAGTTGATGGCGAGGGAAGTCAGTAGAAATGGACGTCAATTCCAAACAGTGCATGATATTCGCGAAGCCATCTTCACCACTTGGAATAACATTCCAGCCAGCCTTCTGCAAAGGCTTATATCAACCATGCCAAAGCGAATGTTTGAAGTTATTCGCAATAACGGTCGTGCAAATTACTACTGAGACCTCTTGTTGGACATTTCCTACCCTGTGTAGGAATTATTTTCGGTATGGCCTTAAACTTTTGACCAGCTAGTGTTTAGGCTAATTTCATAGTTTTCACATATTCCCTATTAAATGCGAAAAAAAGTTTTTTATTTTTATATTTCCCTTTCTTATTTTCATCTTTCGAAGCTCTATTCAAATAAGTGGTTGAGTCTAACAATGCAAAATTCATATATTTTTTCTGTTTATTGGTCTTAAGATTTTGGTCAGTAGTGTATGTCCACAACTATATGGTCTGCACGGATTGGTAACATTAAGCCTGGTGTGTATCTTCTTGATTTACTGAGAAAGAGGAAAGACTCAAATGAACTTGAATCTCTAAATTTTACTTCTCAGACTAGAACTGAACTTCATTCTATTCAGAAGGCTATATCCAAATGTGAATGCATTATCATGTCATCATTGTGGTCAAAGCTACTTACAATGATCCATCAAACTAATCAGACAATTGAAGAACGCATTACCACCCTCGATGTTGAGAAAGATAACACTGAAAGACTTATCAATAACATTCAATAAAGTCGTGAACAATGTAGTTCTATCTTGAAGAAATCCATAATAGTAACAGACAGTCTTGGAATTTCAACTGAGTTCTCCTTGCGTCACATGATGCTACCTGCTGAATTAGATGACAATCAGCACTACAGTGTTTTCTTTACCATTGCTGAGAATATAAAATCAGGTGTTATGCGTCAGTGTGAGTTCGTACGATTTATTTGTAACCTTTTTTAACATTCACAAATCTAAGTTCACAAAGGAAGTCTTGATTTAATAGTTAAAGAACACGAAGCACATTTTGCTGGATCATTTATGGATACAATTTAAAAAACCTTGGCCTCTGAGAAGTCGACATGTATCTGCTTTTATTTTTAGTTGAATTATTCAGATACTAACGTATTATTTTAAATGCCAAAATTGTCAAACCTCAAAATATAGTTATTTTTATTTTAAATTTTCAACCTCGACAGTACTTTATTTAACAGAAGCTAAACAACCGAATTTGAGTTATTACAGTTTATTTACAATCATCCTTAATTTCAGCTGCTGATCAGAAGGAAAATGACGTTTTATTTTCACAACCTTAGTGCAAGGTTCGAACATAAACATGTTAGAATTTTTAACCTGCATAGAACAACAGACGTACTTTGGCTTCGGACGTTCGATTACCAATATATATATATATATATATATATATATATATATATATACACACATATATATAAAATAATAAACATTAAATCTAAAATATAGCATTAAATACCATTAAAATATTAAAAATAAATATAATTAATAGTGTAAAGAAAAAAAAACAGGTATATTTTGAGATATAAACATATATTTGAGTTTATAACAGCATAAAAATGGAAACAGAACCAACTGGAAAGGCTATAGATGTACGAATTGTGCGTCTGCGAAGGCTACGCGAGATCAGCTTCATCGCGTAGCGATGTGCAAGACGGGCTATGATTGGTGCAGAAATGAAAGACAGCCCATGACAGCTACCCATTTTGATTGTCTTTCACCTTTGCTACATGTCTTCAAAATGTTCACAAGGCATTGCAAGAAATGAAGCCCTGCACCGTTAATGCAAGCTGGAAGAAGTTGTGGCCTGAGGTTGTGCACGACGACAAGGGATTCACGCCCGAAGAAATCCAGCACTCGGCTGTTCAAAAAGCTGTGCAATTAGCTTCGTTAATCAAAGGTGAAGGATTTGCCGATATGACGAAGGAAGACGTAGATGAACTGATTGACTTAGAATCCGAACCACTCGCCGACCAAGACTTAGAAGCACTGACGAAGTCTGCTGCCGAGGAAGACGACGAAGAGGAAACACCGAAAGAAGCCGAGGAAACAATCGAGCAAAGTGGATGGTCGTTAGTGCGGTTAGGTAAACTAATGAAACTAATTAACGAGGTGAAGGAGTGCTCACAGGAATGGGACAACGATATGGTTCGATCAGTACAATTTTGGAATAAAATAGAAGAACTGATCACTCCTTATCAAATGATTTTCGATAGGCAGAGATTGTTGTTTTAGAATTAAGCACAAAGCAACACAATGGGTTATCTGTGCTCTGCCTTCCACGGGTATCGAAACCCGGATTTTAGCGTGTAAGTCCGCAGACATACCGCTGAGCCACTGGGGGGTAAGAGGCAGAGAAAACAACTGCCAATAACAATGTTTTTCCAGCCGAGCAAGAAAGAAAGGGAACCAGTGGCAAGTATTGTTCCTGAAGTTGTAACGACCGACGAAGAAATTGCCGATTCACCTTCCACAGAAGAGGAAGTGGTGTCCCCCGAAAAGACACCACCTGCTGAAGATATGTATTTTTTAATTTTAAGGCTTAATATCTTAATAATTGTTCTTATTATTTCAGCAATAATGAACAGTATTGTAATGGGAGGGTTAAATAGTTGTACAGGGAAGGTTTTAAAAGTCTAAATGCACATAAATATATACGTAAAAATCGGCGATCCCACTTCGCGGAAAATCTCCTTTCGCGGGGGGTTTTGGAACGCATCTACCGCGATACACGAGGGAACACTGTACATTCTTCTAAATGTAGATGAAACTCCATTATTGTATTACATGACTGAAAATAATAAAATCGCAAAGTTTTCTCACAACTTAAGTCGTATATTTTATTATTATTGTTTTAAAAATTACTTGTTATTATTGCTAATTCACCAAGATTATGAACTGCTATCAGTGTTAACTGTCATGGCTTTTGAACCCTTTATTGCTTTTTTAAATCAAGTTAGCTATGAATTTTAGAATAACCAATAATCAAAAAGTGCAATTGTACATAAAGCAATTATTTGTTTGTCTGCCTGGTGTCTTGAAGTCGTAACTGTGAGAAAATAGCTGAACTAACTTGGGTTAAATCTGGTAAAGAGAGTTACATGAACACTTAAACGTTTCATTTGAATATATGAGTAATTCGTTCAAACGATAATTTTGGCAGTAATTTCAATCAATTTTACTACCTTAAGCTGACGCCAAAATAAAGTGACGTTTCATGCTACGCTTATAACATGTACTTTTTGTTCTCTTGTAGATATGAATTACTAACGCTGTCCGTCCCACCATTCTATTGAAGCTGACAAAATAATGCCTTGCAAGGTTCGTGGACACATGTTAGTTTCTTACCAAGAGAAAAATCATTTATTGCCAAACATTATACGCATTACATAACTCGAGTTGAATAGAATGTGTTAACTGCAGCAGGGTCGTAGAATTTGTTTGTTCAATTGAAACCTGAATAAATATCCTCCAAGGCCATGTAAACTTTTTCTTAATGCGTTTACACATTAAAAAATAACTTTTTTGTAAAAGTAACTCAAGCTGTCTTTTTGTAAGCATTAGTGACGTATATCGACGTGGATAAAAGTAATATCACGTCATAATTTTAACACTTTCAATTCACAGTTAATCAAAAAAATTAAGTAAGTCGTATTTTGGCTTTCGCGTGATATATTGTTTCCCAATGAAATAAACGTATACAAAATGATAACCTTTGTATTTTGTCATAAAATTCGAGAGAATGTGACCTCTCTTTAGAAAATCAGCTAGAGTCATATTAGTTTAATCGTATAATGGCATAGGAAAATCTTCATGTGTTTTTTGCAGTAATCTACAAGAGTATTATTTTTATTGGAGACGTAGTACTTTCGAAATGGCGTCCTCTACAAAGTTTCGTCTCGTGTACATACATTTCTGACATGACAGTAAAACGCGTTTGAAATTAATTGTTTATATTGCAACGAACATATTATGGTAACTTTATTAGAATGCTTAAGGAACATAATGAATGACATAAGTGAATAAAGAAGTATTTTTAAACAGAAGATATAATGAGTTTAAACAGTTTTACAAGAAACATGGGTTGAAGATAACTGTGAGTAAGTTTGTTTGTTTGTTTGTTTGTTTTGGAATTTCGCACAAAGCTACTCGAGGGCTATCTGTGCTAGCCGTCCCTAATTTAGCAGTGTAAGACTAGAGGGAAGGCAGCTAGTCATCACCACCCACCGCCAACTCTTGGGCTACTCTTTTACCAACGAATAGTGGGATTGACCGTAACATTATACACCCCCACGGCTGGGAGGGCGAGCATGTTTAGCGCGACGCGGGCGCGAACCCGCGACCCTCGGATTACGAGTGCACGCCTTAACGCGCTCGGCCATGCCAGGCCCTGTGAGTAAGACATGAAAGCTTTTATTTGGATAAAACAAGTCTCTTGCGTCGTAGATTTTGTTCAATTCGCAAAAAAAAAAAGTGTTGACGTATTCATTTAATACAAATATTTATATGACACAGATATTAGTTGTCACTGTGATTAATAGTTTAATAATAACTTTTATTATTGGCACTAGATATTATCATATATTTCTGTAAAAATATTAAAGAATTGTTAAATAATTAGAATTTTTAAACCTGCATAGAACAACAGACGTACTTTGGCTTCGGACGTTCGATTACCAATCGGATGGGTGGAAAAATCGAATCCTTGCCACAACAAACACGCTCGCACTTTCAGACGTGGAGGAGTTATGAATCAACGGTTAATCCCACTATTTGTTGGTAAAACCTGTCCAAGTAAGTGGAGTTGACTAGTCACCTTCTCTATATTTTTACCACTGCTAAATTAAGGACGATTAAAGCAAATAATTCTCTTATACCTTTGAGGAAAATCCCCAAGAAAGAAATCTTGGCCTACTTATCTAGGTCGGAAGCTTCTAGGATTCATATATAGTTAACTCTAATTTTAAACTGCTAACCTAAGGTCGACAGATAAAAATAAATATCAGAACTGAAAAAATGTATTAATATTGTATTTAAAACCCGCATAACCAATATTAAATATGGACATCATACACAATTTCTCAATACTTTGTCGTTGTAACGGTTTACACGGATTTTTTCTTTTAAAAAAAGAAATGAGATCCACTTCCCTCAGATAAGTACTATTTGTAGAATTTTACCCCTAACTTCTTCCATTAAATGATGGTCAATAAATCTTTATTAGTTTGTTTTTTTTATTAACTGAAGAAAGGTATCTGTTTTGATGGTTACAGAAAAAATATGCTGGTAAAAGGATTTACTGAGGAGTGACCGTTGAAATTATGAAACCGGTATAAGAAATTACTAAAAGAAAATATATTTTACTGTTTTCTTATATAGAATACAATCTTTTATTAGACATGCCTTTTCTACTTTCTACATAACACCGATATTATTTGTACATGCCATGTATAGTGATTATTTTTTAATAAATACTCTATTTGATAGTTAAAACGAAGTTACCTGAAATGTTAACTAACGTTAAAATACACCATTATATATCTAAACATTTAACATTTAAATGGCATATGTTGTTACTTTAGACTTTAGCATTTATAATACCATCTTGCAAGTTTTGGACTGTACTTCTTAAGGTGAACACACTGTAAACAGCTCATTGCACATCTTCGCTTTCCAAGACAAACACATCACACATACTGGCATTCAATTAATTTTGTACATAACATTTCCTGAATCTGAGTTTTGTAGAAGCTTTTCGTTATTTACTGCTTATAAATGTAGTTAATTACAACAGTTTATTTCTGATAAATAGTTATGAAATGTGATTTTCAAATACTCTTTATTTCTCTACACACACTCAGGTGGAATAATTGTCATTCACATGTCTGTCGGTCTTTACTAGTTGGAATCAGCCTTGGTTGAGGCCCTATTTCTTATAAAAACAAACCAGTCTTGTGTTCCTAATTTCTAAATGGCAACAATACATACCTCCTCCTTCCCCCGTGGATGAGGGGTATGTCTGTGGAATTGCACCACTAAAAATCAGGTTTGACGCTCGTGGCGAGCAAAGCACAAATATCTCTGAGTGTAGCTTTGTGCTTAGATTAAATAAATAGTATATATAAAAAAGAAATTCAAGTTTACCAGCTAACTTCTGGTTAAGTTGAAATAATGATGATAAATCTCGTTATCTTCTGCATAAATGTAAAAGTATTTGAGTGTAATAATTTCACATCATTATCTAATATAACTTTATAAATCTAAGTTAAATAATGCAGTAAATGTCTAGGAAACGTGGTTCCATGCTTCACATTAAGTTACTGCCCAATAATAAAATATCACTTTGTATATTATCGTCATAGGTGCGTTAGAAGAGTGACTGTAAAATCTTATTATTCGGTCTGACAAGAGTTGGCGGTGGGCGACGTTAACTAACTACTTTTTTTTTATCCTATCCGGTGTATAAAATAATGGTGTAAGGCAGAAATACTTTCGGATTCCTGTGGTTCAATTTTGCGAATGGCCAACCACAGAAAAAATGTTGACTCTTTGTTTGTTTGTTTTTATTTTCGCGCAAAGCTACACGAGGGCTATCTGTGCTAGCCGTTCCTAATGTAGCATTGTAAGACTAAAGGGAAGAAAGGCAGTTATCACCACTAGCCATCAACTCTTGGACTACTCTTTCACCAACAAATAACTTCCCCCCGCTTGAAAAGGCGAGCATGATTGTTGTGACGTGGATTCGAACCCGCAATCCTCAAATTACGAGTCGAGGGCCTTAGCCCACCTGGCCATGCCAAAAGTACAGAAATTTTCTGTTTACAGAAGCTCTTCTTGTCAGATAACTATGACTGCAAAAGATGGCGCCCATAATTCTAATTTTATATTTTCATTTGGATAGACGTTTTGTTTAACACAGGTAGTAGTTAATTACTTCAAATGTACAATTCTTTTAACAATAAGCTTTACTGCTTAGTATGTAAAACACATGCTGTAGAAATGAATGATATAGATTTGATTAGAATTTGTTAGTTACATTATTTAAATTTTCAGTTACAGCTTTAAATTGAAACATTGAGTACCTTATCAAAGAATAACAAATCTGGTGCTTTAACGTCGTTTATATCTACTATAAAATTGCCTATAAATTGGCTAAATAATTTTCGCCGAACTACTCAGTTTTCGTTCTCTTTGTTAGAGAGTTTCACTTTATGTATTTCTACCTTTCTCAATACGACTTCCAATGATGTATAAAGATGTTGACATTCCACTGCTATAAGATAACCGTTCCTAAAATAATATTTAGAGAACCTATATTGTCTTTCATTACCTTAAACTGCTTTTCAGTTCTTCATTTCATTTAGGTGCAGTTACTGTTAAATTTATATCAGCAAAGTTCTGATACATAAACATGACGTGATATACACAAATATTCATTTGGCATATTAGTTTCCCGGTGCTACGGATGCGATATTTATTACCAGCTGATGGCTCTATTTATTCTTTTGCACAATCGACCAAAACAAATAACCATGTCTTCCTAGCTCCTTGGCAAATTAGTGGCAGTCTATTAAATAAAGATCCAATGCTTTATAGGCTAGATATATGTATCGCTTCTCTCTTCCAAAACGGCATTGGTAACATATGTTCGAGCATAACAACCATGGATGGGGTCTGCCTGTTTCCTGGATATCAATGTGGTTGCATTACAATGCGGGGATCCGTGGGTTGTTTGTTTATCTTTGGCTGGGTGCTGGGTTAAGATGGTCTGTCTGCGATAAAGGCATTGTAGCTAGCTCGAAGTTACCTCTCTCTACTGCATTGTGATTTCAAGCCTTGAATTTAAAGTACTGATCTGTTTTCACTGGATTATATTTTCAAAGAAACTTGATAATGACTGCTTTATTGTCTCATAGTGGCTCATCATCCTTGTGCTCACTGCTGTCAGAGGGTGGATTATCTATAGACTCAGAACTGAGTATTGTTCAGTGTGTTTCAGAGTTGAGTCATTCCAAGCAGTTGCTAGCCTTAAATGCTTTAGAAAATGACCAAAATTGTTTTACATTGGTGGAAAGATCTCCTTTGCCTCATTCATGAATAACCATAATTGTGGCCAGATACTCTCCTTCCCAACCATCACCTGATCTCGATATCCTCAACATAGTTAGTAAAGTTTGGTAAGTGTTGTGATGAGAGGCAGGCCTTTGATCCAGAATGCCAGAAAAATGAGGCACTCTAGGCAGATTACCCATTCATCTTGTTTTACCTCAAACTTCTCTGCTGAACATACTTATGACAGCAATAAACCATATGGCTTAGTATGGCTCAGAACTTCCTTACAAACCATCATCTCATGATGT
The DNA here is from genome assembly GCA_011833715.1 of Carcinoscorpius rotundicauda. Taxonomy (NCBI): domain Eukaryota; kingdom Metazoa; phylum Arthropoda; class Merostomata; order Xiphosura; family Limulidae; genus Carcinoscorpius; species Carcinoscorpius rotundicauda. The sequence goes on from CM022403.1 coordinate 16,299,387, forward strand.
TGCAACCATTGTCTCACTTCTTCACACAAAGCAACCATCATTCTTAGTTTTAGGCAAAATACAGTGGAACCCCTCTAATCAGGCTAGTTTGTTTCAGTCACAAAAATGGCAGCTTTAGAGGGGTTACTCTGAATATATAGAGAAAACTGTCTTAAGACTTACACAGTACAACTCAAATTCGTTGTTTGAAATTTTTCTGAAGGCCAGTTTTTCATCTGGGGAATAATCATTCAAAATGTTCATGTTAAAGAAAGACGTCCCTCAACTCATACTCATTTGTATAAGTATCTATGTCACCCATTGAAAAAATATGGTCAGACTTCAGAAGAGCTGAAAAAGAAACCAGGCCAGATAGGTACACATGTATTAAACAAACACTGTAGTATACTCTTATGTAATTTCATTCTAAGTTAGATTAAGGTAATGTAAATTTATATTTTTTTGTATATCCAGTTTACAAAAACAATGCTGATTACATTCACAACACCCACATACAAATTTATAAAATTTACTTGAGCATAACTAAATAAAGATATATAAGGAAGGATAAAATATTATAACATTTACTGTTATTATATCCTAAATAAGGTTTGAATTTTAGTTTAAATGCAAAGTTATAGATTAATGTCCTAGGAATATAAGAAACTGATTCCTTACAAAAGATGTTTCGTACATCTTTAGTATGTGTCTGAAATGTTCATTCTTCCATACTGTTAAATATTTTTAGGATGTAATACATATTTACATATTACTGAAAATGAGTAAAACAAAACAACAGGATATTTCTTAATAACTATTTTCTTCTCATACATTTTTACTGGTGTACTGTTAATACTGCATTTAAACTAAGCACAAATTCTGCAAATTAAATGTATCCTATACATACATAAATATATTTATAAAAAAAAGGAAAAATTGTAATTTTTCCCACATATTTGAGTGTTTCTTTATAGCAAAGCTACATCATGGTATCTGCTGTGTCCACCAAGAGGAATTGAACCCCTGATTTTAGAAATGTAAATCCAAAGAGACTATTTAACATATCAGACTTATGAATACAGTTTTACCTGATGGACAATGAAAACATGAATGAATGCTAATCTTACTTCTGCAGATACAATGCACCTTTTCTTGACATTATTTTTCCAAATCCTGACTGCAGTGAAACATGACTTAATCACTGTTAAACCTGATTTTTTACTGTTTTGCAAGTTTTGGCATCTAACATGGCAATAATTTATATCTATATATACATATACTAATATTGTTGTTTTGAGATTTAAGTATTTTTTAAATATTTGTTATTCAGTATTGTGTAATTTATATCTCAATTCCAATGGTGTGTCTGATTAGTTGTTCTTGGCTCTGGTTGTTTGAAATTACAAATGAGAAAATTATATTATAAAGTTGAACATATTAAATAGCCTTACGTTCATGTATATATATATTATTATTTCTAACTTTATGTACAAGTTTAATTGTGTATTTTGTTTTGATCTTGATTTGATTATTTAGTGAAGTTAAAATAAACCTTTAGAAAGGCTAAATTCAAGTAAATTAGAAGCCAACATTTTCCTGTTCTGGAAATTTATATCAGATAGATACTCACTTCTCACACAGTTTAACTATATCCATCATGCATCTGCCTCTGAGAATCGAATGTTATTCGCCTTGAATTAACTCTCATCTAAAACTCGTGTTTAACGTGAACTACACTGGTGCATTATGACATCACCATGAGATAAAGCTTGTGGGAGATCACATCTTGTGTCAACCAAGGTATACTTTATTGTCTAGGATGTAATAAAAAGAGAGAAAAATGAGTCCCAAAATCACCCTGTTAATGAGTCAATAAGTATACTGTAATTAGAGTACAATTAGCCCATACTTGGTATGCTGAAATCAATTGGATACTCAGGCTGCAAGAGGAGGGAAACACAAGCCACAGAAGTAAGTAGTCACTTCCTTGGTGCCAGTCCTTTTATATTAGTCCATGGAATTGTAGGGTCTGAGTCAAGCAAATGAGTAATTTTGCATGCCATGAGTATATCTCTAGTAGTTTTAAGGAACATTCCATCTCAGCAGTGGACACTGGCATACCCAAGATGGATGGTCTAAGCACTTTGTGTTACCTCAGGCTAAATACTGGTTTTGAGAAATAAGCATACCATGGGAGGCAACATCAGTAACCTGCAATGATCCTGGAAGAGAGAAAGAAAAAGATAAAAAAAGCATACATGTCCATCTCAAAGACAGTGATTTCAATGAAGAATGGTGAGAAAAGGAAGACAAAATCCTATAGAATACAAAACATCCAAATGATGAAGAAATAATGAGCCACAAATGTGTACAGTGTTGTCCACATGTCTGCCTCCAGGATCTTGTTGAAAGGTTTGCAAAAGATTAGAAACAAGTGAATGAGACAGTTGATGAACCTGATGCAACAAAATGTTAAATAGCCTATGAACATCAATATATAGGAAAGAATACTCCAATACCAAATAATGGTGAACATAAATGAGACTGAGAAGGAATTAAATCTTGATAGAAAGGTAAACGAAGAAGAAGCCAATGGCTCAAACAGGTGTGTGTGTGAAAGAGTGTACATTACTACATTAAGATATCAATAATGTATTGGAATTGGGCGAGAAGAATAGTAAAACAAGAAGGATTGGAAATGAGTGGTCAGGGCAAGAGAAGAAAACATCCTATGGTAATAATAAAGATGAAAAATAATGGATAAGTCCACCTGATAACCTGCAAAGGTGAATACCAAAATAAACTATGGTCAAACAGTTAAGTGAAAAAGACAGAAATGTGTGTTACAGTAAGATATCTAACAGGAATGAAGTGGTAGATGGACCATCAATGACAAATATGCAATTTTTCTTGATAAAGAGATTATGTGTAAGAATGACAAGAAAATATAGGAAGAAGGCTTTGCAACCAGAGAACCCAGCCCTAAGGGTGATGGATTGAATAAATTCCACATATGAAGATGAATAGATGATGCTCCTGGATGAAAAAGTTATACGTGAGGTTGAAACAACTGAGAAGTGATACTGGAGAGAGAATGAGAAAGTCCTGGTACTGGTTGAAGATGTAAAGGAAACAAGTGCTGAGTTGGATAAAGAGGTGCCACCAACATCAATAAGTGTAACGTATCAAAGTCAGGACCTGAGATAGAACTTGAAGAGATGGATGGGCATATATAAAAAGGTAATACCAGTCCTAATTAAGATCATTAGTATCTGCAGCATTATCTTCAAAAATGCATCACCTACTCTACTGCTCCACCTACAAAACGTAAACAATCTGTCTCTTCTTTCAGGTTATTACCCAGACTCATGAAAGAAGGCAATAATCACAATAACTCCCAAATCAAATACTAACAAATCAAACCTTGATAACTTCACACCTATCAGTTTCCTCAACTGCCTAGCCAAACTCTTAAAACATATCATCACAAATACTACAATTCTGAGAGAATAACAATCTTATCCCCAACATTCAGATCTTGTAAAAACAGACAAACAACAGATCAGTTAACAAGATTAACAGAAACCACCCATAGAGCCTTTAATAACAATCAAGTTACCATCGCCATTTTCCAAAAAAAGCATTAATTTCTATGTGGCACAATGTCTTCAGGTATCCTTTACATGAAATAAAAATCAGCAATGTAATTCTTAAATGGATATCCAACTTTCTAACAGACAGAACAGCTGCAGTAAAAGTTAACAATACCTTATCCAAAACCTTTAATATGTTCACTGGTGTTCCAGAAAGGTCCATCCTTCTCCACTATTATATATCCTTTTTGTAAGCAACATATGTTTCCTGATCCTACCATACAGGAACTTCTCACAGTATGCAGATGATATTGATGTTTGGAGCACTTCATGGAACCCCCTTTTTGCTGCTACTAGAATTCAAAATTCTTTGGATACCATTATCAAGTGGTGTAACAAGTGGAGGGTAACTCTAAATCTTCTAAAAACAACAGGTGTTAATTTTTGGCATATTCTAAATAAACGTTGTTAAAAATGTTAAAAAAGTCAAAATTAAACTCAATAATAATTTGCCCCTCAGCCATGTTTCTTGGTATAATCTTTGACAGCTGCCTCACATGGGCCGAACACTTCAGAACCACAAACAAATCCATAAGCAAACGAATAACTCACCTAAACATCACTGCAGGAAAGAATAAAGGATCTAAACCCTAAACACTTATCAAACTTTACTCAGCATATATTCACCTTCTAACAGAATACAGTTGTTCAATCATATTTAATTGTTCAAAGAAAATTAAACATAAGATCCAGACACAACAAAATACAGCCCTAAGGTTAACATTAAGGCTTTCCAAATTCACTCCTACAAATTAATATTTATTGGGTAATACTGAAACAATTAGTGAAAGACTAATTTTCCTAGTATTTAATTACTACAAAAAACAGAGAAAGATAACCCCCTGACTGCTACACTTCACACATTAACAAGATCACCACACAAAACATCATTTTACAATGCATACCTAGCCATGAAAACACACTAAACACTCTTAATGGTTTATACGAAGATATTAATATGAAAGCACACAAAACACTCTTGAGAGTTAATGGTGTGATATTAGTAGGAATATACACTAAACACTCTCAAGGGTTATTACTAATATATTAATATGTTTTCTTTTTTCTTTGTAGCTCAGCTCCAGGAATAAGACAGGTAGAATATTCATTGCCTGTCCTGTGAAAGTGGGTTTTCTCCTATTTCCCCCACCCACATCTAATTAACTGGCTCATTTGGAATTTATATCCCAGCCATGGCATTAGATTTACAGATCTCAGCTACAAGGTGGTCCCATTAAAGAGCCTATTGGGTTGATGGTTCATCTGAACACTACCGACTCACTTCTTATACTCTTCTAACTATCCCATACATGGCTCTGACCTTGACCATCATTTTGCCAGCTCCATCTAGATGAGTGATGATTCTTGTGACAAATATTCACCAGATCTTCCAGTCAACAAACACCAAAAGCCTTAAAATCAATATAACATATTTTCATGCAGGGCAAAGGGGGATAATCCTATCCCTGAACACTCCAGTTTGGGAAAGTGAGAAACCTTTCCTCAAAAATTAAATACCTGCCATAGTGTTGTTGTTGCTGTAATTGAAAGCATCAACAGTCAGAACCAATAGTTGAAGAAATGGGGAGCAGAAGTGATAAAGTTTTGAGTTTAAGGGACATAGAAAGACATTTATGAGTGCTGTAATGAACTGAAAATACCCCAAATGAAAAATCTGGGGTGTACAGGTGAAAAATGATATGATCAAGAGAAGTGATCCACCATCAGGCTCAAATCCTCTCACATATTATAAATGATGAGATGAACTCAATCAGAATGACCTCAGAGGAGGGGGATAGAAGGTATAACACCCAAAATTAAAGAGTCCTAAGGCAGCTGACAATTGATATTAAAAAATCATCCATGAAACTATTGAACTGTATTTGGACCAACTGATCCACTAGAAAAGAAAGAAAATGGTAAGATGCCTAAGAAAAAGTGGAACATTTTAGCACGTTTATTGGAATGAACTCTCCTCCTGTACCCAATTGCCAGATATCATGTTTTTCAGAGATACAGCCCAACTCTAAAGGGAAGTATTTGTGAAGATACTGAGAACAGTTGAGAGGGTGATACAGGAATGCTAATCATAGTATTGGCACAGTTCAGTTACCAAAGAAAGAACCCTGAGATAAAGTGAAGGGAGGTTCATAAACAAAGACAATGAATTCAGGGAAAAATTCTACTGGTTTGAAAGGTACATTAAAGGAGATGTATGTTTGTGCACCAAGGGAATATATGATTCCTTTGAAGTCAGAGTACTCTAATTCAAAAGAACCTGTTGTACAAGATAAAATGAGATGTTCATATCTTATTGGCCATACATTTCATTGCTTGCAGGAAAAAAGAGGTGAAAATTGAAACTAACTAAGATAATAAATAAAGGAAATGCCAAGGAGTACTAAATACTGTGTCAACATGATGAAGGATTTGGATAAATTGATAAGTTATCCCAGTCAAGCAGTCTCCTGCAGACAAAAAGGAAGTAAGAGAGAACAAGACATCTAGGAAATGGGAAAGCAGTAGTTAATCTTCTATGTAGAAATGGAATCACAACACCAGTCCATGAAGGTGGCAAGTGAAGGTCCTCATGACTTGACTGAAGACGTAAGGAGCAAAGGCTATGCTGGAGAGAGAAGTACAGAATTCAAAGACTCAATTCTTATAGATAAAGCATAGAAAAACTGGATAACAGGAAAATTGGGATATGTAGAAAAGTGTCTAAACTTGGTTATCCACACACCAGGTGAAAACGACCACCAGAGAGAAAGAAATTATAGATCTGAAACTGAGAAATGACCAGAAACCAGTTGAAACACAACAGGCTATTAACCAGACATTAGTCTGGTCTTCTTGTGAACTATTAAGAGGGAAAGATAAGAGGATAGAAAGGAGAGTGACACCATGGGTGAGGGCCTGATGAACTTACCTAGTGGTGGAAACTAAGACCAAAGATTATAAACATGAGACAGATTAGAATCCAATAAAACCAACCAGAAAGGTGAGCAACAATCCTGACATAGGGAAGTGGTAAGACAAGGAAGTTCTAAAAGCTGGAATGGGAAAATTAGGGGTAGACTGACCCAGTCAACAAACAGAAGTCAAAGAGCAATAACTGATGCTTGCCTGCTTCATCTCAGGTTTCTAGTAAGTCAGAAACACCATCAGTTACTTTTGGATGAAAAAGGGAGCTCAATGATGTTCGTTTAGGTAAGAAGAGAGATTAGTAAGGAGTGCATCCTGATCTCAGTAATCCCATGAGCAGAGAAATCAAGTAACATGTGATAGGGAAAAATAAGTGGTATGAGTCAAGATAGTAAAATAAGAAAGGAATTAAACTCTATGATGCACAATAAAGTGTCTTACATAAAAGGTGAAGGAAGGAGAGGTAATACAGAAAAAGCTAGAGATATAAAACTAGGTAGTAGAGAGTGAAATAGAAAACAAATAGTTCACTCTACAAACAGGCAAAATAAATTCTAAAGATTAGAAATGTTTGTTTGTTTCCTTTTTTGGATTTTGCACAAAGCTACACAAGGTCTATCCACATTAGCCATCCATAATTTAGCAGTGTAAGACTAGAGGGAAGGCAGCTAATCATCACAACCCACTACCAACTTTTGGGCTACACTTTTACCAAAGAATAGTGTGATTCTCTGTCACATTATAATGTCTCCACGGCTGAAAGAGTGAGCATGTTTGGTGTAATGGGGATATGAACCCACAACCCTCAGATTAGGAGTTGAGTGCCTTAATCACCTATCCATGCCGGGCCAATTGGAAATGTAGATCAATTAGATGGAAAGGATAGGATAAGGAATGTGACAAGAGATACATAGATGTTTAAGAAAGTAACCAGCACGAACCCTAATATAAGATACAGGTGAAAGAGAAAAGAATGAATATGCCTGAGAAATCACACTGTGACAAATATTTAACAGCATATTGTCATAATCTTTATGAATGTAAATCAATACACAATTCTTTATTTACAAAAGATTTAGTAGACATTTCTATATAAACAATCATGATACCTGGTAAACAAGAATTCTCACACCTGTTATTAAATTAAATTTTATTAAATTGTGATGAAGGAAAAATCGATGTACAAAAAAAACCTTCTTCCAGTAAGATATAAAGTGAAATCTCTTTTCTTGAAAACTTAAAAACTATTGAAAATAATTTTACAAAATACAGAAAATGTGTTCCAAAATGTAAAACTTATTTTTTGCCTGTAACAATTTATAGTGATTAAGACTCAACTAATATCATTTCTTTTTCTTTTTGCCACTTTTCCTGCTTCCCTTTTTAAGGCCTTTTTTCCCTGCTTTCTTTTTTTTTGAGTACGATCCAATACCACGACGAACCATTGTGCCTCTCCACCATGCTTGAATCTGTTAAAGCCAAGTAAATTTAGTATAATAGTTACTGAAAACTCTACTTATCTGGGCCTTCTTCATTTAAAATGTTCTTTCGATTTCTCTATCTTAAAACAAAAGTTTAATGTTACATCTATGAAGTTCAACATATATAGCATCAAAATATAAGAATATTTTCCTATGCTTATACCTTCTTTCTGTACATAGAGTATGGACAGCTGGTAACACTGTATATATATATATATATATATGTATATATAACAAACAATAAAACCTCACCTATAATTTATATCCACAACAAACATTACACTCTTCTTATTTACTCAATTATACATTTTATAAGGTACAGTAATTTATCCAAAATCAATCAGTGAAACCAGTAATTTATCTATGTATCTGGTGACTTGCTCATTCTCACCAAATTTTGATTCTAAGGAAATTTTATGGTTATTAAAGCTGTTCAGTAAACTGAACATGACTTCATATTATTCTTGAATACAAAACTATTATGATTTCCAAATAGAAATAGTTTTATAAGGATATTCACAAACTGCAGTTTAATTAATACTTTAAACATTATTTTTACTCAGCTTCTTTCAGCATTTCTTTACAAATTACAGCTACTGAATTGCCTGTTTCAAATAATTTTAAGTGTTTTCAATTTGAGGCATATTTTCTATTAATTACTAAAACTTATTTCACAATGAAACATTTGTTTGTGAATGTATACCTTGTACTTACACTGTTTTAAAATCTTTCAAGCAGTAATTAAGTTAAGCTTCCACAAATGACCACACCACAATATACATACACACACACCTACATCTTTTTAATTGTTCATTATGATACAAAAATTCAATGCATACGTTTCTTCTCATGAATTGAAAATTAATTTTAGCAATTCTTAAAATAAGTTAATTTTTTTAAAGCAGTCTAAAAAAATTTAAGCATTTTATAAAGTCATGTTTTACTTATTTCTGGGCAACTATCCTTCTGGCACTGATATCCTGAACAATTATCCTAAAAAGGTATACACATTCATCAGTATATATCACTGGTTCTCAAACTTTAGTAGCCTCAAACCTTTTGATTATACTGTTTTGTTTAAAAGATTTCAAATACAAGAAAAGCTTTATTCTAAAATTGAATTTTTAATACAAATGAATTTAATTTTATGATTTTGTTTCTCAAATTCTATAAATCCTATTCTTTAAATATTTGTATAAAAGTTTGGAAATGACTTGTAGACCTTCTGGAGTACTTTTTCAGACCTCAGTTTGTAAAATTCTGCTGTAGAATATTTTACAGTCAAATCTGGTTACCTTAATAGCAGCTTTTTCATTTCTCTCTTCCTGATTTTGTCTTTCATATTCTATTTTTTTCTGTTTTCGATCCTCATCGATAACATCTCGATATACTTGGTACTACAAAATTATAAAATTTGCTGATTTTAAGGTAATAAAGCATGTACATTATTTATTTTGTGTCAAGATTATTAAAAACAGCTTTTTGTTAGTTGTATAAACAAATCCAAGTACTTGTAAAATACTATTTCCTAAATAACTGTTTCAATTTTTTATTTTTTGTTAATAAGGCTGTAATATAGAAACGTTAAACTGTTTCTTAAAACTTTATTTTTCAAATTTTTAAATTGACAGTTTCTGGTCAACCAGAATTAATTTCAGAAAATGTTCACTGACACTAAACACATTTTGTTCTCATTTTGAAAATATGAATATATATATGTGTGTGTGTGTGTGTATATATATATATATTCTATATCATATTCTACATTTCAGAGAATACAATTATTTTATTTAGGAAAAAATTCAAGTGGACACAACTTATTAACTCCAGTATATTTACATTAGGTTCCCACTCTAACACTTGTAGGCATCTTATCTAAAAGTTTGCAGTAATTTTTTAAGAAATCGATAAAAATATTTCAAAGAAAAACAAATTTTTCAACATATTTGTGGTTTGTGCAACATTATGTAATGATAATATCTTTACTGGTCTTAAGGTGGAATATAATAGCATCTTGACCATACACCTTGTAATTTGTATGCTACATACTGCTGCCAGTAAAATATTTCCACAATACCAGAGATCACTAGATCAGCTGGGAATGTAATACTGATTATATCAGTTATTTATAAGTATCAAATTGAATTGGTACATAATACTTTATATCAGTGAAGTATAAAATCAGTGGTTTGTTTGACAACATAACAAACCTGATAACAATTTTGTGGAAATTTCCTTTACTGTTGTTTCCAGTAAAAAAAAACCTTTTTACAACACACATCATGTACTGGACAGTGCTGTTGATGAAACCTTTTTACAAGACACATCATGTACTGGACAGTGCTGTTGACGAAACCTTTTTACAACACACATCATGTACTGGACAGTGCTGTTGATGAAACCTTTTTACAACACACATCATGTACTGGACAGTGCTGTTGATGAAACCTTTTTACAAGACACATCATGTACTGTACAGTGCTGTTGACGAAACCTTTTTACAACACACATCATGTACTGGACAGTGCTGTTGACGAAACCTTTTAACAACACACATCATGTACTGGACAGAGCTGTTGATGAAACCTTTTAACAACACACATCATGTACTGGACAGTGCTGTTGACGAAACCTTTTAACAACACACATCATGTACTGGACAGAGCTGTTGATGAAACCTTTTAACAACACACATCATGTACTGGACAGTGCTGTTGACGAAACCTTTTAACAACACACATCATGTACTGGACAGAGCTGTTGATGAAACCTTTTAACAACACACATCATGTACTGGACAGTGCTGTTGATGAAACCTTTTTACAACACACATCATATGCTGTTGATGAAACTTTTTGCTCAATATTACAACACTTGTTTCTATTAGACGTGGATACAAATATTTCAGCTATACAATCCTAACTAATTCTCATAAATATCACTTGTTTCTATTAGCCTTGTATACAAATATTTCAGCTATACAATCCTAACTAATTCTCACAAATATCACTTGTTTCTATTAGCCTTGTATACAAATATTTCAGCTATACAATCCTAACTAATTCTCACAAATATCACATGTTTCTATTAGCCTTGTATACAAATATTTCAGCTATACAATCCTAACTAATTCTCACAAATATCACTTGTTTCTATTAGACTTGCATACAAACATTTCACCTATAAGATCCTAATTGATTGTTTGTACATTACACTATTTCTATAAGTAAGTAATACTTATGGCTGAAAATGAAGTTGATCTAAGGTTATGTAATAAACATGAACAGTATAACAGAATAGAAATAATATATTTATACTAGTTTTCAAATCTCTGTGTAATACCAAATATATAACTTACAAGTCTTGTTTGTTCTACAATTCGCTGTTTATTAGTTGCCCTTTGAGATTTTAGAATTGTAATTTCATTGTCTTTATCATTAATATCAGTTCTATATTTTTGAATCCAGTATTCTATTTTCTGGTGCAGTTCCTGTAATGTACAGAATTAATAAAAACATATTACAGTATCAGAACTATTAGTCAAACGAGAAACAATCCCACAAAAAAATTAGAACTTGTTAATTAAAAATATTTGCACATTTTGAAACTTTGGTATCATGAATTATATAATACTTATTGAGCTCTTCATTAAAATTTTTAATCACATTGCAGTTTTAATGTAATTATAAATTATGCTTTTATAAAAAATCAGCATCTTATATAATAGTTTACCAAATATCTTTTTGCTTTGGTTAAGCTCAAAGCTAAAGATGTAAGAGAGTATTTTTCAAATGCAGTTTCACTGAGGAAAACAAAAAAGTGCACATTCCATATTTTCTGTCAAGAGATACCTGTTATTAGATATACACAAGTGTTATGATTAACATGGTTTAAAGTATAATAAGAGTGTTAAATTTAGTTATTTTTAGAAGTGATAGTGTATTGCAGGTTTGTTTATATAACTGCTTTTGAACTACAAGTTGTGTAGTTCAATTTTTATGAATTGGCATTTGTGTTATTGCATCATAGTATTAGAACATTCTAAGTCTTTTTCATTGTTGTAATTGAATATTATTGCATCACAAGCTGAGGTAAACATTCTCTGTCCACTTTATGAATTTAAAAAAATGTGCATGTGTGTGTGATTGCTATGATAAACACGCAAGAATCGTAACTTTCACAAACATTTTTATAATATAACATTTTATAACAATATTCATTGTTATCTCATCAAAGGTTCTGTATAATCTTTAAGAACTTAATATGTATATACTTAAATCCTGGTATACACTGTGTGATGGTCAGAGTGACCTTGTAGGAAGAGATAGTGGCCAAAATAGTGGTGGTATTGTTGCTCTCTGTTACTCACTTAAGGGGCTCAGCCAGAGAAAATGTTTAGCCACTCCTTTAAGCAAAAGACAAAAACATTTATTTGCTTCTTTTACCATTGTACCTTCATTCACTACTTAACATCACATCATTTTCTGCATAAATATCTATTTATATTGTTTGTTTTACTTAAAAGATAATCACAACCTAGCTTTATATACATATATAAATAATGAAATATTGAAAATTTTGATATTCAAGCAGCTAGCTATGCTCACTTTCAACATCCAGCTCTTAATATGCCCTTCCACAGTGTTTCACATGATTAATTAATGGACAGTCATTTGCTGCAGAAGTTTCTTATGAGCCAAAGTTTAAAGGTCATCAATCAACATAGGAAGTTGATATATCTCACAAAATGACTTTTCATATCACCATTATGGTGGAATAGATACTTCAGTTGAGTTTACACATAACTGCAATAGTGTTGGCCAGTTTTTTTCATTATATTCCTACATTTACAGTTCTAATGCACTTCTTACTGAGGTATTGAAGACTTTTATGTGTCCTCTCTACACACTGTGTGTGTATGCTGTATTATTGAAACTTTAATAGAGTTTTTTGTTCTTGTTGGTGGTGTAAGGACATGGCACCATCTATGAATGTGGTTAATGTTAATTTACATCAAAGATGATAAATGCTTAATTACAGCATTAACTGTGGTGCAGGGGTTATTGTAGTCTGACAACAAAGTACAAAAAATAACTTGCCTTGTTAAAGTGTGTTCTAAAATAACTGAACTAGTCTGCACAGACTTTGATAAAAAAGAGACAATTATTTCAAGCTCTGGATACAACTGTGTTAATCAACAGTGAAACAAACATTTGTATACACATTTGACTTGTTTTAATATATTATATTCAAATATGTGTGCTGTTTGTTTATCAAAACTTATTACCAACAAATCACACACACCTTCTGTAAATAACAGGGCCCATAAACAGAAAAGCTCACATCTGTTAAAAACATTGCTAAACAAATTATTTTCCAAATTACTAGTGAATAGTTAAGAAAAAAATTCAATATAATTTAGATACTCCAAAAACACTGTCTGAATAAATCTTTCACCTGTTTTACTAATATAAAAACATGTAATGATTGGATGATTCTTATCTCACACTAGCATTATGGAAAAGCTTATGAAAGTTAATATTACCAAATTCCCCTACTTTGAAAAAAAACGTACTTACACTTAGGTAATTAGCCAAAAAATTATCCATTTCTGCATGAGCTCTAGTTTCATAATCGATTTGATCTCTTAGTTTCTGTGATAAAAATGCAAAGAGAACTTGAATAATTTTATTTAACATTTCACTTCACATTTCTTAAAACTCAACTCATTATAAGATTCTAAGTGAATTGTATTTAGCACTTTATTAAAACGAGTTTTATTTGTTTGTTTGTAATTGTGCTCAAAGATACACAATGGAATATCTGTGCCCTGCCACCAGGGGTATCAAAATCTGTTATGTGGCAGTGTGCATCCAAAGACATACTGCTGTATTGCTCAGGAGCTATTAAACCAAAGAAAAATAACAATGTAGGTTAATAACATTTTGGTATGAAATAAATCTAAAAAGCTTGCATGGCTATGCAAATTTTGTTTACTAACCACATATTTTCAACTATTGTTGTTCACAGTTTCTAATCTATACATTAACCAAAATGTCTACATCACATTCTTTTAACATCAAATTATATCTAAAAATAAGCCAATAATATATTTGTGAAACTGCATTAGTTATTTAACATATTAATGTTAAGATGCAAAATAAATCACCTTGTTTTCTTAAAAAACTAGATTCATAACAAAAGTAGCAACTTTAATTAAAAATAAAATTTCATATAACAATTAAATTTCCAGAATTGTGAAAACAACCACATTTTCCCATTTTAAAAATGTCTGTAAACAATGTAGCAAATAACACTTTAAATGAATTATGACCATTAAATTTGACAACGTTTATAGTATTATAGCATTTTAAATATCTTTTTGATATAAGTATACAGCTTATGTAGTACTTGAAAATATGAAGTATAAAAATTTGAAGTAATGGTGGAAACCTGTTATAATCCATAAGATTTATCACAAAAGCAATGTTTAGAGAGGCAAGATTCTTAACCTGTTAAATGTAAAGTTGACACCTTCTTTACCTAACAATTTACTTCAGACACAAATTTAACTCTGCATTACCAAGAACTAGGACCCAACAATGAAGAGGCTGAGATGTTGGTGCTTAATATATACAAAATTGATCTCCTTTCTGAAATAATTATGGAAAGAGAAAATCTATGGGGCATGACTTCCATGAGATTGAGGGATGCCACATGAAGCACCACCTGATGGGAAACTAGCTGCATCCATTTGATGCAGGCAATATTCTTTACCTTTTTTAGTACTAAAATAATACAACAGATGATATCAGAAAAACCTAGGCTTCTTATCAAACACTTACAAGAGATAGATATTATAATGACTTGTGGGAGGAAGTTTCCTCAGTTAAACCCTGATGCAAGTCCAAGTCCTATTCTACTGGATGTATCCTTTGAGAACTGCTTAGTAGATACTGTAATGGAGTGTCATGAACTACACTTCAATTAACACCACAGCCCTAAATCTAGAATGAGGGGGTCCTACAGCTTTGGACTAAAAGAAAAAAAGGGGGGATGCACATAAGCGAAACATTGTAAGAAAGTGATACATACCTCCTGTCACACTACAGCTAGAATTCCACACTAAGTATTTGAAGCAATCATTGTAAGATAAAACAAGAATCCCCTGTAGAAAGCATCCATTAAAAATTGAAGTGTGCTCTGTAATTGAAGTGAAAACACAAATGTGGAAGATTGCACTACTTCTGGAATAGGTATGCAATTTGCCCTTGAGGAAGTGAAGTGTCATAAAGTGGTTAGCATCAAGACCTAGGGCTAGTAAAAGAAAGACCTCAGAAAGCAATGCATCAGGTGTTAATAATGAATGTGAATCCCACTCTGTCCTCAATGCTACAAATATTACCAAAAACAAACTGATTCTGGTAGGATAAGTGTCACAAGTAGTGTAAAGAAAAGATGAACAATAAGCAGCTCCAAACACACATGAAAAAATTGGAAAGCCAACACCTAGATCAATGAATTATGAATGTTGTGGCAATCAATGAGACAGTACTAGGTACCTACTCAACTTCAATAGTATGGATGAGGTTCCATATTCTGTCCTCAGTATTACAAGGCAGAGGACTTCATATAAGATTAAAACAAGAATATACAGTGTATGGTGGTCAATCTCTTCTGTAAGTAAACAGTACTATACTGCAAGCAACTAGAATTATGGTAAGAGAGTAAGCAAATGGCATCTACTGGACAAACATTTAAACAATCATAGGAGACAAGAAGCACAACAAACTGAACCTGTGCTTATGGGCATTGTCTAAGACACAATTCAGCTGTAAGAAAAAGGAGTTAGTTATCCTGCACTGGCATTAATAACAGAATAATAACAAATTTAACATCATTTTGAAAAGCAGAAAAGAAGCACTGTGCATCTAGCTTTACGAGGATGATGTAAAACACCTTTTCAACTGTAGGAATAAGGCACTAAAATTGGTATTAAGAGGCAGACGAGGTCCCATGAGTTTAATCTTAAGAGCAGGAAAAAGAAATATCCTACAACCAGAATTACCTAGGAGAACATCTACCAATATCAAACATAAGAACAGGGTTTTACATAAATGAATCTAGTGTTATGAGGAGGATCGAGCACTGGCTGGTCTACCTCCCCTCAACATAAGCACATCTAGAATTAAACCTCCAGGAGGTAGAAGGGCAAAAGGTTCTCAGTTTTGCCCTCTTCTTATTATAGTGGAATAATACATAACGTTATGAATTGTATCCTACACTCATGAAGAAATCTCCATGGTCCACCACCCCAGTGATTAGGAAATCGGAAGTAGCATGGGCTCCCAAACTATGCTCAAGGAAGAAGATGGAAAAAAGATGCTGGGAAGAAGAATGGCATGCCAGTACAATGTGTGGTTGCTAAATCTTATTTTGAAAAGCAGACTGCTTCTGATTAACGCTATTGAAGGAGCAGGAGGGATGGGCACCAATCTCCTTCTGCATCTACTCATGAAAGTCCATGAGTCACGGTCTGCCATGTACTTACCCGATGTTTACATATATGTATATATGTACCACTAGGTAGCTGCTCGTCATCTTGCAGGACAACCCATCTCGACGGTATGCATTATAACTCTAACAGTATTTGAAGTGGGTTTATAGGAACACTTTCCTGATCAGGTAACAGTCACTACTGAATAGGATTTGAATATATGTTTATGAAAAAGAAAGGCCCTGAAATAACACATCACAGAAAAAGATGCTTCCGGGCAGTTAGATTAGAACAAATACATGTAGAATTGCCACAAGAGGCAGACAATATCCATTAGAGAAGGAAACAGCCATGGAGAAGATGAAAAACATGAAAGAACTGGAACAGTGGCAAAAAGATGGGAGAGGATAAAACCTGTTGAAATCTAGAGAAACAAAATGGTTTCAAAAATGTTACTCTTTAATTGGAAACTGTCAAAAGTGACAGATTTTGATCTAAAAATTGTTAGTAGAATGATAAAAGAAACAAAGAGAAAAGGTAATAAATAATGTAAGTAAGTGTAAGACATATATTCAAAACTTAGGTCTGTGACAAAGATAAAGAAACTCAGTGGGGTTGCAGCATATAAACATTGAACTTAACTATAACAAAAGCCATTGTGCACAAACATCAATGTCAGGAGGAGGGGCAATAAAATAAAAGGTGTAAGTTCAGGTTCTTACACAGAAGTGAAAAAAGGAATTATACAAAACAGGAGAAATATTCAAAATGTAACAAACCTGTGTAATTGACTGGGGGAAAAGAAGGTCAAGCCTCTTCCAAATGTGCAGGATGCAGATGCATGACAAAAGAAGAAGCAGGAAAAAGGCTGTCTATATTACCCTCATCCTGAACATTCTCCTCAGGCTAAAGAAGTATTGGCCATTGCAGAGAAGAAGACCCAAGACTTGATTCCTCTCTTGGCAGACAGTGTCAATTATGTGACTTCAATAATTTCAGAAGCCACAAAGGTAACCATGGTGAATCATAAAGTTATAATAATTCATTTGAAAATGGAAATAAAGATCAGAAATACACCATAATGCAAGAATGTACAAATAAAACTTCTTCAAAAACAAAAGATTTACAAATATGAACAAAGTCCAAACTATTATGAAAGAAAAAATTATTGAAAACAAATGAGAGTAAATTAGAAACATGCCCAACTCATATTGTGCCAATCAAAAAAATAAGATCCAGAAATATTAGTATAGATAGAGCCAGCTGCTCTTGGAAGAGCAGACATGCTCCTAGTGGTAGAGGGTTGTTGCATGCTTTAAATGAGCAGCTCAAAATTATGGAGTATAAAAGACTAGTACATCAAAAAGTACATTTTTTATCGATGCATTATAAAACAGTGGAAGATCAAGAAAAGACATTGTGTGAGAGTTAGTGTGCATTGTATCAGAAATATTTTTTTCTTTCTAAGGAAAGAAAGATGGTAATTAACATACACGTGAAATATTATAGTTTAATAAAACTTGTCATGCTTTCTCAACTTCTTTCATTGTGAATTTAGAAATTTAGAAGTAGTCACTTGATAACTATAATTACAGTTATTTCAAAAGGTTTATTAATGTACTATTACTTGAATATTTAAAAATTTTTAAAAATTTAACAATTAAATCTGATATTGAGTCCATTACAAGGTAAAGGAAACCTTAAAATAAAATATGTACAGCAGTGATATTATTAGAAAAGGTACAACAACAGATGTATGAAATAGTGCAAGTTTGTTATACTTGGAAAGGAAGCAGGATCACAGACATAATACTATCAAAATTAAAAATACCTGTCACCTGCAACAAAAGTGAAATGTTTCTTTTAGCATCCTCTATATCCTCTAAATAATGATCACTTCTGGAAAGAACTTTGGTTATTATATTTGCAATTTGTTGAAGAAATGTACTACATAAACTGTTATCATTACATAATAAAAAGTTTTACTGTTTAAAAAATAAAACACAAATTTATATATACCAAATGTTATAGCCTCTATCAGTCCTACTTACTTCCACTTTTTTCCTTATCTTATCTTCATGTTCTTTACACTGTTTTTTTACTTGTATTATATCATTTGCAGCTTTGTTTTCCATATATCGAATTTCCATTTCACTTCGGACTTTGGTTTCATGCAGTTGATTTTTTAGGTGATAAATTCTTTCCTCCAAGTCATTTAATTCCATTTCTTCCATCTTTTTTATTTGATGAATTTCATTTTGAAGTACTTTTACTCTTTGAAACTTTTTTTCTGCTCTTCAGGTAAGAAAATTATATATAAACTGTTTCCTAATTTTGAGTTATATTCCAATACAATTAAAAGACTATTACTGTTATATTTTAATAATTAAAATCAATTTCAAGTATGTTATTAACTATGAAATAATTTAAATCATTTTTTAATCTTTTCTTGCTTTGTTCTATATTCATTATATCACATGCATAATGTTACTCAATGTTTTTTAACCTCCAGCTTTCCACTTAACTTATTGCACTAGTTTGTGGAATATCTTTATTGAAGAAGATCAGTAAATAAGCAGAGACTGGATATATGCCTTGGACTCAAATCTCTATCATCTGAAACAAAAAAATGGCTGATAAAGTCAACAAAAAATTACTTATTAGGGAAGCAGGGAGAACACATATGGACTTCAGAGGTTCTGATAATAGGGTAAAGAACTTGTGGGTAGTGAAACTGTAACACATTGAGGAAATGAAAGTGAAAATAAGCTGTACAGTGTACCCCATTCTGACTAGTGCAATGAGACACCAAATGAGAAATGATCTTCATATCTTACATTTCAAAATGTTATACAAGGACATGAACATGGAGGTACAAAAAGAGCTTAATGAGGCATTGTATGCCACCTGATGAAATCCTCCATCCACTTCCACAAAGCATCAGTCAATCATAGAGACCCAGAATTTCAGCATAAAGGATAGTATTGTTTTTAAAACAGATAAGGGTTAAAAGGAAATATGAAAGCTCTAACTGGATAAAGCTACCTAAACATGAAGTTATGTTAGAAGAGATAAACCACAAAGGCATTTTTAACATGTGCTGCTGAAAAACGAATTCTACTGCCTTAGAATATCAACACACAAGATAAATGTAAATCTGAAGCTGAAAATGCAGTGGTCTGATGTAAACAAATTTTTTTAAATAGATTTGGATTTGTTCACATACTAATCAGTAGAATACTCTCAAATGGTTATTGAAATAAGAATATCAACAAGTCAACATAAATGTCAAATTTAGTAAGATGGGACCAAATGTTCACTTTTAGAATGAATGGATACATCACAGAAAATAGGATGGATCAAATGCATCAGCCAATTCTTAAATGTCAAAATCTTCTTAAGTTAAAATATGTTTCAGATCAGCACATCTCTCAATTAATTTTATGCTGCCCTCTATCTGCAATCCTTTTTTGAACACATGTCACAAGCCTTTGTCATCCCTCTGTTGAAATCCAAAGTCTCAACACATTTTTCATGCAAATTATCATACACCACTTCTCCACCAATAGGAGAGTAATACTATCATGTGATGCATGTATCCCTGTATGTGCCACTACAAACTACCATTTCGATATATGGCAGAAGATGGGAGCACTGGAAGAATGTGGGAATGAAGGGTGGGAAGTTTGAGTAGAGGAAAGTACCTATCAGAAATACATTTTCAGGAAAATTATAACTTTTAATATGGTCCTCTCTCTCTTCTCACAAGATTAGCCTAATAACCACACCAAAGCAGAGGAGGGACTTGTGCAAGGGAAGCACATACTGTAAGAATCTGAGGAATAACCCCAAAAGGAGAGGAACAGATCACAGAAACCTGAGCCAGGTATCTCTTTGCCGTGAAAAGTGACACATCAAGAGAACCAGATGCGGTGAAACATGAAGGGAGCACATCCATGTGGGAGAAAATGATGTATCAAAGAGACATAAAATGATATGGAACCCCACAATCCCAGAATAGAAACTAGGTAAGTGATACTATAGTTCATGGTGTAGAGTGGTTAGAATATGATGGAGTACATTCAGTAAGCTAATTACATGCAAAACCTTACTCACAGGATACTGACATCCTCATTAGGGTAGGATAAGGATCACATCTTCTTTACCTCAAGTCCAGAGTCCAGAGGAATATATCAGAAGACTCCTGGAATGAACAGGATGGCCTAATGCTATGGATCCAAGAATGTGTCATCTGGAGTCCAAAGGAAGTCCACTGTATTTTATTTATCCCTGTGACTGTGAAACAAGCTCAAAATAACCCAGGTCACTAAAAACTTGGTAACTACAAGGAAAAAGCCTGGATATAATAAGAATATGTCACCATGAAGACCCGATGTGACCCACAACACAAAAAAAGCAATCAAGAAAGGAAGATGGACAACCTGAATGCCATGGAAGGACTTATGTGATTGTTTCACTAAATTTCTAAAACCTTACTTGTAGACAACCAACATCAATGTGAGGGTAGGATTAGAACACTCAATTGAAGGGGTGAACTGCATTTAGTCATCTAAACTCTGGGAAAATCACCAATGCAGAAGATTTTGTAACTGTCTCTAAACTGGCACAAAATTGCCACCCTACTCTGAATTGAATGGTTATAGCCATCTTTGTGAAACCCATCCAGCAGGTTGCCTCCATGTCAACCACCACAACTGCTTGAAATTGATAAGTGGTTAGGACTCCAATACTCCATTGGGAGAAGGGATGAATGCATTTGGGAATCTAGAGGGAATGCAACATCCAAAACAGTGCATTGGGTGATCACAAAATCCTAATTTTAAATGCAGATCAAACTGATTCATTAAAGCTAGGCATTGCAGGTATAGACATCAATCTCCTTCTGTTTTACCCATGCTGTTCATGAGTGTTGTCATCTGGGTTGGGCATATTACTACACAAAATCATAAGAAATGTAAATTCTAGTGATCTTGTGAAGCATCTCAAATCAAGGGTGAGAATACATAGTCATGAAAAATATAAGAATCAACATGAACTATGGTGTGGATTTGATAACAAGATGTCTGCAAATGGTTAATGCTGTCTAAGCAGAAACCATGGAAAGTACAGACAGAATAACTGCCCAGGTACCTCTCACCATAGAGCAGGATCCAAACTAAAGCCGAAGCAGGAGCCTTTGAAGAAAAAGCATTAGTAACAACGTATTTTGGGTCACAAGCATTCCAAAGTCTGTAGAATACCCTAAGGAAGAAGAAACAGTAATGTGGTGTACATTGTAGTAGATGTATGTGTAAGGAATTGTTCACATCCTAAAAGTAGAATCGTGTTTAATGGTTGGTGAAGAGGAAAGGCAATAGAGTAGGTAGGGTGATGGAGATTATGTGGGGTGAGGACACATGAAAGAAATCATGCTGGGAAGGAGACATTGAGAAAAAAATCCAGTTGGATTCAATATCAAACCCAACTGGTTAGGGTTGCAAGGGAAAAATCATGGGAAGAGGAAGGTTGCAAATGGGCAAAAAAGTAGGAATGAGGACTTCAGAAGTAATCCGTATGAGCAACAGAACAACAAAGGGCATAGACAGGACAAAGAAGCTTATCTAGATCAGGATGAGGGTAGTAATGAGAAACAGAGAATAGCTAGCTAGAAGAAAAGGAGATCTGAACTTCATGAGCTATCTATTTGTCATGGGAAAGGTAGGAGAAACATTACAAAGTCCTGGTGACATAAAGAATCAAGTTTTCCACCTTATAACAACTACACGACAGGAAAGAGAATAAATACACCAGCAAAGACAGATGAAACTGGGAATGAACAGAGAACAGTTTAAACAGAAGTAATGTAAAGACATGAAGGAACCTGTTAATGACCCAAACCAGAAGCAACTGATGTCTCAGTGTACAATGGAATTGAAAGAAAGAATGGGGAGAAAAGAAAGAAATGGGATAACGATTCCCAAAACCCTCTAAATCAAAGAGACAGAGGCACTTCTTGTAAAAAAAAACGTGTGAGACACTAAGAGATACAGGTGTGAGAATATTGAGTGAAAAGCTTGGTAACCCAGAGTCAATGCCCAGGAGCACAAAACACACTCCACTTGCAAAGATAGATCGCCAAAGAATATCACATATGAAAATACACTGCTAGAAAAACTGCAAAACTTACAAAACCTAGACAGAAAGACAGAGAATGAACAGTGCTGGACTGAGCACAAGAAACTGAAATTGACTAAGCAGATTGGGACCGAAAGGAAAAGGAGGTACCACCAACAGTTGGAGCAACTAAGGAACCAAGGTTTAGCAGAATAAAAAGGAGGAATTACAAAGACCATGCAGTGAGTAGCATGGATGAAACAGATCCACCTACTGAAGTAAGCAGATGAGATGGAAACACAAACTAATAGAAGAGACCAAACATCAAGAGTTGAGGATGAAGGATGCAGAACCAGGGACCAAAAACCAAGGTTATTTTTGATTGAGAGCACTGACAAAGGCATCAAAAAGTAGCAAACCCAGATGCAGACAGAACCACTAAAAATGGCAAGATGCAGGGACCATCCTGTGAGATAAAAGAGATATGGATGGGAAAGACAATTGATGAAAAGATTGAAAGCATTCATGACACGTCATGCATCAAAAGCATTCAATGTGTGTGGGCCAAATAAAGAATATTTATGGTGAAAATACACATGGATCTGGACGTGGTGCTCTCAGGGTGATTAACATAAACCACCACAGTAGAATTGTTGAAAAGGATCATAACCTGTCAGTGGCTGGCATGAAAGAAAATGATGATTCCAAGCTTGACAAACAGCCAGAAGTTTGAGAACACTGATATGAAGACAAATCTCCACTGACCAATGGTCCAAAATCCCTCAGTGATCGACCTACACACTCAGCTTTGAAGGAAGCATCCATAAATAGTTGAAACTTTGGCCATAGAGGATGAAACAGGACTCCCATCAATGTAAATGGCCAATCAAGGGAGAGTAAAGGTGAATGGGAGTATCCAAGGGATCCTGTGCAAGGTGTTGCAGGTCATCAAGGCCCCACTGAAGCAAATGCATATGAGCTCTGCTAAGGGGTATGACAGGTGACAGAAGTAGACACTGCCCCTAAAAGGGTAAAAACATGCCAGTAGCAAGTAAAAAAGAAAAAAATGCTGTCCAAATGGCTAGTTACACAGAATGGAGCCTAATAAGAGAAGGTAAGGCTTGACTAAGATTACTGTTGAAGAAAACACTCACATGTACAAAGTACTGAGTAAGATGAAGGAAAGGCCCCTCTAATGTGATCAACCTCCACAGCTATAAGAAGGGACTGACAAGCAGGACTGGCTGGTTCCTGTTCATAATGGGCAAGAAGAAGCCAATTGTTCATGTACACATAAAAGCACAGTCTCAGAGTTGGAATATGCAGGGCAAAGAAGCAAACCACTTGAAATCACATGTGATGCATGAATGGAATTGAAGGGCACTAAAAAGTAAACCATTCCACAATGCATACTAGCAGGAGTAAAACCCATATGTAGCAGGTACAAGAACTTAGATTAGATGGACACTGGTGAGACCAGGGATTCCGAGGTGGAGAAGGAAGGAAATGTTGTGTATTGTTGAACAAAAAAAACAGCAAACAGGAAAAAGAGGTGACAGGCAGGAATTCAAGGACAAGAAATATATTGTGAGATAGTGAATTTGTGGTGAAGTGCTACGGAAAACAAAATCCCAGTGTAGTTTGTGCATGTGAGCACAACTACAGTGAAGGAAAACTGCAAAACCTTAAGCACAAAAGATGGCTTTGGCAGTAAGCGTAGAAGTTAACTGAAGCTCTACAGGAGATATTAAGGAATTCTATAACTTGTTTTTATCCATAAACCTAGGTATGCCATTTAATAAATTGGTAGTAAATAAAAGTTGATGTTATGAGCAACTGAGCTTGTGCTGGAGCCTGTGGACAACAGAGAAAGAAATTATAGAAATATTATCACATATAAGATTACTTTCACTGCAATGTGTTTGTTTCTTACACATAATCTTTTGATAGAAAGATATGAAATGATAACTTTTGAAAATTCACAACAAGAGTTTGTTTTGGAATTTTGCACAAAGCTACTCGAGGGCTATCTGTGCTAGCCGTCCCTAATTTAGCAGTGTAAGACTAGAGGGAAAACAGCTAGTCATCACCACCCACCGCTAACTCTTGGGCTACTCTTTTACCAATGAATAGTGGGATTGACCGTTACATTATACACCCCCACGGCTGGGAGGGTGAGCATGTTTAGCGTGACGCAGGTGCAAACCCGCGAATTACGAGCGCACGCCTTAACACGCTCGGCCATGGCAGGCCCACAACGAGAGAGTGAAGTTATTTAAAACTGAAGCATATGACAATTGATTTAAATAACATAAATTAAAAAAAGTATTGGTGTTTAGTTATACTCAAAACATACCACAAATTTAATATTATATTCATTTTAGCACTACTGTAACCCTCAAACAACACAATTTATAAATGATAAAAAATAAGAAATGTTAAGCATCTTAATAACTGGTTTTACCACTCATTCTTTGAAAAATAACTAAAAATCATGTATCTATCTATACATACTGCTGAAGTATATCTTCCTGTTCCCTTCTGTTCTTTTTTTCATTTTCTACAGCTTCCTTCAGTGAATTTAACGTTCCTTTCTCTGACACTTCTTTCAGCATTGTTGAAAATAAAAAAGCTAAAAAATTTCTTGAAAACAGAATAATTATAAAATTCTTGTAGCTATGCCTTCACAGTTGTAAGAAATACGTTTTGTAGAACAAATTGAGAATTAGTAATATACACATATGTGTGTGTGTATATGCATATACAGGTCCAAAATTCAACTAATTTACAACTGACCCACTCAACAAATATTCATTTTATGAATTTTAGATTTAAATCTTTGATATACAATTGTGTTTGCACATACAAGTATGACAGTAAACAAAACTATCTAATTGAAAGCAACAGTTCTTAGTTATGAGGAGTTTTGACACTGTAAATCTGTACTTAATGAAAATGATCATAATAATGATGAAAAGTCTTGGTACTGTAAATCTATAATTGATGAAAATAATAATAATAATGAGGAATATTGACACTGTAGATATATACTTAATGAAAATAATGATAATAATGAGAAGTCTTGACAATGTAGATTGATACTTAATGAAAATAATATTAATAATGAAGAGTCTTGAGACTATAGGTTCATACTTTATGTTAACAAATAATATCATAGTGTTTACCTCTTAGGATAAAAAACTACGGACAGGGTGGCCCATAAGTCTCTACCCATCCATATATCTTACATATCCAGTGTATCTGTGTGTTATCCCTCATTCTTGCAGCATAATATTATGCAATGCCATTTTCTGTGAGACATTTTCCTCAACATAGCAGGGGTTATTGTTCCAAATGCCACGGTAACAGCTGCCTTCAACTCATCATTATTATTATAACGTTGTTTAGACACAATGTGGGTGAGTAGGGACTTACAGGCCACCCTGTACATTTTGTGCTGCTTGTGCAATGCTATTTATTAAAATAAAGACATGAACACCAGTGCAATTCTACTTAACTATAACAATACAAACTGATCCAGTAGCAAACATGTATTTTTTTTATCAAAACTAGAATGGAACAAAATAAAGCATTCACAAATTTTAGAACACAACCTAGAAATGTTGGTTCTGTTTGGAGGAGAATGAAAAAAATCTGGTTTTAATCACAGTTTACAATAAAAATGTGATAAAATTGCAATTAGCTGAGTTTTTGTTCTGATGGACAATTTCAGTCAAAGATCTAATGCACAGAGAACTGCAGTGAATATAAATCAGGGAAAAGCAGTGTGGAAACTTCATTATATGGTAGAAAATATGAAATGTAAAAAATGCAAGTGTAATTGCCTGAGCAGATTACAAATATTCAGAGAAAGTTATTTGATCTTTAATTTGCACATGTGTATAAGATAAAGACAACACTGTAAACAGTGCAATGGGTTTTCACAAGTTTAAAAACAATTTGAAATTTTGCAATACCTGTTGGAAAAAGACAACAAATACCAAAAAAAGGAATGTGTAGAAATGCTATTCAGTATTTAGAAAGAAAAATGGTATTTTGTAAACATCTTGTAACTCTGTAATAGAGCATGTTAAAACATTAAGTTATATGCTTTAGAATATCTTTGTTAAAGAACTATAACATAATCATCACATGAGCATAGAACACATTTTCAGCAGTATCATACCTCACTTATTTTTCTTAAAGATTTAATGACAGATATATTGTCATGATTTATCATCGTCTTGGAGACAATTACATGTTACACCACTGTTTGCTCTTAGGTATTCAAATCATGAAATGTCTAATCATTACTGAATGGTAACCATGGTCTACCTATTTTAAACTAGTCAGCTATAACATAAATCTGGATCATTTCTGACAGTAATTCTTGTTTAATTTGTTAAATTATTTCATAATTAGATTGAAAAAAGTGTGGACTTTCATCTTTATGATTATTTATAAATGGATCTAAGTTTATGTCTTACTATTGTTAATTTCATACAATGGTAGACAATTCCAACAAAGTGAAAATGTTATATATGTACAATAAAATATACTTAACAATTATAACAGTATAACATATATCATAAACCCTGAACTTCATGTAATATTATAAACTATTCAATATGTAATATATATTTGTGAAAATTTATCAAACATGTATAGATTGCATCCCTAAATATGTTGAACTATTTTCCTCCTTCTAATACAACACATTCAAAATATTGTAACTTGAACAAATTATTATATAACTTAAGAAGCTGATAGAATTTAGAATATATTAAAAAATGTAAAAAACTGTGAAATTATATGAACATTAATTTACAATATGTGAATTATTCCAAATGCAGTATGACTAACTAACATGACATCCATCAAAATATCTGTTTTATTGTTCATGCTAATTTTTCTCAATCTTCTGAGTAATTAATTTCATTTAAGGTGTTACTCGACAGCAGTTAATCAACTCATAAAACAATCACAAATGTCAGGCAGCATTAGCAGTAGTTAATATGCCATAGCCAGCTTCATACCACCAACACTTAAATAACAAAAAGTTATCTACTGGAATCTCATTTTATGTTTGTTTACTTGATTTATGTTACAAAATTCGGGAATACATTCAGAAATCAAAATCAAATTAAGTCATCAGAACATCTCTTGAGATACACCAAAGAAAACAAAAATACTGTTATTTTTAGAATTTTGCAAAAAAAAATATGTATCCGAGATACGCAAGTGTATGATATGTTTTCTACCTGCATTTATTCATATATGAATGTATATAATATGTTTATTTAATTAGTTTACATACACAGCTTTGGCAGGAAAACGTGGCCTAGAAAATCTTTGAAGTTATCTTTCTGTCATTACTCTCAATAACAGATAACATCTATTTTGCCTGACGGTCAACAACTGAAACTTTCTTGGTTGACCAAGTGAATTATATCTGTACGCCAGAACAGATAAATGCTGTGAGAGAATAGTCATGGTGATGGTATTACAACACAATAAAACTAAGATTTCCTGCATGAATTTCACAAAGTTTTCAACATGACTAGTTCCACAGTGATCTATCTTGAGAAAGCTGGAGATCTGGACATTTATTCAGTATACATAATCAACCACTTGTTTGTATGAGTACAAACACTGTTTCATTTTTGCTCTATATAAATATAAACTGTTTTATATTAGCATCACACAAGTCTCACTCTTTAAAACTCACTTTAAAAATTCATATTACACTAAACGTTTTCAATCCTGCTGTCATTAAGCATAACTACTTACCGTATTTTCCGCCTAATAAGCCGAATTTCTGGCCCTAAATTTTGGACTTGATTTTTGGGGGTCGGCTTATTGGCCGATCACCAGCTTTGGACCAAAAAATACCGAAGACCAAAATCGGCCCCAAAATCATACCTTTGATCTCACAGTTATGGCAGAATTATTTCAGTTGAATAAACTTTATTTATTAATAGAAAAAGGTCTATACATTACGAATGACATGTATTCATAGAAATAACAAAATTCATAAAAAAATACCCACTTTAATCTCAGAAATTTATTAAAATCCATCAAATTCATCATCTTCATCGTCAGAAGCACCAAATAATAGATTCCAATCCTCGGCAGAGACCTGGTCGTCGTACGGGTCATTCTCTGGTGTTATTAGCTGAGTGAGTGGAATGTTGTTTTCCTCGTCGTTGTCCAACCACAACATATCATCTTCCGTTCCATCCATTGCATTTGAGATGCTGCATTTTTTAAATGACTTCTCTACAGTCAACACTAATATCGTCCCACGATTTCACGACCCACTCACAG
Organism: Carcinoscorpius rotundicauda; assembly: GCA_011833715.1. Taxonomy (NCBI): domain Eukaryota; kingdom Metazoa; phylum Arthropoda; class Merostomata; order Xiphosura; family Limulidae; genus Carcinoscorpius; species Carcinoscorpius rotundicauda. Next base: position 16,328,363 of record CM022403.1, read on the forward strand.
ACGGTAGCGAGTGATGCAGCGCGCATATTTCCGGAAGCAGTAAAACTTTGATTGCCGGAAACCATCCACTCATTCCAGCATTGACGGAGCCTGTCTTTAAAAGGTTTATTTAAACACACATCTAAGAGCTGTATCACAGATGTCAGCTCACCGGGAATAACTGCAATATCGGTATTGCATCTTTTGATCGCGGCTTTAACGTTTTCACACAGGTGGGACTTAAACATATCCCAAACGAGCAGAGATCTAGATTTCATCAGTCCGCCAGGACGACGCGCCCACACTTCGTTAATCCACTTGATGCATCCTTCGTCATCCATCCATCAGTTTTCTTGTACATGGACGATCACTCCTTTCGGAAATTTCTTCTTAGGAAATGTTTTTCTTTTGAAAATTACCATAGGCGGTAATTTTGTCCCATCAGCAAAGCACGTTAAGACAACAGTGAAACGTTGTTTCTCGTGGCCCGTTGTCTTAACCCAAACGGTTTTGTTTCCAACCATATCGAAAAAAATCGGAGTCTCGTCCATATTCCCAATCATTTGTGGAGGGTAGTTGTGTTTTTGGCGATGATGAATGATAAATTTCTGGAACGAGGTGATTTTATCATCCAAGTCACTTGCCAGTTTCTGCGCGATCTTCGTTTTCTCTCGAAGTACAAGGCTGTGTCGCTTCATGAAGTGGGTACACCAACTGTTGGTTGCTTTAAAGTCTCTTGAATTTTCTTTATTTCAACCAGCCCACTTTCGTGCAAAAATACGGATCTGGGCACGCGTGACAGTCAGGCCACTCTGCCGGTTTTCATTATCTCTTATCAAATTTTGATAAGAGAAGAACAATGGAAGACAGCTAAATCTTAGGTTACTCTTGAATGAGTAATGACACTTAATTATCACCCTTTTGGTACACCCACAGCCTCAAGGTACAGAACACATTTATACAAAACTGGGATGCAAATCATGAACTCTTAGATTTCTGGTTTGGGTATTAACTACAAGGTTATAATGACTAAGTGTTTTGGATTTACCATTATGTGTTTATTTTAATACTAATGTTTATTTTAGTTTAATATATATTTAGAAATGTGTTGCAAAATTCTTGTCTCTTCACTAAATTCATAAAAGCTTCTTGAACAAAAGAATCAACAATATATGTTTTACAAAAGCACTAGAATATTCTTGAATCAACTAAACTTTCAAAAACCTCACTTTAATGCTTATAAATTGATGTACCAAGAGACAATATATATTGTCGGTTTGTTACAGTTAATATATTATAAACCTCAGGAGCTATCACTGTGATAAATGCTTATTAGTAAGAAACTACAGTTACATGAGCAGGAATGTTCATAGATTTCAAAACTTACAAACTTTTTAACTTCAGTGAATTAACTTTAGATGTTAGTATCTCTATGAGAACAATATATATCTTTGTTGGAAACAGCTTGAGACCATCCAATATCAGAGCTACCCATTAAATGAACTTTACTGATATGAACTCAAAACTGATTCACTCACCATGAACTGTGAATAAGATATTTGGATCTAAAGTATGTAAAAAAATTTAACATTTTTTGCAAGTTTTGTATATAAATTATTATTTACAATAATTATTTGTAGTAACCATCAATATAAATTGTATTGTTGTTTGCATATTAAAATATATTTGTGATAAAAAAGAAAACAGTGTATAAATCTTGTCGGCAAAAATTATAAGTTTGATACAAACCGATATTCATTTACCTTCTAGATTCAACTTAAAATATCCAGATATTTGAAACTATAATATGTAACACAATAAATCAAAGACTCACCCAGGATAATTTTTAATATATAATATAAGCATAAACAAATCCTATATGGCTTGAGGTTTATTACGTCTATTTTACATTTGTTAGTTCATGAGATACACTGGCCTCACGGCAAAGGCATATACATGAAACCTGAACTAGTTTGCTATGCGGTACTTAATTAAGGTAAAAACAATAACTTACATGTACAAAGTTTAATCTTAGTCTTGTTGGAGAATAAGTTTGAAAAACTAGAATGCCTCGAAGCATTCAGATTTACAATTATAAAATAAGGTAGTGTTTGAATATTTTTTTTGTTTCTGAATTTTGTGCATTGTTACACAAGAACTATCTGTGCTAGCTATCCCTAATTTAGCAGTGTAAGGCTAGAGGGAAGGCAGCTAGTCATCATCACCCATCACCAAGTCCTAGGCTACTCTTTTGCCAATGAATAATGTGATTGACCATAACATTATTATGCCCCTACGGTTGAAAGGACGAGAATGTTTGGCATGAAGGATAGTCAAGACCACAACCGTTAGATTACAAGTTGAGTATCCTAACTACTTGGCCATGCCAGGGCAGTGTTTGAATAAACAACAACAAAGCATAAGCTGTTGTAAATTAGTTTCTTTTCATAGTATTTATCATTTGTCTCATTTAACACAATTTCAGTGAACATGTACTTTTCATCTTTACATGCTATAAAAGTATTTCTGATTCAGTTATATGTATTGAGCTTCTTGCATGGAAAATATGTTAAGAAAAATATGAATGTTTTACATAACAGCAAGAACAAGAGTAAATTACATTTGTATATGTAATACCTAGATATCAGCTGTACATATTGTTATTAATAATGAAAAATTTGTCATGTGCAGGCACAAGGACCATTAAATGCACATTATTGTGCAAAAAAATACAAAAACTAAAGAATGTACAAGTGAATACCTGGTATGTGATGTTCATAATAACCTTTACCAACAAACATAAACAAATAACTGAGAAGCAAAGTTCATGATTATACTTTTGTCTCTTCCAGTATATGTTATTAACAGACACCTTTTTCTTTTGCAATGCTATCATGGTTTCGATATTGTATCTTTAATTTTCTTTCTATCTCGGAAGATAATTTATTCTGCCTCATGAAAAATCTTACCTAAATGGTAACTTATATAATTCGCAACAAAAAAATGCACTCTTTTCCACATCTGTAAACATAAAAAAATAACACGCCTACCTGTCCTTTTGAAATTTCGTTGATAGATTGACTGATACTCCAATCTTTGGTTTTAAAATAATATTATCTGTGTCTAATTCACTCTTTAACAAAGCTTCATCTTCTGCCTATATTTGAACATTTGGAAAATATTTTCAAAAAGGATTGTAATGACAGTTTGCTTGGAGTAAACTCAACTTATAGGTTTTATGTATTAAGATTTGTGTTGATGTGGATAATTCATTCTAAAATGCAAATATTAATTCAACTATACCTATCTAAGTATTTTGTGGAGAATTTACTGGTTTAAAGAAAATTCAAGTATTAAGTTTTTCAGTTTTGTTTTTGAAGAAAGTAATATAAGATATAAAGTGCAGTTATTTTTAATAAGTCATCTCCTTAGGAATTAAATAATATTTCTAAAATAACACATGTAAGACAAATAAGATCTGATAAATATAGAGAGAAGAAAATGGGTATGGTATAACAGGTTCTTATAATAATTAGTTCATGTATGTCACTGGGTTCAATCCAATCCCTAAGTAACTGATAGTTTTTGGCATTCCTAAATGTTAATGTTGTATATTGCCTTACTATAAAATAAAACATTTTATCAATCAAATAAAACCACATGTGTAAAAAATCAATAATAAGCACCAAGTTGCCTTAAATCATAGACACTAATTCAAGGAGTTTTTTGGCCACTTTTATATAACTCAAATAGTCTGGAAATGTTACAAACCAGTTAGTGACTATCTCCCACTTGACTAAGAACATGTGTTACCTGAAGAATTTATCTTCCAAGCGAAATCAAATGTCAAACCAAATGGGAAAAAAGAAACCACAGCTAACTAAAAGGGATGCACTGAGAACCAAACTTTCAACCACTAAAGAAAACATGAAATAGGCAGGTAAACTGGAATGAAAATAAGTGTTTAAGATCTTAAATCAGGGCTTTCACCAACAGAGAAAATATTCTCAAGATAATGATTAATATGCCCATTGGACACTAAAGAAAGATCAAAGATGGGTCAAGTAAGACAGAATAATATCTGATTGACAACCTAAAACAGGACTAAAACTCCACAATAAGGTTAAGAAATGATACTTGAAAAATGTAAGATGGAAGTTAGAAGTATAGAAGCAACCCTTCAGGAAGCACCTGGGGAGCTTTGTTAGTTATAACAAAGTGAGGCCACCAACTGAAAAGTTTCTCCAAAATTAAATCACCTCCAAAACCCTTGAAGGACAGTCCTTGAATTTGGGAAATACTGTCATTAATAACAGAAAAAAGAACAGAAGAGGGGGTAGATTATATAAGGCCATATACAATGAAAATTCTTGTGGAGCCCCCCTGGTCCCAAAAGCAAGAAACCAAAGAAAGAAGAGATAACTACTAAACAGCTGCATCAGCTCAAATGTCAATGCATGAGAAATAGCCCCCAACCCTAAAAAAAGCAACAACTCTCATACACACGCAAAAAGAAAAGGAAGACAGAGTTCTCACAGAGAAGATTGAGGGTGGTGAAAGTCTAAAATTGAAGCAACTAGACAAAGTATATCCAAGAAGTAAAGAAATCAAGGTAATTGGGGCAAAATGGAGGAAAAACTAAGGACAAGGTGAAAAATAAATATTTGCGAAGTCATCCCAACAAAGATGATAGGGTCATAATGTAAAGCATGCAAACCAATGTAAAACACAAGAATGAACAAAGAGAATCAGCAAGATATGAGGAGTAGCAGATGGAGAAAAAGAGGAGATCTATAAACTAAAAGAAATAATTCAAGTGAAGAAAGCTCGTGTAGTAACATCACTGCCATGGCAATATTGGATGACTTCTGTGACAGAATGTTAAAAAATCTGCATGAAATATCTAAAACATGAGAGCATGAAAGTGTAATCCATTTAATACACTAAATTGATGTTGTAATGGTACATTTTTGCAAAATGCATGATTATTTTTGTTGACTTGTTGACTTCTATAGCTATATTTCCTCTAGCTAGATTCCAAACCACTGCTTTAGCAGTAATAGTGTAGCAACTGAGAATTGTAACTATTTTCATCCTTTATGAGTGATCTCTCATCTTTAAGTGAAGAGAACCTCTATTACCACACTTCTCTTTGTGGTGATTATGCATATCAGTTAGTCTTTTAAATAGGCCAGAAACAATTATATGGATGTTTAAAGAATTTTCTTTTTTGTTTAGTCGATGTTGTAACTTGTGTGTTATTTTTTTTCAATGTTCATTTAGTGTTGGGGTTATGAATAAACCAAATTAAACCCTTTATAATTAAGCCAAAGGTGGTGCATAGTTTCATTGATGTTTACAGTGTGTGTGGAAGGATCTTCATCATTCAGTAGTGGAAATTTATATTTGATTGAATTTCTAGTTAGAAATTGCCATAGTAGGATTTGTGTATAATCCACTTGTTCTAAGAACAACAGAGTTGTTAGTTTTGTAGTACCAAACTTGTGCTTACTAAAAATTATTTTTGTATAAGTTTTTTTTTAATATTAAATCAAGTGTCAAACCAAAGTTGTGTAATAGCTTAAACAGCTGTACAGCTTAGAAATAAATATGCTAATGCAACAAACTAATTTACAAGACTAAAAATGTATGACCAAAGTGTACTGAGTTTTACAAAAATAAGTAATTTGTATACCACAAAAAATTGATACTGAATGTATAATGATATTGATTTTGTAAAATTATTGACACTAGTATTTATTCAGAATAGTAATATTTGTAAAGAAAGTTAAGCTGGTCTTTACTATAGATAATTTACCTGAACTCTATAAGAAAGGTGTCATTGAAAAAGGTAATTTGTTGCAGTTCAGTACTACACATTTTGGTTTCTCAGTGACAGTATTAAATTTAGTATCCAATAATGTGAATGATTTTGCAACTATCAAAATGGTATAAACAAAACCCAAGAAGTAACATCTGTTAACGATTTCAGTATTTTTTTTTGCACTTACTTTAATGGTGCACTTTTTGCACCTGCATCTAGCAGTCCCATTAATTGCTACAAACTAACCATATGATAATAACAAACGACCATAAATACATGTGCAATAAAGTCAAATATCCTCAGCCAGAACTACATGTAATTTCATTTGTCAAAACTATCCAAATGAATGATGACAACAAAGATTAAGCTGTTATATAAATTCATGACAGTATCTTTTGTTAAGTTTTGCTAATATTCTTTGTTATGCAAAAACTTTATTATGTTTATTTTGATCACCACTATCGTATATACCTTAAACATCAGTAACATAGTTTAACATAAATATAATGCTTTAACAACTTTTTAATACCAAACACTTTATTCCTTTTAAAACTTCAATCTTTAGTTTCTCACATTTTATGTTTTGAACATATTCTCTTATTAAAACTGAATAAGCCCAGCCCTCTTTCTTTGTTGTCAATAAATTTACTCCATGTTACACTAACACGTTATTTCCATCAGCTAATATTAGTTTAACATCTGAAAAGTGGTCATACCTTTATAATGCATTTAACAGTAAACCTTACAATAATTAAATTAAAACAAAAGATAACATAAAAAATGTACCAAATTTAAAAGTTTAATAAGATACAAATATATGTACTACTGATCTTTGCTAAAACAATTAAAATTAATGTATTAGAGCCGTACTACCTTTCCTGAAAACTTTGAAACTTCTTCCAGTATTTGCAACCGAGCAATGGATTCTTCAAGAACAATTGAAATTAAATGTGCTTCAAAAGGTACCATTTTCATTCTGGAAATTAATTTGAAAAATTGTCTAAACAGGCAAAAAAGAAATAGAAAGAACAGCTCATTATGTAATTTGTACTGTACAGGTGGTCCGTAAGGCCCTACCCATCCATATATCTTATGTATCTAGAGTACCTGTGTGCTGTCCCTCATTTCATGTACCCAAGTACATGTCACAATACGCATATCAAGTGTAAATAAGCTTTTATCAGTCATATTTAGTTGAAAAAAAAGAAACAAATTTATAATACATGCGCAATTGAATATAACATAATAACATAGTCATGGGTAAAGTCTTACGGGCCACCCTGTATATTTTACCCAAAACTTGTTAAAATAAAGTACAGTGCAATTTTCTAACACTGTGTACAGTAGACGGCAATTTACCTGATGATAAACACATGAATTATTGAAACGGTATTGAAAAATAAAATGAAAAGCACTAAAAAACTGTATCTCTGGGATTTTATTTACGTACTTATTTTTTCTTTCCGTCTCCAAGCAACAGAGAATAGCGCCATCTCATTTAAATTTGCTCATGCTTCTACTGATTTGTTTTCGTATTTAACTGTAAAAGAAAAAAAATAGTGAGGTAGAGAGATACATATTTTAAAAATTTTATCTCGTGCAAACTGTTTCTCAATCAGGTGTCACCTTGTGAATTATCAATTTCTATGTTACGTTAATCCATGGCTTTGCTTGTTCTTTATGTATATTTTCTACTTTCAGCATTTAATTTACCTAAATATTTATCTGTGATCACGTTAAATGCATATTTTTGCAGCTTCATTGGTTATTTTTCACGTTCTCCTAATTTGTCCATATTGTATGTAGAGCTCTTATAAATGCTATAAGAAAACATAACTTGCCCGCTTATTGTGGTTTCATTCCTTTAAATCGCACGATAAATTATTTTTTGGCCCCATCATTTTTTCATACCTAAGATGTTTTTTATTATACTAGTAATATCCTTTCACTTAACTTATTTTTACTAATTTCGTAAAACAACATAACATACAATATATCGATTATAACTCATACTGTTGATGTTTCGATTTTCAAAGCGTTGGTTACTTTCTATTTCGTTTTTATGGTTCAAAAAAACCAAACATGTCTTGTGCGACATAATAACTGATCTAACGAAACTCAGATATGATAGGAAATGAATATTAGTGTCAATTGACAAAACTCATTGTGTTCACTACCAACTTTATAGTATTGAAAGTGAGAAAAACATTAAACACAAAAAACAATTTTAATGATTATTGATAAAAATAATTAAAATAAATTTCCCATAAATCTTGCATTTGACATTTTAATGATCCAGCTTAAACAGACTTTATACTTTCTATTTTACTGCCTTGGACATATTTACAATCAACCCGTAGCTTAACTTACTAATGTCTTACTACATTCAAGACATTATTAATGAATGAGATTAGAATTATATTGCACCCCCTCCCCAGTGACACAGCGGTATGTCTGCGGACTCAAAACGCTAGAACCAGATTTAGATACCCGTGTTAGGTAGAGAACAAACATCCCGATGTGTAGTTTTATTTTTAATTCTAAACAAAGAAACACAATTTGTTAGTACTTTATTGGCACAAAACTATGTCTGCAGACTTACAATGCAAGAAACTAGGTTTGATACCCTTGGTATTCAAAACACAAATGGCTCATTGTGTAACTTTGTGTTTAACTTCAAACAAACATAATGGTATAATTATGATACTTTTGCTCTTACTTTCATTGGAAAAAAATCGCAACATTCTTGTTTGAAGTTTGTGCTACGTATAACGGATTCACTAATAGTTTGTTTGTTTTGAATTTCGCGCAAAGCTACACGTGGACTGTGTGCGCTAACCGTCCCTATTTTAGCAGTGTAAGACTAGAGGGAAGGCAGCTAGTAATCACCACCCACCGCCAACTCTTGGGCTACTCTTCTTCTAACGAATAATGAGATTGGTCGTCACATTATAATGAATGCCCACACGGTTGAAAAGGTGGAGCATGTTTAGTGTGACGGGGAATCGAACCAGCAACCCTCGGATTACGAAGTCGAGTGCCTTAAGCACCTGGCCATGCCGGGTTTCACTAATGTATATTTATTTTAATGTCGATACTTGTTTTAGTTAAATATGTATGTTTAGAAATGTATGTAACGAATATTGTTAAATGTGTATTACAAAAGTCCTGGTTGTTCTCTGAATTTGTCGAAGATTCTCGGACGTAAGAATTAATAATACACTATGTGTGTATGCAAAATACTAGTGATTGCCAACATTGTTGCCAATTGAACTTTAAAGAACCTTTCCTTATAAGTTTATATAAAGATAGTTTAATGGTGTTGTTGATTCGGTAAAGTCAGTATCTTGCAAAACTAGGAAGGCATTATGATAAACGCTTATTAATCGGAAAACTACAGATTTTTGACCAGGAATGTTTATATATTTCGAACATTACAAATCGTTTAATTCCAGTGAATTAACTTTGGACGTTGGTACTTCTACGAGAACATAGATATTTTCGAGAAATTTGTTTATTTATTCTGAAAATATTTTTGAAGTTAACAGTTCATTTGCCCCATCACCACTTGTCTCACCCTCAGATAAGTCGATCTTGAATTCATGAAGTGTTTCAGTAAGACCATTATGTTCATTTTACACTCGTATAACGAAAACTGTCTCTTTTTATTTCGTAAGCGAACATGCTATTTTTGCGAAACATCTCCAATGATTTCCGTTTTTCACTGAAGCTCCCTTGTGCCTACATTTTGATTCATAGAGGCATCACTTGTTTTGTAGTAACGAAGAAAATCTTTCGATTCTTGTAGTTCAAAATAACTCTAGAGATTTTAAGATTTCTAGTATCTTTCAGCTAACAAAGCCAAACCATTTTGTAAGACTAACCACAAATTTGGTACTTATATTTTAGCAACGATTGCTTAAACTTCGAGACAAGACTTTGTTCCACTAACCTCTGTTTGGTTGTTGTCCTCTGTTTTGGAGGTCAGAGTGTTGTAAACCTCTCCCAGTTAATACCAGCATGTATGAATAAGTATGAAGCTTATTTTCCCACCGCGTGAGGGTTACATGGGAAACGTCTAGTATAAATACTTTCCAATCATAAGCTGAAACAGAAAGAGTAGACGTAAATGCTCTGAAGTTGACAAACATCACTGTCTCATGCAATGAATGGTTGACTCATTAACACGTGTTTCATACATAAGAAAAAAAAACGGGGACGGTCTGGCTAAGTAGTTATGGCACTCCACACGTGATATGAGGGTCGTGGGTTTGAATTCTCGTCACACCAAACATGTTTTCCATTTCAGCCGCGAGGGCTTTATAATTGGATGGTAAATCATACTCTTTGTTAGCAAAAGAATAGCCCACGGGTAAGCGGTGGGTGGTGATGTCTAGTTGCCTTCCCTCTAGTTTTAAACTGCAAATTTAGATACGGCTAACGCAGATAACCCTCGCGTATTTTTACATGAAATTCAAAACAAACATAAAAAACTCTTGTTATGAAGTTTCTTGATGAAGACCACTGCTCTTTCCTTCCATGTTGTCTTTATTTGCATATCCTTAGCCTTATAAAGTCTTTCAAATAAGCTTTCAATGTTAACATTACTTGTGAATTTCAGAGCAGAAATCCAAATCAATTCCAATTTAAAGCGATCACATTCATAGATTCCTCAGTAATTATGACAAACAGAGTGATTTTTGTTATGTGTTTTGTGTGGCTTATGTCTTTCAAGTATAGCCGAGTACGGTAAAGAAGTACTAAGCCGCTGTGATCACAGCTGAACAGATTTTGTTGGATAGAAACTGAATCATCCCAAACTTAATGTCATTTCTAGATAGTGATAACTATTTTGTTTTTCGTGATGACTTTTATTGGTCTTTTTTATGGCAGGATGAAACACGATCAAATATTGATAGTATTTTATTGTACCTTCCATTTCCATGTACGAGGATCTTCACTTGTCTTTTATGATTAATAGTATTTAAAAACCCATAAATTTTTACCAATGTCTTTCAAGTAAAGATTGCTAATGCCTCATCTCTTGAACAGTAGTTTCACATTGATTGATTATTTGATTTAATTCTGCCAAAATCCTTATTATTTGTAATTCACAAGTGCTTCAACGTGATCTCCTGAATCAAAAGTGCTGATTTTATTTCTAGTTCCTTGTATCGTTTAAAAGCAGTGAAAAACTAGCTACAACGAAAAGTTTTCAGCAAAACAAAACAATGAAACGCATGTTCCTGAGCATAGAACAAATTGCCTTGTTACTTCATCGTAGCGTTTGAAACTTGTTATGAATTTCATGCTTTTTGGTTTGGTGTTTAAATTTCGCCCATGGCTACTCGGGTGCTCTTTGCGTTAGTAGTCCGCAATTTAGAAGTTAATGACTAGATGGAAGACAGCTAGAAACACCACTCAACACCAACTCTTGGAATATTATTTATCAGCGAAAAGTGGGAGGTGAGAGGTGAGCATGTTCGGTGACGAGATTCAAACCCTTCAACCACAGATTGCGAGCCCTAACGCCCTAACCATCAGACCGTGCCAGACCCTTTTATTGTTGTCTTCGGAAAACTTTACCGTATCTTTGTTCGTGTAAATTAATTGGTCGTATTGTGAAATGTTTATCTATATACATTAAAAAGGGCCAGGCGTGGCTAGGTGGGTTAAGGCATTCGACTCGTAATCTGAGGGTTGAGGGTTCGAATTTCTGTCTCACCAAACGTGCTTGCTTGTGGGGGCGTTGTAAAGTGGCGGTCAATCCCACTATTCTTTGGTAAAAGAGTATCCCAAGAGTTGGCGGTGAGTAGTGATGACTAGCTGCCTTCCCTCTAGTCTAATACTGCTAAATTAGGGATGGCTAGCACAGATAGCCCTCGAGTAGCTTTGTGCGAAATTTAAAAACAAACCAAACCAAACGCATTAAGAAAATAGTAGTTTAAACGTCACGGTATCTTTCTTCTACTGTAGCACGTTCAATACGAAAAATAGTAATAATATTGTGCTGAGTGCTTTTATGGTTGAATAAATCTCGTTGTTTGATAAGTAAATTCATATTACGAGGTTATATCGTTTTCTCCTCGAAATCCTCCCAGGATAGAAATAAATATATTGTATAGTGCAATTCGCTTTCTCTACTGTGTGTTATAAGTCCTTAGACATGTCGTTGTCCCACCGGTGAACAGTTACAGGCTAGAAGATATTTTTTATAGCAAAGTCACACCGGGTTATATGCCAAGTCCACCGCGGGGAATCGAATCTCTGATTTTAGCGTTGTGAATCCGGGAAACATAGGTTAGAAAATTACGGAATATACATAAGAATACCTGAAATGGAAACTCGAACATAACATCTGAGTAAGAAAATAAATTCACAGTCAAGTACTATATTGACACCATTTTATTTCTATTTTCAAAATGAAAAGTTAAAATAAATTGTCAAAGGACAGATTATAAATAGTTTTTTACACATTAGTATATTACAGAAACGTCATAACAATTATAATTTTAATCTACCTATGTATGTGTTTGATCAGAAGAAATATCTACTGTTGACACTGCCGTTGATCTAGGAGCTGTATGTAAATCAAGAAAAATTGTAAATTAATTGACTTTTCTATATAACGTATTATGTGAAAAAATATATATATATGGTCAAGTTCTTCCAAATTTTTAAATAAGGATTTTAATAAAAAGTGTGGAATAACTTGACCATCTTCAGATTTATTTAAATGCAAAAGATTTACAAAATGCTTACACGAAATATCTGGACCAATGTTATAACGGGTAATATTACAACAGAAAATATATACCTATTTTTTATGTTTTGTTATGAAATTATATAAAACTGATACTGCACCAGATGTTTTGGACTATTTTAAGGTCAAATTGAGATCTATTTAAGAATACAGATTTCTTTTGAATGTTTGAATATAGGGTTATTCATTAGACTAAAGTATTTTTACTTGGCTGGTTTAGCTAAATGCAAGCGTCGAGAACGTAATATGGGGTTTGTTGTCATATCGGAAATGCTATATCTGATAGACGTAGCTTCGGAAAATAATCCTGTAAAGTAATTTATGATGTAAAAGGTTCCTTCGTAAGGGTGTCATATCAAAATCACCGCCTGCATGTTTTCAATAATACATCTAGTGTAGAATGAAAACAACTTCTCAGTGTCCAATTCAATAACCTGAATGCACAGAAATTTATGTGTTGAGTCTTGCGACTTCACTGGTATGTCCTTGTATGGAATATCAAGATTCCGATTTTATTCACTAGGTATGTGCTGGTTGAAAGGGAAGCGACATGTGTACACATGACTAGTACAATTTTTACAAACGGAGACACTTCTTGCTCATGTTGTAGACTTGTGCCTTAGGAAGGTGGACGGCTTGTTCCACTGATCTTTGTGTTTTTAAAGTCTCATCTGTTACAAGACGCTGCACCTTTTTTTTTTTTATCAAGACTGAGGTATGACTTGTTGCAACACTCTTTTTAGATGGTTCTGATTCACTAAGTTATTACATATTCCTTTGTTTTCCAATGTAATTCAATACAAGAAGTATTCCCGTTTTGAAAATTCTAAATCCCTGACATGAACACACCTTTAAGATATGGGTGTTTGAATATTTTCCTTCGGAAAGAACTCATGCAAAACCTTCCAAAAAAAAATAAGTTTTCAGTCTTATCACTCTGCCTAAACACCACCAAACAAATTCAAAATATACTTGTGATATATGTCGTTTTGCAGCAGCTTTATATCTGATTAACAACTTGCTAATTTGCATATTCAAAACCGTTTTAGTATTGTGTACTCAATCCTCTGTATTTGAAGATATGTTTTATTTGCAAAAATGTAAACGTGATCAAATAGACAAGAGTATTTTAGGACAAAGAGCAGAAAGAACTAGAACTGTTGTTGTTGATAGCATGTGTACTGTTACTAAAACATGTTAAACATTGAATACAATAATGTAATATACAAACTGGATTTAAAATTGCATATAAAAACTAACATGATAGACTACTTTTTCGTTTAACAGTTTCATTCTTTGTTTAAAGATAAAACTACAGTTACGGTTCGTTACTCCCCTTATTACTTTGTATGTGATGGTAACTTTTGTAACCATGATTTTAAACGACACAAGCAAATGTAAGAGTGCAAATCAAGACATTTATGATAATATCTGGTGTTAGTTTCTTTAAAACTTTTGCCTTCACGAGAGAGAAAATAGTATGGATTGTTTGTTTCGTTACTTTTTTCTAGTATAGTTTCACTAGGTCTATTTGTGTACAACTGTCCCTACTTTTGAATTAGCGTATCAGAGAAAAGCCAGCTAGCAAATAGCATTCATTGATTCTTTTTTCATTTTTTTTGCCCCCACTTTCACACGCACCCATGGTACGAAAGTATGGATCGCGATTTTGACTCAACGGGGCACGAACAATCAACCCGCGGATTTAGAGCTCAGCACGTTAACTAATAAACCACGCATGACAAGAAAGACGCATTTTAATGCTTAACCAAAGCTCTATGAAACTGTCGATATAAACAAATCAGAAATAAGAAGCTAATTACTGCTCGTTAGCCTGCTGTTGTTCCATTCTCCACGTGCCAACAGTGTCATATCTGTGGATTTACAACGCTAGAAACAGACTTTCCATACATGTGGCAAGCAGAGCACATATAGCCTTTGTGTAGCTTTGTGCTGAACTACAAACAACAACCAACCATTTATCTTTAGTCAGTTTTGTCTGAAAAGAAGTCTGGTTACAGGTTGTTCTGCTCTCTTTTTATTTTACTTTAAGAGTTCTTTGTTTGCTTTTTCTTTATGGATGGATTTCTTCTATAAGGAGATTTATATGTACGTGTATCAAGTCTCGTAATTTAGAGGATGGTTAGGTTTGTATAGTTTTGAAAGACTGACGGTATGCACTAGTGGTGTCATGGTTGCTTTGGTTTTTGAATTTCGCGTAAAACTACACGAGAGCTCTCTGCGCTAGACATCCCTAATTTAGCAGCGTAAGACCAGAGGAAAGGCAGCTAATCATTACCACCCACTGCAACTCATGGGCTACGCTTTTATCAACGAATAGTAAGATTGACTGACACACCACGACTTAAAGTACGAGCATGTTTGGTGTGACAGGGATTTCGAGCCCGGGACCCTCAGATTATGAGTGAAGTTCCCTAACCACCTGGCCATGCCGTGTACAATGTCATGTAAGCCACAGATTATCCTGGTTAAAGAAAGTTAAAGACTTCAAAGTCAGTATCTTACTGACTAAAGAATTAGTAGTCGCTCACCGGTAAGCTCGAGGTCTTATAACACTAAATTATGAGTGTCGATTTCTGTTATGGGCATAGCACAGATAAACTAATGTTTAGCTTTACTCTTAGAAATAAAACAAACAAAAACGTCTTGATGTCCATTATTACTAATGATTCACGTACCTTTTGTTTATTTTGTTTTTTGAGACATCTCAATATTGTTATATTTATAATCATAGTTCTAATAATTTTTCTTTAAATTACAGAGAAAGAGAGTTGTATCATTTTCAACTATTATCGGTTTTGAGACAATTTGTGTTTTGTTCCCTGATAGAAAGACGTACTGACAAGTAACATAACATTAATATTATCACGGAATTTAGCAGCTATTAACAAACTTAGTACGTCGTCAATATTGCCTGTATGTATTCTTCGAATGCTTAAGTTATAACCTTCTATACAATAAACGCTCTACTCTGAAATGTGTGAATGTTTTTTTAAAGTATTATAGCAAATAGTTACTTTCCATAATTTCTTCAAAGAGCCTCTTCTCTCAGTTGTACTTGTTGTCAGACTTATCCTTCAAACATATTTTATCTTAATTTTCTCCTGGTAAAACAAATGACTTATAAAACTAAAAACCTTTAAGTAACGTCAAACTTAATGACAAATAAACAAAGCGTCTTTAGCTATATCACACTAGAGTTTGTGTAGTCTATTATGACGTGATAAGATGTTAACTGAGTAGAATCTGGAGAGAACTCTGAGAAATATCGTGAACTCGAACCTTGAATATTTCAATTCTCAGTCCGGCATGCTAACCACTAGGTAATATCTGGTCTTACGTTGAAGATATGTTTCTCATTCAAATTTAGAAAAGATATGCCAAGTGCAATTTGTTGATATTTATGTTGGAAGTTAGTTTCCATGTTACAAAAAAGCCATTTTTTGTGCATCCGTTTGTTTCTGTGTATGAACGCCAATCACACCTAAGCTATTGGACCAATTGCCACTAAAGTTGACAGAAAGACCAAACTGGAAATTCTAGTGAACGAGAACTATTTAGTTTAGCCTTTAAGTGCAAATCTGCGTATTGGTAGAACTATCTCCTTTATCATTTAATCAAGGAAACACAAACGTTGTAGTATGATAGCTCACTTTTACAGGGCAAAGTTGTACGGTAATGTGTTCTTCTAAAGACGTAACTGCGCATGTTCATATGTAACACATTAACGCTTTCACTGTCCAATCTGAGAACTGACAGATGGCATAACAGAACCGAATCCCAGGCTCAAACTGCTCGCACACAGATCTACGTCTTTAGTCGTTTGACTGACGAAATCATCCTTTTCAATTTAACACAATATATATGCATCCTCCTTTACACACAAGACATTTTTTTATTTGTTTAACCTACAGATCACCCAAAAAATGCCCAGACGTAAGAAGCTCAGCTTCTATAAGCCAAAGACACCCACAAAGAGAGTGGCACTGTGGCGAGCAAACCAAACACTGGAGCAGTGGATGTCTCAACAACAAAGAAAGTAGGAATTCATCACAGCTACAAGAGCTCAGGAGGCACTGAAGAGAGGGAATCTTCACAACTCAGAAACCGAATGCCAACTGCAGTAGCAAGGGCTGAGGAAAAACATGAACAATGTGCATTACAACACGTCAGAGACCAAATAACTATTTCAATAGAAAGAAGTAAAAACGCATGAAGAGCGTGCATATCAACAAGTCAGAGACCATACAACTATTATAGCAGCAAGGGCTGAGAAAATAGCTGAATATAATCAAAATAAATAACGTAGAAACTAATGGTCCACTGCAGTAACCAGGGCCACTGATACACCACAACAAAGAAGGGAAGGCCAAAGGCAAGAACAACATGCTGTTACTGCAAGACATTGTCAACCTGACATACATTACTAGTCTGTTGTGTGAAGAGGCTTTATGTCAGTTACTTCCTAAGAATGTGGTGCTAAACGTGTAAGGGAGAATACAAAACAATTGAGCTGTAGTATTTGAAAAGTAAAGCTTAGCTTTTTGGAGACCTTTACTAAGCCATTGAAATACTTGGTATCTGGTCAAATTCTTGAGTCAAAGAACGTTATTACTAACATCAGAAAGTACAATGTTTACTTTTAAATGACTTCATTTGGTGCATCGCAGAAGCTAGTGAAGCCATGATTTATGCCCACCTTCAAAATTCAAGGACAACTCTATCATCGAATCAGATCCATTCAGTCACTGCCTGGCAAAGATCCCAAGGTTGTCCATATTTATTTCAAGGGAGTTGAAAGTCAGCTAGGAAATCAGTAATGCAGCAGTGTCCCTGATGTTCTACTGAATATTGTCGTCTCTTTTCAAGGGATGTTTTATCAGCAGAATTCTTTGATAAGAAGTTCCAAACATTCAGCTCAATGAGTCACATCCAATGATTAGTATGTTGTAATCAGTGTATAAAAGGTTCCTAGTGAAGAGATGAATGGATATTCAATGTGTCAATTTGTGATGAAGTCACTGTTCTTATGGAAGGAGAAAAGCATTGTAAGAGTGATATTGTTCTTCGATACAAAGATAACACCATAAAACGAATTCTTGAGATAAATAGAGCCTGTGATGCCCTACGATATTCCATAATCCTGTGGCAAAGACGAGTACTATTCTTAGATTCCTAAATTTATCTCAATCTAACAAAACGACCTTTTTCAAGGACTTCTAATCCTTCATGATCATAAACAGAAAAAGAGGAAATCACTTTAAAGGCTCACCAACTTTTTTAACCAGTATATTGTGGATGAGTGCTCCAAAACAGAAAGTAAATACATTCATTACATTCAGCTCAATGAAAAAGTTCGTCTTAGGGATGCTGTCAATGCCGATGGAAATTTAAGTACCTATAGTATGGTGATATTGGTTATTTTTGCCTTCATCTTTTATAAACTGACCAAGATACATACTTGAGAGGACTCAAGATACGATGACCGACGCCTGGCAATATGGCAGGCCCGATCTCTTCATCACCTTCTCTTGTCATCCAAAATGGAAGGAAATCCAGTTAACCTTTATCAAAACAAAATCCAACAGAGGTACATTACATCACTTCCATGGTGTTTAAACTCAAAAGTGATTAAGTGATGAGGCCGATAACTAAAAAGAATTGTGGTGTCTTTAGGAAAGCAAGGTGCAATTTCCACACTATTGAGTAGCAAAAACGTGGCCTTCTCATGACATATCTTGCTATTGTTGAGGGAAATGTTTCATGCATGTGAAAATGACATATTTATCTGTGTTGGCCATGAAGAATAGCCTGACCTAATTGATGTGGTTTTCAAAAGGTGGTCCATGATCCAGGTGGTGAGCTTAATTCAAATTCACAATATATGAAAGACCATAAAGGCAACAAAAAATATCCCAGAAACAGTCCATGTTAGCTATCATATATTTCACATAGAAGACCTGAATATGGTGATTTTGTAACAACACTCAGAACTAGCACTAACTCTGAAATGGAGGTCGACAACCCTACTGCTCTCTTCTGTGCAAGATCTTTGAGGTCCACATCAATGTTGAATTCTGCATTTCTGTGAAATCAATTAAATGTGCTTGCAATTATATATAAAATTATATCTGATTATGGCTGTTTTTGCTCTCATCCTCGTTGAAGACAAACTTCTCTCCATTAATGTGAAAGGCTTCAAGTCCATCGAACTACCGACGTCCACCATAAACAACCAGCTTTGAAAAATTTTCCCTAAATTATCAATGAACAAATAGAGGTCTATTCAAAGTTATTGAAAACCACTGAGTCTAAAACTGGAGGCATGTCTTCCCTTGATGCACCTGGCAGAACTGGAAAAACGTTTGTTTTTAACCTGTTCTTAACTAGGGTTTGTTAGAGGAAAAAAATGTTCTAGCTGTGATATTATCAGGAATTGTAACCACTTTGCCTACTAAAGAAAGAACTGCCAATTCCACATTCAAGCTTTCATTGAATTCATCTCAATTAGACTCTCCTTAAATAGGATTGTCCTTATACAAGTTCTGGTTGATTGTGAATTAATAGTGTGGAATGAATGCACCATGTCCCACACTGGAGCATTTGAGACTGTCAACATAACTTTTCAGGACATTCAAAGCAATGTCAGGATTATGGATTGCATAATATTTCTTATGGTTGGAGATTTCTAAAAGACCTTATCTGTTGCACTTCGAGGAACCAAAGCTGATGAGTTAAATGCCTGCATCAAATCATCATTTCTTTGGAGACATGTTTTCAAACTGAAGCTAACTATAAACATGCGAGTGTATCTCTTTTTGAGACCAAGAGGCAAGTAGCTTTGCTGCAGCTCTTTTAAAGACACTGATGGATTTATCACAATGTCTAGAGGAACTGAAGCAAAGAGATGTTTCCAAATATGAAACAACATTCATGACATTATTTGGCTATGAGAGATTTTGGCTTCTATAAATGATACTGTTTACAAAATAACTTTCACGTTATTACAAAGGTTACCATTTTACTCAGTGTTTAATCCTGATCTAGTTGAATTATTTAATTTCCTGCAACCCCCTGGTGTTCCATCACAAAACATGGTACTCAGATTTTGGTTTTACCTCTCATGATTTTGAGAAAAGTGGATTGTGAAAGAATTACTTTTTCATTTCGTCAAACATAAAGTTATACAGGTAATTTCAAAAGTGAAAATCTCCTTCTACTTTAGATACCTATCTTCCCAACTGAAACAGCTTTTCAATTCAAGATATTTCAATTCCCCATACAACACAGCTTTGCAATGTCCGTTAACACAACTCATGGACAGTATTTAAAGGTAGTTAAACTGAATTTGACAGCTCCTTGCTTTTCTCATAGGCAGCTTTATGTTGGCATAAAGTTCTCCTGTGTAGACAAAGAAAAGCATTGACATTACTTTGCACCGGAAGGCAAAATCAGGAACATTGTTTACAAAGATGCTCTTTGATGTAATTATTTCATTTTTAATATTAGTATTCGTGTATGTATATGCTATGTTAGGTTTTTAGGGACAAAAGTACTGAAAGAAATGTTTTTTTGTTCACTTTCATTTCATTGTCATTTCTCGCATTTTACCCTAAGCAACATCGGTTACATCTGCTAGTATAATATAAATGTGACACAAAATGAAATTATTTCAGATTATTTTCCTGTGTAAGGCTGTACACATTCTGTAGTAATATGTTTACTTTAGCCCCCCAGTGGCTCAGCGGTATGTCTGCGAACTTACACGCTAAAATCCGGGTTTCGATACCCGTGGTGGGCAGAGCACAGATAGCCCATTGTGTAGCTTTGTGCTTAATTCAAAACAACAACAACAACAATGTTTACTTTGAACAAAAACATACTACAACAAACTATCTCTCACCTGTAACTGCAGTATTTAGCACCTGTAGTTAATTTTTAGCTTCAATTTGTGTAGGTTTTCTTTAACGCAATATCTAATGTTTCAAGAGCCGTAATAAAACGATCTAACCATTGCTGGTAGTGGGCGTTGCGCTTTCTTCTACCACCACCAGCAGCTCCTCCACCAGCACCACCACCAACACCAGGATTACCACCAGCAACTCCACCAGTTCCGGCAATTCCACCAGTAGCAGTAGCAGTATTAGCAGCAGCAGCTTGAGTAGCAGCAAGTGTTGCTGCCATATTTGCATTCAAAGTTTGTATGGAATTGATTAGAAAGCCTGCAAGAGGGATGAGGAATGATGCTATTCCTATGATGAATGCTATACCCAATCCGATCAGGAAAAATAAAGGTGAACCAAGTCCACCACCAAACTGCCGAACCGAAACTGGTGAAGGGTTAACATTTGTGTCGTTTTTGTTTTCTTCATGTGCAGAAGTAAGATTAATTAGGACGAGAAACAAAATGGACTGGATATAGCAGTCAAATGAACGTGACATCTCTGTAATACAGAGGAAACAAGAAGACATTAGAGACTATCTTAGTTATGAAATTCAAATTTATGTTTTACTTGTTTTAAACTTTAAATAACAGAAGAGAATTTTAAACTAACATTGATATATATTAGTAATTAATACAATTAAATGATGTTGTAAACTATTGTTAATATACTCTATGCACTTAACATTGAAACTATAAAACAGAAAAAATAAGTTATCGTTTAAAAAACCTTATATTTATTTTTTAAAGAAACTTGAAAATTCTACTTTAGACTTGTGACATGAAATAACATACATTAGCATATCTGGAGTAAATACTTGTACGTAAAAATAAAAAATAACCTGAGTTCGATTTGTAAACTTTATCTCCGTTTCTAATACAACTTTCAAAAATTTGATGTCTGTTTAGTACCCAGGCTGATTTGTGAAAGATAAGAGTAACCATAGTGGTATTTATTACAAACAACTGAAGAAATGGTAGAGTTTGAGAATAATAACTAGTTAACGATAATGATTGACAGATTAAAGTCAACTCACAAAAGGCTATAAATTTTGGAAGACGATTCTTCAATTAGCACGATATACTTATGTACATAACGATACGATGTAGTTATGAAGTTGAGAAAATTACTCATTTACCAATAAGATACTCCAAATAGCCATCCTTGTTTCTCATGCTATCTGCTATGCATGAGCTGAAGTCATGGCTTTTACTTTTGCGTAAATGTTGTTTTTTTTTTTTTGTTATTGTTAAGCACAAAACAGTACAACTAGTTATTGTGGTCTATGCCGACCACAATGATCAAACCCAGAATTACAGTATTATAGGTCTCCAGTCTTACCTCAAATACAGAAGAAGGTAATATAAGTAGATAATTATGCTATTATAGCAAATAAATATTGAATTTATCCTTATTTATTAATTACGGTCTCCGCTATCTCAACTGGACATTTCATAACTTTAGAATTCAGGGCTCGTTCCCACAGTAGACAGAGCATAGAACGTTCACTGTGTAACTTTGCGCAAAGATAAGTGCAGTAAAACGGAACAACATACTAACTAACACGCACACCTAGCTTCCTATAGAATGCATGTGTTAACTCAGTGATAACGATGTATAAAATTTTGAGAGCAGCCTATCGCTGTGTTCAGTTGTGCTCTGAGCACACTGAATGTACCAGATAGTTCATAGTTAGTAACAGTAAATAACGTGAAATTCAAAGTAGAAAAGCAGACAGCATCTTTAAAAATGAATAGAAAGTAATATAATTTCACTCTACTTAGTGACAACTGGTATTTGATATTTTATACTTCAAAGATATTGTGTTTGCGACCCACAGGCTAAATAATATTGTTATTCCTGACTCAGAACTGATAATAAGAAAAAGGGACATTGGACAGCGGTTCATACCACTAACAAACTGGCGAAATTTTCTGATACAGTCATAGCGGCCCAGAGTTGAAAGTTTGCGATGTTTTTCGCACTAGACGGCGGCTTCTAACACAGACATTTGGATATACAGCACATAATGCTAACCACAAAACTTCGCACAACCGTTACATCTAATGGCACGTCATAACCAGGTGGTTAGGACGCTCGCCTAGTAATCTGAGGGTCGCGAGTTTAAATCTTCGTCACACCAGATATGCTTGTCCTTTTAGCTGTGGAGACGTTATAATGTGACGGTCAATTCCATTATTCGTTAGTAAAAGAGTAGCCCAAGAATTGGCGATGGGTGGTGATGGCTAGTTGCCTTCTCTCAAGTCTTACACTGCTAAATTAGGGACGGCTAACACAGATAACCCTCGTGAAACTTCGCGCGAAATTCAAAAGAAACAATCCCTAGCATTTAAATCGTTTAGGAAAAAAAATGTGAATGAATAAACATATTATTATCTGATTCAGATTTAGTGTAAATATTTTCATAACATTTAACAGGGTATGAATTTCGTAAGACTATCGAACTATATATAAACTCTAAACGCTACATATACCATTAATTGCTAGATGATGGAATAACTCACCTCACAACACTTGATGTGTTATAAACTCTTGAAATTTCAAACCCTTGCAGTACTAAGATTTACTGTCAAAGGTTGGTTTATATAGTCTGCAGAATGACAGTACTCTACCTTGGCCCTAAACATTTACCATCCTCCACACTGTTAACTGGACTGAAATAAAGGAAACCACACCTCACATTTTAATCGCACCTTTTCTCATGCCATTCACATTACATAACATTAATTTTTATGTTTGTCGAAATGTCTTAGTGTTACTAGATTAATTTGGCCAATATGGTAGGTTATTTTCTGAAAAGTTTATTGTTCTTTAGGACTTTAGGAAACAGGTCATGCTTTAAACGATATTTGAACAGAAACAAAAAAAAATATTTGGAAATTGCCCAACACAGTAAGTTTTATTTGTTGTTTTGGCTTAACAGAAACTCTCCTTCCAAGAGCACGAATCTGATTCTTATCAAGTCAGTCAATTCGGTACAAAATAACGTGCATTTTTGTGTTAATATTGTTGTAAAAAACGCTAATTTATTTTATTTGGCGCATTTTACTCAAAGAGAAAAATTAATCATTGAGAAAAAACATATTTAACCTTAAAATGAACTAAGGGATTGACATAAACCTCATCAAATGTATAAATATATATATTTCTAAACATATAAAAAATAACACAAACTGAAACCTCTGGAAGAACTATGGAGTTAAATATTTTTCAGAATTATAATTTCATTACTGAAAGTGTGTTTCGTATTGAGAAAGTCCTACTAAGGTAATCAGCAAATTATTCCTCTAATTTTAAAGTTACTCATATAAGATCTCGCATTTATCTGTACTATTTATTCTTAGGGTTTGGGGCCCGGCATGGCCAAGCGTGTTAGGGCGTGCGACTCATAATCTGAGGGTCGGGAGTTCGCATCACCGTCGCGCCAAACATCCTCGCCCTTTCAGCCGTGGGGGCGTTCTAATGTCACGATCAATCCCACTATTCGTTGGTAAAAGAGTAGCCCAAGAGTTGGCGACGGATGGTGATGACTAGCTGCCTTCCCACTTGGGCTACTCTTTTACCAGCGAATAGTGGAATTAAAAATTACATTATAACGCCCCATGGCTGAAAAGGCGAGCATGTTTGGTGTGACAGGGATTCAAATCCACGAATTACGAGTCCAGTGCCTGGCCATGGACGGCTAGCGGAAATAGCCCTCGTGTAGAGTTGCGCAAAATTCAAAAACAAATAAACAATTCATTCTTAAGGAATATTTATTCCATGGAATGATAAAAAGGCTAAACCTAGCAATACATAGTTTATTTCAGACAGCATATAGTCGAAGTTTATCCCTTAGAGAACGTTATCGGAAAAGTTGTCACTTTTTACATTTTGTTCATACAGTAGATTTTTGTCGGTAAATGAATTTTGTATGTATATTTATGACAAAGCTACTAAGACACTCTGCTACATTTCCATAGGGAGGGCTGTAAGTTCACAGTGCCTTATCGACTATCTTTTAAATTAAGACTTTGACTGTGGGAGTTGTGTAAATCACATGTATTGAAACCCAGCTCTTAAGATCCAAAATCTGAATATATACCTCGGGGCTAACAAACGTCCAAGCAAATAACGCTCCATATCATGTATTTATTTATTTCAATTTATTCCACGAATGTTTCAGTGCATAAACTGAACAGATAAACGTTTACAGACAATTATCAGTAATTTCTTTGTTTACAGTAATACGTACATTTCAAGTTTGACCTCCTACGTATATTTCAAGTTTGACCTCCATCTTTTTCTACTTAGAAGTGAGATACATTTTAAAATTTATTAAAATACTAAGAAAATAATTAGATTGAAAAAGTTGAATAATACGGTGCTAGTCTCGTTTTTTCATAAATATGTGTATATATTTCACAGTTATCCGTATTATATAAAAGGTAGACAAATGATTCCTCAGTTCTGTATAGTTTTTATGAAATAATTATGCAAAAATACAGTTGTAATTCCTAACAATTACATGATCGTCCTAGCACATCTGTAAAGAAAAACAGTATACGGGTGTAACATTTATATAAGAATACAGTATGATTTTGAGTACGAGAGGACACTCAAGTTTCTGTTTTTCTGAACTTAGTTTACGAACATTTTATTTTCTCCAGAGACATAAAAGGAATGTTCGAAAAGTCCGTTGCTCGACTCAAAAAGAAAAGATAAAATGGTTTAACTATAATTAATTTATCAATATAACCTCCTCTTAATCCTCTACATTTGTAACAATGGTGTTCTAAAGCCTTCATGGCCTCCTAAATCAATTCTTCTCTGTCTTAAGTCTATGATTGAATGGTATGCACGAGACTGTCATCACACTATAATCTTCTGCCTTTCAGAAAGATTTTAAAGTTAGGGAATATAAAAACAATCACATGGAACTATTTCCTGTGAGTAAGGTATGATTAAGTAAATATAAGCCAGCATCATGGGTAGTGTTCAAAGCAACATGTATTTTATAATCTTGTGGATTGTCCTGATGCAAAATAACACCGTAATGACGGAAGAGAGCATTGTTTTGATAGACGAGAACATTGAAATGATGGAAGAAAACATTATACTGATGGAAAAATACATTATCCTGACGGAAGAACACAGCTTTTTGGAGCAGTTTTCTTCTATTTTCTCTGATTTCTTGGTGCAAGTTGTTGATTAAAGATAACGTACAGTCTCCTGGCCTTCTTACGAATAATGAACTCGTAAAATGCTGTTAGCATCAGTAAACATTGATTTCATGACCTTCCAAGCAGAGGGCTATGACTTGAGCTTCTTTGAGGTCGGTGAACTTGACTATTTCCACTTCAATCTTTACAGTTTTTATCTCTAAATCAAAGCAGCGAACCTACTTTTCTTCCATAGTTATAAATCTATTGAAACACTTGAAGTAAGCTTTGGATTTCAACCACTTGGACCCGTTTCTGTTCAGGTGACAACATTTTTAAACATATCTGGCACTGACCTTACTGTTACCCAAACTGTCATTCAAAATACATAATACGATACTTTTACCGATTTCTACTTCCTCTGCTAACTTTATAATGATAATCTTCCTATCATGTACAACCAGATAATGAACCTTATCTACAGTTTCTCTTGCGGTCGATATTGAGAGCCGACCAAACTTCAGATCAGCTTCACATTATTTTCTACCAGGTTCAAACTCAGTACAACATTTAACATACTGGAAAACTCTCTCTAGAGTTATAGTGTAAAACAAGGAATACTTCTCTAACTGTGTTATAAGATATAGAATACTTCTATAACTTTATTATAAGACACAGGATACTTGTACAGTTAAGACAAAGAATATTTTTATAGCTACAGTGTTAGAGTACAAATATTTCTATAGTTTAATTGTAGAAGGTCTTGATTCTACCAAAAATTAGAAGAGTTGAATATTTATATTGTCATTCAAAGTAATATATATATGTATATTTATTTATTTTGATTTTATGTTACTACTTTTGTAATATTAGTGTAAGTAATAACTAAAGAAGGAAAATCTTACACATATGATATTTCCAAGGAATATTTCACACAGCTCAAGAGGTAAATAACATTTTATGGTGAAAATTCTGCAGATAAAAGTTTACGTCAATTAAAGAATGTGTTGAATGTTTGTCCTACGACAAACTCCCATCGTTCCTACTAGATTTATCCCCTAGAATATTCAATACTTTTATTTGTTTACATTTCTTGTATTAGTTTTGTTCACAGTTCTCTCTTCCCAATTAATTTGATTACAATGACTCTTCAGTTGATCATTTTATGTAAATATGAATAAATATATTGTTGTTCTTGAGAGATTTCTTAATAGAATGGTATACGTAAGTAATATGAATGGTATACGTTAGTAATATGAATGGTATACGGAAGAGCTATTTCACGTCATGTCAACAGTACAGTTTATTCTAAATAAAACCTTATTTTGCAATCTCCTTTAGCTGTTATCAGAAGGGAGGGAAAGATTAAGAACGCATAATTTAAATTATGAAAAGATATAAATATCAAGTATTTATATCCCTTCAAAAGAGCATAAAAACATTGTACTGTTCTTGTTTTTCGTTTAACTTTTTATGTACAAATACAGAAGCTTAGCTCTTCTTAATGTTGGACTGACAGAATAAAGAGATGGGAGCTAATTAATAGCACACACCGCCTCGTGTTACACTAACCAAATAGTGAGACGTGACTCGAGTCACACTTACTGAATAGTAAATTTTCACCGTAAATTTTATAAACACCCACAGCTCAAAGTGCGGAACGTGTTTATACAGCAAGGGGATGCGAATAGTAAATCCTCTTATTGTCAGTACATGAGATTAAAGCTGGCTGCAACATTTGTTACTATAACGTACAAACGCACCATTCAAAAAATTGAATTCACTGTCCACTTGAATGTTTTTTCTAGTTTGTTTGCATTATCGATATACAAATGTTATTTTGAACTGTTAAATTGAACTACAATTATGGACTTCTATCACAAGATAGACGAAAAATATTCAATTAATTTATGAATACTTTTAGTAAGGAAATTTAATTTAATTATAATAAGTGTTTGAATTTTCATTAACTATGTATCATGTTTTTAAAGTATTTTTAGTTAAGGTTTTAATTAAACTTTAACGCTACTATTAACACTTTAATTTATTATGCAAAATTTTATGAAATGAGGTTTAACATTTTGTTTCCTTGAGGCTAATCGGTAATCTTTAGAGTTAAAATTCGGAGTTCGATCCTTGTGATGGATACAGCTCAGATAGTTTATTGCTTAAAAACAAAGAAACAAACAATGCTGAAAAATTACAATAGTTTGTTTTACACGTGTATAATTACCTAAAGTCATTAAGAAATGTTTCTTTTTCTCAACTTTAAGACCCGGAAACGCAATTTTTTGTTTTTGTTTTTATGTTGCACCATGACTGTTTATGAAGAAAATGGGAGATGGCACGTAACACAGAGCTGCGTGTTTGGCAAACAAACGTGTAATTGTCTATCCTTTGTGCACTACTGTATATTCATTTTGTTATTAGCGTTTGGCTTGTGAACATGTAAATTGTCTCCTTTGTGTCACATTTTCTGTGTAAATTTAGCCACACTATTTTGTTTATGCCAAATGCACTTAAACTGAATTGAAAGAAATGTATTTGTAAATGGTTCTGTTCCTAAGTTTTACTGGTACATCACTGTGGGCTTGTGGGTTTTACTTGTAACAAAAACACATTGGGTTATCTGCTGAATCCATCGAGTACATTACTGAACAATAACGTTTAACAATAGACACATGGATAGCTAAGTGTTTTGTAATTATATGTATATATTCATAGTAAATTCTCCAGATTCGCACAAACAACCAATTCGTATTATGTTATTTTTAAAGATGCAATTAGAAATTTCAAAATCATGCTTTTCTACTTTACTCGGCCCTCTGTAATGATTAATTAATTATTATATACCCACTTCATTTGCTTACTAGAAACATTTAGCGACGTTAGAGAAACCGTTCATTTTAACTCCTCATTGTTCGAAGTGTTCAGCTGTAATATATTAGGAAAGATACAAACATGTTTTACCATTCAGTCAAAGTTTTAACATATGCACTTTGAAAAGATACCGACATGTTTTGCCATTCAGTCACAGTCTTAAAATTTATACTTTATAGTATTTATTAAAAGGCATGTAAATCCCAGTTCATGATTAGGACATTCTAATGTAATTGTTTATTTTTTTTACTTTTTCGAATTCCGCATTTGAAGAATTCTACTTTTGAACATAAGATGGTAATAACGCCCCCACGTGGGACAGCGGTAAGAATACAGATTTACAACGCTTAAATTAGATGTTTGATTCCCCGCATACAACGAAATGTGGTTTTGCACACAAAAAACAAATAAAGTAGCTTGGTCATAATTTAATTATAACGGTACTACATTTTAATCTTTCGTAATAAAATTCAGAGTCTAATGATATATGCTATTGAGAAATAAACCGACGAAACACCGAAATACTAGGGAATTTTGTGATTGTTTTTGCTGAAAACGGAAAAAAGACTAAAATTAGTTTTAAAAATCATATTGCAGATCCAGGTATATTTATAGAGTAAGCGTCGTAATGCTATGGCGTTTATAAGTTTTAAATAAATAAATAAAATGTTTTAACAACACATGAAAAAAGAACATATCAATCAAATTAACATTACTCTAACATCAACTAAAGGATAACAGTTACACACAATTGAATTAAACAGCTAGCTTCACTTTTAACAAAGACAAAACCTGGTGGAAATATGATAAACCAGTTGCTGTTTTTGAATTTCGCGCATAGTTACACGATGACTATCTGCGCTAGCCGTCCCTATTTTAGCAGTGAAGACTAAAGAGAAGGCAGTCCTTATCACCTACCGTCAACTCTTGGGCGGCTGCTTTTTTACCAAATAATAGTGGGATTAAACGTCACATTATAACTCCGACAAAACTGAATTTACGAGCATGGTTGGTATGATTGGGATTCGAACCCGCAACTCTTAGATTGGGAGTTGAGCGCCTTAACCATCTGGTCATGCCGAGTCTCATTAATATCTTCTATTGCAATGATACCATGTGTTATCTTTTACTAATGAATAGTGGGACTGATTGAAAATTTATAACGCCTTCACGGCTAAAAGGGCGAGCATGTTTGATATGGCGGGGATTCGAACCCGGGACCCTTATATTTTATATTTTTAGTTTAATTACCTCGCGGGTTTCAATCTCCGTTATACCAGCTATGCTCACCCTTTCGGTTGTGGGGCGTTATTATGTGACTGTCAATCTCACTATTCGTTTGTAAAAGAGTAGCACAAGAGTTAGCGCTGCTAAACTAGGGACGACTAGAACAGACAGCCCTCGTGTAGCTTTGCACTTAATTCAAAACAAGTTTATTTACTGAATGAAAACAAAATAACACTGAAAGTTTAAAAAGTTTATTTTTTACAAATATGCAAACATTTTGGCCGAGACTGTATTTGCCAATTCCCAAAATAATTTATAATATTTAGAGTAGAAACTTTCTTACATCATTATGACACGTAATTACTTTTAAGAAACTTTTTATTTTGCGTTTTATATGAAAAAAAACTTAATGCAATTTTTATTCAAAAATACGAATCAATACACGGATCAAATTACATTCCCAATAAAAACGTGCTCACTTTCGTGTTACACGTTATCAGTTGTATCTGTTGTCCCAATAAATAAAAGAGGAAAAAAGTATCCAGAGCACACGACAGTAAGTAATGTTTTCTGCAAATAATCACGTATTATTTATCAAATAATATTACTTACTAAACTATATATATTAAATAAATAAATACGTAACATTTTGTTGCACAGTACTATCTAGTAAAGAAGATCTATTATACAAATAAACAAGTAACATTTATCCAGTAGTATTATCCAGTAAACAAGATTCTATTATACAGATAAACATGTAACGTTTATCCAATATTATTGACGAGTAGACAATATCAAAAACACAGGTAAACACGCAATATTTATCCAGCAGAATCATCAAGTAAACAAGATATATCATACAGATAAACACGAAGCATTAGTCCAGCAGTATTATCTTGTTTGTTTTGTTTTGAAATTTCGCACAAAGCTACTCGAGGGCTATCTCTACTAGCCGTCCCTAATTTAGCAGTGTAAGACTAGAGGGAAGACAGCTAGTCATCACCACCCACCGCCAACTCTTGGGCTACTCTTTTACCAACGAATAGTGGGATTGACTGTCACATTATACACCCCCACGGCTGGGAGGGCGAGCATGTTTAGCGCGACGTGGGGGCGAACCCGCGACCCTCGGATTACGAGCGCACGCCTTAACGCGCTCGGCCATGCCAGGCCCAGTATTATCTAGTAAGATCTACAAGCATTAAGATGTCAGAGTAATTCTACTTTTAAAAAATTTACATAAAAGAAACTATATTTAAGAAACTTATATTCAAGCATCTTGCCAAATTATGAAACTTTCTTAAGCCTCGTTTTTGTCGAACTTATTCATGGCTAACTGAAAAGTAGAAATTAAATCGAAGAAATCTTCGAACATTAAAGTGTTAATCCTTTCATGCGTCATTTCCCTCTTCCGGCGGCCAGGAACAGCTGTCGATACCGTGGTGGTTAGGACAGTTTGTATGGCTGTTGTTGTTGTTTTGAATCAAGCACAAAGCTACACAATGGGCTATCTGTGCTCTGCCCACCACGGGTATCGAAACCCGGATTTTAGCGTGTAAGTCCGCAGACATACCGCTGAGCCATTGGGGGGCCGTGTTTGTATGGCTCTTGCTAGAATAGCAAGAAAAGACAGTCCAATTATTTCCAGTCCGACCAAAACAATGGGAATCACTATTGGAATTCCAAGAAGAAAAAGGAAGGGGAAGATGGACAACGGCGATCCACATGAATCGACGAATTGTCGTGAAATGTTGGACTTTGATTCCCAGGGTTTTACAATATTTTGGCTAGTTTCCGTCGGAAAAACAATTCTCATAAAAATAACACAGACGAAATGTAAGCAAAATAGAAAGGTTGTTGATAAATTTTTTCTGGGTGCTGGAAAAATATATTGTACATTATGTTTCCATCTGCTTTTTAACATCTTAGTCTTCATTAATTTGACATTGAGAGAATTATTTGTTTGTTTTTTAATTTCGCGCAAGGCTACTCGAGGGCTACCTGCGCTAGCCATCCCTAATTTAGCGATGTAAGACTAGAGGGAAGGCAGTTAGTCATCACTACCCGCTGCCAGCTCTTGGGCTACTCCAACAAACAGTGAGATTGATCGTAACATTAAAACGCCACCACGGTTTAAAGGGCAAGCCTGTTTGGTGTGACAGAGATTCGAACCCGCGACTCCCAGATTACGAGTCGAGTGCCTTAACCACTTGGCCACGCTGTGGACCCGGGTTTCGATAGCCGTAGTTGGCAGAGAAAAGATAGCCCATTGTATAGTTTTGTGCTTAATTAAATAAAAACAGTAATTTCCTACTAAAAACACTTAATCCCATAATAAAGTAATAAGTTAGTTAACAGAATCGACTAGACGTATAATCCGTATTTTTACATATTATTTTATTGTTATTAATTTAGTCGTAGACAGACTATAACACTAGTAAGTAACATAAACAGATGCTCTTACTTTCTAAAGTGTCAGCTATAGGACAAAATAACAAAACTTGTTAAAGTGTCGCCTCTTAACTCACAAGGAATCAAATACTTTAACATTTGTTAAGTTTATATATGATTCCCGTACGATCCTGAACTTTCATTTGAAGCAAAGTTTAGCGTTTTCTTCAGGAACAGTTAAACATTTTTTTGTTTAGACAACTCATGATATACAACGGAAGAGTCCCGGAAAGAAAGAACCAGACAAGTGCAATTCTATGTAACACCACTCAGGCAAGAAAATTGATTAGAACTGAATGCGTTGTTACATGTTTCAATTCATCGATGTCTGCGTTACCTAAAGTACTATTTTCATGGTAAAATAGTAGAATTGTTAAGTTCGATGTCACGTTCCAATGTCATGAGAAAATTTCTGTTGAGTCTCCAAGAAAGCACAGAACGTGATAAGATCGCGAACGTGCACATTTAAGTGTACAAAATCATTTTTATAAACTTCTGCTGTTCTTCTATTTCAGTTTAAAGTGAATCGTTTCCCCGCTCTTAGAAACAGCTTGCAAACAGTTCAAACTTTTAAAATGAGATTTTTTTATTTCCGCTTAATACAATATGAAAGAGAGCTTAAATGTAAGAAGTTTAGTAAGTCTACTTGCGTTAAAAGGAAGCAAAATATACTAATTATTAATTTCTCTATATTAAAACATTTAATGAAATTTACCTTCTTTTTGCTATCATTATTGAATATTCACTAAAAAGATGTTAACACGTATATACAAACATATACAAAGCCAATAGTGGAAGTATATTACTATAAATTAAACACGATTTTTATAAAAGGAGTGACAAGAAAAGATGATGCAGTTCCACAAATAAGATTCGTAAAATATGAAATAATTTCATTGTACAGGGTGGCCCGTAAGTCCTTACCCATCCATATGTCTTATGTATCCAGTGTATCTGTGAGGTGTCACCAATATTCTTGCACTCATGTACCCACGTACTTGTCACAATACGCTCTTCAAGTGTAAATGAACTTACGTCGGCCATATTCCTCTAAAAAAAAAAGAAACAAATTTATAATACACGCGTAATTGAATATAAAATAGATGGGTAGGGACTTAAGGGCCACCCTGTAGAAATAAAGGCCAAGTTATGTTTAATTTGCACGAACGAATGTAGACATATTTGCTACTTAAGCAAAAATTGAAAATGCTGTCAGTAGCCAAATGTTCTGTATCATAACCACCAATAAACATACAAGTATCATGACATGAACAGGATGTCGTAACTTCTAGTCAACGTTAACTTTAGCCAGCCTATTTGTGAAGTACACAGAAGTGCTTGGATACAGAAGAACTTGATTATTTTTCTCTCTCTCTTATTGTGTGGCTCAAAGGTAAACGTAAGCAGTGACATATTTAGGTAGGGGCTAGAGAGGGCTCAACCTCAGGGCCCATGGTCTTAATGGGGGTCCGTTGATAATTTTATTCCATGTAAAATACCATGGTATCTGGGACCTACAAAAAATATTAGCTCTTGAGCCCACCAAACCTTAAATCCGCCACTGAAGGTGAGGGCATATACGCTAAAAATCGAGGTTTGATACCATAGAAAGCAGAGCGCACTGTGTAGCGTTACATGTAAACACATATAAACAAACAACTCTACTTTTAGCTGCAAAGGTGTGAAGTCGTTTCCTAAGATATACTTTATTAAATTTAGTACGACTTTTCTTTACATTTAGAATGATTATTTTACGTTGTCGTGTCCATGAAGACAGTTGTTAACAGGCCAGACAATGAAGGCAACGAATGTAAATTGCGTGCGAGGTAGTTGATATTATTGAAATTAAAGTTAATATAAAACTGTTATTTTACTTCTCCTTCCCCCTGATTTTGTATTTGTATTTTTATATTTGTAACAAACCTCCTTAAGGCAGTCTGAGCTAGTGATTAGAGAAGAGGCAGCCAAAACAGCAGCACCTACTCACTAACCTAGGCATGTTAATGTATATACTTAGGCAAGGTTTACGTTAAATGTCAGCCAACCAGTGACTAGATGGAAAACAGCCAAATAAGCAGTATATACTCACTAAATTTAGGCATTCTGACGTACAATTACGCATGGTTTACTATCGATATAAACCAACAAATTACAGTGGTACCTACCCACTAAAACTAGGCCTCTTATTTTTATTCCAAGGCAAGGTTTACGTTAAATATCATCCAACTATTGACAGGAGGGAAGGCGGCCACATCACTAGCACTTACTCAGGCCTGTTAATTTATGACTACATGAGGTTTACATCGAATTTAAACTATTAAAATCTAAGAGAAAAGAAAGAGCTTTTCTGTAACTAACAGTGAAGTTTCAACTTTTTGTTACGTAAACTGAATGTGTTGTTACTTGTTTCAACTCGCTTGGCTGTTTTAGAGTTTAAAATATTGTAATTTAAATAAGTATTGTATTGTTTGTTTGTTTTTCGTCTCGAAAATCTGGAACAGCTTAATATGTTTGGTTAAATATAGCTCAAGGGATTAAAATTTCAATAAATATCTGCCAGATACGAATGTGGTTGCATATGAAATATATATATATATATATCACTTTATAATATATTAAAAAACCATTGGAAAAGTTAGCGACTGTATAGCCTATTAATGTATCATGCCTTTTAACAGAACTTTGTTACACATTTTGCAGCCCGTAATCTGAGGGTCACGGGTTCGAATCACCGTCACACCAAACATGCTTGCCCTTTCAGCCGTGAGGGCGTTATAATGTTATTATCAATCCCACTGTTCGTTGGTAAAAGAGTAGCCCAAGAGTTAGCTGTGGGTAGTGATGATTAGCTGCCTTTCCTCTAGTCTTACACTGCTAAATTAGGGACGGCTAGCACAGATAGCTCTCGTGTATTTTTGCGCGAAATTCAAAAAAAAAAAATACATTTTGTATCGTTTGAAGGTTACATATTTTATTGTTAAACGCTAACAGCGATTCTTTGGTAGTATTATTCATTTATGTAGCAAAAAATTATATTTCTACAAATTTATGGTTCTGCTGATTCTGTTCCCAGAGCAGAAAAAAATATTAATTTAAAAAAATGTAAAACAGTAGCAAAGATAATCAGTTAAGTTATAATAAATCCAACTAATCTGTGCCACAAATATAATAAAACCCATAAGAAATAACTACAAAATTCATGATAGCTTTATGTCTCTTAACAACGATAGGTTAAGGGTTCGAGATAAAATTCGAGATTCATTTCACTGCGATGGACATAGCAGATAACCGAAGGTGAATGTGCTCTAAAAAAGGCAAACGAAACTTTATCTCAACATTGCTTGTTCTTACGTAGTAAATGTGATTCCACTAAATATTTATCGTGCTTACAAAGAGTGTGTAAAAATCCTTTCTGACGTAAATTACACATACTTTAAAATGATAACAATGTATTTAGATCAATAATTTTAGGTTTACAAGATGACATCCGTAAACAAAGAATATTGACCAACTGTAATAAGCCATATCCTACCCTACCCTGGCAACCAAAGTGCAGCGTCTTGAAACAGGTAAACCTACGGGTCAGCATTCAAAGCTGCGCACACGTTCCAGGTAAAAGTGTGCAACATGATCGAAAAGGATCTATGTTTAAAAAACGAGCCCAACGTGGTTTGGGTTCACTTTACTTAGACTTCCAGTTATGTCTCTCACTAAGCTATTGGTTCTTCAACAACTGAAGAATGAAACGGTTATTTATACTATTTCCTATCAAGTAATTTTGGTAAAGCCTATGAATTTCGGTGCAACTAAGCTGTTGAAATGGACGACGGAAAACTCCCATTAACTTACATTGGATGGATTATGAAAAGCATTCAAGAAATAGGGATGGGTCTAGACACGACAGCATTACAACAGAGCCTTTTGAAATAGGAACTACAATGTAAAACTATTGTCGAGTTCCAACTTTACCAGATAGAATATGACAGATATGTGAGAATTTAACCACTAGGTGAAACTTCAAAATATTTTAATATAATAGATTCAATTATGTTGAACATGTTGTTTATTAACTGTTTTCCTTTGATGATTACTTCAGTTGACGCATAGAATTAAAAGATGAGAAAAACGGGAATAATATGGTGTCATACAAACATAGCAGATAGACGAGAAGAGGGAATAGAATGTGATATCAGTTACTTATAACGAAAGGATGGGAAGACGAGATATAATGTGATTTTAGTTTAAGCACAAAGCTATACAATGGGCTATCTTTGCTCTGCCTTCACGTATATCAAAACCAAGTTTCTAGCGTTGTAAGCCCACAGACATATCGCTGCGCCACTGGGGGTATGTCCAACAGACATACTGTAAAGACGGAAAAGGAAGCACTTTAAATGTCATGATGTTTTAACTTTTTTTTTTTTGCTTTTATGGTAAACTGAGTGATTGTAACTTTAAAATAATTTTTACAAGTTTTTAAAAGTGTAAGTGATTTTAACTGAAACAGGCTAGAGTAATTTCTTTCGGTTAATACACATAGTTAATTTTCAGTTCATAGGGGAAAAGTTAAAATTTCGTTGATTTATAATTAAATGTTAATTAGAAATAAATAAAAAAATGTGATAAACGTGACTATATGATGATTCGGTGGGCCCGGCATGGCCAAATGGTTAAGGATCGCTAGACTTTTAAATGAGGATTGCGCGGTCGAATCCCTCTCACACCAAACATGCTCTCTCTTTCAGCTGTGAGGGTATTATAACGTTATCTCCAATCCCACTATTCGTTGGTAAAAGAGTAGCCTAAATGAAGGATAGCACTCATGTAGTTGTGCCCAAAATTAAAAAACAAATACGCACTTGTACAAAAGTTAATAAATCAAGGAAATTTTGTAACTAACTTAATTGTAAGAATAAAAAGGAACTGCATGCTTTTCATAAACCAGATTCCATTCTAGATTTCAAAATTTTAAAATGTTTAATAATTAGCGTTCAAATCAAAAGAATAAAGATAATAACTAAGAAATACTTGATTGATATGAAAATGAGTCAAACATTTACCAAATATGTGCATGTATATATTTGTTTGTTTATTTGTTTTTTTCATTTCGCGCAAAACTACACGAGGACTATCTGCGCTAGTCGTTCCTAATTTTGTAGTGTACGGCTAGAGTGAAGGCAGCTAGTCATCACCACCCACCGTCAACTCTTGGGTTACTCTTTTACCAACGAATAGTGGGATTGATTTTCACATTATAACATTTTCATGGCTGAAAGGGTAAGCATGTTTATTGCAACGGGAATTTGAACTCGTGACCCTCAGATTACGAATCAAGTGCTTTAACCACTTGGCCATGCCGGGCTCATATACACACGCACACACACACACACACACACACACACACATATATATATATACATAAGAAAATTTGTTCTTTTTAACTTTTCAGTTCCAAATTTTTTTTGTTTAAAAGTACATAAGTATTACAAAAATATAACCTATCAATGTTTATTTAAGACAGTAAATTGCTAGTCTGGAAAGATGAAGGTTATAAAACATAAGTGATTTGTTTTCACTTTAATATTGAAAGACAGATTATGCAGTGTACAATCTTAGTGAAAGTCTCATTATTATTATTATTATTATTTACTTGAAATAGTATAGCATGGTCGCTAGGCAATCGACTCACAATCTGTATGATTCGGGAGGGAAACCTGGCGTCAAACGAGCCATCCTTTCAGCGGTGGTGAAGCTACAATTGAGGGTCTATCCCATTATCCGTTTGCAAAGAATGGGCCAGGAACCGATTTTGGGTACCAGTAGCTTGTCGTAATTCAAAATTGCGGGATGGCTAACGGTCAAAACTCTCATGTAGCTTTGCGGAAATACTAATCAAACAAACAAACGAAATCTAGCACAAATAGTCTCTGAAAAAAAAAATTTTAAACTGTATTCTGTAATAAAATATTGCACACTCCGTGAAATGTAATACTACTATTTCACTATAGCAATTTAATATGTTTTTAAAATGTTTGTTAACCTGATGATGACCTAGAAATGTTGAAAGGTTATTCTCTGCTTATCAATAACCGTGTTAGTACACATATCAGCCGTTCTGAGATATATGTTTTTAAAACTGTTTAGCAAGTAATATGTGAAGTACTTTAGTAATTTTTTTAACAGAAGACGCATCATATGACCCCTAGCTTGAACAGTATTATTTTCTAGAAAATAATTGTTTCGAAAAACCAAGCTTGGCGGCCTTTATGATGTCAATATTAAGACGTCTTTATTAGATGGTCATTTTGACCTGTATTTTAGGAAAATGTTTCATTTCTATCGCCAAAGAAACAAATACAAATTAGCTTGTAAAATAATTTAGTTTATTATTAAATACTTTTGATAAACACGTCAAACATAAAGTAACCATAGTTAAGAAACACTCATAAAATACAGGTCTACCAAACGTAAAGGACTACACAAAAAATTTATTAATGTCTATATTGAAATTCCAGAATCGATGTACAATGATATAAATAAAATTGATTTTTATATATTATATGGTCAAGCTACGGTTTGTAAAATAATAAATTAATTAACCTCTCTCAATACCTTATTTTATAACTTCTCGATTGGTTTAAGTACAATAATATATATCGAAGAACAAATTTAAAATAAAACAAGAGAAAACGTAATTTTTTTGTGAAAATAGACGCGTTTTATTTTACAAAATAAATATAACTTTGAAATGTGTTAATTCATGAAATAAATATACATTTATTCAATTTGTTTCATTATTCTTCATGTCTAAACTTTTCTACCGATGAAGCAAATTTATTAAAATAATTCACAATCTGTTCTTCGAGTAGTGGTTTAGATGATTGTAGTTCCCTCTTGCGGCGACCAATTGAAGTACTTCCAGTTGTACCAATTCCTATCAGAGATAGGAGAGACGTTAGTATAGTTACAACCAAAGCTCCTAACGGAATTATTACGATACCTAACCATATTAGAATGGCAACTGGAATCAATGGCAGGAAAAGTAAACCCCATGGATTGATATATCCCAGAAAGGGAATGTAGAATAATCGGTTGCGTTGAAAATCAGCTAATCCACTGTTTTGTCGACCTCTAATGAGAAAGTCACTATTAAGATTTCCTGAATATCTGCTTTCTGAA
Source organism: Carcinoscorpius rotundicauda (assembly GCA_011833715.1). Classification (NCBI taxonomy): domain Eukaryota; kingdom Metazoa; phylum Arthropoda; class Merostomata; order Xiphosura; family Limulidae; genus Carcinoscorpius; species Carcinoscorpius rotundicauda. The sequence continues at coordinate 16,367,792 of CM022403.1, forward strand.
AAATCAGGATTCACCCCATCTGCTGGAAATTCTATAGAGTTAAAGGCATCTTCGTTGTTGTTTTCTCCTTTGTAACCGATTTCATTGTAACCTGCATTGTTATTATTCCGATGTTGGTAGTTGCATAAAGCAGAAGATATGGAAACGAACAATACAAAGCCCCATGAGATGGTCATTTTCTAATGAAATTTAGGTACAGGTCACGATTATTTCAATCTTATACCGCAGTAGATTTAAGTAGTGACCAAATGTATCTTCTCCAGAAACTGCGAAAAGAGAAACATAAAGACTAAATATATTTGAATTGCGAAGAAAAAGTTAAAATTCCAAACCATTTTTCAAACTGTAAATTAGCCTGTGTAAATTAGGCAATATAAAAACGATTTTGAATATACAAATTAGAAAGTAATTTGACAACCACGTCCGATATAGAGTAAACAATATTTCTATTTGTGTTATATTATTTTTATTTTACTAAATTAATGAATACATAATTAATTTAAAGGATTTTTTCTTCTATACATTAAAATATACAATATACACAATAAAATAAAAAAGAAACAACTAAACTTCCTTCAAATCAAGTAAAAGATGGAAAACAGCCAGTTCTGTATATTTTACTGATGAGAGCTTTTGTTTTGTTTGTTTGTTTTGAATTAAGCACAAAGCTACACAATGGGCTATCTGTGCTCTGCCAACCACGGGTATCGAAACCCGGATTTTAGCGTGTAAGTCCGCAGACATACCGCTGAGCCACTGGGGGGCATGATGAAAGCATATCAGCTCATATATAGAATGGCTCCGATATATTTACAGAGAATATTAATACCGAAATTGAAGTAAAATAAAACAAAATCAAAAGGAAGGTTTTTATTTTGTTTTGAATTTCGTTCAAAGTTACACGAGGGATATCTGCGCTAGCCGTCCCTAATTTAGCAATGTAAGACTGGAGGGAAGGCAGATAGTCATTACTACCCACTATCAACTCTTGGGCTACTCTTTTACCAACGAATAGTGGGATTGAAAATCACATTATAATACTCCCACGGCTGAAAGGACAAGCATGCTTGGTGTGACGGGCATTCTAACTCGCTATCCTAAGATTGCGAGTCGAGTGCCTTTACCACCTGGCCATGTCGGGCCAAGAAGGAAGGACTACATTTAAAACAGCAAATCCAAACCTCTGAGTTACGTTAGTTTGTTATAACTACAGGGTGGTCGCTAGAAAAGCGGAAAATTTGAGGGTCAGATGAGATCATGAATAAAATGCGTGCTTACTCATTTCTATTTTGATTTCTTTACATCATGAATAAAATGCATTTTAAGCATCTATGAGTGTAATATAACATATGCCTTTAAAAATTTTGTAAAAGTTATTCTTTGTAAAAATAAATAGCTATTTGACAAATTTTCCGCTTTTCTAGCGACAACCCTGTAAAAACAAATAGAAACTAAAATAAAAAACGCTACACCAGTTGAAAGGATATTAGGGTACAGGTTATAATGTTGGAATCAGAATGTAACCTACGGAATTAAGATCTAGAATAAGCTGATAGTGATCCTAACAAGTAAAAAAACTAAAAATCGATTATTCGCTCATCCCACACTTGGTATTATTGGCACACAAAAAATATAGCAAATAAAAAGGGGAAAATTCTCATAGATTTATTTACTGAAATTCCGTGCAAAAGAATTTTAAGGGCCGCGACTATTGAGAATTCCCTCTTGTTTTTATTTTCCACTGAAAAGTATAACGGAAGTAAATACTTCTAGTTATAGATTAACTCAAATAACATTACATTTTGTACTTACTGTTTGAAGTTTTTCTGATAATAAATATGAAATTTAAGTCATTTGACGTGCCAGTGGGACAGAGGTACGTTTACGAACTTACAACGTAAATACTTCTCCTAGTTATACACTCAAATAGCATTACATTTTGTACTTTCTGTTTGAAGTTTTTCTAATAATAAATATAAAATTTAAGCCATTTGACGTGCTAATGGGACAGCGGGATGCTTACGAACTTACAATGCTAAACTCTGTAGTTGTTTTCATCGTAATGGACACAACATAGAACTCAATGTGGTTTTGCTTTAAAATGGTTCAAAAATTAACTCACCTGTTGATCAAATTAGCAGAGAAGAAATATTGAAAACAATTTTTCAATATAAAAGGAAAAGAAGCTTAAAAGATATACTTTGAGTAGATACACACCTCATGCATTAATGTTAGTTCTTTATATAGGAATGCTTCATTAGGTCTAGCCCGAATGATCAACAAACTGTTAACTTATAGGTCAGAGGGTAAGTGGACCAGTGGGTCTTCTTTTTCTTTCTTTTGATTGAGTTCGTAAACGTCAAAGTTAAGAGAATGGGGCGTTTATTTGATATCAACCGATATCAAATATCCTATTTAAGAAAGCACCGATACTTCGTATAAGTCATAAATGTCTTCTTCATACTTATGGGTCATGAGTAGCTGACCTTGACGAAACTAACGAACAACGGGTTCCAACTCTGAAAACAGGTGAAGGTCCGAAAGTTACCACTGAAACGAAATATACTAAGCAACTGAACGTGTTTTAGTTCATTTGGATTATTTTCACGTCATTAAGAAATAAACTTGCTTAAAGTACTGAAGTTTAAAAACTATATTATTTACTAAATGGCGTAACCGTCCCTTGTAATGTAAATTGATGATTAATGAAAGGTTATTTTGGGACATTAAATATTGCTTCCTAATTGTTAAAATCTCCCATAAAAACTGCAAAATACAAAATGTGAAACTATGCGTTTGCATACATCTCCATATGGACCCAAAAACATCCATATCAAATTTTGTAGAGATCCGTGTGGAGAGGTCGAAGTAATGGTAAACGAAATACAGAAACGCCCATAAAAATAGCAAAATGCAAAATTTGTATGTATTCCCCCATGGACTTAATGAAACTCTATACAACTTTTGATGAAGATCTATCGGGCTCAGCATGTCCAAATGGTTAAGGCTCTCGACTCGTTATCATTTCAGTCATGGGAGTGTTATAATGTGATGATCAATCCCAATAGTCGTTGGTAAAAGAGTAGTCCAAGAGTTGGCGTTGGGTGGTGATTACTAGCTGCCTTCTTTTTAGTCTTACACTGCTAAATTAGGGACGGCTAATACAGATAGCCTTGCATAGATTTGCGCGAAATTCAAAACCACACAAAAGATTTATTAACATCCTGCGAAGTAGTTACATGAATATACAACAAAGAGTATTATTATACTTACATAAATACATATATTAGAAGAGGTATTGTTTTGTATACATGAATTTTATAGCTCTTTCAATTTATACAACGAACCACAAGCAAGTTAACATTAAATAATAACATATATGTATTCGCACAATAAATTAAATTATTTACGTTTTTATGTTTCAAAATTGAAATATTTCAATTGTTAATGTATTTTAATATAGTTCTTCGTACAAATATGCAAACACAAAACCATATTTTTCCCTTGTTTGTACTCTTAATACATATGTTACAAAATATTAAATAATACATGCTCTGACTTGAGTCTTTCTATAAAAAGGAGAACAGAGCCATGATTTTGACATCGACTTTATCATCTTCCTATCTGAAAAGCTCTAACAAATATACAGTCTAGCTTTTGAAACCATCTGTACAACTAAATAATTAAGTAAATAAGTTGTTAGTATTGATACGTAGTCTGATAGGTTGCTAAGCGACCTTAGTTTTTTCAAAGTGCAACTTTTCGAAATCTAACCTATATAAAAGCCAGTATGTCACGTCACGCTTAATTTACCGAAATAGAAGAGGTAATAAACGCCAAAATGCACTTATTCAGATAGAATAGTTTAATTACTCTCTGCTCATTACGATTTTAGTGGTGTAGGGTGTAAAGGTGTCGTGAGGAGTTATACTGTGAAGCCTTATAAGTGTAGTGAATTTAGCCTAACGTAAAGACATAGTGTGGGATCATTTAGCCTACATCCAAGTGCATAAAATGTATCATGAAATTAAAATTATCAATTCAAGTTTAAACTTAAATCATTTCTGAACAAGTTCCAAATAAAACTTCTTTAATCAACGGAAACTCTACACTAAGAAATCAACAACTACTTTTCCAGTTTTGTTGTATATACAATTCATTTTATAATTTCAGTAGATTAGGCTAACAGCAATAATAGGTATTACTTTGTTGCTAAGCAACTATTACTTTGGTTTGAATTTCGCGCGAAGCTACACGAGGGATATCTGCACTAGCCGTCCCTAATTTAGCAATGTAAGACTGGAGGGAAGGCAGCTAGTCATCAACATCAATCGCCAACTCTCAATCTACTCTTTTACCAACGAATAATGGAATTGATCTTCACATTATAACGCCCCTACGGCTAAAAGGGCGAGCATGTTTGGTGTGGCGGGGGTTCGATCCCGCAACATTTAGATTACGAGTCGAGTGCCTTAAACATCTGGCCATGCATTGTTGGAACGTAGTGTTATCAATACGCACTGGCTTTTCTATATATTAGAAGTTATTAACCAAACTGATTTTTTACCAATAATTAGTTTATGAACACTCCACAAATTCATTTATTGAAATGTCTTACTACAGATTGACTCATAAAGGAATTTACCAGCATTTGACTGCCTCGATTGCACTTTTCTCCTTCTTTGTTAGTCAAATTTGATCTCGCCAAATTTATTTGTTTCAATTTACTATGAAGTGTGAGGTCAGGGTACATTGTGGGTTGGAAGTATTAGTACTTGTCCTATCATTTTTGACAGTCTCTACACTAATCTATTATAATAATACTCAATTTTGTCCTGGAGATGCTTGCACAACTTATTAACTAAATGTGAACGCATATTTGGATAAAAAGCGGATATATATATATATATACTTTGGTCTATTAACGAAAGAATAAAAACTAATTATGAAAATACGTCATCAGATTATCAGTTGTTTAATAACGTTTCACGCTATTATCTTAACTAATGGGTTTCCTGCTCGTAGGAGATTTGATTTATTTTTAAATCGAGATTAATTTCACATATAAAACAGCCACACAATATATGGTATAAAATTATTACTAATTTCACATATTAAACAGCCGTATAAAATGTGGTTTAAAATTATTACTAATTTCGCATATTAAACAGCCATATAATATCTTATTTATTATTACTAATTTCAAATGTAAATAAGCAATGTAATATGCGGTTTATTATTACTAATTTTGTATATAAAACATCCATGCAATATGTGGTCTACTAACATATAGCCCGTCTTAAATTTGTGTTTTTATTGAATTTTTACCTTGCGGAAGGATTTAGATATTACTGGGTTAGGCAAAGTTCCATTGTAATAACCTAATATTTTTCAAAGAGTTTGAGTTTTATTTAGCAAACATGTAATTATTTCTTAAAGTCAGTAAATGCATTATGCAGGAAAAGAAACTTAATTGATAAACAAAGTACCAGAATAATGTTACACAGTTTGTGAATCTATTCAATGTAACCAGTTTCACGGCTGTCTGTTTAATATGAGACGAAACCACACTTCTTCGTTCACATGTTCTCCCCCGTTGAAACGAACACGTTAAATAGTGTTTTTTATTTCGACCTTTATTTAACATCATCCATTGTTGCTGAAATAAGGCTTATTATCTCTTTATGACAATAATGATGTCTTCACTTTATTACAAAACAGGCAGTGTATCGAGGAATGCGAATATATTGTGTATACGTTCAGACGCATGGAGAGGTTAAGTGTAAACATACAGATAGGGAGTACATCTTTGTAGTTCGCCACTGGATAAGTGGTTAGGGGTTCTACTTGCTATCTGAGTGTCACGAGCTCGAATCCCTATCACATTAAATATGACTGGTTTGGCTGTGCTATAATATTGCCCCCATCAACCCCCCTCTATTCGTTGGAAAAAGAGGACCCCCAAGAATTGGCGGTGGGTGAAGATGACTAGTTGCCTTCCCGCTAGTCTTACACTGCTAAATTAGGGACGGCTAGCGTAGATACCTCTTGCGTATCTTTTACCAACGAATAGTGAGAATTGATCGTCACATTATAACGCTCCCCACGGCTAAAAGGGCGACCATGTTTGGTGTGACGGGGATCCAAATCCATAACCCTCAGATAAGGAGTCGAATGCCTTAACAACCTGGCCCTGCCGGTCCGAAGTAAAGGGATAGACTTGTGTTGGTTAAATAGCAGTAAAATATTTTAAAGAAGTTATTTGTACTTGTGCAGAATTTTCCCAGTAAAAAAAAAATGTTTTTATATAATAAAATAAAAAACACATGTTACACATTGTAAAAATTATATTTATTTTTGTTGTTATTACATATTACATTAATTTCGGGAACTTGGAAGTTATTCCAATTGGCATCATGATTTAGAACCATAATATTCTTGAGTTATCAACTGAACTACTACAGAGTATGCGTCTCTAACACTCGGTGCGTTACTGGGAAATTCTGTACAAGTACCATAATATTTCTTGATACTTTGTTAATTTAATATACTTTTAAATCACGAAACACCTTTAGAATGTGTTTATGTTTTTCTTGTAGCAAAGTCACATCGGGCTATCTGCTTAGTCCACTGAGGGGAATCGAACCCCTGATTTTAGTGTTGTAAATCCGGAGACATACCGCTGTACTACCGGGGGACAAGGTTATTTGTTATTGTGAATTAAGCACAAAGTTACTTAATTGGCTATCTGTGCTCCGCTCACCACGGGTATCGACATCGAAACCCGGTTTTTAGCATTGTAAATCCGCAGCCATATCGCTGACCCACTGAAAGGGCGACACCTTTAGAAGCAAAGATGTTTGGGAGGAAGTGACGTACCTAAGTGTATTCTTGTACTCTTTCACCAAAAAATTTAGTCCCGACATGGTCAGGTGGTTAAGGCACTCGACTCGTAACCTGAGGATGACGAATTCGAATCCCCATCACACCAAACATGCTTGCCCTTTCAGCTGTGGGGGCGTTATAATGTGACGGTCAATCCTACTATTCGTTGGTAAAAGAATAGCCCAAGAATTGGCGGTAGGTGGTGTTGAATAGTTGTCTTCCCTCTTGTCTTACACTGCTAAATAAGGGACGGCGAGCGCAGACAGCCCTCGTGCAGCTTTACGCGAAATTGAAACCAAACCAATGATTGGAACAATATTTTTATAGATATATCTGAGAGCTTCATCGCGTTTTACAGGTGCAGATTTAAGGTTGTGTAGGCTTAGGGGCAAATAATTTTTGTGAACCATATATCCAATGTAATTTTACATAGGAAAAACATTATCAATGGACCCTCATTAAGATCATGAGTTCTTGGGCTAAGCCCCCTCTAAACCCTACCTAAATACGCCACTACCTATTTGATTACATTTAAAATATTTAGTGTTTTTCTTAAACTACTGAACTAGACCCCCTAATTTAGCGCTACACATCTCATTTGATTTTCACTTCAAGCGTGAACGACGAAACAATATTTCACTAAACAATAAGTTTGGATATCAATAAACAATATAAAGGACATTATGATTACCTTGAATTCTCTCCAGTGATAAATGTGAGGGCTTATACCACTGAAAACGGGTTTCGATACCCGTGGTGGACACAGTACACAGAACCAGTGGTGTAGCTTTGCGTTTAACAATAAAATACGTTGAAACCAATACCATATGTTATTTTAATTTAAAATTAGCTAGAATCGTAAAGAGAATGCTTTTGCATATGCTTATTTTGGTAACAGATATACTTGTCACTAGAAGGACACATATTTTAAATGTTCATTAATAATTGGACAACTGTGATATTCGTGTTTTTATTACGACATTATAAATGACCTGAATGTTCGCTTTTGTTGTTAAACACAAAGTTACACGATTGGCTATTTGTGATCTGAATGAGGTACATAATTACCCGAAAACAAATTAATGTTTCAAGTCATGTAAATTGATTTAAATTATTCTTTCATTGTAATTAAGGTCAAAACTGGGCAATAAATTATATGTACTCTGTTTACCACAGATATTAAAACCCGGTTTTTAACGGTGTAAGTGTGCAGACATACAAACTGCGCCGCTGAGGAGAATTAAATTATACACTTTACTTATCAATGATAAAAACGAATATAGCTGAAATAAGCGGAATTGCAATAAAGTTGAGATAAGCGGTATTGTAAGTTTTTCGAGAATTAAAAAGTCAAATATAAGCATGAAAGTCTTAGAGAAATGTCAATTTCTTTCAAACATCAGGGACATCAGTATTCTGCACTGACTGGTTAACTCTAGCATCATTCATCTATCCAAATTTACCAGTCGAACGTTTCAAAAAAAATTAAAAATGAATTTAATGTCATAAATGTTCTACCTTCAATACGTACATCGTTTGGTATTTTGTAACAAGGAACAAAAATTTTGAAAACGCTTAAAAATTCTAAAACATTATATCATTTGATAGTAACGATATGTTGATTTATTTATTACTTATATGAATGTGGTTGTTATTGAATTCTACACAAATACAAACATTTAGTTATTTCTTACCTTGAAAGGTATACTTTATTAATGACATTAAAACACAGTAACAACTTACACGTGATCAGTTACTGATTGAAAGGTAGAAAATAATTATATGAAAGTTCTTTTCTTTCGAAAGTTAGTGTTTTATTTTTATTTCAACAAAATTATATCACACACAGGTTTTGGAAAAAGTTTTGTGCATTCGTTGGAAAGTTATTTTTTGTTTGTACTTTAATTCAAACGAAAATATATCACATCGGTTTGGGAAATATACTGATGTACTGTTAGGGTTTGTTTGTTTGTTTTGGAATTTCGCACAAAGCTACTCGAGGGCTATCTGTGCTAGCCGTCCCTAATTTAGCAGTGTAAGACTAGAGAGAAGGCAGCTAGTCATCACCACCCACCGCCAACTCTTGGGCTACTCTTTTACCAACGAAAAGTGGAATTGACCGTCACATTATACACCCCCACGGCTTGGAGGGCGAGCATGTTTAGCGAGACTCGGATGCGAACACGTGACCCTCAGATTACGAGCGCATGCCTTAACGCGCTCGGCCATGCCAGGCCTGTACTATTAGGGAAGTTAATTTCCTTTCTTACGTAAATCGAAAAAAAATATATCACATATCAATTTTGGAAATAGTTTGATGTATTATCAGAGAACTTAATTTGTTTTGCTTTTTACTTCCATCCAAACAGAAAATATCACATATTGGTTTTATGTATTATTAGAGAAAATAATTTCTTTGTTTTACTTCCATCCAAATAAATAGAATATACCCCATATCGGTTTTAATGTATTACCAGTGACTGAACACCTTGTAATGAGTCCAATAATTTCTCATTACCACACAGAAATATTTCGATTCAGTCTTTATTCCATAAACAGAAAAAAAAAGCACAAGAAACGTAACATATAACCTGGAGAATAAAACGTTGAACTCTAAGACTTTTGTCTTCTTATTTAAAACGTTTGAAATATTCGTTCTTACTTTTACAATAATCTACTATTAAAATACCAAATATCAGTCGTATCAGACAACAATAAAACATGGCATATTTCAGGCTAGTTAATAAGATGTCTCATCTTAATCACTAGTTATACTAACATTTTGTAGGTGCCCCTATCTCCCAGTTGTTAGTTTACGGTCTTAAAACAATAAATTCCAGAGTTCGAACAGAACAGAACGCGGATAGCCTATTGAGTAACCAGCGCTAAAACAAACAAAGCTAGGTGTTCCCTTTTTTCCCATCCCCCTTAATAACACATTAGCATGATAACTGACTTACAGTGCTAAAGACCGGGTTTTGATACCCGTGGTGAACAGAGCACAGACAACGCATTGTGTTGGTTTGCGCTTAACTTCGAACAACAACAGCTTTTCCCGCTGCTTTTGGATAATATTGAACTAACCAGAGAGTCTGTAAATTAATTAAAAGCCTATGGTCATTCTATTTAGTACAATGTACCCTAATAATGAATTAGCCATAGAGTCTGTAAAATAATTAAAAGCCTATGGTCATTTTATTTAGTATAATGTACCCTAATAATGAATTAGCCATAGAGTCTGTAAATTAATTAAAAGACTATAGTCATTTTATTACGAAAAAATACAATGGCAGAAAATTTATTAAATAATAGATTAAAGTTCTACTTAACGCTGTGCTATGTGTTTTAATTAATAGAAGAAAAAATATCCAGTGCTTTATCTTTTGTTCTTTGTTTTAAACGTAAAGTGAATAAATACAGTTCCACAATTAACTCGTACGCAAGTAAAGATAATTTAAATGTGAATGTTTTATACATCAAAACATTTTATGATTAAAGAGAAAAATAAACAAAATAATTAACCTTCTGGCGTAAACAAACTTTGTTCCACTCTGGTTACATTTACGCAAAAGCTGTGTCTCGTGATCCAGAGATCAGCCACGTGCTATCGTTGACCACACTTTGGACATCTTACACACCTATTCCTCTCACATGGTTCGGCTGTTGTTTTCTCAGGTCGGTGGCTTTTTCAGGTTTTAGAAATGTCATAAAGAAAAAAAATTGGTATAAAATACGTTTTGTCATACAGGAAATCTACAGTTCCTTTTCGAACCCTTAGACAAATTTGCACAACTTGGTAAGTTTCTTTAGGCAAGCAGCCATTGCAATCGTGTATATGGTATGACTCATTGCATAGGTTTACTGTTTATTTTAGCTTTATTCGTTTTCATAAAATAGTGATTAGTTTTGTAATATATAATATCCATAGCATTTTGATTCTTTTCTTATTTTGGGGGAGAGGAAGATTATTTTATAAAGTATATGATGTTGTGACACTTTTCCAAAAACTTGAAAAGTTTCCTTTGTTAGATCAGCTGTAGATTGTTTGTTTGAAAATTTCCACACAAAGCTAAACGCTATATTTACACAAATATTCCTAATTTTGAGCTGATAGTCCAGAGGGAGGTAATTAAATGAACAGTTCTCACAGCCAACTCTTAAGTTACGCTTTCTAGATTCAATAGCGGGATTTGACCATCAATCTTATAACGCGCCTACGACCACAACATAGAGATAACATTTTTTAAACTAACAGGCTACAAACCACGAACTCTCGGATTCACAGACTGGTTGGTTTAACCACTAGGCTTAGCCAGCTCACAAACTAGTTGTAAAATATAAATATCTTTTTTTGTCCCAGTTTACAATTTTTGATTACCCTTTTCTTGTATAGAACACGTGTAAAGATACTATACATTAGTACAAATCTCACACTTTGTATTTACTGTCAAATATTACAGGAAAAGGTATTTTGAACCATGACATTCTAATAAGATGTGTCAGATTATCAAAATACTTGTATTGTACGTAAATAAAGCAATTGCACTTGCAATGTAATTACACCAAATTTCTTGTTGTCAGTGGCAAATGGGCAATTTGTGTTCACTTTATAACACAGTAGAGCGTTATCTGAAGTGGGTCCATTCTTCAGACTATGGCCACATAAATGGTCTGAAAAATAATTATAATTTAACAAAATAACAAAGCTTCGTTTTCTTGCCCGGCATGGCCAAGCGTGTTAAGGCGTGCAACTTGTAATCTAAGGGTCGCCTGTTCGCCTCTCCGTAGCGCCAAACATGCTCGCCCTTTAAGCCGTGGGGTAGTTATAATGTGACGGTCAACCCCACTATTCATTGGTAAAAGAGTATCTCAAGAGTTGGCGGTGGGTGGTGATGACAAACTGCCTTCCCTCTAGTCTTACACTACTAAATTATGGACGACTAGCACAGATAGCCCTCGAGTAGCTTTGTGCGAAATTCAAAAACAAATAAACAAACAAAGCTTCGTTCTCAAGATTTGTATACCGTAGTCAGAAAAAAGAGGCTATTATGAAACTAATTGTGTTTGAGGTAACAATTGTCTGTTGTCAAGCTGTAATATACCTCGTAACGAAGGTGTGTGTGTTTTCTTATAGCAAAGCCACATCAGGCTATCTCCTGAGCCTACCGAGTGGAATCAAACCCCTGATTTTAGCGTTGTAAGTTAATAGGCTTACCGCTGTACCAGGGGGGAGGGGCGTAACGAAGGTAAAAACATTTTTGATCAAGATAAAATTATACTTCATCGTCAGGGTATTGAAGATCCGTTGTCAGAGTCTAATACTTTGTGAACTAAGTAACGAAGCTCTGGTATCCAGTTTAATACTTCGTGGCTTAGGTAACGAAACTCTGTTATCAAGTTTAATATTTTGTAGTCGAGGTAAGGAAACTCTGTTATCGAGTTTAATACTTCGTAGTCGTGGTAACTAAACTCTGTTATCACTTTTAATACTTCATAGCCAATATAACAAAACTCTGTTATGAGAGCTTATGTTTCGAAGGGTCATGTGGTAGAGCTTTGTGATGATCTGAACACACCCAATTGACTTGAATTAAGCCCCCCAGTGGCTCAGCGGTATGTCTGCAGACCTACAGCGCTAAAATCCGGATTTCGATACCCGTGGTTGGCAGAGCACAGATAGCCCATTGTGTAGCTTTGTGCTTAATTCAAAAACAACAACAACGACTTGAGTTAAAATTTAAAATAACCGAAGGAAAAGCAACAGTGCGAGGTCTGTTCAGAAAATACGCGGACTATTTGAATTGCACGGCTCCAGTTAGTTTCAGGGGAATCCGCTTGGTGTCGCTAGGTTTGCACACATCAGCTGATTACGACGCCATTTCTCGATTGCAGATATATTCATTTGTGTATTAGCTACGCGGCTTTAAGTGAAGTGCGATTTTTTCGTTTGGCGGATTTCAGAATGAATGACCTGAAGAAGGAACGACTTGCTGTAAAATTTTGTGTCAAACTTGGAAAATCTGCGACTGAAACTTTTGCTATGCTTAACACGGCTTACGGTGATGTTGCTATGAAGCGTACGGCGTGTTTTAAGTGACATAAACGTTTTAAGGATGGTCGACAGTCCATTGAAGACGATGAGCGTTCTGGACATCCTTCCGCGTCAACTGACGACCCACACGTCTACAAAATCAACACCCTGGTGCGGGCAAATCGACGTCTGGGTGTCAGAAAGCTTGCTGAAGAGTGTGGGATATCAGTTGGATCTTATTACGAGATTTTGACCGAAAAATTGAAGATGCACCGCGTTGCTGCAAAATCTGTTCCTCAGAACTCGTGAGGTTTTGGCCAAACACTCGATCGCTGTTCTTCCTTACCCCTCTACTACCTGACCTTGCTCCTTGCAATTTTTTCTTGTTCCCCAAATTCAAAAGACCCTTGAAAGGAAAAAGATTTGAGACAGTTCCCGAGATTAAGGCAAATGCGACGAAGGAGCTGGAGGACATTACGAAAAAAGCGTACCAGGACTGTGGTACACATTTACTGTGGTACAAGTGGGAACACCGTTGGGATAAGTGTGTGCGTTGGGGAGGAGAGTACTTTGAAGGTGTCCCAGACCTGTAACTTCTAAATAAAGTACATTTTGTTTTATGACGTCAGTCCGCGTATTTTTTGAACAGCTCTCGTAAGAACTGTCCTTCTTTTGTTATTGCCTCAGAAAGCTGCTCGAGAAAATACAAAACAATTTATGAGCATTTTTCCATAGAATATGAAATAAAACATGGATCATTAACATGGTATACCTTTCTATTGGACTCATTAGCTGTGTTATTCTTATACAGCATTAAAGATTAAACCTAATAGTGAATTCAGCTATATAAATAACATTTATAAAGTTGTGAAAGCAATGAAACTAAGAAAGTACGACGAAAAAGCTACCTCACCTGAAAATAAAAATGTCACTTTCTTTTCACGTATAGCTACCTCAGCTGAAAATAAGAATTTCATTTTCTTTTTACATATATATTACTTAAACGATCGCTATTTATTTGGCTGCTATCTTGAATTTTAGAAAAAATCATTTTCGATTTGTTTTACTTTCTTTAAAATCTTACACAGAGAGTAAAATTTATTTTAATTTGATAAGCGTTTTTAATATACTTATTTATTACTAAGGCAAATAGTTCAACACTGTTCTTTCTAGAAAATGTTTTGATGATGCAATGTTTGTTCAAAGTAATGAGAAATGTTTGTCTGAATGATTGAAGTTTTGGGTTTGTTGTTTGTGTTGTGAACATTCTCAGTTGATATTTCCTATTAATTTCATATCTGCCTTATACTTATTTTCATAGAAAGTTCGTCATGTCGTATTCTTACAAGTGTTTGCTTAGCTTAGTCTTTGGCATTTTCTTATTCGCTGGATTATGGAAGGAAGGAAGTGCTCACAACAAGCAAGTTATTAGTTCTGTATCTTCAAGATCCGTGAACAGTTCTCCTAGGATAGACTTTGGGGGCAATGAATACTCTCCTTGGGAGAACTCCGGTGGCGGAGGTTACGGAACCAGTCAGGGTTACTATCCGTACCCAGTTTCTGACAACCGTGAATCATTCGACTTTTTACCTTTCCTGCTTTTGTTATTGGCTCCTTTGGCTTTAGGTGTTTTGCTACTTCCTTTAGCCAGTGGGTTACTGACCACACTTCTACCACTTCTCACAGGAACCGGAGTGACCACCGCAGCAACGGCAGCAGGAAGGAGGAGACGTAACGTCGTACAAGCTACGCAGACTCATCCGTCACTTGTCGATAACCTCTTGGAAACTTGGAAAACTTTTGAAACGGCTCTCCTGGCAGCTGAGCACTTCGCTCATTATTTGCATAAAACTAATTAGTGCGTTACTATCAATACGAAATTAATTAGTGTTACTATTGACATGAAACTCATTAGTGTGTTATTATTGACACATGAAACTAATTTGTGTATTACTATTATTATAAAATTAATTAGTGTGTTATTATTGACACGAAACAAATTAGTGTGTTACTATTATACTGAAACTAATAAGTGTTACTACTGACACGAAACTAATTAGCGTATTATTATTAAAATGAAGTTAATTGGTTTTTTGTTATTATTGGCGTTAAATTAATTTGTGTTTTTGGCTTATTTTACTTAAGTATTGATGTGAAACAAGTAACAAAGTGCGCCTTTTTTACTTTGTTTTACCAATTGTGATTTCACTTTACATAGTTTCTGTTATGTGTTTAATTATAGCTATTTTAAGCCTTCTCTGGAAACTAAATATTTCTTTTTAACTAGTAATAAAAACTATGTTATTGTAGGCTCAATATAATTAGATGAGGGCAAAGTTAAGTCGGTAATTTACGTATGTATTTTACTACTGGTAATAGATGCAGGTGGAGTTTTTTTCAACTACTATTGAAAATGTTATTAGAGAAATAGTTGTTCAAGCTGCTATGAGTTTCACTAGGGTGAAGAGCAATAAACTTTCAAAACGTGATTGACCCATGAACTTCGTAAATTTTTAATACAGTGTATATTTTATTATTAATTTACTAGTAAGAAATACAGAAAAATCTCAAATACAATTTATAAAGTAAAAAACATGATATTACGCTTCTCACATATACAAACAAGTAAATTACAGTACTGTTTTAGACCACAGTGAAGTATTACTTGATGCAGATGCCCCCCGCTAGTACAGCGGTATGTCACCGGACTTACAACGCTAAAATCAGGAGTTCGATTCCCCTCGGTGGGCTGAGCAGATAGCCCTTTGTGGCTTTGCTAAACGAAAAAAACACACTTGATGCAGGCCTCATGTTATTTAGGGCAAAAGTTTGAAGGATAGCAAAGTAACGTTCTTTTTTTATTAGAATTGAATGAAATCTAAATAAAGACAAGTTTAAATATGTTAATAATTATAATCAATGCTAGCATAAAAAATAAGCTATTTGCATTTACTATCTAACTATAACTACATCTAAAGTTATATATATATATTATTTGTATTATGACACTTATAACACAAGTGAAACTTTGGATAAATATATATATATATATATGTGTGTGTACTGATTACAGCAAATCCGTAGCTTACAATCATCTCATGTTTAAACTGTTTTATTCTGTTTGTCTACTGATTTACCTTTATTTTTGTGTATTTATATTTATAAGTACACAATTTACCTTATTATAAATAATCTTGATATATTCTTGAAATAAAATATTAAAGAAATAATTCAGAGTTGAGAATAGGCAGCTACATGTTATGTATTATTTATGATGACTTATATTTTAATAGATAATCATATATGTATCTTTAATAACAATTATGGTTCTGTGGAAGATTCGTCAATAACACGTGGTTTTATTGTTTTGAGGTTTTTACTTATTCTACACTAATTCCTGTACTCTGCATCAAAAAATGATATCCATTTTTGTCCATCACGTACAAAATTTTCCCAAAAAGGGAATATGCACTTTTACATAAGTGAATATTTTTCATCGAAATCAGGTCACATTTTGTTATGCTTAAGGAGTTGACAATCGCTAACTCGCAATGTGAATTTTAGTGATCGTCCTAGGACCCAAACAAAATGAAGAATGTTCACTGTGATAAACAAAATAATGACTTACTTTAAGTAATAGTTTTTATTTTCGTTCCAGATGTGTAAAAAATTCTTTTGTGACAGAAAACAACTTTTATGCAGTTTAAATTGGCAGGCCTGTGTAATTTGTAAACATCTACCTACATTATACTTCAGAAACTAGATACCGGATTCTAAAATTTATCTTAAAAAAAGCTTTTCTTAAAAACAAAAGATACACTTTGAAAATAAGCTAGTTTCCATTTCAAAGATTTAGCCATTCTTGGTCGAAAAAATTAAACCATTAATATATGTTTTAGTCTTCAAACTCGTTACAAAAGGAATAAACTAAATAAGATGGAATTTATTTATTTAAGAAATTGACTTTAAATAATTTTGAAATAAAAGATCCATTGTTTGTTATACTAGACTGCTTCGGCCTTCTTTAATATTGGTATCTATTGTCGTTTAGCCATTCTACGAACAGGTCGATCATACAAGTAACAAATTCACGGTATAATTAGAAATCTGAATCCCAGTTCTTCAAGACATTACATCGAATGAACTGAAAACAAATTTTAACCACACTTACCAGGTTAAAACTTGTTTTTACGTTCCATCACGGTGCAATTTTTAGTCAAATATGGAAATAATTCGTTTTCTACAAATTCTGATGTAGTTTTTATGATGTACTAGATTTGACTCATATTTGTTTATTGTCCATTTTCTTATGTTGTTGTTTTGCATTTAGTACAAAGCTACACAATGGGATATCTGTGCTCTGCCCACCAGGGGTATCAAAACCCGGTTTTTAGCGTTGTAAGTCCTCAGACATGCCGCTGAGCCACTGTGGGGGCTATTTCTTATGAACCTCCTATCCTCGAACTGACATTAGAAATATTTTTAGACTATCCTGTTAACTGTCATTGAAATAAGTGATCAATGTATTCAAATGTTTGTTTCAATATATCACAAATAAATATATTTCCAGGTTAAAATGTGAGATTTTATGTGCGAATAAATGCTAAAAAATCAAAAGAACATTAAGTTTATTAAAAACAAATTATTGTTTTCACACTTAGTTTTATTGTGATTTTAAATAGTATTTCTCTTTGTTATTTAATATTAAAGTTTTGGAAATGTTAGTTTATGAATGCAAAAATGTTTGTAAAATGTTATGAGCTAAAACTCCGGAATAAATTTCTTTATACGTCAACTGTTGACATCTGAAAAAATATCTAGCTCACACATACACACAGAGAGAAACTAGTATTATTATATAAAAAATATCTAGCTCACACATACACACAGAGAGAGAGAAACTAGTATTATTATATAAAAAATATCTAGCATACACATACACACACACAGAGAGAGAAACTAGTATTATTATATAAAAAATATCTAGCTCACACATACACACACAGAGAGAGAAACTAGTATTATTATATAAAAATATCTAGCTCACACATACACACACAGAGAGAGAAACTAGTATTATTATATAAAAAATATCTAGCATACACATACACACACAGAGAGAGAAACTAGTATTATTATATAAAAAATATCTAGCATACACATACACACACAGAGAGAGAGAAACTAGTATTATTATATAAAAAATATCTAGCACACACATACACACAGAGAGAGAGAAACTAGTATTATTATATAAAAAATATCTAGCTCACACATACACACAGAGAGAGAGAAACTAGTATTATTATATAAAAAATATCTAGCTCACACATACACACAGAGAGAGAGAAACTAGTATTATTATATAAAAAATATCTAGCTCACACATACACACACAGAGAGAGAAACTAGTATTATTATATAAAAAATATCTAGCATACACATACACACAGAGAGAGAGAAACTAGTATTATTATATAAAAAATATCTAGCACACACATACACACAGAGAGAGAGAAACTAGTATTATTATATAAAAAATATCTAGCTCACACATACACACAGAGAGAGAGAAACTAGTATTATTATATAAAAAATATCTAGCACACACATACACACACAGAGAGAGAAACTAGTATTATTATATAAAAAAATATCTAGCATACACATACACACAGAGAGAGAGAAACTAGTATTATTATATAAAAAATACCTAGCACACACATACACACACAGAGAGAGAAACTAGTATTATTATATAAAAAAATATCTAGCTCACACATACACACAGAGAGAGAGAAACTAGTATTATTATATAAAAAATATCTAGCTCACACATACACACAGAGAGAGAGAAACTAGTATTATTATATAAAAAATACCTAGCACACACATACACACAGAGAGAGAAACTAGTATTATTATATAAAAAATATCTAGCACACACATACACACAGAGAGAGAGAAACTAGTATTATTATATAAAAAATACCTAGCACACACATACACACAGAGAGAGAGAAACTAGTATTATTATATAAAAAATATCTAGCACACACATACACACAGAGAGAGAGAAACTAGTATTATTATATAAAAAATATCTAGCTCACACATACACACAGAGAGAGAGAAACTAGTATTATTATATAAAAAATATCTAGCACACACATACACACACAGAGAGAGAAACTAGTATTATTATATAAAAAAATATCTAGCTCACACATACACACAGAGAGAGAGAAACAAGTACTATTATATAAAAAATACCTAGCACACACATACACAGAGAGAGAGAGAAACTAGTATTATTATATAAAAAAATATCTAGCTCACACATACACACAGAGAGAGAGAAACAAGTATTATTATATAAAAAATACCTAGCACACACATACACACACAGAGAGAGAAACTAGTATTATTATATAAAAAATATCTAGCACACACATACACACAGAGAGAGAAAAACTAGTATTATTATATAAAAAATATCTAGCACACACATACACATACAGAGAGAGAAACTAGTATTATTATATAAAAAAATATCTAGCACACACATACACACAGAGAGAGAGAAACTAGTATTATTATATAAAAAATATCTAGCATACACATACACACACAGAGAGAGAAACTAGTATTATTATATAAAAAATTTCTAGCAAACACATACACACACAGAGAGCGAAACTAGTATTATTATATACATGATGCAGGAGAAGAAACTGTATTTTTAACGGATTGGTTTGTTTTGAAATTCGTGCAATGCTACACAAAAGCTATCTTTGCTATCTGGCTATAATTTAGCAGTATAAGACAAGAGGGAAGGCAGATAGTCATCATCACCCACCGCCAACTCTTGGGTTACTCTTTTATCAAATAATAGTTGGATTGATCATAACATTATAACGCCCCCACGGCTGAAAAACCGAGCATGTTTGGTGTGATAGACTTCTAAAATGGTAAAAGCTGAGAAGTATTTAAGCTAATTGTAACAACGTCGTTTGTACAGAATTATAACTTTTACAATAATTCGGGTAGAACAATTAGAAAGTTTTTATCCCGTTTCTTCAGTTAATATTCGAACAAAGTTTTCTATAAATTCATATTATTACACTTTATTTTGAAATGATTAAACTGTCTAAATAAATAAATATCACATTCCCTGGTTTTAATGTTTCATTTTCTCAAAGCACGAAAGACTCCATTGGAGTGTTGGTTGATTCACAACAAATACCAAGTTTCTACCTAACGAATAAATTCTTAAAAACGAAATCTAAGAATAGGCGAGTAAATAAATTCAAAATCAGATTTAAGATTAAACTTCAATATTTTACTTGAAGAAACTTTTAACCATGATATAAGTAAATAGTTCTAGAAGATGTTTTTAGTAAGAAATATTTTATTATTCACCTTTACAAAATCGAATACGTTCTTTACATAACTGCGTATTTTAACATTCTTTATTTCATTTGAAAAATATTAATCATTTATTTTAAAAATAATGAAGAACTATTTCTACGTTGTTAACTACATATTTAACGGTTGTTAATCAGAGGATTAGGGGATAAGAAACAATAAGGGCAGATTAAGTAAAGTATAATCATTGTGGTAAATAATAGTAAAAGTATGAATTTGCTTTTCAGATTTTTAATGTTTAATTCTTTATTTACCCGTGGTGGGCAGAGCACAGATAGCCCATTGTGTAGCTTTGTGCTTAATTCAAAACAACAACAACAACAAAATAATTCTTTATTATATCAGATTTGTAACCAGTAACTGTTGTCAAACCTTAACACACAAAGAACACATAAACGAGTATCTGTTCATCATCACTTAGTATTGCCCCCTAGTGGCACAGCGGTATGTCTACGAGCTCACACGACTACAACCGGGTTTCGATACCCTTGATGAGCAGAGCACAGATAGCGCATTGAGTAGCTTTGTGCTTACTTCGAAATAATCAATCACTCACTCAATATTTACTTTACTTTTTGTTTTAATTAATACATTTAAGAGTTAATATGGAGTCGGCTCCAAGTAGGTCAGTGGTAGGAATTCACGAACTCACAACATTAAACATGAGAACAAAGCACAGATAGCTCATTCTGTTGCTTTGCTTCGAAACAATAACCAATCTTCTGCGTCATAAATTACATAAAACTAATGAATATGGAATTAGTTTAAGCATTAATTATAGATAGCAACGATACGTAATTAAAGCTAAAGCCTTTGAAAGATTGCAACAGGAAGTGAGATCAATCATGATCCATTAACCGAAATTTTCAATATTTCAGATAATCGTAGTCTAATACGTATTTTAATAAAATAGCTAATGAATAATTAAAGGTTAATATTATATTTAAGGGTCAGTAAAGTTTAACCAATTATTACGGAACAAGAATTTTCTATGGAAACAAGTTTCGATACTTTCAAACGCCCTCTTCAGTCTAAATTTTGTGTCCTAAAGATTACTTTATGAGAATGTAATGGTTTGTTATGTTAGCTTGGTACCATACATTAAAAATATGTAACTGTTATTTTAGCTGCGACATAGCGGCTCATAAAACAACTCTGGGTTCGTTTCTCTTTTATCTTAAAGTACAAACTTTTATCTCAAAGTTTCTTCACATATTAATTGATTAGAAATCTAATTAAAATTTTGACTAGGAAGGTCAAACCCTTTCGATTGATATATTTAACCACGTCATAGGTCTCATATATTAAATCACTCTTATCCTTTCTAGAAGAGTTTCAATATGACGGTAGGATGGTACAGGTCCTGATGAGTAACAAAATCGAATTGGGTGCACTCGTGCCCACGCTTGGTATTGCGGGCGCACAAAAATGTAGCTAATAAAACATGGAATTGCTTTGGTTTGGTTTGAATTTGGAGTAAAGCTACACGGGAGCTATCTGCGCTAGCTCTCCTTAATTTTGGTTTGTTTTGAATTTCGCGCAAAGCTACACAACGGCTATCTTTTACCAACGAATAGTGGGATTGACCTTCACATTATAACGTTCCCACGACTGAAAGAGCGAGCATGTTTCGTGTGATGGGGATTCGAACCTGCGACCCTTAGGTTACGATCCGAGTGCCTTACCCCCTAAAAAAGGGAGGATGTATCATAAATTAATTTAATCTTGCTTAAGATAATTTCAACTTGCACTTGAAAAAAACCTATTGTTATCTGTTTCCTCCATAGCCGTCTGCAAAGCATTCAGTATTTGTGTTAAATTTTTATTCCTGTTACCATATTCGACTGCTGATCTTTTTCGCCTTCCGACATTAAGAAGATTTGGCAAGATTAAAATGAATGAGGAAAGTCGTGATATTAATAAAATGGGAAGAGGTAAACTTCCTAAGAGATATAATCCACCTTCTACAAATCCCAGCTTGGGACTGAACACGAATAACTTCGACTATTTTTTCCAGATCCCTTACTCTCCACTCTCTCTCACTATCTGTATCAAGATTGCTTTCCCCGATCTTCTCCATGGTACATAAAAAAGAATACATTACCAATGATAAGAAGCTCCACGTTGTCCATCACTCAGCCATTGTTTTAGTACCTCTAAAAAAGAGAAAATACAAGTTTTATCTATAATAGCTTTGTTAAAACTGATCAGTCTTTATAATCAATATCTTAATACTTGTGCTTTTTCTGTTAACACTTTTCTTTAACAATAACTAAAGTAGCAGAAGTATAGAAATACTGGTGTAAACTAACTCAAAGAAGTTACCTTCTAAAATAAAAATATCTTATAGCTCTTGTAATTTGAAATTTAAATTCATAAGCTAAAGACAAAATCAAGATTTTACAGTTTAAAATGTTTTGTTTTTTTTGGTTTATGTACTTCCTTCTCTTTCCTATTCAAGCAAGATGGAATCCTAAACAGCTGTGAAACTAGAAATTATTTCAATTAGGATTAGGGTAAATTCATTTATGATATTTTTCATCCCATTTTATTAAATATATTTTCTGAACCTGCAATACCAAACGAAAAGCGTGCGTTTACCCTATTAGATTTTGTTACTCATCCGAACCTCTCACCAGGTGGTTAAGGCATTCGACTCGTAATCCCAGGGTCGCAGGTTTGAATTACCATCGCATCAAATATGCTCACCCTTTCAGCCATGGGAGCATTATAAGTGACGATCAATCTCACTATTTGTTGATAAAATAGTAGCCCAAGAGTTGACAGTGGATGGTGATGACTAGCTGCCTTCCCTCTGCGCTTACGCTGCTAAATTAGGAATGGCTAGCGCAAATAGCCCTTGTGTAGCTTTGCAAGAAATTCAAAACAAACCAATCCAAATCTCTACCAGCCTATCCTCAAAGTAGAATTATTTTAAGAAGGATTAGCGTAAATTAAGATATGAAAACTTGGGTGTAATTAGATTTATTAATGGAAAGGGATTTAACCTTCTGGATCCGCAACTGTTATTATGTCAAAAATCGGTCAAGAGCTAATGGAGCTACGAACTAAACATTTGAACTTAAGGAAAAAAAAGAAAACAATTATTTAGGTCCGTTCTATGAACCAATATGCTGCGGCTAAAAAAATAAATTTTCCTACATTTTTAAGAGGTGTTATAAACAAAAGAGGAAAATGTTTAACTTCTATTACATACGTTTGCAATTAACGTTTATTAATATCTATTTTTATTGCTTTGATGGCAAATATGTATAAAATGTATCATACTGTGTTTGAACGATTTTTATATACCTTAGATCTGAACTACGACGCTACGGTTTATTTATTGTTTATTTTGGAATTTCTCAGAAAGCTACTCGAGGGCTATCTGTGCTAGCCGTCCCTAATTTAGCAATGTAAGACTAGAGGGAAGGCAGCTAGTCATCACCACTCACCGCCAACTCTTGGGCTACTCTTTTACTAACGAATAGTGGGATTGAACGTCACATAATACACCCCCACGGCTGGGAGGGCGAGCATGTTTAGCGCCACGCGGGCGCACACCCGCGGCCCTCGGATTACGAGTCGCACGCCTTACGCGCTAGGCCATGCCAGGCCTTTAAGAAGATAGACTTTTGATTCTTAAGCAACATGTAACGAAACATTAAAGTTCAAAATATGTTCGCAGCCCGTCAACCAGATTATTGTGATTTAATTAATTCATAAGTTCCATAATTTTAAAAGTATATTATATATTATGTAATCACTTCTTCTTATTTGCAATAATATAAGAGAAAATTAGAGTTGAATTTTATTTTAAATTTGTTTAATGAAGTGTATAATTTAATCGCTTTCGAAAGATGGACCTTTCTTCTTCAGGGGCAGTCTCGGCAAGATTCGAAACCTCTCGGGTTATAAGGGTTTCTATTTCAGTTTTATTAAAACTTCTTCGATCTACGCGTGTTTAGCACATCATTTTTTCTACATGTAATTCTATACTGCTAGCTTTTGTCAGTAAGAATGCGTTTGCATTTTATTATTATTTAAAGTACATTTTAAATATCAAATTATATCGAAATTTAAAAAAGCGCATAAAATAAACTTAAGGCTTAGCATTTGTTTTACATGGATAAAACACAGTTTCATACTTCGTGTTTCGTATATCGTTATCATTAGGTAAAGCCATTATTTACCTTCGTATTCTAGGAAATCAGGATGTATCTAAGGGGAATGAATGTTGTTATTCACTGCAATCTATTCCACTAGATAATTCCAACGAGTAATAAACGAAAGCAGGATATGAAACTTGTTTTTATACTCGTTAAAATGTTATGACCTTGGAATGCCAGAGTAAACAGTCTTAAACCTTGATGTAAAAAATAGATTTGTTGAGAATTTTTTTTTAAGTATGGGTGGAGCATGTTGGGATATCTGCCAAGGAGAGTTGGAAAGAAGAATCTTGCGCAATATCAACAGAAAAAAATGTAAATCATGTAGTGGCAGCCTGTATATACAGTTCTAGGTACTGTTATTAAAGTCACATAGGCAGTGCTGCCAGACCGTTGTTTAAGTTAAATGTGTGATGAAAAAATCCAGCAAACTAAACATTTATATATATATATTTAGAAATCAATCTAGATTTACTGGTAACTCTAGATATCCCAAAAAAAGACGTTATCTACCAATATTGCTGATGATTTAAAGTTACGTGTTTAATTTTAAGATCCTCAGCCAACGCTGGAATTGCTTACCGAATTCACAGCTCCCGTCATTAGTTTTGCCTCAAGCCAGAATAAACGTAAGTAGTGGACCATTTTATGAGCTCGTCGCTTACAAAGTAAAATAGCAGCAGGAAATCGAAACAATCAAATCAAAAGTAAACCTGTCTTGTCCATTTGAGTATCTTACATTCTTTAAACAAATGTGTTAGGTAGGTTTAGCGTCTTATGCTATTAAAATATAATTACTTGGGAAAAACTTTTTTTTTCCAAAATAAATATTTTTACAATATCTGATAAACAATATTTTGACGACAATGGTTTTTCTATTTGAAATGCCTGTATTACACGACACCAACTGCGTTAATATATAAGGTTACTGAACAATTTCGACACAGTTGAAGCAGGCTCAGCATGGCCGTGTGGTTAAGGCAATCGACTCGTAATCCGTTAAGTACAAAATGTAATGCTATTCAAGTTAATCTATAACAACGAGAAGTATTTACGTCCGTTATACTTTTCAGGGGAAAATAAAAACATTGGGGAATTCTCAATAGCCGCGGCACTTGAATTTCTTTTGCACGGAATTTCAGTGAATAAATCTATGAGAATATTTTCCCTTTTTATTTGCTATATTTATTGTGTTCAAATAATACCAAGTGTAAGATGAGCGGATAATCGATTCAGTTATTTTACTCGTCAGGATCGCTACCAGCTTATTCTAATTTTAATTCGGTAGGTTACCTTCTGTATCCCACATTATAACCTGTACCCTGGGATCCTTTCAACTGGTGTAGAGTTTTTTATATTTTATTTTAGTTTCTACTTGTTCTTGGTTATAACAAACTAACGTTACTCAGAGGTTTGGATTTGCTGTTTTTAACGCACTCCTTCCTTCCGGGCCCGGCATAGCCAGTTGGTTAAGGCACTCGACTCGTAATCTTAGGATCGTGGGTTAGAATCCCTGTCACACAAACATGTTTGGATCGAAACAATATTATAACAATGAATTTGTTGCTTTTATTTGTAAATAATGTAACATAGGGGACCAAAAATACATGTTGCTTTTACATATTCATTATATCTTTGTAAGATAAATTTATGGTAGTCAACAATGTTTCTATCGCGTCGTTTTATACCTATCAGGACCCGGCATGGCCAGGTGGTTGAGACACTCGACTCGTAATCTGAGGGTCGTGGGTTCGAATTCCCTTCACCCCAAACAAGCTCACCCTTTCAGCCGTGGAGTCGTTATAATGTTTCGGTCAATCCCCTTATTTGTTGGTAAAAGAGTAGCCCAAGAGTTGGCGGTGAATGGTGATAACTAGCTACCTTTTTTCTAGTTTTACATTGTTAAATTAGGGGCGGCTAGCGCCGATAGCCCTGGTGTAGCTTTGCACGAAATTAAAAAAAATATATATTGTACTTAGATTAGTCGTATGCATAATAAAATATTTAGGTCATAAAACCACGATTCATAGATACTTGTTTTATTGTTGCACATTATACACACAATAACATTAAATAAAATAAAATAAATTAATCATGCTCGACATTTGAAAACTCAAAGCTGTACATATTTTTAATAATTTAATGTTAAAAATAATCTGATATCTTCAAAATGGAAATCCCAAAAGATCGATGAAATGACCCATGGGTAATGTTTTGCCTAAGTTTCTCTGTAGTAAAGCCATTCTACTTCTATGATGTCTCCTTCGCACTGTGTGACGTTTTTTCCTGCGATTGTGGTAGAATTGTAAATTTTGTTGTCCATATCCCGATTTCAAATTGATGGAATTGCTACTGGGAAATAAGTGTATATTCGATATTTGGGTGGATTCTTGTTGTGGAATAATACCAATATTCCCAGGAGAGGCTGAATAATGATCAGGTCTCTGTTCGTAGCCTTGTTTTGCATAATTTCCAGTATGAATTAATAAAGGCATCTTTTTATTGGGAGGTTGGACAGGCGATACGTTAAGAGAATGCCAGTTTACAATGTCATGTGCACCTCCTGTTTGATGTGGCTTGTGTGGACGAACCTTTGCCTTATGGGGAGGCAATGGAAGGTAATATGCATATTTATAACGAAAGTCATCATAAGAGAGCAAAGGACGAAGTATCTTGGCTGCAGAAAGCAAAGCTAGTGGAGGAACAAGAATTCGTGATCCAAGTAAAATCCAGTTTGTGGCTGTATCAAGAGCGGCGATTTGTCTATGAAGAGACGTTTCGTGTATTGCATTTCTGGAGTCTGGAACTTCACTACCAGTATTAGCATTCACTGTGTGACTATTGGCAGAAACGGTTGTCAGTAATCTCTGATTACAGATGTTTGGGAAGAGAAGAATCACCAGAAGAGAAAGTAAATACAATGTACGATACAGTTTTTCCATCATCTGGAAAGAAGAATGAAAGAGAATGTTTAATTTACATGAAACTATTGCATATAACTATTAAGTAATACCTTTACAACAAAGAATCTTTGGCAGTTGGTTACTTCGTATATGACAATTAAGTGTAAGGTTCAACGTAGATTCCTTAAAAGTACAAAACAGGTGGTGATAACATGTTATTACATAGGTTTAAACACAAATATTGTTGTTGTTGTTTTGAATTATGCACAAAGCTACGCAATGGGCTATTTGTGCTCTGCCCACCACGGCTATCGAAGCCCGGATTTTAGCGTTGTAAGTCTACAGACATACCGTTGAGCCGCTGGGGAGCTAAACACAAAGATAAAATTAAGAAACTACTAATACAACTACGTTAAAACCGAAACCAGATGATTTATGATGTTATTATTCATAAATAATGAAGACTCAAAGGAAAATATAATAAAATACCACCATAATTACATCAAAGTAACAACATCAACGTTATGTTATTTTCAATTTATTATTAAAATATTTTAATATTTTTTTACTGCAGTCATTTTAGAATTATTAAAATAAATTTACTGATATTAAGTGTTTCTCAGTAGTAAACCGTTGCTTTGCAATATGGTTTAAAAAAGTAAAAAAGTTCACTGTACATTTGCAATAACAGAATCAAACAACTAACTACTTTACCACACGATTCAATGAAGACTCTCTGGACACCACCTTCTCGTACTGAAAGTGTGAACGTAAAAAGCAATCAGACGTTGTTGGTGTCTCAGTTTTCTAGTTTCTCGGTGTGTTAATTTTCTGTGTAGGAAGAGGTAACGTTCAGTAAACGTCTTGAGTAACTTTTCACTATTCAACACCGATGTTGTTCACTTCCGCTTTATCATCACTTCTGTTTATGGTCATCCCATGACTACGATATTTTCTGAGGCACTATAAATCAAATGAATACAAACACAGAGTATGTGGTCATTTCAGAGGGATGAAATTCATTGTAACTTTATGATACAATAATGAGTCTTGTACTTTGCTTCTGATACTAAAAGTAGAATTTCCATATACGAGTTTATTTGACAAGTTGTTGAATGAAAGATAAAACTATCATAACAAAATGAAAAAGGCAATTTAAGATTGAATTGGAGTTTTTGCATATATGCTAATATTTAAGATAACATTTAGTACCGTTTCTTATATACCTATTAAAATAATAATGTAAGGCTTCAACCAAACCATTCTTTACTTTCTGTGTTCAAGTATAAGTGCTTTGTTGTGGTTATACATATCTTTATTCTATACGATTCAGATGAGCGTCTCTACAGTGTACTCCCACTTCTTCCGCATAAATAGTAACTTTATAAACATATTACACGGGTACTGTAGTTTCATTCAGTGAGTAACAAAGCAAATAAAATTCAGAATATGTATCTCAGGACGGCTGGTATGGGAACTAACACTTTTACAAATATGGCAAAGAACAACGTTTCGACCTTTCTAGGTAATCTTTTGTCATCATCGCAGTATATTTGTTAACCTAACGATGGCCTAAAAAGGACGAAACGCTGTTTTCTGCTTTATTAGTAAAAGTGTTAATACCCATACCAGCTGTCCTGAGACATATTCACTTCAACTGGGTTTCTCGTCATCACGAAGTTCATAATAATATTGTTTTCCACCAACAAAAGAAATCCAAGAAAAAAAAACGTTAATATATAATTTATAAAATCAGAATAACGACTTCACACGGAGCATTTTATAAAGAAGGAGAATATTTAGTTACACTTTTTTCTATTTATTAAGAGGTTTGTTTACTAGTTTTAGAATTTCGCGCAAAGCTGCTCAAGGATTATCTAAGCTAGTCCTCCCTAATTTAGCATTGTAAGACTAGAGGGAAGGCACCTAGTCATCATCACCCACTACCAACTCTTGGACTACTCTTTTATCAACGAATAGTGGGATAGATTGTGGCATTATAACGCTTTTATGACTGAAAGGGTGAACATGTTTTATGCGATGGGAATTCAAACCTGCGACCCTAGGATTATGAGTCGAACGCCTTTACCCACCTGGCAAGGTAATAAGGAATTAATTTCATAAATTATAACTTTCATTTGTGGCAGTAACAAATGAACAGAAAGTTTCATGGAGATATTACAAAGAATAATATTAATAACTTTAGGTTTTTTATAATAAGCTAATATATAATTGTATATATATATTTATGAAGTATTGTAAAATAATTACACAATTCGAATTAACTAGCTCAGCAGTTTGCAAAAAATATACCTTTATATTGTGATAGATTTAACGTTGAACATTTATTTTAGTGCATACGCTTGTTCTGTATAGTTTTATTTTTTGTACCTGACGTATACTGTTCACTTTGCATTGCGCAAGTCCCGCCTTTTCTCGAAATTTTTAGAACGTTCTTGTGCATAAGGATCAACAGTGTATTAGAAGTCTGTATACTACTAGTGATTGACAGTACTGTTGCAAGCGAAACTTTGATGAAGGTTCAAGAGATTCGCGTGATTTCTGTAAAAACAGCGTGCCGAGAGATGGAAAGAGATTAAAAACTATTATTGGGGAGTGGTAGTTAGTACGCAATAGGCTTAGAAAGCTATAATTGTGATTAACATCTATTGATCGATAAACTACAGAATTTAACAAGAAATGTTATAAATTTTAAACATTACAAACCGTTTAACTTCAGTGAATTACTTTGGGTGGTACTGTTTCTTCGAGAAGATTAAATATTTTCTTCAGAAAGAAGTGAACTTCTAACCAATGTGAAGCTAGCCAAGAAAGACGTCGTTAGCTTAAGTGAGATGTAACAATATCAATTCGGAATTAATTTGCTTTTCGTGAACTTAGATCATCGATAAGATATCCAGCTCTAGACAAAATATAAGACTTAGTTTTGTCTGCAAATTGGTAAAATTGTTGTACATAAGCTATGTTGTATCATAAGCTCGTATATAAGCTATCATTCGTAATAACTATTACTAATATCCGTTATTATAAATTGAATTATTTTTATGTTTGTATATGTTTGTGTAAAAAATGAAATTGTGTGTATCAACCTTATTGGAGACCCGGCATGGCCAGGTGGGTTAAGGAATTCAAGGTTTGCGGGTTCGAATCCCCGTCACACCAAACATGCTAACCCTATCAGCCGTGGGGGTGTTAAAATGTGACGTTCAGTCCCACTAGTTGTCGGTAGAAAAGTAGCCCAAGAGTTAGTGGTTGGTGGTGATGAATAGCTGCCTTCCCTGTAGCCTTACACTGCTAAATTAGGAACGGCTAGCGCAGATAGCCCTCGTGTAGCTTTGCGCAAAAGTAAAAAACAAACAAACAAACAAAACGACTTTGGTAGCAAATAGCATATATTTGATACATATTTAATTAATTACAAGATTTAAATTAAAATTTCCGATTTTTTAAAATATTATAATAATACGTAACGCACGTAACATGATGAATCGGAGAATCGTCTGAAATGAGTAATAAACGTAACAATGATTATTTGTTTGTTTTTGAATTTCGCACAAAGTTACTCGAGCGCTATATCTGCTAGCCGTCTCTAATTTAGCAGTGTAAGACTAGACGAAAGACAGCTAGTCATCACCACCCACCGCCAACTCTTGGGCTACTCGTTTGCCAATGCATAGTAAGATTGGTCGTCATATTATAACACTTCCACGGTTAAAAGGGCGAGCATGTCTGGTATGACAGGAATTCGAAACCCAGACCCT
Organism: Carcinoscorpius rotundicauda; assembly: GCA_011833715.1. Lineage (NCBI taxonomy): Eukaryota > Metazoa > Arthropoda > Merostomata > Xiphosura > Limulidae > Carcinoscorpius > Carcinoscorpius rotundicauda. The sequence goes on from CM022403.1 coordinate 16,398,990, forward strand.
TGGATTACGAGTCGAGCGCCTTAACCACCTGATGGCCATGCCGGGCTTGTCTTTATTATGCTAAACACGTGAAAAAAAGTATTATAAAAATGTCTACGTCTTTCAACTGAAACATAAGTAGCATTAATGTTACAATGTATTTTATTCGTCCACAAAATATATATATATAATCAAACAAGTACAATTGAAATTTTTGTGGAAAACATATATTTTGAACGATATAGATAAATATAATTACAAGATAAATACGCAAATAATATCTCTAATTAAACTAAATAGAATAATTGCAGTTAACAGGAATCAAGATGTGGCTAAGAAGTCTATTTACATAACAAAAGCAATTATTAAAAATAACGTAATTGTTTCCGCACTTGCTGTTGTTTATTTCGCATCTGTTTCACGTTTAACTTTAAATTTTAACAAAAACAATTTAAGCTTTTTGAATGTAATTTTTGCTCACGTTATCTAGAGCTTTGGTTACCCTGTTGAATATGTCGTTTAAGCCATCCAAAAATGTAGGATTCGCTTCAGTGAAAGCCCGGACAACGTTCCTACGGAACAGGCTGAGACCAAGGAGTGGAACTGACAGAAGACCACCCAAGAAAATCAAAGGAAGAAGTCCTGAAATTAAAATAGGCAGAAATCCTGACCCACTTCCTGAATTTAACACTGTGTTGAGACCACTAAGACCGCCTACAGAAGCCTCTTGTCTTTTGATATCGGCTGGAACGTACTGATAGTAAGCAGTGCCTGGTTGTTGGCTAACGGCGAAACAATTTACGAGGCAACAGAAAACTGCCAGGAGAATAGTTTTCCGGAAGTGTACCATGACTTCTTCAAGTTTCTGCAACAAAAAAAAATTCTTCCGTTGTACTTGCACTGTAGTCATTCAATATGCCTAGAGCTAAATTATTTTATTACCAAAAGAAATTTATCTATGTTCTGAGTTTCTTGGACAGTACCAGAGTTTGGTTTGGTTTGAATTTTGTGCAAAGTCACAAGAGGGCTATCTGCCCTAGCCGTCCCTAGTTCAGCAGCATAAGACTAGAAGGAAGGCAACTGGTCATCACTACCCTCCGCCAACTTTTGGGCTACTCTTTTACCAGCGAATAGTAAGATTGACTGTTACATTATAACACCCCCACGGCTGAAAGAGCGAACATGTTTGATGTGACAGGGATTCGAATCCACGACCCTCGAATTACGAGTCGAGTGTATTAACCACCTGGCCATGCAGGGCCCGGTATCAGGAACATGAAACGGGTATTATTATTAATATTATTTACAATTGACATTGTGAATATTATACCATATGACGTAACAAGCACTCCGGAAATATGGAGTGTCACAACGGGTTGTCTGCTATGTCCACGGAGGAGTGTGAAACTCCTCATTTTAACGTTGTAAATCCGAAGACATACTGCTGTTTCAGAGAGGGTAATGGTGCAGACAGCCTATTTGCTTTGCTCCATAAAACACCAAACCAATTAACCAACCCCAAAGCGGAGAACACGAAATGTTTCATGAGAAAGTTGGAAAATTCGAGATAAAGAGAAATATTATTTCAATTAAAAGTAATATAATATCTACTCACATTTAATAAATCAATTTCTTGTTTTTACAATAATTTGCTTTACACGCAAAAAACTGCAATTATTTTTAGGACTCATTAGGTAAGTAAATTAATACCTGAAACTATACACGGCTTCTATTTACTTAAAAATAATTATCTTTTATTAATTAAGAGCCTTCGATGGGCAACAGTTTATAGAAGTATTGCTGAAAGCTTGTAAGTAAAAGTATTTCAACAAGTCCGTGTCTGGCCACGGCATGGCCACATGGTTAAGGTGCTCGACTCGTAATCTGAAAGTCCGGATTCGAACCCCCGTCACACCAAACATGCTCGCTTTTTCAGCAGTAAAGGCGTTATAATGTTACGGTTAATCGCACTATTCATTAGCAAAAGAGCAGCCCAAGAGTTGGCGGTTGGTGATGAAGACTAGCTGCCTTCCCTGTAGTTTTACACTGCTAAATTAGGGGCTGCTCGTACAGATAGTCCTCATGTAGCTTTACCCGAAATTCTAAAACAAAGTGACAAAGAAGTCCGCGTATAATTCCATTCAAAAGCTTTAATTAATTAAGAGATTAATATCTAATAACTCGAATTTTGTTTATTTGTGAATTTATTTTCCGTATAAAAACACAAATTTCTTTATGTGTTATACACTATAGTCTACTGCACCAGACTAGCTCTACCGAATTCATAGCTCAGCATTGCTATCTGAAAGTAGGAAGCAAATAAAGCAAGTAAGCCTCGTATGGTGATGGAATACAAGCAGTTTCTTTATGTGAGGAGGAAGAAACAGTGTAGTAACAAATGATAAAATCTTCTTTGAATAACAGAGCAGACTTAAGAGAGGATGAAGACTTCGTTCTTTACTGATTTTTCACTGAACAAGAACAAGGACGGAAGAGCAGAGTCTGTATTTACATTCTGTTGTGTCTAAAGATAGGAATCGAACTACCTGATTTCAGTGCTGTAAATATGAAAACTTACTGTTGACCCTCCGGAGGAGTAGACGTAAAAAAAGGAACTCTTAGAAAGTCCGTCTTGGATGGGTGAAACTTTTTCCAGGATTTCAAGTAGATTCTGCTAATTCTCGATTTATTCGAATAATGAACTAGTGCGCGAATACACTCTTAAAAGAAAGTGAAAACCACACCAATCTGAAATTATTTGCTGCCAGTAATTTTAACGATTATTGTTTAGACTGAGTTCTTCAATCAAGAGCTATTTTAACATAAATTACAACTTAATGCTTTGTTGTACTTTTATAGCAATGTAATACGTACACTCTTTCTTTATCTGAGATCAAATCCCGAATTCTAATGTTTTAAGGTTTCAAACTTACTGTTGATCCACAATTTAACTAATAATAAAACACAAAATTCTCTAGCTTGGTTTTAGTATTGCCAGGAAAATATGACATGCAAAATAAACACAGATTTAACCAATACATTACAGTGGTTTCCACAATGGGAAAATTCCGTCATAAACGTAAACATTCTTCTTGCATTGTACGCGTCTCTCCTATGAGTATTTTTTCTCTATACGTTACGTTTTAATATTTTCATCGACCAGTAAAAGTTAACTAATAAATCGTTTCTTTCTAAAACTAACATTCTGTTAATTTCCTACGTACCTTGGCTGAAAACACACAGATAAAATACTTTAATAGAACGTTGTCTAGAGCAATGAGGAAGCTCAACTAACGTTAATTTCTAGGTTTATATAGCGCACAAAACATATAAGGTTACTTTAAAAGGTCGTAATGTGTAAGTGTGTGTGGAGGTGTCAGCCTACGTAAAACTCATGGTGACCGCTTGGCTTGTTTCCCGCTTTTATGTGTAGATAAATAAAAAATGATTATTGGTAGTTATAAACAAAATGACATCCTGATGTCATGTTATCGATTTAAGCCTTAACATTGGACATACACGTATGCTACTATGTTTGGTAACCTTTACATGCTTTTTATTTACAAGAAACACAACGACGGATAATAAAAGTTTACAGCAAAACACAGATAAAGCACATAATTTAACGTTACTGTTAGTCAAAATCAGGCATTTTGTTATCTGAGGTGTCATATCATTAAATTTATCAATGGCCAACTTTCTATTTTATTAAAATTTACTCAAGTAGCATAACGTATTATTAGAATAATAACCCTGGATATTACTCAACACTTTCCAGTACAGTGACACAGCTTTATGTTAATAGCGTATATCCCGCTGTATCTCAGAAGGACTTCTCTGGTCATATATCTAAGGTCATATACATTCTATTTATTAAATGACCTTGACCTCTAAACTTTAGAGAGAATATTCAGTGCATTAGACACGATTATAAAATCGTTGTTTACATAACCATGACCTATAAAGTCGAAAAGTATACAGCACCGGTCCTACTGTTCACCACGTCTCCACAATTATACAACACGCTGAATTAAATTCTATGAAACTTCATATTTATGTTCCTGTTTTTATTAGTCTAAAGAACAAATTCAACGGCACTGATGAAGCAGAAGTTTCAAAGTATTCAAAAGATTTTAATGTTTTTAAATACACACGCAATTATATAAATTAGCTACCATTCTGTGTATATCTTTACAAACGTTTGTTTAATTTTTATATTGTGAGTTCCAAGCGTTATGGTAAATCATATACATATTTTAATTCAGGAATAGTATCCAGGTTCTGCTGAATTATATGATGTGTTGATTATACGAGCATTAACGAGTTAGGAGGCTCTCGCAGATTTGGTTGAGTGCCACTCATATTTTCGTGTCACAAGGCTGTGTTGCAGTGTCTATGGGTGATGTGTAACACGGTTTCTTCATGTACGAGAGAGTGTTTACAATATGCAACGAATATTTTAACGGTTATTCCTCTTACGTGTGTTTCTCGTAAACGAGAAATACACGAACAATCGCAACGTATTAAACATTAACAGTAAATATACGTAACATGGCCTTAATCTTTCTGCACTTTTTCATAAAGGTTTTTTTTTTAGCGTTAGAAACATAAAAATTTTATGACCATGAAAAAATAAACATTCTCAATCATTGACTCGAAATAAACAACTTATAAACAAAATATAAACAAATTACCTGAAAACGGATAAGTCTAGTAACATCATATTGGTTGAGAAAGGCTAATTAATAAAAGTTAATTCATATGTCAATAAAGTTCTTATGTCTTTTTTCATCACTAGAGGCGATAGTTGCAATTAAAAACTCAATTGCTAAAAATTGAAATACGCCCAACACGGTCAGGTGGTTAGGGCACTCGACTCTTAATCCGAGAATCACAGGTTCGAATCCTTGTCACACCAAACATTCTCACCATTCTAGTCACTGGGGCGTTATAATGTTACAGTCAATCCCACTATTTATTGATAACAGAATAGTCCAAGAGTTGGCGGTATGTTGTAATGACTAGCTGTCTTCCCTCTAGTCTTACACTGCTAAATTAGGGACGGCTAGCGCGGATAGCCCTCAAGTAGCTTTGCGCAAAAGTCAAAACAAACCAAACTTTGAAATAAAAGAAAATTGAAACACGAGACAGTAACATGAAACTTTGTTACCGATAAAACAGAATTCAATAAACTAAATGATACCCACTTACCTGATAGACAAGAAATAATTCTTAATGAAAATGGCTTCTCAGTGTTAAATATATACGTTAAAGATTTTTTTTTCGCATATGTATAATATCGAATAACGCATTCCCCCAAAATGTAATAACGTTATTCATGTACCTACGTTAAATTAGTCTACTAAGCGGTGAAGTAAAAAGCGTTTAAACCAACATGGGTACTACTACAGAAAATTTCTTAAAACAGTATAATGGAAGGTCGTTGAACAGAAATAACTTTGATGTTATTATACATTGGTCATAACCAATTTTAACTGGCAATCAACCTGTACATGAAACTTACACGTAAAATGAACTAAGAAGTATATTTAAACCTGAACGTAGATTACCACACGTTGTGAGGTTAAAGACTAAATATTTACATTTAATAATTAAGCTGATATTTGTGAATATAAATGATCTAAATTTTGTTTTTTTCGGTTTTATCGACCTCTGGGTAGCTTTAAACTTGCATACAAAAGCAAATGCATGTGTGAAATCAATGATATTTTCCATGAATTAAAACCCTATCGTAAAATAATTTGCAAACGTATTAGTGAAGAATAATTATCTTGAGTTTTCCCAAAGACCAAGTGACTAAGAAATACACCTAACCGGAATTCTGTTGACCAGACTGACATTAAGTTCTTTATTAATTTCACAAGGTTAAGATATGTAAGATAAGTAACCAGAGTACAACAAAAACACACACTCATAAAATATCTTAAACAATAATTAATCAAAACGTAGCAAAATATTATAAAACATAATTCGAAATATTAAATTTAAATAATCTGAAACTAGGAATAGTCCAAATGTTTAGGTTCATTTGATTTAAAATAACAGAAGTTATATAATAAAAGAACTTCGAACTAAGAGATAGTGTCCATTTTGGATAGAAAAATATGATGTGGTGACGTAACTGGTGAGGAAGCAATTAACGTCAATTTCAAAAGTAATGGTATCTCTGGTCTGATAAATGTTTTGATAGACTCAGGCACACTAAACGGTGAAACAACAACACATTCCTTGAATTTGTTTATAATAACATTTGAATATCAATACCTTGCAACGCCTTGTCACATCCAAATGGGTCTTAAAGTTCCAGACATTAAACAATAATTCATTTGACTGTAAAAGGTGGAATAATAAAGATATTTTCTTATATCTTTCCATGATCCAACATGTTAATCCCACTTCAAGTTTCTTTCAATAATCACTTCAAGAATTATTTGTGAATCAACTTTCGGCAGGGACTTACCATTAAAAGTCAAACCCTCATTTATCTAGATATAATATATATTGTGATTTATTAATATTTAAAGCCAAACTTTGTCATTTATCAATATATTTTTTTTTCAATTTTAAAACAATTCAACAAATAATTTAAAACATGAATCAATAATACGAGTCGTATCATTAGCATACAAGTAATAAGTGCCATTTGGATATACTGTGAATAAATCGTTCATTTAGTAAACAAAACAGAACCAGGAACAGATCCTTGAGAAACACAAAAGTGAAAACTACTGAAAGTGGATTTTGTTTCGTTAATTTTGTTGTAACATTGCCTGTTATTTAAATACGTTTTTAGAATATTATATATATATATAATGTATCGTAACCCATATTGAGCACTGACTTAGACTGCCAAATGCCTTTTCGATATTCAGGCTACAAACCAGATCAAATATCTTTGCTTCATAAGGCTCAATAGTCAGTAATAATGGAACCTAAGTTGCTATAAATATATGTAATCTTATCTTTACTCTTGGTCCTGCCCATTTGTTTATAAATTAAAAAGAATTTTGAGCTCTGAATATTTATCGTAAGTCTGTTTGAAATGACGATATGACCATTATTTACACCTAATGATACGTAATAAAAATACGGTCATCTATGGAGGGTATCTCGCATTATTGAATTTAAAATGTTTGGTTGTTTTGAATTAAGCACAAAGCTACACAATGGGCTATCTGTGCTCTGCCCACCACGGGTAAAAATCTTTGGTAAAATGAAATCATAAAGTATTGGGCATATAATACTTCTCGACAAATGAAGACAATGTTGAATATATACCTGGTTCCAATTATAATTATTCAGGATAGGAGTGAAACTCTTAAATGTGTCATCTTTTATGGATGTTAAGAAACGTAGGCAAAACATTAGAGAGAACCATGAATAAAAATAATGGATAATGGTACAAAATGTTACACCAGTAGCAACATCTCCTAAATGTGTAAAAATATTATCAGTTATTGGAACAGCTGCCCCATTTAACCCAGTAGGTTGATAATTACATGGTTAGGCTTGTATAACAGACATCAAATTGTTTACTTTAAAAACAATGTTGTTGTTTGTTATTAAGCACAAAGTTACGTAAAGGGCTGTCTGTGCTCACCAAGGGTATCGAAACGCAATTTCTGACAGTATAAGTCGGCAAACATTCCAATAGGCCACAGGGGGACAAGTCAGTGATACAATTTCCATCTGTAATTGTTTGGATAAATTTGAAAAATTCACATTAAAATCTCCGAAAGAAAACATAGATTTATCATCAGAATTTATTTCAATTGTGTACTGGTAAACTAAGTGTATCTATAAAATTATACCAGTTTTCGAGAAGGTGAGCGATAAATACCGTGAAAAATTGTAAGTTTTATTAACATGGTGTGTGTGCGTGCGTTTTCTTATAGCAAAGCCTCATTGGGCTATCTGCTGAGTTCAACGAAGGGAATCGAACCCTGATTTTAACGTTGTTAATCCTTAGATTTAGTGCTACACCAGCGGGAGCTTCATTAACAGTAAAACTAGACAAATTAATATGATAAGTCTCAATAAGGGACTTCACATTAAATTTACACTTTAAGTCACCACGAATGTAAGTGGTAGTGCCATCTCTATGCTAAGAGTCTGTAAAAAAATTATAGTTTAGTAATTGAGGCTTTCTATCACAACAGCATGACTCAAGGAACATTACAACATCAGCCATTAGTTCACAATTAAAAAACAAAGTATTAACACATCATCATTTTTATGCCTAAATTTCTGACACTTATGCTTACCAAACTAAGCTTGATAGTCATTGTCAACCTTATTGACACTAACTTGATAGCTACCTCTTTACTCTGTTTGGAATTAACTCTAGGGTGAAAATATTGTATATTGAATATTGAATGTCAAAACAAATTCCTCCTTTGTTCACACATTATTTAATAATTCACTGTTTTCTTGATCTTTAGCCTGAGAATTCATTTGGTTAATTCTGGTCGCCATGTCTCAAAAAGAAATATGACAATTAGTCTTACACTTTGTATATTTCAATTTTCTATTTAAATCGCACGTGACAATAAAACAGTTGTAAACATCTCCAGATAGGCGGTGGAGTGTATTTGTTTTTATCACTTGTGTAATATATAATAAAGTGCACCACTAAAACTGTATAAATTCTCACAAGTATATTTAAGCTTCGTGTATAGATAAATTGTTTGGACCTAAATAGCCAACAATTTGGCATATTTACGTATTTTCTCTTACGTATTATCTGTCCTAGCCTTTCCTAATTTTAAAATAATAAACGAAAGAGAAGGGCATCAAGTGAACCTTTAGGACTATTTTTATCAGCGAATACTAATATAAACTGTCATATTTATAACGTCCACATGAGGAAAAGAGAGAGAAGGATGAAATAGATTTCGATTTCGTGTCAAGCAGGTTGAAAAACGAGCGCCTTAACCATCTGGTCATGACAGACGGTGTTAAAATTGTAGTTAGAATAAGTTAAAAAAACAACAAGAAACACGTATTGTCCATCAAGTACAACAGTCATCAAGTCGCACTCTGAAAAAAAATACACGTACAGTGAACGTTGGAACATCGTGGTTATCAACAGAGAATTAAAAACCTTTCAGGTAAGTCGTATATTTTTGTTAAGCGAGATTAGAGCTTTCTTATAATTATTGAGACGTTTTGAGAGTAAACTGATTCTTATATTGTATCTCAAGATGGCTGGTATGGGTTTTAAAGCTTTTATTAAAATAAAGGTCAAAACGTTATTTATGGATTTCGCGCAAAGCTTCACGAAGGCTGTCTGCGCTAGCCGTCCCTTATGTTGCAGTGTAAGACTAGAAGGAAAGCAGCTAATCATCACCACCCCCCTGCCAACTCTTGGGCTACTTTTTTTACAAATGAATAGTGGAATTGATCGTCACATTATAACGCCCCCACGGCTGAAAAGGCAAGCATGTTTGGTGTGACGAGTATTTGAGCCCGCGACCATCAGATGACGAGTCGAGCGCCTTAATCACCTGGCCATGCCGGCCTTTAATACGTTGTTTTCTACTTTATTTTCATAAAAGTTTTAACACCCATACCAGATGTCTTGAGATACATTGTTAGTTCAAGTGGGTTTCTCGTTATCACGAATGAATTCTTATATAGTTTTGGATGAGTAATTTGATAAGATCTGCAGTATAGGGTCCGGGCTGCATTCTAAAATGTCCAACTGTCGAAGTCACAATATATTAGTGAACACGTTTCGCTCGTTCAACTGTGTATATGTTCTAAAAGTGACAGCGAATCTATTTATTCTATAATTCTATATAGAATAACTCTTGTCAGCAGTTCTAAGGCCTTACGACGAGGCTTGAACCTTGGGTTCTCTGACCAGACCGGTTAGCTTCGAGCCGTATATTAAAGATACTAAAATACCCTGGCAGAACATTCTTCTTAAAAACAGACTACACTTAAGAAAAGCGAGATTTCTTAAAAATAATTTAGAATGTGTGTTTATTCTTTTCAGTAGTCCGCCCAATTAGAGCAAGAAAACATAAAAACTACCAAGATATTAGTTGTGCCTTACATACCGTGTTTCGGGTCACCTTTGTCGCACAAAGGAACGTTATTTCGTAAGTTGAATGAGGATTACAGTGCGATCCACTAGTCACTGTTTAAGACTTTGCTAGCTTAATTATTAATACATTATCGACATATATAAGTTTAACGCTTGATCTTTACGGATGTCTATAAAATTATTGTTTCTCGTTTTCCAGACGCTCATGTTGCGTATATAGGTATCAAATTTATTTTCGTTTCTTAATGCACAAACGAGTGTTTCAGTTCTGTATTTGAATGTTTTTAGTTATATTTAACAGTAAATAAAACATGGAATTACTTTTGTTAGTACCTCAACTGAACAACGTTATTTCTAGGTAACGTATTCATTTAACTTACATATTTTACAAAAACTTTTTATGTGTGCAATATAGACCTATTTGGGCAAGAAATTCAAAGTAAATATTTATTAAACACTTTAAATTTAATAAAAGGCTTTTTTGTTTTTCGTCACATTCAGAAGGTGTGGATAGATACTTGTCGGACACGACTAGGTGGTTAAGGCACTCGACTTGTCATCCGGGAATCACGGGTTTGAATCCCCATTACACCAAACTTGTTCGCCTTTTCACCCGTGGGGGCGTTATAACGTAACGGTCCCATTTCATTATTTGTTAATTAAAGAGTAGCCCAAGATTTGTCGGTGGGTGGTGATAAATAGCTGCCTTCCCTCTAGTTTCGCACTGCTAAGTGAAGGACGGCTGACTTGTATAGCCTTGCGCGAATTAAAAAAACAAACAAAAACAAAAATCTATATATATTTAATTGTTTATTTACTTAACTGATCCATTTAATAATGATTTGTTCATTACATAGAGAGCCAAGGTTATAAGCATGTCCTTCTTGTAGCGGTCTTACCTTCACCTCTCTCAGGAACGATAGCTAAGACCTATAGAAATAGAAAGTTTCATATCAAAACGTTGACATGAACCGAAACTGATTTATTTCGTACATTCTCGGTTAGTAATTCTTTCTTTTTAGGTCTTCCCTTAGTGGTACATTTGTATGACTGTGGACTTATACTATTAGAAACTGTGTTTAGATACCCGAGGTGAGCTGAACACAGATAGATCTTTATATGCAAAAAACGGCTCTTTTGGGCTCAGAAAACACTTCAAATAGAAGAGCGAACAACGTTATAATTAATGCATATATTTATTTATAAATTATATCAAAGCTACAGTTAGTTTCAACGTTGTTCGCTCTTCTATTTGAAGTGTTTTCTGAGCCCAAAAGAGCCGTTTTTTGCATATAAAATTCTCAACAAGTGGGTTTCTCGACATCACTGACAGATAGATCTTTATTCAGCTTAGTACTTAATAACAAACAAGAACTTTTTAGGTGAAGAAGTATTCTTTTCGGTCTTCACCGATTTGTCGGAGTCGTACAAACCGAAACTGTTATATACTATCACCCACTGACACAGGTTAAATATCTATGTTATAAAGATGCGACCTTGAATGTAACGCAGATTTTCTACACTGGGCGTCTGAAGAGCAGGCGTGAAAAAAACCCAAACTACTTCCATTCATGCGCAATGGGCGTTTAAGTCACGTGGAAATGCAGGTCGTTTTCCGTAGGGTGGATAACTTTGTAACCTGTGTATTTAACTAGATTATTCATATAGGTTAAAACTATTAAGGATAATATCAGCCTCTGGTTTTCTGCTATGGTTGAATATGTATTTTTCTAGACACAATCTTATATTTGTGTAGCTTTCACTTCAACTACAAAATAAAAGTATGTTTATAAAAGTAAATTAACGTGAAATGTATGTAACGTTATATCACTTAGAATATATAATAACGTGATTTTCTTCTTAATATATGCTGAAGTGATATTTTGTGAATTAAAACGTCTATTGCGTAATAAAATTGACATGATAAAAAAATATCATAAGGTGTTTATAAGCGTTGGGTCTATTCTAAAATCAACAACACAAGTCGTGACTTAGTAGTAGTTCAGTGGATAACCAATTGCAAGGTTCATGTCAGACCGAATAGGCAGGAACATTAGAAGGTTCTCGTTAGAATGAAGGTATACATTACAAAGTTTATGTTAGATTGAGCACATATGTTAGCAAGAGAAAACGGAAAACATTCGTCACTTCCGTAGCGCCAGATTTAGTTTTACTGTACAATTAAAATTCAGTTGAATTTCAATAGAGGGGGATAACACACTCGACGAGGGCGAATCGAGAGCCCTAACTTCCTGGCCATGCCGGGCCATTCGTTGTTCTGTCTATTTATTCGTGTAAATTCGGTGATATGTTTATGGCGATAGATGAAAGAATAAAAATACAAAAACTACTGATGTTCGAAAGCTTATAACATTTCAATAAAAATTATTGGATTTGTGTGTGCTTCAAACTAAATCTAAGTACTCAACACTTAATACTATAAATATACACAGTTTCTAACTTTTGTAGTTTCTTGCAATGGGAAAGATATCCTGGTTGCTCCAGTGACTCTACACGTTATACATTTTAACCTCAGTAATGAACACCGAGAAACTGAAAAAGGTTTAAGTTTCTAACTTACCGCTATTAAAATATATGCTGAATAAATTTTATTCATAACCTGGCAAAGATCTAGAATAGGCTTGAAGCCTTCAAGGATTTTGATACTGAAAAGTAAATAACAAATTACTTCATATGTTTTGTTTTATTTTATAGTTTACTGAAGTTATTATTATTACAGTTTACTTAATACAACTTACAAAACTAGAACAGGGTTTGTTTGAAGTTTAGCAAAAAGCTACAAGATGGACTAGTTGTTCTAAGCTTCACTTCTTACATCCACTGTTTACATCTCAGTAGACAGCTTTACTTCTTACGTTCACTGTTTATATCTTAGTAAACAGCTTTATTTCTTACATCCTATGTTTACATCTTCGTAGACAGCTTTACTTCTTGCATCCACTGTTTACCTCTTAGTAAACAGTTTTATTTCTTACATCCTCTGTTTACATCTCAGTAGACAACTTTGCTTCATACATCCACTTTTTACATCTCAGTACACAGCTTTATTTCTTACATCCACTGTTTACATCTCAATAGACAGCTTTATTTCTTACATCCACTCTTTACATCTCAGTAGATGACTCTACTTGTTAGGTCCACCGTTTTCATTTTGGTGGAAAGCTTTACATAGAGTTGTCACCTATAGCAAGTTCTGTCTTCTTTACGATATAAGAAAAAATAAACCTGATTACGATCAATGACTTACTAGGTTAAGATTCTGTACAGAAAGCAGTCCCTGATTGACAAGTTACGTCGTTGAGGATGACTAAACCCGGATGTCATGCCCTTACTGACGTTCAAAAGGACAAAAGGTTAATTGAATACAACTTGCTATGTCAGGACGCTCGCGTGTTAACATATTAACTCATTTATGTTTTTACTTTGTAATGTTTGCGATTTCACATGCAACTCTTTGTAGAGTACAGAACTGCACGTACAGAATGTTTGTTTTGTTTCCCAGTTGTTATAAAAACATAAATTATACTTTTCAATGATGACCAGTCATATTGAAATCATGATCACGTTCAAACATTATTTTTTTTATTTGAGAGTAAATCTAAATTGAGCTATATGTTATGTCCACCGCAGGGAATTGAATCATGGCTTGTATGTAAGTTTGAAGTTAAACACAAAGCAACACAATAAGTCATCTGTGCTTTGCCCACCACGGGTATCGGAACCCGGATTCTAGTGTTGCAGTTTTGCAGACATATCGCTCTACCACTGAATAGGGAGTAAGCATTGAACCCTAAGAGTGTTCCGTTACAAGTCTGTAAGGGAAGAATTATGTTTGTCGAATCAAATTTAAAATATTGTTTTTTTTTGTGCTCATTGAATTAGCACTTAATAAAATTCGTGATTATATTTAAAACTAAGATTGCTTGAATTATTTTACGAAAATTTTATCAGGATGCTTAGTTTACACATTTGAAATTTATTTCTGTCATGTAACAGAAGACCGTAGCCAATAAAATAACAAAATCATCCAACTAGGGTGGTATACTCATTATTCGTTAAATATAGTTTGAAGTGAAACCCAGTTCCTTCTGGAAATATACACGAAACACATTATCTGTAAAGTAAAAAATTCATAAATCTACAAATATACAAGAAGGGAATGTCCGCCTCTCCGCAAAATGCCCACAGTTGAGGTCTGATTGGGGTGAAACTTCGAACGATTGTTCATCATGACAAGGGAATGTTCCCATCAATATTTCATTACAATTGGGTCTGTTATTAGAAAATTATTTAGAGCACGAGTCCTCTTGTTAAAAGGAAATAAGTCGATGACAACTTTGTATTAAAAAGAGATGTGAATAAACTCTCACTAAAACAGATTCTTGTATACTGATAGCTCTTCTGTGAATCACATCTTTAATGGAGAAATCCGTGATTCTAAGGTGAGTCTTTCTCTACGTTTGTATCAAGGTTTTAGTGAAAATCAATAATTTTTGCAAAGTAATTTACCCGTACAACAGTTGTTTTATTCCTAAACTGGTCAATATATAATGTAAAAATGCCATCGCAAAGTTAGAAAATGTGACGTACTGAAACATATACATGAATTGCAAATATTGTAGATGTCGTCACGAATAGTTTCCTATTCAAGTTAAACTGATCGGAAAGAAAGATCGTCTTGAAACAATAGAAATGCAACAAGAGATTGAAACAAATCTGTAAAATAATAGAATATGTTGTTCTCGTTGTAACCACTTTCACTGTCTTGATCTTCAGTGGCCAATAGACTTAGATATGCATGATCAGACCTCAACAAAGAAAATATCAAGAAATAGTTAAAGGGCAAAGCATCAAAAATATAAATTATTATGACCATGTTGAAAACCAATCCTATAGCACTAATCCAAAAATCAATCCTGTAGTACCAGTCCAAAAACCAATCTTATACTACTAATCCAAAAACCATTCCTATAGCACTAATCCAGATCAATGTAGAATGGTCCTGAATAAAAGTAGATTTTCTTCTTGAATAATTTCCATCCACACAAAAACAACATTTTTGGTGTTTCGAAATTTTTGGGTTAACGAAAAAATTGGTAATTATTATAAAATTAATTTTTCCTGGTAAATCTTCAACCTATCTTTCAAAACACTTATTTTTTTGCAAAACCCTGGCTTTGCTTACACTTGTCAAAGGTTTTTATACTTTGAAGCTTTGCATATTTTATATTTTGAGCTTAAATTAAGTTTGCGGGACATATGTTCTTCCAAAGTTATTTCTTACTTCTTACTAATATTTTTGTCTTTTTTTTTTGTCTGTTAGTTTATTGCCAGGGATTCCTTTAACGGTTGTTATTTTGTTATTTAGCTTTCTCTTTCCCATATTATTAGGCCCGGCATGACGCAGGTTTGAATCTCCTGTCACACCAAACATGCCCTCCCTTTCAGCCGTGGAGACGTTATAATGTTACGGTCAATCCAACTATTTGTTGGTAAAAGAGTAGCCCAAGAGTTGGCGGTGGATGGTGATGACTAGCTGCCTTCCCTCCAGTCTTAGACTGCTAAATTAAGGGCGGCTAAAGCAGATAGTCCTCATGTAGCTCTGCGCGAAATTAAAAATAAACCAAACCAAGATTGGACAGAAAGTAAGTTTTCAATTAGATTTGGTCATTATGTTTCTTAGAGAGCCAAGACACACTGAGCTAGGTGCTATGTCTACCACTGAAAATCGAACCTCGAATTTTAGAGTTATAAATCCTCAAGGTACTGTCTATTCAATAAGAGAAGGAGAAAGAAATTGAACTGCAATTTGTCAACTCTACAAAGTTGTTACAGAAAATTTAAAGATAGTGGCGCTATCTGCTGGCTTAGTGAAGTATAATTATGTTTACGGACACCAGAAAATCAATCATTTCGACACTTTTTAAAAGTAATCTTTCTTCATTATTATGCAGATATACATAAGATAATTCAAATTTCTAAAATGTTTTCAAGAAATTGAGTTCAAAATAGTAAAGCAAAACCATTATATTGTTATGTGTCGTCTTTCAGTTTAACAAGAATGACAATTTTAACAAAGTTACGCCATCTAGTAATAATTGTAGAACTTAACTAATCAGATCAATAATAAAACACATATCAAACCAGATCTGCACTTTTAGCTAAAGGTACGTCATAGAAGTGACTTCTGTCAATTATGCTATTTGGTTGCTTCACATGTGCTTCTGACTATATCAGATGTTGTTTAGTTGACAAATAAATACACTTCATACCTTTATCATTCCATACAGTGAGGGCCAAATTTGAAGAATTAGCTTTTATTTTTAACATTTGTATATAAACAAAACGTTGTAACGCTGTTAATCGTTCTGTAATATTCTGTCTAAACTAAAATTCTACTTGTCTTAATGTTTATTTCCTCATGTGTTTAAAATCCTTTCACAGAATTGGTCAAATAATATATGTATATTATAGATTTGTTGTATTATTCAAACTTAGGTTGAAGTGATAGTTTATCATAGCGTTATTTTTTCATTGTAGGGTTACAAGTAAGATATAATAGTGAGTATCAGATAGCACATATTTGGTTTAGTAAGTAAAAAAAAAATTATTGCAATGTTTAGCTGATTTAGCTACTCAGTGAACAATTAACTGTAGAACTACCAACTGGAGTTTGACCACTCGTTCGTAGAATTTGTTTAAAACAGATGATGTATCAACTTTCTTGTTGATCAGTTACTTTGTTGATGACCATTGTCTGTTATAAAGTGCGAGCCACACAAAAAAACTGTAAACAAAAATAACATCAGCACTGCATTTAGTCTCACTAGTTACTGACGGATTCTATGTACACTGCTCGCTAAAATCTTAAGGCCAATGAACATAAAAAAAATATGTATTTTGCGTTGTAAGACTCAACCACTTATTTGAGTAGAGCTTCGAAAAATGAAAATAATAAACATTTTTAGCATTTAATAGGGAAAATGTAAACACTATGAAATTAGCCTAAACACTAGCTGATCAAAAGTTTAAGGCCATACCAAAAAGAAGACTTAAACAGGGTAGAAAAATGCCCAACAAGAGGTCTCAGTAGTAAATGTTGTACGGCAATCATTGCGAATAACTTCAAATGTTTGCTTTACCGTGGTCGATATAAACGCTTGCAGAAGACTAGCTGGAATGTTATTCCAAGTGGTGAAAATGGCTTCACGAAGCTCATGCACTGTTTGGAATTGACGTCCATTTCTATTGACTTCCCTTGCCATCAACTCCCAAACATTTTCAATGAGGTTCAGTTCGGGCGAACACGCTGGATGGTCCAAAAGAATCCGATTATTCGCCGATTATTCCTACGGGCATTGTGGATTGCAGCGTTGTCCTGCTGAAAGGTGTTGTCATTTCCACACAAGCGAGGGCCTTCAGTCAGTATGGATGCTCTCTTGACATGCCAATGTAGCCAGCGGATGTTTGACTCCCCTGTATAACCTGAAGATCTATTGTTCTATGGAAGGAGAAAGCACACCAGATCATGATGGAACCTCCTCCACTGTGTCAAGTAGAAAATGTCTCCGGTGGGATATCCTTATCGTGCCAGCAGCGTTGGAAGCAGTCTGGGTCATTCAGGTTAAAGTTTTTCTCATCAGAGAACAAAACCTTCGTCCACTTTTTACTTCCCATGTTTGGTGCTTCTCAGCAAAGTTTAACTGAGCTCTTTCGTACTGTGAAAGAAGATGCCTATGGTTTATAAAGCCTTTCTCTCGTAAATGCCATCTTGTTGTTCTTGAGCTGCATTTTGAGTTCGTAAGGGCCTTAATCTGGTTCAACGATCGGCTGATGTCTTCCCGGACAACACGTCGAATCCTCCTGCTCAACGCCGGCGAAATTTTCTTAAGCCGACCACTTGAAATTCTCGTTTCTTATCCCTCAGGGTCTTTTAAGAAATTTGCAACAGCAGTTTTACTACGCCCAATCTCACCAGCGATGGCACGTTGAGAGAGACCTTGCTTTTGCAGCTCGACAATTTTGCCACGTTCAAACTCTATCAACATTTTAGCCTTTGCCATGTTTTTACCTAATGTAACACAGGAGATGTCAGTGGGAGATGTTGACAATACTAATGCTTGAACACAAATGACTAAATTTCGTTACGTGTTAACTGATTAACGCTTCGTTTCAGTGCAGTCTTAAACTTTTAACCATCTTACATTTAGCCTAATTTCATAGTGTTCACATTTTCCCTATTAAATGCTAAAAATATTTTTTATTTTTATTTTCCCTCTTCTTATTTTCATCTTTCGAAGCTCTACTCAAATAAGTGGTTGAGTCTAACAACGCAAAATGTGAAGTAGTGTGTAAGACTTCACCCATGCGAATGGTATGAAAACAAGTTAATGGTTTCAAAATTAGAAAGTGGTGATTTACTTACTCGTTCAATGTATGCTGTATATCTCACTTCTTTCACCAGACAAAGATTTTCATTAAATTCAGGTAAGATTATTAGAATATAATATAATTTTAAACAAATCGATTATTGTTATAAACTATTGCCAACTGTGCTTTCATTTATTGTCAGATCCGTAGTAAGTGAAAATATTGGCTACTGATGTCAATTAGATTAAAGCACGTGTCACGAATATCTGTGAATGTCGAGTAGATTAGTAACACAAAAATGGCTGTAGATGTGTGATCCAGCATATTATTATCACGTGATAAAAATGGCTATGGATGTTATTGTCAAGTAGACCAGTAGCACGTGACCAAAATGACTGTGAATATCAAGTATATTAAAAACACATAAAATTGTGGATGTATGATTACAAAGATTAGTTTCACATGCTGAAAGTGGTCTAGAATACCAATTAGATCCGTTTAGGCCGTTATAATTTTTGCAATATCTGGATGATGCTCTTCATATTTTTAAAGAATTAAAATGTCTTTCCGTTACAAATTATAAATCAAACAATTGCGACTATTTAAATAGTGTTAAAGATCCTAATCCATGAAATTGTGAAGTTACTAAGCAGAACATTGCTTTCAAATTATAATACACATGCAAACCAGCAACTGTAATGAGAAATTATCTGTACAGGTTCTGCCACTGAGGTTACTCATAAGTTGATTTAAGGTGCTGTTTTTAAACCTAAATACAGGTTACAATAATTTTTTAGGTTCGTTAATACAATACCTATGTTCAAACCTTCAAACAATGTATGTAAGTATAGATGTCCTAAGTGTTCAATATTTTGGATCCGTTAATGTAGGTGGCTTCAACCTCGCTTACAAGAACATGTAAATATTAAATCAACTTTTTTCGGCATTAAGAACTCGTATTGAAAATAATTTGTTGAACCAATTTGTAGAAAATAATTCGATAAAGCAAACAATGAACAGGAATCGTGCATGAAGTGTAGTGATCAATAGAAATTAGAATAATAAATTATTGCAGTTAATTTATTACTACTAATTGTGTAAGCGATTGTTTTCAATTATCACTAAATAACGACGTGACCCCCTCTAGCGGTTTTACACAAAAGTGTAAAAAACGAAATCTCCTTTTTTTTCTTAATTAATATATAAATATTTTATCGCCAAATTATTGTTGTTTGAATTTCGTTAATTAGTTTGAAAATAGACATAAAGTATATTTGTTGAACAACATTGCGATTTGACTAGTTACAACTTGTATATAAGGCGATATCAATTTGCGTAACCGTATGGCTGGAGATTTACAACGCTAGAAATCAGGTTTCAATACAAGTCGTAGGCAGAATCCTCATATTCTCTTGCGAGCATTCTATTTATCTTCAAACAAACAATTAATAGGGTATTTGTTTTTATTGCAGATACTGTTTACATGTGTAACCACATTTGTTATTCTTTTCCATATTGTACAAAGATCTCAACGTTAAAACTACACCATTGTCAATGGTGTCAATTTACTTTTGAAATTGCTTGCATCAAAATAAATTTAAATGGCTCGATCGAATTTTCAAACTAATCCAATGTGTTCTGTAGTTGGACGTGTTTTTTGGATCATTTGGTAAAATCAATTAAAATTAAAGTTCATTAAAAAATAATGAATTTAGTTATTTCTTCCTTAACTACTGTCACGTTTACTACAACTTCCAAAGTAACGTATGCTCAATTGACAAATACAAAACATACAATCATTGACACACTAACCATCACATTCTTAACTCTAATTGAAGTTCAAAACCAATCACTCTTATTGTGTAACTGTCACTGAATCAACTCAATCACTGAAAACTCATTAATGCATTGATTCCGGTATTTATATCCTAATCTTGTTGCTATATATATATATATATACGAGACACTCGACTCGTAATCTGAGGGTCGCGGGTTCAAATCCCCGTCGCACCAAACATGTTTTCCTTTCAGCCGTGGAGGCGTTATAAAGTAACGGTCAATCCCACCATTCGTTGGTAAATGAGTAGAACAAGAGTTGGCGGTGATGGTGATGACTGGCTGTCTTCCCTCTAGTTTAACACTGCTAAATTAGGGACGTTTAGCGCAGATATATTTCGAGTAGCTTTGCGCGAAAGTAAAAAAAAATAAAAAAATGTGTGTATTACTATACCTTATTAACACAACGGAATTTCTGTCGGCTTACAACGCAGAAAGCGGGTTGCAATACCCGTGGTTGATAGGGCACAGATAGACCGTTGTGTAACTTTATGCTTGATTCGAAAACGACAACTATTGTTATAAATAGATTGTTAAAAAGGGAAGTAAAAAACTTTAAAAATAGATTAATTCACTATAGTGTGAATGTGTATAGAATGACTAACACAGTCTCAACGTTAAATAGAAAATGAAAGTTTTTTATTGTTATCTTCAGAGTAAAATTAATTTTTCCAATAAAATACACTTTTTTTACAAGTTTGTAAAGAATAAACGGCATATTACATAGATTTATATGTATATAATTAGCAATAACAAACTACATGTTTTGTGGCTACCTTACACGAGAAATTACTTTCAATTTAAGAATTAGGACAAGGGAGCCATTATTAGAATTATGATTAAAAACATCGTTAAACTGCACGGATATCGGAAGGAATTATTTTCACTATTCGTTTTTCGATCCTTTCATTAATAAACATTAAAAATCGTGTCCTTCCCATAATTAAAATTCTAATAAAACGGCCTTTAAAAGTAAACTTAGTATATTGCTTAGAACTAAACTTATATAGTTTTGAATTTAACCAGTTGGTCTAGATTGGTGTGTATTGTATTTTAATTTATTTCATTTTAATGTTTCCTTGTGTTTGTGTAGAACTTATTCATAACTGCTGTCTGTCTCAGAATAGTATACACTATGTAATGATATTATTGGAAAACTTTGCTAATTTTTGTTTTGAAAAAAGCTGAACGTTCTGGCTTAAGGAAGAAAAGGTATTTCATTCTTTTATATATTCCATACAACACCAACCGTCTATCTAATAGCACAAAATAACGAGCTGGAGAATGGGGAAGTGGAATGTATTATGTGCATATTATATATAATTTTACACGATTTCATATGTCATGTGATAACATAATTGGATGATCGACAACAGGTACGTGGATATAAAAGTACATACCGTACGTGTAATGTGAAAAAAAAAATACCATCCTTCTCTCCACTTCTGTTATTAGGTATTTTTCATGCAGGATGAATAGCTTACAGCCAGAAAAGTAGGTCGCTCATTCGGGTTATAAATGTTTAATGGACATAGTTATTCTAGTGTAATGAAAAACTACAAACGTCGATTTTCTTCTTCAATTTTAATCAATTCTCTAAATAATCACTGGATCACATCAACAATAGGAAACGAGGTCTATATGATAAGCCTCAGTCACGGCCTCTTGTGAATGTCTAGTCTTACAAGGAATTTCTAATGACACACACAAAAATAAATTACACTCAAGTAGAAGTGCTATGAGCAAATTATTACGGATCGCTTAATACTATTCTCATGAAAAGTTGTTAGGTGTAAAAATTAATGGAATAGTACCTTTGTTTTAAAATGTCATTAATCATGTTGAACACATGCATTTACGTTTAGAAATAACCAAAAAAATTCTTACTTTAAATTTCGAGCAAAGCTACATGACAGATATCTGCGCTAACCGTCCCTGAGACAGCTAGTCATAACCAACCAGCGCCAACTCTCGGACTACTCTTTTACCAACGAATTGGCCGTAATATAACGCACTTTACGGATGAAAGGGCGAGTATGTTTGGTGTGACAGAGATTCTAACCCTTGACCCTCAGATTGTTAGTCGAGCGCGCACTAACCACGTGATCATGTTGGGACTCGAATAGTTGGTAAAATTACATTTACGTTAATAATAACATAATATTTTCGTTTATACCCTGTCAATTTAACGTTTATAAATAATATTTCCACATTTACCCTGTTAAAGTATTGTTTATAAATAATAATACTGTTTTGGAAATGGTTAAATAGCTGTTATGAATATTCGTTTAGTAAGATATCCTTAGTATAACTGAATCCACACACAGAAGAGCAAAACAAATTACATATCACGTTTTCAAAGATAAAACTGCAATATTGAACAGCAGATCCTTTAGGCGAACTGGCGGATATATCTGTGTACGTTAGAAAGTTAACTAGAAAATGCTAAATGCAAGAATAGCAAAACGAATAGGTATTAAAATTTAACTTGATGTACATTATAACTGAGTTTTTTCTAAGGAAATCGTATTACAGTTGCTGAAAATGATGAAACATGGCGTATGTAAGTGAGCCTATAAACTGGTCCGAATTAAACATTAAATATTGACTTGAGAGTAATGAAAGAGAGAACAAAACTTTGCAGAAATCCGTATTGTTCAGAAAAAAACAATTTGGTGACATGTTTCATGGTTCAGCCGTACGTTGAGATGAAGTGAAGTGGTTTGAGGCAGAATAGATAATTTTAATTAAAAAAAAAAGAACCACGGATGTTCCTAACAGACACACTAAACCTTAAAATGTGTGTTTCTCTCTTGTCGTGAAAACGTTATTATCTAAATAGTTGTCGAGTAGATAAACCACGATGGACATGATAATTTATCTATGTATTCTTCTCCTGTGTGAACGATTCCCTGTTTTGATCTCGAAAGTTATTAAAAAATATATATTTACTGCTTCATTATTCATTGATTGATTGTTTTTGAATTTCGCGCAAAGCTAAACAAAAACTGTCAGCGCTATCCGCCTCTTATTTAGCAGCGTAAGACAAGGGAAGGTAGTTAGTCATCGCCACCCACCACCAAATCCTGAGCTACCCTTTTACGAACGAACAATGAGATTGATCATCATATTACAACGCCTCCATGGCTGAAAAGGCGAGTACGTTTTATGTGACGGGGATTCGAACCCGCGAACTTCAGATTACAAGTCGAGTACCTTAAAAAATCTGTACCCATGTGCCTGAATCTCGATTAATCCATATAGTAATAACTCGTTTTGCTTCTTTATTTCGTAAATAAATTCCATTTTCGTGTAATCTTTGTAAATCATTCCAAATAGAATAGATCTCGTGTTCGAATAGGAAGTATAAAAACTCTTCAGTTTCAGAAGAGTATAGTTTTTGTTATCGTTAATGTTATCCTTAGCAATAATTAATGAAAAATTACACCTCGTGAATCGGTGCTATTTAATTAACAATTTAGCTCAAAACTTTTTATGAATTATGAAAATTTTATGGGGGTGAGTTATTTCTAAATTTTCTTTTATTTCTTTACTGTTTGAAGCCACACGAATCAGATGTATATAAAAAACATTTAGATGACAAGTTGGTAGAATTTTAAAGCATTAGGAGCTTGATGGTTAATTATGAAGCTTAACACTAGGCCTGATCACTGGAACATCTGAAGACTCACTTTATTTGTCCCCAGTGGCACAGCACTGTGTTTAAGGATTTACAACGCCAAAAACAGGCTTTCGATATCCGTGATGAGCAGAGCACAGATAGCTCATTGTGAAGTTTTGTGCTTAATCTAAAACAAACAAATTAAAACTTGTAACTAATTTACTGTTATTCGTTTATTTTTAATGACTATTGCGCAAGTCCTGCCTATTCTATAAATTTGCAAAAAATTCTCGAGAGCAAGAATTAATGATATATGATTCAACAACGTCTTTTCGAACATGGTTGAAGGTTAAAAAATCTTGCGTAATTCGTAAAAAAACTAGCTATGCAAGAGACATAGACAAGTACTATCAGTGAACTATAATCCTCGGAAGCAATAATCGTGGTTAACGCTTATTAACTGAAGAAACTACAAAATTTGACCAGTAACGTTTATGGATTTTGAACATTACAAGCCGTTCAATTTCAGTGAATTAACTTTGGACATTAGTATTTCTACAAGGACATTAAATACCTTCGTCTGTAAAAGTCTGCTTACAAGCGTTGTGAGGTCAATCAAGCTTTGATTTGTGAGGTGTTGCTGTTTTGTTGTTTCTTAAATTTCGCACAAAGCTACACGAGGACTATCTGCGCTAGCTGTCCCTAATTTAGAAGTGTAAGACTAGAGGGAAGGCAGCTAGTCATCACCACCCATCGCCAACTCTTGAGTTACTCTTACCAAAGTATAGTGGATTGACTGTCACATTATAAAGTCTCTACGGCTGAAAGATGGAGTATGTTTGGTGTGACTGGGATTTGAACCCGCGACCCTCAGATTACGAGTCGAGAGCCTTAACTATTTGGCCATGAAGTGCTGAACAGACTAGAGTTAGACTTATCAAATAGTATTCAAGCAAATAATTTATTATGTATCACATAACAAGAAAATACAGGTTCAAGTTAATGGTGCAAGACTTTATTTTCAATTTACATTGTAAAAAAATAATTTGAAAACTAGATGCATAGTTAATATTTCTTTTCAAAGTTGAAGCACGGTATGGCCTAGCGCGTTAAGGCGTGCGCTTTGTAATCTAAGAGACACGGGTTCCCCCTCGCGCCAAAAATTCTCGCTCTCCTATCCGTGGGGGCGTTATAATGTGACTGTCAATCCCACTATTCGTTGGTAAAAGAGTAGCTCAAGAGTTAGCAGTGGGTGGCGATGACTAGTTGCCTTCCCTCTAGTTTTAAACTATTAAATTAGGGAGGGCTAGCGCAGATAGCCCTCGAGTAGCTTTGTGGAAAATTCAAAATAAACAATAATAAACTTATCAAAGGAAAAATACTTCGTGAATAAAACTTATTTCTCAACAAAATATTTTTTAAACACTAAAGTTCATCTTAAAAGAATTTTTTTGTTACCATCTGCTTTAACGATCATTTCAAAAGTAATATATCCAAGTGCGACATTTTAAATGAGTTTAAGTCATTTCTTAAAAGGACTTAAGGTTGATTGGTTTATCTACCGGTTGTAAGAAAATAATCAACTATGTACGCCATCTGTCGTGTTAAAAAATAACGTTTTCAAGTACCTGCTTCAAATACATATGCTCAAATTATTACGAATATTTACTTAAAATAACGAACCTTTAGATCTTATAAATTACACGTGCGACTTTCGAAGTTTGCTTTCAGCGTACCTAACATGCTTACGCTTCACTATCTTGTTTCTTAAAAAGAGTTTTTCGTTCAAATGATTTATACATTTCTTAAGGTTACAGACTTGTAAAAATAATAATAATTTTATCAGAATTTATAGCCAATGCACGTTCGAATTTTTTTATGTGGATTGCTAAGAAATATTGCTTCTCTCTCTCGGGTGGTTTGGTAAGCTCTGAAGTCACCATTTTCTTGTTCAGGTTAGTAAGAAGAACTGGTTATGTTTATTTATACATAGTTGAGTTTTTTTCCTTTCCTTAACTTAATCTACCACTGAAAAGTTTCACTTACCTGTATCTGTGCATTACCCGGCGAATGCAGGTTATTAACAGTGAGTATTGACATATACGAGTGCACTTATTTAATGTTGTATGATACAATAAATGTTATAAAAGTCACCGATTATTTCATAAGTTTTCAAAACATATTAAAAAACAGAAACACTAAAACAAAAATAAAAATATATGGAACTTGGCACTTTTTATTTGTTTCTCACAGCTATTTTAAAGGTTTTGCATATCGTACCTTCTTTTGATTCCAACATAGTTTGGATGAAATGGCAACTTTTTATTTCAGTATATCATAACAATTAAAGTATATTACTATGTTTTATTCATATAAGTCCACAACAGGTAATAATCCCCAAAATAATTTACTTCCCAAATTTTACTTAAGTAAACTGTTTATAAAATAGTTTATATGCTCAATATCATAAGCTTCGAAATTTTATTTATTCTTAATCGGAAATCGAGTTACAAATTATAGCGTGATAAACCTGGAAAATTATTGCTAAACTAGCAAGCGAATTTTTGTAATTGACATAAACATATTTTTTTCATAAATAGATAGCCTGTAACTACGTATTGGCTGTCCAATTGTTGTGAAAAGCACTTTATATATCCTAGTAGCAGAAACTATCATATGCTATATGTTAGATAAGCTTGGCTCGGCACGGCCAGGTGGTTAAGTCACTCGACTTGTAATTCGCGGGTACGGATCTCCGTCACACCAAACATGCTCACACTTTCAGCGATGGGAGCGTTATAATGTGACGGTCAATCCCACTATTCGTTGATAAAAGAGTAGCCCAAGAGTTGGCGGTGGGTGGTGATGACTATCTGCCTTTCTTCTAGTCTTACGCTGCTAAATTATGGACGGTTAGCGCAGATAGCGCTCGTGTAGCTTTGCCTGAAATTCCAAAAATACCAAACCAGATAAGCTTAGGATCCTAGTATGTTTCACACGTTTTGTGTATGTTTTGAAAATGTTTCATTTAAAGCTACTTCTAAATATTTTGTAGATCAACCTTCTTCTAAGCTAACACATTTACAAATTGGTACATACTGATAACTGTTAAATTAATATGTAGGAATAAATACTTTGGAAAATTCCGAACGAAAACAGTTAAGGTGATGGAAACAAATTAACTCACATTTCTTACTATTTAACTAGCTAGCATGTAATTTAAAACATTTACTCACTTAACCTGCAATATTTTTTGCAAAAGACTTTTTCACATGTGAATCTTTATAACAAGATAAATGTCACATACACATGAATAGATGGAGCTACAAAAACGCAGACTAACAATATAATTTATAGACGATACACATAAGAATAGCTTTCGGGACAGAACTGTTATAAGAAGAGACCTCTTAAACCATAAATATTAAACTTATTCAGTAAATGGCCTTATCTAGTATAAAAGCAATGCACAAATATATTTATAAGACAAGTCTTCTAAATAACTATATCGTACTTTTATTCTACAGTTATGTTTAATTATAGCTACTGATCAGTTTAGCTACATAACTTTCTAATACATTGTAATAGAACTGTACTTAAATTATCATTGTCAGTTTTCTAATATTTAAATACTGACCTCATAACTGAGGTTTTAATATCTCAGGTAAGTGGCCTAATTCATATACTTAACAGTCTCCGAAAATCGTAAACGATCTATTATATTGTTTTAATTCATTTCTTTGCATGTCATTAACACCTAAAGACATTCTATAATCAACCCGATTAATAACACTTTGAGTTTCACAACCAGTTTCAAATAGAAAGTACACTGTTCGATTGTCTGTATTTGAGATCGTCACGTTACATTGGTATTGGAACTTATGTTCTTTTTTTTTTCGGAATAGTTTAGTGTAAAAAAACATTAACATTATTTGTCTATCTGTGGTACTTCTACAGGGGTACTTTGTATTCAGTGTGGTACATGTGTAACATGTGAATCCTGCCAAGGTGGCGAAATGTGCATCAGCTTCAGTTTCGCTATTATTTTTATATTTATATCTTCATATCTCTCATAAGTAATAACTATTTTCATACACTACGTCTTGTAGGTCTATGATTTGTCAGAATATTTAAATTAGGTAATTTATTTTTGACCCATATGTCTGTGGTTTTTACTGGTACTTCGTTGCAATTAATTTGAACAAAATTTATATTGTTTTCATTAAAGACTAAAAACTATGGCTACACTTCTATTATATTTATGATTGAATAAAACATGATAAAAACGAATACTTTTTCACTGTTAGAAAGTAATTAAAACTTATAATAAATTTACCCCGCTGTTTGTTTGAATATTAATGTGTACTACATAAAAATCACAACTTAATTATTCAGTAATAGATTTTTATCCTTTAATCATTCCATCAAATTTGAAATTTTCTGTTGGTATAATTATTGCTATGATTGATTTTCAATTTCCACATAACCTACTTTATTTTTAGTTATTTACTAACTTTAAAATATTGGTGAATTATTTTCTTTTATAACAAGTATAACTTGTTTCTTTTTGAATTACGAGCAATGCTACACGAGGGCTATTCACACTAAGAATCCCTAATTTAAAAGCGTAAGGCCAGATGGAAGGCAGCTAGTCATCATCGCCCACCACCAACTTTTGCGATACTCTTTTTCCTACGGATATTGGGATTGACCGTAACATTATAGCGCCTACCTAAAGGGTGAGCATGCTTGGTAATTACGTTGAGCGTTGTTCCGTCTCAATCATTGTTTTCAGTAGCTGTTTTCATTTCTTCAATACTCGCACCTATATTGGCGCTTGCATGTGTTTACATTTGCCTGTACCAGATGTATATCTGAACAAGCATCAACTTTAAAGGTGAATTTTCAACAAATTTAATTATTGCCTTAGAAACTTTACTTTGATTAGGTATAATTCTTGTGTGGTTGCCATGTTTTCAACGCTTTAGTTTTTAAGCAAAAAAAAAGAAAAAAAGATGGGGGTCCTTGAATTCAAGTTCCTCTCGGTCGTCCGACTGTTTCCGTGACATTTTATAACTATGACGTAATAGTTGCCAAACACGCTCCGTTGCGCGCTGACCACTTTGTTCCTTTCAGTGCTGGTGTTTTATGTAAATCTATCGGTGCATTTTTCGGATTACATACTTTTAATCGCTTTGACATCTTGTCGTACGAGCGACAGCAAACGCACTCTCTCCTAGTTGGCATCTGCTCGCATAAACCACACTTATACTTTGCAAAAACACAGGGAATATGTAATTAAATTATACATTTATGGTAAATATTAAATTAACTATTCAGACTGCTACTTCTAGTTTCATTGTATAGACAGAAATATGACGTATAATTGAAATTCATTTTGTTACGAGTCATAAATACCCGGTACAATAATAATTGTGGAAGGACCGAGTATTAGTTACCATTGTCAGCAAAGTATAAACAAATAAAACCCAATCTGTGATACCAATGATTTAAAAACACCATACAGGTTTCAAGATGCTTAAAATTGCACGTGAAATAATACAGACCATATTTGTTGTTATGACTTACGCTTACCATTCTTCCACTGGAGGTATGACCGACTCTCAGCCGGCCTGGGCGCTATCAGTATCACTCACAGTTTCGCTTCTCTCGCTCGTGGAATTATCCTTATCACTAGAACTTGTCAGATCTGTGTCAAAAGTAACTGTTCTAGGTTCGTTCAAAGTAGGTTCCAATTGATATGGCGCTACTCGACACTGTTCAGAACACAAAGTCAAAACAGACTCCGCCTCTGTTTCTTCGTATGCACTGACCATGTTTATTTACATTTAACGCGTTGGCGTTGTCGGTTTTTTGGCAAATATTACGTCACAGTACTTTTCCTATCGGCAAACATAAAAACTAAAACGTTTGGATTACCACTCGAAAAGGGCTCTTTCTGCACCAAGTTTTATGTTTCATTTATTAGCATATATTTTTTATACCAAATGTAAACCTACAAAATTAGTGAGTATGGATAGTTCTTTTGACTGCAAAGTTTTCTTTTTTCTGTAAAATTTACCTTTAAGGTCTGATTTACTTCCAACCTACAATACCTGTTTTTGAATAGCAGCTTCTGTTTAAATGATGTAAGAAACTTCATGTGTTTTTTTTCAAATTCAAGAGGTGCTTCTTGTATCAAATGTTATTTCTAATACGTTATTCATTTGTATCAGATGCTATTTCTAATACGACATTGACTTCCAAAGTAGTTATTGTTTATTAAACCTTCTTCAATAAGTGACTTCAGTAGGATCACCAAATGTGTTACTAAAACTTGGATAATCCGAGTTTTCAGGATTATCTCACTTGTTCCGAGCAAAAACATAGTAAAAGTACAAGTACTAAATTGTAACTGTTTATCTGAGCCTCATTATGAAATTAATTTGTACGATTTGACGCACATGTGGCTTCTTTACATTTGACTTAGAGAATCAGCTGACAAAACAGGTTACAGCTTCCTCTGCTTTGTTTTCTTAACATAACCTGTCAATAGAAAATATGTTTTCATGAGTTCCTTAGTCAGATTTTATTGTATTTATAATTAATTTAAATTGGAAAAAATTAAAAAAATGTTTTTCTATAGATTTAATACGCGATGCAACAAACACTTGATTATTTAGCATATCGTAAAAAGTGTTACTGTAATTTTAACTGCTTCACAACCGTTAAAGTGTTCCAGTCTTTACTCCAGAAATCTGATAATCCAGTAAGTCAGATATAAAGAACAATAACAGTGAAATTAACCATAAATTGACTATAGAAAATCACTTTCAGATTTTAAAAATTTACCACAATGTTTGCATATAACATTCGGCACATTGACCTAGTTTGTATGTTTGTGTACGTAAGCGTTTGTAATACTTATCAGATATACTAGTGTGAAAACTATATTAAATGTAATGAATTATGAGTAGCTGAACTTTTAAAATATTTCCAATACACACGTTTACCTTATCATAAGCAATAATACTCAGGTTGATCAGTTCAGAATTTATAAATAATTTCAGTTTCCTTTACCGTTTAACCACTCAAGAGAGGTTGTTGTTTTGAATTAAGCACAAAGCTATACAATGGGCTATCTTTGCTCTGCCCACCACGGGTATCGAAACCCGGATTTTAGCGTGTAAGTCCGCAGACATACCGCTGAGCCACTGGGGGGCCACTCACTCAAGAGAGAATTGAAATTTTTTGCCTGAAGAGATAATCAACATATAAGGACCAGACAAGTAATCGTGTAGTAATAAATTAATTAGGGTATTCAAAGTAGAAAACATTATAGTTTTCATACTAAAAACAATACCGCCCCTGCTAGTACAGTAGTATGTCTCCAGATATAGAACGCTACGATCAGGGGTTTGAGTCCCCTCGGTGGGCTCAGCAGATAGCCCGATGTGACTTTGCTCTGAGAAAACACATACACTAAAAACAATATCTCTTTTTTAGAAATGACAGAATGGTTGGCGAGTCGGCATGGACAAGGTGTTAAGGCACTCGACTGGTAATGTAAAGGTCGCGTGTTCAAATCCCCTTTTAACCGTGGGGGCGTTATAAAATCACGGTCAATCCCACTATTCGTTGGTAAAAGGCTAACCCAAAATTTGATGGTTGGTGGTGATGACTAGCTGCCTTCCCTCTAGTCTTACACTGCAAAATTAGGGACGGTCAGTGCAGATAGCCTTCACGTAGCTTTGCGCAAAAAAATTGAAAGAAACAAACCATACACGAGGGGTACAAAAACTTTTAAAATGGAATTTATGCGTTAACAAGTAAAATGTTTCAACAGATACTGTACAAAACCCTCGAAGAAAATGACATTATATAAATTGTTATAATATTTTTCTCTTTTGATAATACCTTTTCTCACCGCAGATTTTTCGGCATAAAGTGAAGAAAAAGCTCGTAAAATGTTTTATTCTGTCATCTCACTTTAAGCATGGATAACTTTAGGCTTAGTTGTGTACTTCTATATCTCACTATCGTGATCAATACTATGACTTGATCTGATATTATCAACCGTGTTCATGTTACAGTTTTTCATTACAGTACCTGAAAAAAATAAATTATTTATGAGTGATAACAGAGTTAATTATTCCGTAAAATCTGAGTCACTGTTATGAATTTCAGCGATAAGCTGTTGGATTTACGAACAGACTTTGTGGTGTCAGTGTTTGTACACGCGCAGAAATGAAATGAAAAAAAAACCAGCTCGTTATCGCAAACCTTGTTGTGTCACAAGTTATTTAATTTTGCTTTCTGAGGTGTAAATCCAGTTTGAACAAAGGTGAAAATTTATTAAGTTCACCCTTTTCTTTATCATAATTAGAATTTAGAGAGAAAAAACAGACAACAAAATAAGAACTAGTAAAATTCATGAATGATTTTTATTTTATTTGTGATTTGTAAAACTAAGGTTTATTCTTACAACTGGTTTTATACTGATACTAAACTGACAGTAGGTACTAACAGCAGGTGCTGCCAGTATCTTAAATCAGTCAATATTGATTGCTCTGCTAGGCTTTTGTCATGATTTATTATTATAGCTAGTTTTATACGGATACTAAAGTGACAGTAGGTACTGTCAGTTCATAAACCAGTCAACGTTGACTAGTCTGCTAGGTTTTTGTTGTGATTTATTTTTACAACTGATTGTATATTGTTACTAAACTAACAGCAGGTACTGCCAGTATCATAAAAAAGTAGGCTAACTCAGTTATTTAATGTTTGATAAAATTCTAGACTTCACACTCAAGGCATGGCCAGATGATTAAGGCACTCGGCTTTCGGGTTCAAATCCCGGTCTCACCACACATGCTCGCCCTTTCAGCCGTTGGAGCGTTATAATATGATGGTCAATCATGTGATGACTAGCTGCCTTCCCTCTGGACTTACACTGCTCAATTAGAGACGGCTAGCAGAGAAAGTCCTCGTGTAGATTTGAGCGAAATTCAAACCAGTCACATTCAAGGTTTTTGTGGTTTCTCTAAACGACTGTTAGAATGAACGGTATGTTTTTGAAAAAGACATTAACTCTGTTACAAATTCTATAGCAATAGTACTTTGTTGTTCGAAGACAAATGCAGCATCTTTTATAGGATTCTTGTTTAAAAACAAATATTTCTAAAATAAAATAAACTCCATAGTATGGAAGCATATCTGTTGCATAATATGGCGTTTTGCAGTCTTTGAGATGTATTTGAATGACCACTTCCATTCAATATCTCGGAAGTGTTCTTTGTGCGTGGCTGACTTACCTAAAGATATATTTGTTTATTCTTTTTTTTTAATTTCGTGCGAAGCTACTCAAGGGCTATCTGTGATAGCCGTCCCTAATTTAGTAGTGTAAGTTAGAGTGAAAGCAGCTAGTCATCACCACCTACCGCCAACTCTTGGGCTACTCTTTTCCAAACAAATAGTTGAATTGACATTAACATTATAATGTCCGTCCAGCTAAAGGGGCAAGCATGTTTGGTGTGACAGGGAATCAAACTCGCGATTCTCAGATTACGAGTCAAGTGCCTTAATCACCTCGCCAGCCGTGCCCTAAAGATACGAGTAGGGTGAACCGAATTATCCACAGATGTTTTACCTTCCTGCAACTCACAGTAATCTTCAAAAAAATTATTTGCATCGCAGATCTACAAAAACCCATTTGTATATTTTCTTTTTGCTATGCACAACTGTGTGAAACACAGATTGATGTCACCAGCGTGGAGAACGAATATTTTTTTGTTTTGTTTTTCTTACGACAATAATAAATTATTTGCTGTAAAGTTGTTTTTATTTGTTTGTTGCTTTGCTTATACAAAACTTCTCGTAACCACGAGTATTCTTCTGCCGTTTTTTAACTTGAGTACCGTTGGTTGCTATGGTAATACCTGCGTGAACTGGACAGACCAGCTGATTGGTTAGGAGATGCTAGGCTCGCAAAGTTGGAGGGTTTTGACAAGAGTCTAGCGGCTGAGTGAGACACTGTCAAATTTTCTCTTGCAGCACTAGGGTAAGTTAATCAGACGCAACTTTATCGGGAACTTAGGCCTTGATTGTTAACAGTATCGTAATTATCTTTACTTCACTAAATCCTAAGAGCATAAACTTTAAAATTCCGTTCAAAATTATCACCTCAGAGAGTTTTATACCAAAAAGCAAGGTTAAGCCTACTGTACACTAAATTGTAAAAAAAAAAGTTAGTGAAATACATCAAAAAATTACGTTATGAAATTTAAGACTCTCGTCTAAAGCTTAAAGACACTTTATGTGGATAAGTTATTTGTAAAGTGAACGTACTGTTTCCGACGTCACCAGAATTTAAGACCA
This sequence comes from Carcinoscorpius rotundicauda, assembly GCA_011833715.1. Lineage (NCBI taxonomy): Eukaryota > Metazoa > Arthropoda > Merostomata > Xiphosura > Limulidae > Carcinoscorpius > Carcinoscorpius rotundicauda. The sequence continues at coordinate 16,433,267 of CM022403.1, forward strand.
GAAAGGTTTTTGAGTTCATACAAGTTCCTTAAAAATCTTCTTTCTTCTTCACACAGCATTCTGTCTCACACAACTAGGAATGAATTAAGGTAAGTTTGTATTTCAGTATATAATTCAGCCACTTGGGTTTAATTTTAAATACTTTATGTACGGCTCTTGTCGTAAAATATAAATTAGCGTAACATTAAACGCGCTTACTTTAAATTAGTGTAATAACATCTTACTGTCAGCATGAGGAGGAAGAGGTCAAAGTGAACCTGACCCTCCAGGGCAAAATACCCAGATACCATTGTCAGCATGCGTTTTAAGATCTTGTTTAACAAATAATTTGGAGAATAATTTACATAGTTTACACAACTTTACGGGTTACATTTTTTATATATTAAAAATACTATTAAAGCTTTTGAAAAAAGAAAATCCAAGAAATAAAGCTTTTGGTTTTTTGTTACCTTTGGAACGATAGTTGATATATTTAAAAAATATTCGAAATTAGTTATGAATTTTTAACTTTTCTTAAATTTCGTCTTATGTGATAATATTACGTTTCCAAGGTATATTGCACGCGATAAACCCATTAGTTGTGTATCTGGCTAATAAATAAATAACTTGAAAAACAATCGTATTCCAATTCTATAGATATGAAATAACTATAAGTTTCCCAGCAAACTGTTTTAGTAGTTAATTGAAAGGTTTATAACTCAATGTCTACTTTATTTCAGTACATGTTGATTTAGAAACTGGATCAAACGTACACACTGTATGCCATAAATTAACATCAACCACACTTCGTCTTCCAATGTTAAAATTCTTTTAGTACTTCGAACGTGTAGAAGGCCAGAATTTTTAAAAGTCTGTGTTCTCAAGACGGCTGGTATGGGTCTGAAAACTTTAATTAAAATAAACTACAGAACAACGTTTTGACCTTCATAGATCAAGTTCACAGAATTTGTGCTCAGTTATAATATAACATTTAATGTAATATTCCAAACAGGTCAACTTCAGAAAATTTCACCACACTATCGTTGCGAGTAGATAACTTATTTCTAAACACAGGTCTTATATATTCGGGATGTAACATTAAGTGTTGTATTAAGTTATTTCAACGATGTAATTTACGGAAGTATTGCTATGTTTAATTCCTAAACACAAAACCATAAATATCAAATGCTATATTGAAATCCTTCGCGCACGATATACATGGTCTACACGTTCTTTTTTCGGACAATCTTTTTGGTTTGGAACACGAACATTGAGCGCTACTCCGAGGTTTCTCATCAAAAAAGATGGTGGCAAAAAGTTAAACAAACGTGAGGACGTAGTATCATTTCACAGCTAAGTGAATAAAACAACAGGTCTTAGCACTTATATTCCAATACAAAAACAGAATATATAATTCTCTCGTGAGGCTTGATACCACATACACCAGTTAGCAATTTACTCTATTTCTTCCTCTTTTCATTTATATTTGTGTGCATTTGTAACAACCAATCACATAAGGCCAAAACACGAAAAAATTCAGACAAAAAACTGTGGCCAGGTGGTTAGAGCGCTCGACTTGTAATTTGAGGGTTACGTATTCGAATCCCCGTGGCACCAAACATACTCTCCCTTTTAGCCGTGGAATCGTTATAATATAAGAGTTAATCCCACTATTCGTTGGTAAAAGAATAGCCTATAAGATAGCGGTGGATGGTGATGACTAGCTGCGATTGACTGTGACATTGTAACGCCCCCACGTTTGAAAGGGCGAGCATGTTTTTTGTGTGAGGGGGATTCGAACCCGTGATCCTTCAGATTAAGAGTAGAGCACCCTAACTACCTGGCCATGTCGGGCCTATATATGTATGCACATTCTACGAATAAGTAAATAGACACCCCGAAAATACAAAATTGGCCTTATTCATGACATCATACGCAATTAGCTTCGATATAAACACAAGTTCTAGAGACGCAGAAAGCAAAAGAATCTTGGAAAAGAATCACATTTTCACGAACTTCCATACATAAAGGAAGTTATGGAAGGACAGACAAAGTGAGCGTGAAATCGTCAAATCACTTGCAATATATTTACCCATATTGAATAAGTTGACAATAAATCACCAATCTCGTCGGAATAAAACATTTCTTACACGACCCAAGAACCCAAAACTATCAGAACTGACTCTTTATGTTCTGTGTATACAGAATGACCTACATCAAACAGTTGCTACTTCAATGCCATAAGAAATTATCTTTGTATTTTGATCTACAATGGCAGAAATACAAGACAGAATCCACTTTTCATTTTATCAATATTGTACGTCGACGATAGCAGTAAGCGTTTGAAATGTCACACTTTCGTGTTTTCTGGAATGCTGCAATTTTTCTTTCTGAAGATTCTAAGAAATGCACTTAGGATATGACGAATTTCCTCTCAATAACGTCAGGTGAACTGTGTGCAAGCCACGACCAAATGGAACACTATTTTTGGCATGGCGTGGATGACTATTGGGTCCCATTTAGACGATCACAGCTGAAGGTGTGCAAAAAGGTCACTGATGTTCAATGTGTCACCTACTTTTTCAGCCCAAATAACAAAATGATGACTTGAAGGTCGGATCATTAACGTTCTTTTTGGTCAAGTTAATAAGCAGAAACGAATTCTGTCAAGCATGTGTAGTCCATTCTTAGTCATCTCGTACAGTAACTGGTTATTTGGAATTAAGCATAAAACTACACAATGATCTGCCAACCACAGGTTTGAAACCAGGTTTCTAGCGGTGTGAGTCCGGAAACATGCCGCTGTGTCATTGAGAAGCATCACGTACAAAACCAAACCAAACAACTAACTTCTGAGGACGATCTCATTCAAGTTCTTCAACAAGAGTACTGAGCAACCGTACAGATCCGTATTTCAGATGTGCGTAACATTTCAAAGGGCGCATTTACAAAATATTAATGGTAGCTATATATCCCTGCTTTTATCTTTCTTTATTTAATAAAACGACATCTTTTCCAGTGTGATTGTTTTTCTTTTTTTAAAAGAAACTCGTCTTTGCTTACTGAATTTTTTTGCCACAGGCTACGTTTAACTATATATAGTTTTAAAACAAGAGCTTGGTAAGCAATAAACAGTTTGGTAAAAAGAAATGATCATATTTGTTATACATATTCATCTTGAATTGTTTTAGTTTGTTTTGAATTTCGCGCATAGATACACGAGGGTTATCTGCGCTAGCTGTTATTAATTTAGGAGGGAAGACAGCTGGCTAGTTATTACCATCTACGGCCAACTCTTGGGTTTATCTTTTATCAATGAATAGTAAGATTGACCGTCACATTATAATACCTTTACGATTGAAAGAGAGAGCATGTTTGGTGTGACGGGGATTTGAAACAGCGACCCTCATATTACGAGTAGAATGCCTTAACCAGCTGGCCATACCTGGCGCATCTTGAAGTAAAATTATTTTACAGCTTTTATACGTATGTGTGTGTGTATTCTTACGTATCCCAGATGAATATCCGATTAATATGTTACATATTACTAATTCCAATAGCCTAAAATTTCAATTTAAAAGTTGATTGAATGGCGATGTGCATCAAATTTAAGATATTTGCCAAAAAGATACACAGTTTTCTTTCTCAGCACAAGTATATTTTAATATGTAACAAAAATCGATTTATAATAACGGTTGTTACTTGTTACAAATATACTTTTTTATAAAACTTTTACAAACAATACTAGAGCGTCTATCTGGTCTGAAACTGAATATTTTGTAGATGGTTCGCGATGAACCAATTAATTCCATGATGATATCCGTAAGTTTACTTATCTGAGAAGCTATTTCTTGCTACTCAAGCATGAAGTTTTAAAGATAAATTACCTAATGTCTTTGTAGAAATATTAACGTTTTTGGTCGAGTATCTGTAGTTTGTTCATTAATAATCGTTAATCACAATTATAGCTTCCGAAGTTTATAGTATGCTAACTGTAGCAAACCAACAATAATATTAAAACTGTCTTTTGGCTCGTTGATATTCAAACTTTAGACAATGTTTTCGAAAGTTCAGTTGGCAACAATGGGAAACATAAATTGTTGATTATTACACTATAGAATCTATAAATTTAAAGAACAGCCTGGAAATTCGCAATACACTTTTAACAACATAATTTATATGCATTTCTAAATATACAGGGTGGTCGTTAGAAAAGCGGAAAATTTGAGGGTCAGATGAGATCATGAATAAAATGCGTGCTTACTCATTTCTATTTTGATTTCTTTACATCATGAATAAAATGCATGATTTTAATAATTTTAGCATCTATGAGTGTAATATAACATATGCCTTTAAAAACTTTGTAAAAATAAATAGCTGTTTGACAAATTTTCCGCTTTTCTAGCGACCACCCTGTATATTAAACTTAAAAAAGCACAGATATTAAAATAAGTATATATATCCGTAACAATATATATATATAGCTTTACAATAAAACACTGCAAAATAAAGTAAGGAAGTATTTATTTTTCGACGCAACTTCTACGTTAAGATATATTATCTTTCGATAGAAATATCAATATTATAATTCTCAATAATAGAACTGTACTTGGAGATAAGATACCTTATCCGTAATTATGCAGTGCTACTAAATCCATGCCTTTTTGTTAACATTCGGACAGGAATCAGTCTTGAGAAACTTATACAACGAGTTGAGTGCGTTATATTAAAGTTTAGATACCCAAGGCATGCAAAACATTGACAGTGTATCGTCTAACGCTTAACAACAGAGAGAGAAAAAAATAAATGGATTTCACGTAAAACTACACGAAGGCTATCTTCGCTAGCCATCCTTAATGTAGCATTGAACGACTAGAGGGAAGGCAGCTAGCCATCATTGCCTACCCCAAACTCTTTGGATACTCTGTGGGATTGACCGTCACAATATAAAGTCCTCACAGATGACAGGGAGATCATCTTTGGTGTGACGGTGATTCGAACCTGCAACCCTCTGATTACAAGTATAGCACCCTAACCATCTAGCCATGTCGGGCCTTACAATTAAATTGTAAATATAATACCGTAAAATAAAGGTTGTTAATTTGTATTTATTTATTTATTTTATATAGATATTGAAACGTCTTGATGGTATTATTACATTGCTGGTAAAGATTGGCAGCTTTATTATTGTAACGAAATTGTAAACAACTGTAATGATGTAGTACTGATATGTTTCTCACTGTACTAAACTTGAAAAAATCACTCATACATATTAATAAGTACAAACAAAACATATCCCATTCTTTTGTAAATTTATTACGAAAGCACAGATAGCCCATTGTGCAGCTTTGTGCTTAATTCAAAACAACAACAACAATTTATTACGTTAAAGGCATAATATTATAGCTAGACTGTTGGCAAAAAAGAATGTTTGAATATATTTTTAGCTCACATGTATTTTAAACCCATTTCTAATTCTATAATAACGAAGAAAGTAATAGTGTTTATGCGTCTGAGTTTTCACGCTGTACTTGTGAAATCTTAAGAGATTTGAACTTTTAGTTGGGGATTTAGATCCGATTTGTATACTGAGACGCGAATTTGAAATTTGCTGTGAAGTCAGTTTTGCACGGATTTAATGATCCCGTTTCTTGAATACAATTAATAATCAGTTTTTGCACATAGTTTTAAATTGAGACAAAAGTTCTCTACTTAAAAAAAATAAATTTAGCAAACACTGAAGACAAAATTCATAAAATATTGAAGTTTTACTAATTGACGAAACAGAAATCAGTCAGTTTCTCTTATCTTTATCTGATGCATTGATCGCACTGCAGCAAATGAATTTTTGTAATTTAAAAGAAAGTGTTATATATATATATATATATAAAACAGAAAATATCCGGCAAACACCTCGTTAACGAAAGATGCTCATTGTTTCCTTTTCTGTGTTGAAGGCAAACTAAAATCAGTTAATTTATATTTTTATGAATTCTATTTGACAAAATCTCTGAATTGGTACCGTCAGCTAGAAATCAGAAATAAACACGACAAAGTTCGATTTGTTTCTAAGACTTTTTTTGTCACAGAAACTATGTATGTTCCTTTGCACGTCCCAGTATAATAACGTTTCGAAGTTGTTGTTTTTTATCAAGATATATGTTAAATATTCATTGAATCTAAACTGGAAAGTCACGTATATTAAAACTATGTTGGAATGTTTTTGCAGTTACGTTTATATTGTGTGCTTATTTTGAATTTCGCGCGAAGCTGCACTAGATTTATCTGCCGTACCGTCCCTAATTTAGCTGTATAAGACTAAACGAAAGACAATTAATCATCACCACCCGCCGAAAACTCTTGAGTTACTCTCTTACCAACGAATAGTGAGATTGGCCATAACTTTATAACGTTTTCACGGCTGATAGAACTAGCATGTTTGGTGTGATAGGGATTCGAACCTGCGACCCTTGGATTAAGAAGAATGATAAGAAAATATAACAGAAATACCATATTGTTTACTAATCTTATATAGGATTGAATACTATTACGCAACTTCTATCGTGACAAATCTACTATTATCTATATATTTTAATATCAACGTTTGTTTAAGTTCAATTTATATTTAGGAATGTACATAACTTATACTGTTAGACCATTTCTTGTAAAATTCTCTCTTTACTAAAATTGTAAAAGATATTTAAGTTTAAGAATACAAAATATACATGTGAGTAAACAATAGTATATCATCAGTATAGTTTTGCAGGCTGAAATGTCTATAGACTCTCCTCACTCCTATAAATGTAACCGTCGCGACACGCCAAGAGACAATATATATTAGTGGTTTCCTACAGTTAGTATACTATAAACATTGGAAGCTTTAACTTGATTAACACTTATTGATCGAAAGCTTCCGATATTTGAGCAGGAATGTTTATGAAGTTCGAATATTACAAAAAATTGAACTTCAGTGGATTGACATCGGACATTAGTATTTTCATGAAAACATTATATAACTTCAGCGGTGAGAAACTTGACGTGTATCAGCCAAAAACGCAAAACTAGCTAGCTCCTTGCTAAGTGAAATTTACCTACATCAGCTCATAATCAACTCACTTATCATGAATCCTCCATAAGACACCAAGGAAGTTCTAAATCAGATAGAAGACTCAATATTGTCTGTAAGTTTATAAAACTTTTGTATATAGATCATTACTCATAATAACCATTATTATAAATTGTATTATTGTTTCTATGTTAAAATATATTTGTATTAAAAAGAAACTGTGCCTATCAATCTTGTTGCCAAATATCATAAATTGGACATATATCGACATTAAATAACCTCTAAATTTAAATTATAATTTCACTCAGTTTTAGGGTGTTTAAAATTGTAATATGTAACTCTAGGCAGTTGATATTATTTTAGTGTTCTGTCATAGCAGTATCATGACGCGACCACATCATTTATCAGCGTTAATTCAATTACAGAATAACAGTCCATAGGATTGAATAATATTTCGCAACTCACATACAATCTTTATTGTTTTGGTGATCTTCGATAATAACAATATTATAAAGAGTCTATGGACCACTTTAATTGTTCACCTTTCTACAGCTACAGAGTGCACACTATTCGCTAACGTTGTATCTCAGAATGGCTGGTATGAGTATTAAGACTTTTATTGATAAGAAGAAAACAACGTTTCAACTTCCTAGATCATCAGAATTTGCTCACATTCTTTGTGGTTTGGTTTCTGAATTTCACGCAAACCTACACAAGGGCTATCTGCGCTAGTCATTTCTAATTTAGCAGTCTAAGACTACAGGGAAGACATCTAATTATCACCATCCATTTCCAACTCTTAGGACACTTTTTTACCAACGAATAGAGGGAGTGATCGAACATTATATTGGCCCCACGGCTGAAAGGTTTGTGTTTTTTTGTTTTGAGTTTCGCGCAAAGCTACCTGAAGGTTATCTGCGCTAGCCGTCCCTAATTTAGCAATATAAGACTGGAGGGAAGGCAACTAGTTATCACTACCCACAGCAAACTCTTGGGCTACTCTTTTACCAATGAATAGTGTGACTGACCGAACATTATAACGCCCTCACGGCTGAAATGGCAAGCATGTTTTGGTGCCACCGTGACCCTCGGGCCGGCTGAAAGGTCGAGCCTCTTTGATGTGACGGTAATTCGAACCCTTGACCCTCTAATTGCGAGTTGAGTGCTCTAAGCATCTGGCCATGATGGGCCACTTGCTCTCTGGCGGGGAATTGAATCCCGGTCTTCCACGTGAGGGGCTGGGATACTCACCATTATACTACCCAGTGAAAAGTATATAATTCCGGTTATTACAACGTAAAAGACTCCATATGGTTGACAGTATCAGATACGTTGTTAGTTAGTTTTTGATGTTAAAAGACTCTCTCTTGTTGACAATATCAAATACGTTTGTCATTTAGTTTTTGATGTTACGATAAGCTAAATTTCGTATGCTGCTTCCGTCAGTAACTGACGATTGATAGAATGTATACTGATCACTGAGAGTTTTCTATCAGTAGAGGATAATTAATAAAGTGTAGATGTAGTCACGTACAAACTTTATAACTGCGTCTTGTCCGTTAATGGAAATCTATAATTTTGTCGATGTTAGCATACTTTAGGCTTCTTTATTTCACTTGCTTTTTGTATAGTTGGCTTGGAGCATGACCGATTTTAGATTAAATCAGTCAAGTGTTTCTCAGATTATCATTGTTATTTTTCAGTCTAAAACTTTCTCAAAGTTTTTGTATTACTCTAAAGCTTACTTTTCTGACATACAACAACTGAAACAAGAGTTTTAAATCGAGTTAGGAGCCTAACTCTTTGACGTAGAACACTTGAAACAAGGGTTGTAACGTCACAGTAGGAACCTAACTCTCTAACATAGAACACCTGAAACAAGGTTTGTTAACCTTTATTGTATAAACTATTGATTACGTTGTCGCAATTTTTATTTGATTATTTTTACATATAAGTGTAAATATAATCTCAAACCTATAGTGCTTTCAGTTTCGGAGTTACAATATGTCTACTTAAGGTTAGCGATAAGATAGCGAAACTGGGACCTCATAACTTACTAAATCAAAATTTATTAAATAACACATTTCAACGTATGTTTCTCTTCAATGTTTTCCATTCCACTAAAATTTACACTAAATAAAATCGTGTGTTCTTTGTAGGCACTGAACTTAGGGGCGGTGGTAGATCTCAAAACATTGCTTGTCTCTGACATTGCACTTTTTGCATATATGTTTTGTGTTTTTCTTGTACAACTCAAAACTTGGTTTATGCCATCATCAGGAAGGGCAACAACACTTATATGTGCCCTGTGACGTAATACTTGATCACCCCTTGTGTCACCTACTGTCGGAAATCCAGATTGGACAGTTTGCTCTGGTCAACTGCCCAGTAAACACGCCACACTTCAATCATAGCTACGTTCAAGATATTCAGAAAAAAAAAAGTGACCGGTAACCACTTTTTACCATGAATCATTGCGCGGTAGAACGCTGAAAGTCAAACCATGAGGTCAACACCATCTCTTTGTTGAAGAAACTGATTAGTTGCGGTTGTATGACATTTTTCTCTCCTCCCTTCGCTGGTCATTTTACATCACGGAGTTAGGTTGTCCAGTTTCTGGCAATTGCTACGACAGAACTGTCGTGCCAGTTTGCTATGTACATCTTCCATCACTATGGTGGTCAAAATAACCTGTGACCTTCTTTTGTAGACGTCATTGATGTTTCTGTAGCACGAATCTCTCTAATCGTCTCTGTCGCTTTTTATTACTTTGTCAATTTGGCCAGTAGATCGTAAGTGATGAAAAAAAATTATCAAAGTTGGTGCCTCTCGACATCCGAATGATTAGCAATAATATGAAACAGTGTGGTAATGACACGTGTGTCGAGTAGCTGCTTTAAGTTCTTTCGCTCCCTTCTTTTGCACAACTTCACGTTGTAGGGATAACCATCATTACCACAAAGACTCTAAATTTTATATTCAAACCAGATTGTTTTTCCTCTACTGAAAATTTGAAAACTATGGCGATCAAAGTATGATGTCATGGACCAATCCCTATTGAGCAACTTGTGAAACTCTGAACATCGTACAAAGGCTGTCATTCAACATATTGTACTGCTAGTCTCCTTGAATAAGATTCTAACTTGGTGAAATACATGTATTTCTTGATTTCAAGAAATCTGTTTTTACTCGGTCTATTGTACGCAACCGTCACGCCCAAGTCGAGCTGAATTGACCAATTATAGTGCTCTTCAGACACACTGTGATATCCTGATAACAGTAGAACACCCATAAAGTCGCCTTATTGTGAAGTATTGGAAGTTCGGATTGTTTTTGTCACGGTTGTCATACATGTATTTTGTCCAGTGATAAAGTCCAATATGTCATCAGAAAATATCTTTTTCCCAAATTTGTTATGATGAAGTCGCGTCTAATTCCAGCAAATCTCCTACTAAACAATTTTTGGCTTTAGGAAAAATTAACTTTATTTGGCTAAAAGACAGAAGTTTAACGAAATGATAATGTAGTTTTTATAGTGTTTTCTACAGTTTTTTAGGTACTATATGATATAATATTTTGAAACATAGAAACTTTATTTCTACGCTGTATGTGTTTATATAAAAATAATTTATTTATCGTACCTTTCTTTAAGCAGTTGAGCTATACTTAAGCATTTCTTCATCTATTCTGAATGTTGTGAACCTCATCTAATTTATCGCTTTCTTAGGGGATTAAGGAAGGCGTTCGTTAGTTGCGAGAGGAAGCAAAGCTGTAAACATAAATAGTTCATTCATCAAACTTGTTAAATCAGTTATTTACTTCGCAGAGATACCTATCTTTTTCACAGACTTAACTAACTATGCAACTCCAGAAATACATAATAATGTAATTCCTAATAATTTTTATCAGTGAAAGAAAATAACAGAGGAACTGATGGACACAAAATTAATTTTACTAAAAAAAGAAAAATTGAGACGTTTGATTTATAAAACGAGACATATTTTAACTACCAAGAAAAATCAACAACATATATTCAACAGAGAAAATATTTAGAATAAAAAAAATTCAAGATGAATCACTCAAAAATGCCCCCTAGTGGCTCAGCGGTATGTCTGCGGACTTACAACGCTAAAAACGGGGTTTCTATACCCGTGGTTGGCAGAGCACAGATAGCCCATTGTGTAGCTTTGTGCTTAATTCAAAACAACAACACTCAATAATAACATGGAACTAGGACTAAGGTAATGAAACATTTGTCATATGTTTTTAGCTTTTGTTTGTTTAAATTTCACGCAAAGCTACACGAGAGCTATCTGCGCTAGCCATCCCTAAGTTATCAGTGTAAGACTAGAGGAAAAGCAGCTAGTCATCACCACCTACCGCCGACTCTTGGGGTATTCTTTTACCAACGAATAATGGGATTAACCGTACATTATAACGCCCCCACGGCTGAAAGGGCGAGCATGTTTTAAGTATGAATATTAAGGATATAATCTAATGAACATGAACAGTTAAACAACGACTGTATGCTACTATTTATATTTGTTTGTTTCTAAGCACAAAGCTTCACAATAAGCTATCTTTGCTGCGTCCACCACGGGTATAGAAACCTAGATTTTAACATTATAAGCCTTCAGACTCACTCTTGAGCCTCCAGATGTTTCGTTTTTGTAATAATGGTCCATCAGAATACATAAGCTCGTATTATAAGGGTCGTATTGTAGTGAATGTAAACAATGTTTATAGCCGTAATTTAAAGCCTCATATTTTCAAATATTTTCTTGAATAAGCTAATAAGAACAAGTAATGGTCCTAACGTTTGTTTACATTGCATTAAATTTGTTAATATAATTTGAAAAGAAAATGAATTTGTTAAAACGTGTGTGTTTGAGTGGTGTCTAAGGTTTATTTGATTACGTTTGAACAAAAAGTGGTAATCCAGTAAGAATGGTTTGTTTGTACGGCTCTGATTAATCGATAAGACAGATTGTATTTTGTCTTTCTTATTGACACTGACAAATTACAGCGCTCCAAGAAAATACTTGACCCTATTCTTATTTTTGTCTTACTTACATACAGCAAGATGTCGGTTTACGCTTCAAGTTGGTAATAGACTATTAGCCACTAGAGTAGGATATCATTTCAGTGATGTATAAGGAGTTTTATTTAAACAGTTTTTATCATTTCAGTGATGTATAAGGAGTTTTATTTAAACAGTTTTCAAAAATCATCCACAGCTGAACGATAGTGACAGACCAAAGCGTTTGATCAATGTTAGTGCGATTAATTACCTAAATGCAATCAGAATACAAGAGATCCACAAACAATAACCAATAATCTAACTTCAAAACTGTTGAAGTTTTGTAGTAAGTTTTATTAATGATCTCAGCACAAGACCGAATTATGTACTCAAACCCTCGTTTAATAACTTTGAACAAAACTTCCTACAGGACCTTTATTAGTTTCTGTGCAAGACCCGTAACGGTTTTTAGTACAGAAATGTTATTTGGAGAATGTTTTTGCTGCTTTTTTTTGACAAACATGACATCTACTTGACCAGTGTTTTCAATCTCTAGAATGCCTTCTTGTTCCTTAGCAAAAAATTTATGATGCAACAAGATATTTTAAAATAATGTATTCTGAACTTTTCTTGTTATAATTATTTATAACTTGTGTTCTCCTAATTACAGTGTAACATTTTTCCTTGATAGTATGTGTTATTTCTTAATTGCTTATGTTGTAAAAGTGCAGAAAATGGCTATTATTTCCTTCAAATTTTGCTTTTCTGAGCTGAATAATGAAATTTAGAAATTAATCTATTTTCAATGCAAAAACGGGCAAATTTGCACATTTTCATTCACATTAGGTCTGAATAAAACAACATATGAATCAAGATTTACATGTATTTATACTAAAGTTATACAAAAATGTTTAGAAGCGAGTAGTTTTACAAGACTTGCGACTGTAATGTAAATCACTTTCACGTATCAGCTCCCAAATATAGGCTCTCATCATGTTTTGTTATACGCTCATTGGTAGCGACATTCAAAGTCCAGTATATTTTACTGGAAGCGCTCGCCTTGTTTCTCTGAGTATGCTCCCATCTTCTCCTTGAATTTATCAAGATGAACGCCAAGGATACGGACTTTTCGGAACATCCTGCAGCATATTTTGCCGTGGGTCTTTATAAGAGCCTCAACCAGTATAACCTAGTATTGTTGTTAGTCTATGCACTGAAGTATAAAATGAAATGAGTGGAGAAACAACTAGAAAAATATTTGTTGATTAATTTACTTAGAGCCCATTTATTAAAGAGTTTTTTATTTATTTAAAACGTTCGTCATGCAACAGAAAATAGTTTAATTTAGAAACGATTTATAATTTAAGTTAAACCAATATTTTTATTTTCATGATAAATTTTACATACCTGGCTGTAGCCTAAATGATCCCACACAATGTTTTTACTTTAGGCTTGTTATAACATCACCCACTAAACTTATAAAGTTCTACGGCACCTACACCTCACGGTTTACAATTGTAATGTGCGAACAGTAATCGAATTATTCTGTATGGATAAATGCATTTTACCTTTTATAACATTTTCTTTTTCAAGAAATCAAGCGTGACGTGACGTGACTCACATTGGATTTTTTTTTAGTACATGTTAGACATATATTCAAGCCAGAAATGTATATGAAAACACAACTTTCAATGTGCATACTATGCAAACAGAGAATTGTGAGGTTGTTTTCTTTGTACAAAGCTTCACAATAGGTTAGCTGTACTCTGTCCATTGCAAGGAATTGGACCCGAAATTGTAAAGTTGTAAGTCCGCAAAGTTACTGCAGGCCCACTTCTAAACTCCATTCATTCATTAACAGCTTAAGACATGTGCTAGAGGTTCTAATTGGAACTCTTACACCAAGAACATAACTAAAACTTCTTTTCCATAATTGATAAAAGAAAACATGAAGGAAAACTGATTTTGGTTTCTAAAACACTTGTATCAGTATTTCCGATTATGTATGAACGAATAGCATTGACTTTTAGACATCTCGTACCCTAACGTTTTGACGTATCGTGACTATACGATTGGGAAGAAGAAAAAACACAAGGAGAATACGGAATTAACACAGTATAAATTTACATACACCTATACATATATATTTAGGCATCATTTGCCCTAGCGTTTGGACGTATTCTATATATACGCTTGGAAAAAACACCAATACAGAATCAGTACGGGTAAGCGTGGAATAAGTTTGATTACTTGATTTATGTAGAGAAACGTTGTTTGGAATACCACACCAACCTCAGTCAGGTGCTTTAACGACATTTCTTCCCAACCTACTAAGAAAGATAGGTAGTCATTCCTGAATTAATTATGGTACCTATCAACACAAGAGAATTTCACATTACTGTCTGCTGGCTTCCGCTCGATACACATGTGACTCTGTAGTAACACTCTTTCTTTCTTTCTGGTATAAAAACGAAGGTAGAACACGGTGCTTAATAAGAACAAACAGAATTAAGCGGCGGGAACACAGAGTGAATGTAAATAAACATTCCTTGCTTTAAACAGTTTAATGGCGCTATTCTTTACAAACTTGCGTCTCAGGTACTTGTAAAGGACAGAAGTTTTCTCCTCTAACAATGTTTTAAAAAGAACCTTGCCATAAGAATAAATTTTACATTCGATATTCTTTATTTTTTGCATATAAGCTAGCTCAGTTTTAATCAAAGATAATTCGGAATTAATAAAAAACAAACCTAGCACAGTAACTGTTTGTTTGTTGTGGAGATTTTGTCGTTGAGAATCTGGAAAGGTCATGTGCTTTTGACCTCTTCCTAAAATAACTGTTCGTTTCTTTGTCGAATTTCGCACAAAGCTACACGAGGGCTATCTCCGCTAGCTATCCCTAATTTAGCAGTGTAAGACTAGAAGGAGTGCAGCTATACATCAGTACACACCACTAACTCTTGGACTACTCTTCCACCAACGAATAGTGGGATTCTAAGTCACATTATAACGTCCCCACGGCTGAAAGGGCGACTATGTTTGGTGTGAAGGGAATTCAAAACTGTGACCCACTGATTACGAGTCGAGCGCTCCGTAACCACTTAGCCGTGCAAGGCCTAGTACAACAACTAAACCGACTTTCCTATTTCTCTTTTCTGTTCGCTGTCTTATAAAGCAAAATAATGGGAGCACGATAAAGAATTAGGACACTCGTGTTAAATGAATATGAAATATTGAAACTGAAATAATGTTTTATATTTTTAGAATATTTCTTAAAATGTTCATTATGCTTAAGTAAAGTTAACAGTGTAAAATATTAATTAGCAGCTCATATACTGTGGTTCATTTTGTCGACTTTCAAAATAAATTTTTGACGTCCAGAATTCTTAAGTCCTTTGGAGAAACATGTATGCACCTTTCTTTTGCAAACAATTGTGCATGATTTTATTCTTAACACAATGTATGACTTCATTTCTAATTTAATTATTTATGGCATTATGTTATCAATAGGAATTAACAACAGAACTAAAGAACATTTAGTATTATTGGTATCAAGAGTAGGATAAAAATTAACAATTGTCATGCCCTTTAAATGAGCAAGAGCTAAGACGGACGATTTCGAATGAATTGATTTTCAACTCATGATGACGTTGAGAAATGTTCATTTAAACTATTCGAATTTTCTACATCATAATTCTTAAATGACCCCTTTGTCTTAAACCTTATATGGAATAGCAATATATATTTGATATGTTAATTGATTTTTCAAGTGGATATATTATTTTGGGAATTTTTTTCTTTAAAGCATCATTAAATGGATTTCATACAGACAGGACACTTCAAGGCATGCATAGCGTGCCGTGCACATAACTCAATCTTTGCTCGTGGAATTGATGATACTGAAACGTACTGGATGCAAGCGAAAAATATAATGAAGGATTACCACGATATGTTCTTTTTCAAAACATTTATCATTTAAAATGAATAATTTCGAACGTTGCATTAGTAGAACATTGATCTATGAATCTGAGATTTCGTAGCCGGCGACCAGTGGTCACAAAACCTGAACTTTAGGACCATTGGCGCGCTATGAAAATAACAACCAAATTTAACTATTTGGTTAGAATGGACCAAACGTTGACGATGGACGCTCTTAGCTAATTGTATTTTCTCTAGCTTGTCAAACTCGGAGACGGCTACAAGCATATAGTCTGGGTGTTACTTCGCTTTATGATGACACACTTTCACATC
Source organism: Carcinoscorpius rotundicauda (assembly GCA_011833715.1). NCBI lineage: Eukaryota > Metazoa > Arthropoda > Merostomata > Xiphosura > Limulidae > Carcinoscorpius > Carcinoscorpius rotundicauda. Next base: position 16,449,583 of record CM022403.1, read on the forward strand.
CCTCTTAAAACAACGGGCTTGTGAATTATCGAACAGACTGGCAAATCTATACCATATTATTTTCTGTTATAATTAACGTAACTAATATTTAGTTGAGCAATCGTAATGCATATGTGAACATTAGTTATCTCTTATTGTATAATGCGAAAGTATATGCTGCTTGTTGTGTTCTTAAGATATCTCGAGAAGCACTAGACTTTCTTCTTGGCTGAAAATTAGTGCCTTCTATAATTGTGTATAATAAAATTTAATATTATGTTTATTGATTTCTTTTTTACTCCTTCGCTTCATACGTAACACAGGAGTTTGGTCCATATAAACACCGACTGTACAATGTACAAAGCACTGAGTGTTCTGCAAATCCGTGTTACCGCTCAAAAGCTGTGTAAATGTTGTTTTTTATTAAATAAAACGATTGATATAAAACTTACAGAAATTTTTCAGGCGTAATTATGTTACTCAACGTAATTTCTACATCGTTTACAAATTTCTATTAGAATAATAAATCAAGCAAACAATTTGTATATATATATATATATATATATATATGGAACTGATAATACATACTTTGTGTTGATTAACAGATGTCTGCATCTGCTGTTGCAGATACTATCAGAGTTACTTCTTCTTAGCTTATGTACGTCTTTTACACACTCATTCATTTTAGATAAAATAAAAAGGCTTGGATTTATGGATATTGACCTATTTTATTATACGTGCACGTTTTATGGAAAACCAGGAAAAAACAAAGAATCTTATCAATACCCGTCTTATCTTGAATTACGTTCTTCATGGAGAAGGTAAAAGGAAAACATGTCTGATGTGGTCGATGCAAAAATACTGTGTTGCTCACATAAAAACTTATTTGATGTAAACTGAAACCTTCCTATTGTAAACCTGGGAACACATTTATTACAATTTTCAAAATATTATCACTTCTTGTAACCACTATTTTAACCTATAACAAGCTTGATACGGCATAACAGATACATACTTTAGCTATCTACCAATGAATGCATCAGTCACGGTTTTTGGAAATAACACTTTTTTATTGTTGTTTATAACGTTATACATATATTTGTGTTAGTCATTAGTTTTCTACTTGTATATAAAGACAGATTTTTATTAAGTAACCTAATTGGAACCACGCAAACTTCAATATTAATATATTAATATTAACGATGTTAGAAACATATGCATTTTTACATAACAATCATTTCGTACATATATATATATATTGTTCCTCAACATTCTTGATGAAAAATTTAAATGACCTTTTTAAGAATTATTATGACAAGAATATTTACTTTCAACTAGAAGACATAATTTTTTTTTGAATTGCATTAAAATATCAAAGTTTAAACCTATTTTTGTTTTATCTTTGCTCTTAGAGACACCATAATTGATTCACTCTACAACCTATCCTAAAGTACATATGTGTACAGTCATTGGTTAGTAGTAATATTACGGATTTATAACGCAAAAATTCGTGATTGGATTCTCTTTGGTTAACAAAGGGCAGACAATATATCTTGTATCTTAGTGTTAAAACAAAACAAAGTTAGAAAATTGCATTCGTAATCATTTAACTTCGGCCACAGATACCCCTAAAAGATCTGATTTATGTTTAATATGTTTGTTGTTAAGCGCAGGTCTGCACAACAGTGTGTTCATTTTGTGCTCATTGCGTGGATTGACCTCCGAATTTTAGCGTTATAAGCCATAAATCTTACCATTGAGTTTACCAATGGCACAGCTGCATGTCCGCATGTCTGCAATAAAGCGGGCAGAACACAGACAGCCCTTTGTGTAGCTTTGTGCTTAATAACAAACAACAAGCTACTGCTGAGCCATCAGAAAATGACAACGTTTTAAATAAAACTGTAATTAAAGAATAACTATATAATATTTAATCAGACATTTCACTACTGTTTAATAGCTTCTATTAAATGCAGAAAACTAAAAGCGAGACATTTGTATAACTTTTTGTTAGTTTTATGAAAGTGGTAAAACTAAGAGTCAAACATTTCAATACTGTTTAATAGCTTCTACTAAAAGACGAAAAATAGAAGATAAACGTTTCTATAACCGTTAATAACTTCTCTAGGAGCATGTGTGAAAGCGTTTATATTAAATTCATATCCAAATACTCTGTTGGAGTTCATTTAGTTCAACGAATTAGAATATTCAGTTGAATTTATTGAAATCTAATTTCATGTTGATCAAATGTTTAGAAGGCGATGAATATTTTAAAACGAAAATACTTATTGCTACGTTTAACAAAAAAAAACGTTTACATTTTTTAAAAGTAAACAATTATTTTTCTGTCAGATTTGAAAATAACACAACGAAAGTTGTTTGATCTAAATGTGATCTTATTTTTGTTTCCCTTAGAGACAGCTCGGCATGGCCAGGTGGTTAAGGCACTCGACTAGTAATCCGAGGGTCACGGGTTTGAATTCCCATTACAGCAAATATGCTCGCCATTTCAGCTGTGGGAGCGTTATAATGTTACGGTCAATCACACTGTTTGTTGGTACAAGAGTAGCCCAAGACTTGGCGGTGGGTAGTGATGACTGGCTACCTTTCCTCTTGTCTTACACTGCTAACTTAAGGACGGTTAGCGCAGATAGCCCTTTGGGTGAAATTATAAACAAACCAATTCCATTTGAGCTATTTCAACCACACTTTTCTTGTACACATTACCGTGCTGTTGGCTATTTTTTATTTCTGGTAATTTTGGAGTTGTTTGATTTAGCTCATATGCATTTAATAAGTTTAATTCGTTCCATTTTATATGTTTGAATAAAGGTTTTAATATACAAATAAAGATACTAATTATTAGTTCAGGTTCTTCTTTCTTGGCGTTGCAAAACTGAGATCAAAACTCGATCAGATCCTAGCAACAGCATTTAATCCTGTTGCTCCATTTTGATCCTGAAAGTGGTTGAGGGTATGTTGGGGAATAGGAAGGTGTCGATATTTCTAATTATGCGCATAATAATTTATTTGCTACGTAGCATTAGGAATTGGAATTTAGATATTTGTTAAAAGTCGTAAGTTGTCTTATACGGACATTCTTGAGCATTTGAACACCTTTGGGCCGGAAGTATCCTGACGGTTAGCTTGTCCAGATTGTAACTTTCAGATTTATGGTATTAGTCCCGTATCCGTGCAAAATGCACTCCACACTTTTGGGTTTTGGTTGCGCTATAAAAAGACAGTCGCATCTCACTGTTAGGTGTGAAAAGAGTATTCGAAGATTTGGCACTGCATTTTATTGACTGTCTTCCTTCTAGTCTATCATTTTAAAATGGGGAGGATAACTATACGCAAGTAGACTTTTTGTAGCTTAGTGTAAGATTTTAAAATCAAATGAACAGTCTTCGAGGACATAAATAAACAAGATATTAAGAACATTCAAACAATGATAGTAAATATTCAGTATGCATTGTTAGCATATATTCTGTATAAATGGTTAGCAGTATATTAGTATAAATTGTTTGCGGTATATTCTGTATGAATCGTGAGCGAAAAATTCAGTGTGAAGTGTTAGCGGTATATTCAGCATGAAATGTTAGCGGTATGTTCTGTATTAATTGTTAGCGGTATATGAATCGTGAGCGGTATATATTGTATGATTTATTAGCGATATGTTCTGTGTTAATTGTTAGCGGTATAATCAGTATGAATTGTTTTCGTTGCTGTTTATTATCAAAGTAATTGTCTTTCTACCCTTAAATTATAACTTTTTTTTACTGGGCTGTTTCTTGTTTATATTTGGGTATTAATGTGTTATACGTTGTAAATATTTCTATGACTATTATAGGGCTCCTTGCCTTTGTGTATAAGATAGTAAAGAAATTAGGGATTTCTAATTATTTTACGGGCTTTGAAAAAAAACTTTGAATTGGTAAAAACGTAATATCCTTATTTTTATAATGTTACCATGCCTAGAACGCTCATCATACAGAAAGGTAATTCGGTGAAAATATAAAGTTTGTAAACGTTAAGACCTATCACACAAAATGTACTGATGTGATTTTCAATCAGTTTTGAAAAATAACAGTTTACTTGAACGGCTGTTTAATAAACTTTCCTCTTTATTCAGTGTAGCTTTAGCTGTTTATGTACATTTGTATGTTTACCATTTTTTAGAGTAGCAATATATGTACGTGTTTCTATGAATGTTCATTTTTACTTTAGTGTAAACTAAGCTCTGTGTGTGTGTATATATATATATATATAGTGTGTTTTACAGGTAAATACGTACTGGTCAAAACCGACAAGTTTGATGGAAACACTTCTTTTCTCTTTAGTAACACTTCACTATTGGTATCCTTGTTTTCTAATCGTTTTAACGCATAGCTACAAAAGATATTATTTGTGCACAGTCGTCCATAATACTAATATAATATCTAACCAATAGCATCTTCCACTAATCTTGGGCTACTCTTATCTGAGCAAACAGTACTTTTGACTACCTCACATGTAGAATACCCACTGCCCCAAACTCTGGAGCTCATTTGGAGGTAGGATGGGATACGAACTTTAACCCTTTACGTTCGACCATCCTAAGCACTAGAAGGTTACGTCATGCATAACCTCACAAAATCAATAGTACAATGAATCTTTGGCTGTTCTAAACAAGCTGATCTCACTTGAAGTGCGATTTGCTAGCATATTTGAATAATGTTCGTCACATAACGCATAACTTACAAAGTCAAGTGATACTAGAAAATGTTTCGGAGGCTATTTTTCTAAATAGGAGTAGAAAATATTTGTTTGTACAAATGTTAACAACAAAGCAGCTCAGCAAATAGGTTCAAAGCTCCTGACTCTTAAACACAAGTGAAGATAAATTTTGCAAACATAACATCATGACACCTTGCGTATGTTTGTGTAAGTACAGATTAGTGAGTGTAAAATGAGACTTTATTACAAGTTTACCTTCCGAAGCAGGACCTTCCTATCACAGTGCCATCGTTAACTACATGTAATTTCAATTCGCAGTTTTTACTTTCGCAATAATGAGTTAATACTACAAGCAGATGGAGCTACTTCAGCTTACAGCTAACTATTTATTTATTGATTGCCACAGAAAAAAAGTATTTAAATCGCATCTTTGACAGTAATAAAGAAACCTTACTTCCTAAATTCCAAAGCGAGACAGACAAATTTGAAAAATATAAACATTCCTTGCGAAAGTTACGATATAATTTTACCAAAAATAGTGTCATCAACTCTGTTGATTCCAATAACTTAGTCCCAGACACTTTCTCTACCTCCATTCTCTTTGAATAAAGGCTCAGTTATTCGTGACTGAGCGAATAACGATAACTAATTTATCCTATAAATGTTATCTGGAGTTTTATCACAGATCAAAATATCTTAAACTATTGACCATAGATAACTATATGTACATTTAGGATTTAGGTAAAAATACTGAATTGTAATTTCTGTTCTATTTTTACAGTTATAGCATATTACTAAAGTATTGTGCTAACGGAATATCTGGATCGTTGGGCTCATTTCTCGTGCGTTTGTTGCTTTTCGATTTGACTAAGCAGATGCCTTAGACATAACTTAATAGCGATTATGTCGCCCTTAACTAGACATCAGTCTATCTATATCTTAAATTCAATAAATATTAATTGTTTTTCAAAGAGTTTTTACTGTTTGTTTGTTTTTAAATTTCGCGCAAAACTACACGAGAGCTATCTGCGCTAACCGTCCCTAATTTAACAGTGTGAGACTCGAGGGAAGGCAGCTAGTCATCACCACCAACCATCAACTCTTGGGTTACTTTTTACCAACGAAAAGTTGAATTGACCATCATATTATAATGCCACCACGGCTGAGAGGGTGAGCGTGTTTGGTGTGATAGGTTTTCGAACTCGCAACTTTCAGATTTCGAGTTGAGTGCTTTAAACACCTGGCCATGCAAAACCGGTTTTCATTGCAATACGGATCTAAATCATCAACTTAAAACTTTACACCACAGCAATATTTATGCTAGGTGTCTAATTATGCATAAATATATATAGTGTATTTATTACTCTTGATTAATTAATATAAACAATATAAAAATTGTTTCAGTATTAAATTTTCTAAAGTCTACAGAGATAGGTAAAAAAATAAGAGACATTTAAAAATGTTTATCGTTGGAAAGTAAATCTTGATATGCGCTTAAATATATTAAATTACAAAATCACTAAAATTACTATTTGTAATTACGGGATATCTTCAACTGGACCATTATTTGGACACTAAAATAATTGTCTAAAAAAAGTATCTAAATGGTGCACCACCGGTAAGTTTACGGATTTCCAACACTAAAAACCTGAGTTCGATTCCCCACAGGAAACGTAACAGATAACCCAACGTAATTTTGCTACAAAACACTATCAAACAAATAAAACTGTTCTCTCTCTATATATATGTATAATATATATAAGGATTACACATAATCTATTGAAGCTCAGGTACTTTATCAAAAATATGGTTCAGTTTATACGATAGATCAGGCCGTGAATGGTGGTTCTGAATTTATACAAAATCATAGCTTTTTCTGAAACCTCAAAATAACAACTATTTTAAATTCGTAGTCACTTATCAAAGAAAAATTTCCGACTAAGTGATGTGAGTTGCTTGCAGAGATGTATGTGGTCATTATGATTTAGGACTACCTAACTAAATGATCTTGTCCGAATGAGTAGCAAAGAACTGGGTTAATCGAAACATGATGATCTAATTGGTATATAATTTTTATATCTTTATGAAGCCTTTAACTTTATACTCAGAAAAGGTAATAGAACGTTACAGTGTTCGAGTTTGTTTTTTATTTACATTACTCTTAATTTGTTCGGCAAGTATTTCAGATCAGACGTGTGTAAATAAAAATAGCATTTCAAATCTATTTTATGTCTGTCGCAAGTCGCTGTCCACGACGACTCATAAGAATTTATAAACTTAACTGGACATGATGAGAGCCATATAATAGGACAAATAATCAGACAGAAGCATGACAAATATTGAGGTAGTAACAAAGGTTGTTCAGCGGATAACTGTATATGTTTACTTCATTGTATTGTGGTAATGTCAGCTGAGATGTTTTCATTGAACTAATTCAGTAAAACCCACAAATATACATGAAATTAGAGCAGAAAATATGTTGCAGAGTTTTACTATCTTAACTTGACATTTAGCTAAATTATTAGAATGGAAAAGACTGGACACAATGTAAAGCAGTCTTTATTCAATACTTGAACTCCATCAAAATAAACAAATTCACAATATGTAGATGGCGTCATTTCTAGATCGTTAGTTTTAACCTCAGGAACTTGTTAGTGCTAGTGAATAACTAGTTAATCTTAGGAAAAAAAATTATTAGTTAAACAAAAAACATAAATTTCAACTATCAGAATGAGAGCTTGAGCTGATAAAGGAAGAGATAGCTGACTTAGTGGGCTTACTATTATGTACAAAATTCTATAATATCATCTCTATCAGCTTGTATGTGATGCCAACATCACCAATTGTCATTTCAATACTAAAATCAAAGATAATATTTTCTCAAAGTATCACCTAACTCGAGAGTAGAAAAGAAATCACCGTAGACCCTTACGTAATGTGTTCTATTCTACCGTAATGTTTTCACAAGAAAGCTCACGTTAGAGGATTGTGGCATAGCAGAAGACAATAGGTAACTAGAGCAAAAGCAACATTTTTATAAAAATTTTGTAGTTTTAAATCTACATATGTATATATATATATAAATATGCATGTTTTTTTTTAAATCCAAGGCGATCTTGAAGAGTTTACAGTACTAAACAAACGAAATAAAAAACACCTATTATGTCTGCGTACTACATTAGTCAAAATCTATGTAAAATACCACTTACGTGTAGTATTAAAAAAATCAAAAACACTAAAATCTAGTAAAACTCTATTGTTTCACTAGGTCCAATATTTGTGGTGAAAAAGACAAACAAACGCTATCAATAAGATTTGATCAAGACCAACTACCCAGCATGTGAGAACTAAGATTTTACTTAGTATATGATGCAGATAATATAATAAAACAGTTTATCCAGGAGTATGATATTACCCAGAACAAAACTTGTAATGGTTAAGGTGTATTGATTCGTTAGTTGAGTACCTTAGCTGTTACTAGTATTTTCGGCCGTAATTCCAAATCATAATAGATTACGGATCACTGTCATTAATTTCTAAAAATATATAAAATAAAGATTTGTGCACAAAACCTTTATTTCTCTCTAGGTTTCAACCTACAAAAAATATATTAATACATCTAATTTAATTTAAATTCCTGTAACCAAATCCAACATATTGATTATTGATATTTTCATTAGTATTTTTCGGTACCTGAAGTGTATTTTTTACTGTTCTTGTTTTTGCTAGATTTTACAATAAATGTTTCTTTACTGCTTAACAGTTTTGAATCGCTTTCCCACAGTAATACAGCGATATGTATGCGGACTTACGACGCTAGAATCCGGGTTTCGATAACCATGGTGTGCAGATCGTAGATTTTATCCTCGGCAGCTAAACAGTAGGTTTGAGTACTTATAACGCAACAAATCGGATCTCCATACTTGCGGTGGTAAAAGCGTATAAAGGTCCATTGTGTAGTTTTTGTTGAACAACAAATGAAAAAAAAGTCTAAATTAATTTATCTAGGCAGATTATAATTATTCAGATGTGTACAGGATGTTAAAAATTTCAATTAGAATTATTCAGATGCGTTGAGGATATTGAAAATTTCAATTTGAATTATTCAGATGTGTACAAAATGTTGAAAATTTCAATCAGAATTATTTAGATGTTTACAGGATGTTGAAAATTTCAATTAGAATTATTGAGATGCGAACAGGATGTTCAAAATTTCAATTAGAATTATTTAGATGTGTACAGGATGTTGAAATTTTCAATTAGAATTATTCAGATGTGTACAGGATGTTGAAAAATTCAATTAGAATTATCTAGATGTGTACAGGATGTTGAAAATTTCAAGAATTGATGCGTGTGCAGTTTAGCAATGGAATAAATACTGTTTGTCTGAAAATACATATAATGAAGCTGAAATAAACTTTAATATGAATCTTAAGCGAGCACTCGAGTTATCTTTATGGTTCGTGGGTCAAAGTTCAAGGGTTACAGAGAAAGGTTTAAAATAAAAGGTGACAGGGAAGTGTAAGCAACATTTGTTGAAAAGCTAACAACACTTGAAACTTAAATTTTATACGAATTTGACACTGGTATTTAAAAACTGAATTTCGGCTAGTGTTCGTGGTGCGTAACCTTCTCACTAAAGCGAAAACTTCAAATAATTTTCACGTAAGTAATATAAAATGGCTTGAAATTTTTACGTTCTCAGAGGTAAAAACAGCAACTAATTTTTTTTTTTTGTAACTGAACAGTTTACGTATAACACAAGATATTTAGTTACTCTGTTTCTCATATAAGTTTCACAGTCTTAAAACAAGCACGTGAAATAGAATATAAAAAAGAAGTTATTTAAAGCGCATGAAGGGAAAGCGAAGACACTGCTTTGAAACGCTTCTAAGCTGAAGTGTCAATGCGTGATGTAAGGTATTCTTAATGAGACTAAGGCAAAATCTACAATATCAGCAGTACGTGCTTTCTCTGGCTTAATAATCTGTCTTTAGGGTAAATTTTAAACAGCATCCTTTGTATTAAAACTTTACGTAATTAAACTGTGAATATATGTTGACACTACAATTTAAAGTTTATTTATTATTCATGCATGAAATAATAGATAAACAAATAAATGCACCATAAGACATACTGATAGATAGTTAGATAAACGTATTGGTAATACTTCCATCTAAACGAAAATGAATACGTAGCAAAAGAGAAAAATAAATTATTATCGTTTGTTAATGGAACTATATTTCTTATGGACGCATTTTTTGTCATACCCAACCATTATGTTCTCGCTTACACATCCATAAATTACATTCAACAAAAATTCAGTGAAACATTCAATGAATATAAGGAATAGATCCGTGTACAATTATACACAATACACATTTTGAAACATCGAATATAATGAGGCCCGGCATGGCCGGGCGATTAAGGCACGCGAGTCGTAATTTGAGAGTTGCGGGTTCGAATCCCCGATACACCAAACATACTCGCCCTTTCAACCGTGGGGTCTTAATAAAGTGGCGGTCAATCCCCCTATTCTTTCTTAGAAGATTAGCCCAAGAGTTAGTGGTGGGTGGTGATGACTAGCTGCCTTCCCTCTAGTCTTACATTTTTTTTATTTCGTGCAAAACTACTCGAGGGCTATTTGTGCTAGCAGTCCATAATTTAACAGTTTAATACTAGAAGGAAGGCAGCTCGTCATCACCACCCACTGCCAACTCTTGAGCTACTCTTTCACCAACGAATAATGGGATTGGCCGTACAATATAGCGCTCCCACGGCTGAAAGTGCGATGATATTTAGTATGATGGGAAGCTAAATTAGGAACGGCTAGCGCAGATAGCCCTCATGTAACTTTGAGCGAAATTCAAAAACAAAGAAATAAAATAAATTCTTCAATAGTTGTGTAAAATTAATAATGGTCGTTCTATTGAATAACATCAATAATTGAATAAAAATAACAATAACTTCATGGCTGAAAAGCTTAAACAGTTAGACTGAACTAAGAATAATAATTGTTTCAGCTGACTTAAAAGTAACAATTGTTTATATAAGAAAAAAGTATGCTGAATCCGAAAATGACTTCAGTTTTTTAATGTTAGGTCAGGTTTTCCCACAAAAGCCGGAAAATGAAATTACAATTTCCATTTATTTTTTATAATTAAAATTATATTCTTAATCTCAATATATTAATTATATTTTTAATATTAATTATACTCTTACTAACAACTAGCTAAATTTTGAAATTTAACTGCAATAAGTACAGTGGTATAATTGATCGTAGAAAGTGCAGATGTAGTCGTATTGTATAGAATATACTGTCGATATGTTTCTTTGTACATGGTTTCATTTAGAAATATGAACATTTATTTCTTCATCTTTTAATTATATATTCAAACCAGTTTGTAAAAGAGGTAGTCAGTCATCATACATTCAAATACGATAGAAATTTACTGTATTAGTAATTTTTTTTATGTAGTTTGTGAAATACTCAGATCTGATAGAGAAAAAAGGAAGTCATTTCCAAATTCAGGACCACCGAATTAACTATAATCAGGTTTTAGAACTGAATCAGCTGGAAAAAGTTTGCAGATGCAGGCGAGTGTAATCTTTAATAGCAGTGGAATCGTAATTTAATAAAAATACTCGAACGACGGTATTAAGACTTTTAACTTTTGTCCAATTTGTTTGTTCGTGAATTTCGCACAAAGCTACTCGAGGCCTATCTGCGCTAGCCGTCCCTAATTTAGCAGTGTAACACTAGAGGGAAGGCAGCCAGTCATCACCACCCACCGCCAACTTTTGGGCTACTCTTTTACCAACATATAGTCGGATTGACCGTCACATTATAACGTTCCTACGGCTGAAAGGGCGAGCATGTTTGGTGCGATGGGGATGCGAACCTTCGATCCTCAGATTACGAGTCCCACGCCTTAATCCACCTGGCTATGCCGGACCTACTTTTGTACAACCAGAAAAACGACTTTAACTGGGAACTTAAACAGTTTTCACTGGAATCAGGATTATGAATTGTTCAGAGCAGTAAAACATTGTTAACTAGCTGGAGTTATATATAATTGTAAAAAAATCAAATTTGATATGAAAGTTTGTTGGGCTCGTGCAAAGAAACATGTTAAGATGCGGTTTTTCATTTCTGACAAAGATCCGTCAACAGGAGGCGAAATCGTAATAAAAAAACGCCCGTAACAACCGCAAAACGCAAAATGTAAAATTGGAAATTTGTATACTTTCTTCAGGTTCGGTGTACCTTTATACCAAATTTGGTGAAGATTCATTTGCAGGAACAAAGTAATAGTAAAAAAATCCCCGTAAAACACAAAACTCAGAGTTTGTATTATACAAGTGCATGGACCTAATTGAACCTCTTTACTCTTATTGGTGAAGATTGTTCCACACCTTGCGAAGTAGTTTCATAGACACACAACAGACAGAGCTATTACATTTATACAGATTAACCAAGATCCTCCGGTAAAAGGGTAATTAATACGAGCCTTAGCAGCAGCTGAAAAAGTAAAATTAAATTAGCTACTCAAATTCTCGTGCACTGAAGAAAAACAAAACTTATTCATACTTTCTCGTTTTAACTCGGCAACCCATGTGTGGAAAAGCTCATATTTTACGGTGAGATTTAGATTCGTCAAACGAAACCATGAACAGTTGGAGACTAGAATGCAATCGTCCTTCCGAAAAAATTGTTTCATTGTAAGGTAGGTTTGAAAACCATTTTAATGTCGACGTGGGGTGGGTAACGTTAAGAATTGTTTCTTATAAATTGTTGTCTAAAACTGAAGCCTGATTTGCCAAGCTCTGTTGTAAAGAAGTAAATGAAAAATTTAGGTGTGGTAGGTGTTTCAGAAGAATTGCCAAGTTTATTGAATAAAAACGTGTGGTTATCCATTATCAAGTGTAGGTTTAGGATAACCATTGCATATGAAGGAAGTAAATATTGGTGTGAAGTGTAATTACGTCGAAAAGATTTTGTATGGGATAAAGGAACCTTTGTTGAAATCATCAGACTATATGAAAAAGCCAATAACTCTTCTCTTTTGATGAACGTAAGAAATTAGAAGAAAAATTTATACGAGTGTATAAAATAGGTGGAACTCCGTAAACTTCGGTTTTACGAGTAAATACGACCGTAGTTTGATCTCCGTGAGACAGGATGAGGTCAAGTCATACTATTTATGGTGATGGAGCGGTTTGAACTCTGTAAGTCAGGTGGATACTAAGTGTCATGCATTTGTGATGATGGACTGGTTCGGGCTCTGTAAGATAGGTAGATGCCAAGTCACACATACTTACGGTGACAAAGTAAGGTGTAAGCTCTAATAATGTGTGTCCGCGTGAGGTGCACATAGCATCGCCATCTACTTACTCATAAAGTAAATTGTTAACTATAAAATGTAAATAATCCGTGATGACGAGAAAACCCACTTGTAAAGAAAAATATATATGTAAAAACGGCTGGTATGACTAGAGAAAACTCTCTGTAGAGGAGCGAACAACCACCCTAAAAAAAGTTACCTCTTTCCTTCTTTGTGAACTTGACGATGACGAAGAAGGTCGAGAAGTTGTTCGCTTCTGTACATAGAGTTTTCTCTACCCATACCAGCCGTTTTTACACATATGTAAAATGTAAACTATAACGAGCGAATTGTACTATAGGCTTAATTGTTCATGGTATTATTAAAGAAATATGTCGAATGATTAATATTATTTTTCGTCTATTGCTAAATAAACGCTTAGAAATACAATCATTAAATGTTCCATTTATAGGAACATCAGTAAACAGAAACTTTGTGTCGAAATCAGTTACATATTTGCCAAAGGGAACTTTCCTGATGTCGGGGGTGAAATGAACAGTCAGAGATAGTTAACTATAGTCGAAAAATAAAATAAAAAGCATGGGCTAAAAAAATTAGGTGTTTGGCTTGTTAACTTCAAAGGTAATGAAAACCTCCAGTTAAAAAGTATGTAGAATAAAATGTATAATTTTTCACAAGCTTTCCTTTTTTTAAATTTCACGGAAATAACGTTACTGTCACTTGACCTGACAAATATAAGTGAAATAAAAGACAAATTTATTATTTTGAAAAATACACGACATCCAAGGTGATAATATAGACTACAGGATGGGATTCGCAGCAGCTTTATGGATGTACAGTGCAAAATTCGAGGCTCGATTCCCTGCGGTGGACGGAATGCAAGTACTACATTCTGTAGTTTTGCGTTTAACAAAAACAAAATTAAACGATATCGAGTTTAAAGCTATGACCAAAGATCTCTTATATCATGTTATCAAGCCTCCCGCTAGTACAGCGGTAAGTCTATAGATTTACAACACTAAAATGTGGGGTTCGATTCCCTTCGGTGAGCTCAGCAGACAGCCCCATTTGGCTTTGCTATACAAAAACACACACACACTCATATTATCAAGCAAGGAGAAAATATTCTAGAAAGTATTAATTAAAATACTATTAATTAGTATTCTTATTACATTTTCATTATTTTAGTATTTAATACCTGTACATACAGGATAGTTTAGATTTGGTTTGTTTTGAATTTCGTGCAAAGTTAAATGAGGGCTATCTGTGTTAGTCGTCCCTAATTTAGCAGTGAAGACTAGAAGGAAGGCAGCTAGTCATTACTATTCACTGCCAACTTTTGGGCTACTCTTTTATCAACGAATAGAGGGATTGACCATCACTTTTAACGCTTCCACAGCTGAAAGGGCGAGCATGTTTGGTGCGACCGGGATTCGAACTCGCGACCCTCAGATTACGAGTGGAGCGCCCTAACCACTTGGCCATGTCGGGACTAACTTTCTATTACAGGAAACAATGACAGTTTGAAAGAGAGAAAAAGTTAAATTACTAAAAACTTTTGTATTTTCAAATATTGGTCTCCTTTCTTTCATCAGGACCTAAAGAGCGTTCGATTTTTTGATAAGTTTCTCAACGTTTATACATCTTACCTAAATTTAATAAACTTATAAATGCTAGATTTTTTTCAAGTATTGGCCTTCGTTTTGTCAAAAATAAAAAGTGCTGGAACATTTTGGTAGTTTTTCTTTGTTTTTAAAGAACTCGGCAGGGCTCTGTTTGATTGTGTTAGACTTAGTACTCATGTCCTGGGTGAACAAGAATGATATACTGACACCATTCTTGTGTCTTTGGTTCCTATGTGTTATAATGCCTCTAAGAGCAGAAAATGTAGATTGTGTTCTACGATATTGCCGTCCAAACTAACTTATAATTTTTTTTTCAGGTTTGGTTTATTGTATTAACTTATTTGCAGGTTTTCATAAAAAAAAAAATAAACGCGCATTTTATCCTATAACTGAAACGTAGAAGAAAATTTCGCAAGTGTTCTGTGAAAATTCCTTAGTTCCAATCGCAAAGCTGCGCTATGAGTTATCTGTTTTGTAGTTTCCGCTGGGATCGAACCGAAATTTTAGAGTTATAAATCCTCGATTTCATTGCTATGTCACGAAATTGAAAAGACATCTATTTAAAGAGGGAAACGTGTTCAGTAGAAACTAATCTGAAACATGAGACAAGAAAGTCACATCACAACGTTTCGTTGTACGTGTGCTACACCTTTTTATAATTCTACATCTGTACATAAAAAGTCTAACACTTTGGATGTCTAGTCGAATAATGAATTGCTTAAAAAATTAGCAGTTTTGATTACAAATACGGTTGAAACTTTTTACGTCCATCTTGCTATTTAGTCGATATTGCTAGTAAATGAAACCTGAAACTTTTTACGTCCATCTTGCAATTTAGTCGATATGCTAGTAAACGTAACCTGAATGCTCCATCGACTGTATATTGATTAAATTGTGCTTGCAGAAAACAAGAAGTAATAAGTTTTTACTTTTAATTATATGTTTAAATACTTTCGATTAGTTGTCAGCGTTTTAGTGATATATTATTAGTATCAATTCTCATTATTCGAAGATCCATCTCATTTTATTGGTGAAATATAGTCTATGAAAACAGCTTGAAAAACAGGATTTTCGATAAGCAAGTAGACCGACAACAAACAAACAAACCCTCACACTATTCGATTGTTTTCTATATGTCTTGTTAAGAGCATTTTGTAAACTTTCGATAGTAAAACCGACAAAACAAAGGTATAGCCAACATTGCATGTTACAGTGTATATTTATAAAACAATTAGAAAGTGTATTTCACGTACTCTTAGTATGAGATCTACCAAAGGCCAGGCACAACCAGATGTTTAAGGTACGCGACTCGTAATCTAAGGGTTGCAGGTTCAAATCTCTATCGCACCAAACCTGCTCGCTCTTTCAGCCATGGGGATGTTATGAAGTGACAGTCAATTCCACTATTAGTTGGTAAAATAATAGCCCAAGAGTTGACGATGAGTGGTGATAACTAGCTGACTTCCCTCCAGTATTAAAGGTCTGGCATGGCCGAGCGCGTTAAGGCGTGCACTCGTAATCCGAGGGTCGCGGGTTCGCGATCGCGTCGCGCTAAAACATGCTCGCCTTCCCAGCCGTGGGGGTGTATAATGTGACGGTGAATCCCACTATTCGTTGGTAAAAGAGTAGCCGAAGAGTTGGCGGTGGGTGGTGATGACTAGCTGCCTTTCCTCTAGTCTTACACTGCAAAATTAGGGACGGCTAGCACAGATAGCCCTCGAGTAGCTTTGTTCGAAATTCAGAAACAAACAAACAAACAAACCCTCCAGTATTAAACTGCTAAATTATGGGTAACTAGTGCAGACAGATTTCGTGTATTTTTGCGCGAAATTAAAAAATGACTTCATATTGCCTAGCTTGGCCAGGTGGGTTAAGGCGTTCGACTCTGTATCTTATATATAAAGATAAGATTCATTATGTAGGTTGGAGTGTTTGTTTGTTCTGAATTTTGCGCAAAGCTACACAAGGGCTATTTGTGATAACCATTTCTATTTTTGAAGTGCTTGTTTTTTTTTAATTTCGTGCAAAGCTATATGAAGGCTATCTGTGCTAACCGTCCCTAATTTAGCAGCGTAAGACTAGAAGGAAGGCAGATAGTGGAATTGACCATAACATAATAATGCCATCACAACTGTAATGGTAAACATGTTCAATGTGAATGGGATTCAAACTCGCGGCCCTCAGATTACAAGTCGAAAGCCTTTAACCACCTGCGCATGCCGGGCTTTCTCTACATATTGTATATATACTTTTAAAAAAGGAACCGCAAAAGGCAAAATTTGAGACAAATTGTTAACAAGTTTATTCCGGGTAGTTCTGTATGACATGTGTGAAACTTTGCACATTTACTGCTGAACATCCAAAGTCTGCAAAGGCGAAGTCCACGCTCACTAGTTGAAGTTTAACGTCACTCAACGTCAATAACGAGTATGTACCCCGTGAGCATTAATAACTGCTTGGCATCTCCTGCCCATAGAAGCGATGAGATGACGAATCACATCCTGTGGAACGGCTGTCCACTAAGCCTGCAAAGCTGCTGCAAGCTAAGGTAGAGTCTGCGATTGAGGTTGTCGCCGTCGCAGACGTCGGTCCAATTCGTCCCAAAGATGTTCGAGGGAGTTTAAATCTAGTGATCTAGTGGGCCAGGGAAGAACGTTGATGTTGTGGTGTCTCAAGAAGACAGTGGTGAGTCGGGCTGTGTGAGGACGGGCGTTGTCATGTTGAAAAACGTTGACGTTCACCATGATGGGTTGTACATGGGGCCTAAGAATCTCGTAGACGGTTGCGTACGGTCTGATGGGAAATCCTACGCAGCTCTGGTATGAGGCAGTAGACGTCGCAATGGGGGTCCTATCCCGAAGGTAGGTGACGTAACCGGATGAAGGGATCTTGTGCAGGTCACATGAGGTCTGCCAGATCGTGGATGGTGACGAGTTGATCCATGTTGTTGGTGACGATTCTATAGCCTTGTGATGGTGCTTGGGTGGACATTCACAGCTGTGGCAACATCTGATCGAGATTCGCCTGCTTCAAACAACCAATGGCGTTGTTGCGTTGTGCTTCAGTCAGTCTTGGCGTAACTGTATTGCGCGTCGGTGGCCTAACACTGAGCTATGGAAATCAAAAACCCGTCACTCTTATAGGGATTTTGCACATGTTGCACTTACAAAACGTGCAGATCTTTGAAACAAATTTATTGGGCACGAATGCGTTTTGGCGAAAAATCCGATGTTTTCCTCCGTTTTCAAAGTGCACAACTTTTATTGTCATTTTGGTCTGACAATCAGTGCCTTAACACGTGTAACATCACATACTCTGAGCTTGTAACGTTATTACATATATTTCTCTTTAAAATAACAAAAATATCCCTTTTGTGTTTCCTTTTTTTAAGAGTATATCTTAAAGCTTTTTAAATGACCAGATAGTTAAGGCACTCGATTTGTAATCCGAGGGTCGTGGGTTCGAGTCCCCATCACACGAATGATGTTCGCTCTTTCAGTCGTGGAGCCATATGATGTAATGGCAAATCACACAATTTGTTGGTAAAAGAGTAGCCCAAGAGTCGGCGGTGGGCGGTGATGACCAGTTGCCTTCCCTCACATCTTACACCGCTAAATTAGGGACAGCTAGCGCAGATGGCCTTCGTGTAGCCATGGAGGCTGGATTGTTTGTTTGTTCTGAATTTCGCGCAAAGCTACACAAGGACAATATGTGGTAGTCATCTCTAGTTTAGCAGAGTAAGACTAGAGGGAATGCAGCTAGTCATCACCACTCACCGCCAACTCTTGGACTACTCTTTCACCAAAGAACAGTGGGATTGACTATAACATTATAACTCTCCCACGGCTGAAAGAGCGAGAATGTTTGGTGCGACGGGGATTCGAATCCGCGACCCTCAGATTGCGAGTCGAGTACCTTAACCATCTGGCTGTGCCGGGCCTTCGGAAGATCTTACACTTACTACGTAAAATACACTTTCTAGCTCTTTTATAAATATACAATGTAACATGCAATGTTGGTTCTACCTTTGTGTTACCGGTTTTATAATAAATATCTGCTAACAAGTGGCTGCACATGGCAAACAGTCGTTTTAGCTGTTCAGACATTCTCGACTAAAGTACTGCCGCTTAATCACTTGTGTCATGTGGGTTCTGTTTCTGGATACCTCCTTTACAAAAATAAAAATTACCATTTCCAGATGGTAACTGGTACCAGAAATTTGTAATTTTTGTTTTACGGCTGATTGGTCTCATACGATGAGTTAATGTAATATATTGATTCTTCTTACATGACAGTTATTGACCCACAAAATGTGTAATACACATTTTACTTCAGGTAATATTAGATCAGTTGTATGCGTCAAAACGTCTTGAGTTTTTTTATTGACAAAGAATCCATTTAAAGATAGTTGCTAAGGTAGTCATCCACAGATGTAGCTAATTTTACGATAGATGTCTGTTTTATTGGGGGCGGGGTAATTTTATTTTTGAGAACTTTGTACTAACTATTGTTTCTAAACTAAATTAAGGTTCCGTCTCGTGCTTGGAAGGGTATCTATCGCAGTTCCTAACAAAGTGTAGTAAAATCTATCTCTCATGCTATAAAGAAAGCGTTGCGAGGAAATGTAATTTAAGCTGTTTTAGATTGAATGTTCTTCTTGAAAAAGGGTTTACTTCAGCAAACTTTAAGTCGAAGATATATATATATATATATATATATATACTTTATGGAAAAATAAAGCATGAATATTTGATACATAAATGGAACATAGCAATTTTCTATATTATCCACCATTCATCTTTTTAACAAAGATGTTCAGGGTAAAAGTGCACTTTGTATCAGTTTCAGTTCAAGAATTGAAACTTTGAAGTAAGATCTTGCAATAAAAAAATGTTTAAAATGTGCAACAAATTTCGAGCACTTTATAAACTTCTTTACGGAAACGCATTAACTCTACAATTTTATTTCGTCAGTAAATCCTGTTATTTTGTAAAATAAATAGCTTTTTATTTATTTTTGTACAAAAATTCTAAGCTTGGATCATTGATCAACACTATTCGACGCAGAAAAAAACGTCACGTTAAAAAGATTGTCGTGTGGGTAGATGGTAGTTTTTCAAACGATAAGTATTATGTTCATCTTAAGCGTAAACTCTGTCAATGCCAAGTGGGTATCTGTGAAAGCAAATATAACACTTTTCTTGCTAGATAAAGTGACTGTTTTAGCAAAATAATATATAATATAGATATGATCAATCAGTACAACTTTTGTAAGCTAATTAGAGTATGTAAATAATCTTTGAGGTGGTTATTTAAATACTTAAATCGCATGGTTTAAGAAAGAATTATATATTAATTATATGTTCAAATCAATTAGCAAGGATCATTAAACGCAGTAGTCCACAATCCAGGAATCTATAAGAAAAAAATACATGGGAATAATAAAATATTGTTAACAAACTGGGCTGTAAACAAAGTTGGGAAGAAATATGTAAACACTGATATGAAATTTTGAATAGCTGAAAAGCTGTTAAACTTAAAAATAATTGGGGAAAAATACCAGCAAATGCTACTACTGGAATATCTTACCAAATAAATGGTAAGCCTAGATTTTATCATGTATACATGTTCTTGCGTATAAGAATAATTTTCTGGAACCTAGCCTGGCATGGCCAGGTGGTTAAGGCACTTGACTCGTAATCCGAGGGTCGTGGGATTCCAATCCCCTTCGCACCAAATAAGCTCACCCTTTCAGCCGTGGGGGCGTTATAAAGTAACGATCAATCTCACTATTCGTTGGTAAAAGAGTAGCTCAAGAGCTGGCGGTGGGTGATGATGACTAGCTGCTTTCCCTCTAGCCTTACACTGCTAAATGAGAGACGGCTAGCGCAGAGAGCACTCGTGTTTCTTTACGCGAAATTCAAAAACAAAAACAATAAACTTCTGGAACCTTGAGAAATTCAATAAAATGATATTTATGAGAAAGAAAACTTTAACTTAGAACGAGCATAATTTCGCTGATAGTGACGTTTCTCGTGCTTGTATTGTCAATGAACCAGCAAGACGACTGACTTCAAAGTTACGCTGGGACGACTTCGCATTAATTTCTTAGAAGAGAACATTAATGAATATTCATTTAATATTACTTGTTACACTTTCATAGTGTTGATATTATTATAAATTGAAAGAATCAACAATGTAATACGTGTGTACGTAAATAATAGTATATCATTTATATTGTTGTCTTAACTGAAGTTTCTAGAAACTTTTCTTACACTTGTAAATATAACCAATGCGACGAGCCAAGAGGCAATATATATTATTTGTCTGCGATTGTTGGTACACCTTGGAAGGTATAACTGTGATTAACGCTTATCAACCAGGAACCTAAGATATTTGACAAGGAATATTTATAGATTTCGAATATTACAAACCATTTACCTCCAGTGGCTTCAATCAAATATTTGTATTTTTACTAAAACATTAAACAAGCGTGTTAAGGCGTGCGACTCGTTATCTGAGGGTCGCGGGTTCGAATCCCAGTCGTGCGAAACATGCTCGCCCATTTAGCCGTTGGGACGTTATAAAGCTACGGTTAATTCCACTATTCGGTAGTAAAAGAATAACTCAAGAGTTTGTGGTGGCTGGTGATAATTAGCTGCCTTCCCTCTAGTCTTACACTTCTAAATTAGGGACGACTAGCACAGATAGTCCTCGAGTAGCTTAGTGCGAAATTCAAAAACAAAAACAAACAAACAAACTAAAACATTATATAACTTCAGCGATGAAAAACTCGATGTATGATTAACGAAGAGTACAGAGGTAGCTAGCTCCCTGTTAAGTGAATTGTACCTAAATCTACTAGAAATTAATTCGCTCATCGTGAGCACTCGATAAAATATCAAGAAAGTTCCAAGTTAAAAAGAAGATTTAATATTGTTTGTAAGTTTATAAAACCTTTCTATGTATGTCCTCATTTGTAATAACCATATATTATAAACTGTATTATTTCTTGTATATTAAAATATAATTGTATTAAAAAACTGTGTATGTCAGTCTTGTTGGAAAATATCATAAATGTGATACATATCAACACTTATTTAACTTGTAAATTCATTTAACTCAGTTTTAGGCTATTTGAAATTGCAAAACGACTAAGGTCACCGTTCCTAATTTTGAACTACTGACTAGAGAAAAGGCAGCCAAACAGCATCATCTCCCATGAACACAAAGGGACTGGCCGTCACTTCTATAACCCACCCACAATTAAACGTACGAGAAATATTTGGGGTGTTGCTGGTATTTGATCCTGGCTTGTCACCTCCAAAATACAAAGCTGTAACTCATGACCAGTTCGCGCTACAAATCAAAGTCAATTAAATATGTGTTTCAAAAACTTTTCATTTTCAATTTATTTTGAACGTTTGTGGTATTCTGTTAAAACTTTATTTTTATAAACTCTAAAATGTCCTTTTATATGTTTATGTCTGGGTACATATACCGATAGAAACAAGGTTTCAATATCAGTGAAGCACAGAGCATTGATAGCCCGTTGTGTAGCTTTGTGCTTAATTTCAAATAGACATGGTGTTCTGTTACAGATATACGGAAGAATTAAAACAAAAGCAATTACGAATATATACTTTCTTTTTACGCTGCTTATATATTACTGAAATACAAATTATTTTATACTCTTTTCAAGACCTCTAGCGGAAGATGAGATATTTATGTTGTATTAACATCAGGCATCTCTCGAGTAATATTATAATGTTTGTTATGAAACGAGAATACATTAAAATGTTAGTATTGTATTCTATGTATTTCAAAGGAAAGTTTCAGTTGCAGATAATTGTACATCTTTAATTATTTCAGTTTTTAGAGTTTTGAATAATCGTTGTGGCTGCAGTACACGTACCCCGTTTTGTGGCTTCACGCTTAAAAAACCCACCAAGCCAAGAAATAAGCGCGTTAACTTTAACTAATTGGCAGATTATCCTCTTCTAAATACACACGGTACACGTTAACTTAAAATTCAGTTACCTTAGGCCCAACATGGCCATGCGTGTTAAGGCGTTCGACTCGTAATCCGAGGGTTGCGGGTTCGAATGCTGGTCGCACCAAACATACTCACCCTTTGGCCTGGCATGGCCGAGCGCGTTAAGGCGTGCCCTCGTAATCTGAGGGTCGCGGGTTCGCGCCCGCGTCGCGCTAAACATGCTCGTCCTCCCAGCCGTGGGGGTGTATAATGTGACTCCCCAAGAGTAGCCCAAGAATTGGCGGTGGGTGGTGATGACTAGCTGCCTTCCCTCTAGTCTTACTCTGCTAAATTAGGGACGGCTAGCACAGATAGCTCTCGAGTAGATTTGTGCGAAATTCCAAAACAAACAGTTACCTTACATACGGATGCTGCTCCTACAAACAATTTAAGACCAAACAGAAAAGCAAATCACACTCAAAGAAGCTAAACGAACCTAACGCTTTTCCAAAACAGATTAAACCTCTTCCCAATTACTTTTTGTGAGGGAAATTCTAAATTATAATATTTTAGCATGATCTGAAGGTTAACGGTTTGGGCCGTGGATTAAAAAGGCCAGTGTTCGAGACACAATGCCCCTAAACAGGTTTGATGCTTTCAGTTGTAGGTGTGTTATAAAAGTATACTCGATAACGTAATTTAGTTGAAATAGCCCTTACGAAAAAGAATGCTGTTACTGATTGGCTGTTCTCTCCCTAGCCAGTTCTTAAAACTTAGGAGCATCCATATCTGAAACCTATGGGTTTCTTACCTGCTAGTTTAGGTACAGTTTTACTCCCTAAGTCATTCTGCTACCAGTTTATAAAATTGGGTGTGATAACAGTTGTTAAATTTGTCATAAAAAAGCACAGTTCTCAGGAAGAGAGACCCGCAGACATTTGCTTTAATTATTATATCTTTCATATCAATTTAGTTATTTCGTTCATAAAATATCCCTCATTATCAGAGAACTGATGTATATTTCAATATGAGTCTGCTTCCGTCGGTAAGAATGTTTGGAAATTTTGTTAGTTTGTTTATTATTGTTTCAAAAACTTGGAACACATAGAAGCATAGAGTTATAAGCGGAACCATTTAATAATGTTGTCTCACATACAAATTAAACCTAAACTGTTGATCTTTTAACGTCTTTTCGTGCTTAAAGATCTCAAACAATTCCAAAATGAAGCGTATAATTTTTTATTGTAGTCAGATAAGGTCATATGCTTTAATATTTTATGGTTAAAGACAACTTCGTTATCGTGTTGTAGATTTGATACATTAATATAAAAATATATAAAATAATATGAGACAGTTCTAGTAATATATTTATACACTTATTTAAAAATGTAACATCTGTATTTCAGCGTCTCAAAACAATTATATGTATCTTCTATTATTTCAGGAATTAAAACTCATCCTTTTTGTCCAGAACAAGACATCGTAACATTTAAACGGCTTCTATAAAGGATTTTCAAGCAATGAATCGAGGAGTGAAATTTATATTAGCCACTTGTAGCGCCCTCTGTTTAGGAAATAGTTTTTCTCTGCCTGATTATAAAAACGACCCTCTCATCGTTCGGACTACCAAAGGCTTAGTACGAGGAGTAACTTCTCGATCAGCTACTGGAAAATTAGTAGACGTGTACTGGGGAATTCCCTACGCTAAGCCTCCGATAGGAGAATATAGATTTCGTCATCCAAAACCTATAGATCCTTGGAATGGAATATTTAATGCTACAGAAAAGCCTAACTCTTGTTTCCAAATTAGTGATACATTCTTCGGAAATTTTTCAGGTTCCACAATGTGGAATTCTAATACTTTATTAAATGAGGACTGCTTGAAACTGAACATTTGGATTCCTCGGCCTCGACCGAACAATACTGCAGTTTTGGTTTGGATTTTCGGTGGTGGTTTCTATAGTGGAACTACAACATTGGACGTGTATGATGCTAAAATTTTTGCATCCGAGGAAAATGTTATAATTGTTTCGATGAATTATCGAGTGGCATCACTTGGTTTTTTGTACTTTAGTCGTCCTGATTCTCCAGGTAACGCCGGTTTGTATGACCAATTAATGGCTTTAGAATGGGTGCGAGACAACATTGGCTTGTTTGGTGGTAATCCTCTAAATATAACGTTATTTGGTGAGAGTGCAGGCGCCGTTAGCATTGGCCTTCATCTAGTGTCACCTCTTAGTAGACATTTATTCAGTCAAGCAATTATGCAAAGTGGATCTGCAACATCTCCTTGGGGTATTCTTGATCACAAAGAATTGATCATGCGTGGTTTGAGGCTTGCCGAAGCAGTGAAATGCCCACACGATCCAAGTAATTTAGAAGCAGTTATAAAATGTCTTCAAAAGACTGACCCAATGGTTTTAATCGAAAATGAATCTGGAAGTTTTGGCATCGTAGATTTCCCTTTTGTACCGGTTGTAGATGGTACTTTCATTGATGAACATCCTTCCAAATCTCTCGAAACAAAGAACTTTAAGAAAACTAACATTCTTCTGGGAAGTAACAGGGAGGAGGGAACTTTTTGGATCGTCTACTACTTAACAGATCTTTTCAAAAAACAAGAAAACGTGTATCTGACACGAGCAGACTTTATAAATTCAGTTAAAGAACTAAATCCGTATATTGGTGATGTTGGTCAGGAAGCCATAATCTTCCAGTACACAGATTGGCTGGATCCAGACGATCCGATAAAAAACAGAGATGGAGTTGATAAGATAGTTGGTGATTATCATTTTACCTGCAGTGTGAATTACTTTGCCTACCGCTACGCCGAAACTGGTAATGAAGTGTACATGTATTATTTTACTCATCGATCCTCTGTCAGTCTCTGGCCAGAATGGATGGGTGTTATGCATGGAGACGAAATTCCTTTTGTATTTGGGGAACCCTTAAACCCAAAAAAGAATTACAATGAGCAAGAAAAAGTATTAGCCAAAAGAATTATGAGGTACTGGGCCAACTTTGCTAAAACCGGGTAAGCAATATAAATATACTAGTGTATAGCTGGTCAGTATTGCTGGGTGTTATGAAAACTTTGTAAATATTGCTATCAGTTAATTAATAAAATATACAGGAACAAAAATTCATTTACTGTAGTAATAATAGGTCAGGTTTAATGAAGGGAGACAATTGGTTTCTTGGTTTAGTTGAAATGAAAAGAAGGTGATATGAATTATGAAACGTAAGTAACTTTATTTCATAAAGCTTCCATGTTAATATTTCTTGAATTGCTTAATTTAAATACTATGCATTCAAACTTTTAAAAAGGTAACTAAATACTATCTGACTCTAACGTTGGTAATAATAGATCTATTTGTAGTCTAATTTAAGCATTAGTCCTAATACAAAAACGTAACGTAAGGCTTAGCTAAAACACCAGTTCATGAAATATTTGACAGTTTTATTTTGCCTTTGGTTAATTGAAAATAATATATTGTAGCATGATAATTGTGCTATACTACCTCCACTGGTAATATTTTTAGCGAAATGGTCGTACCTTTTCTGCCATGGAAATGCATTACATCGCTTGCCACGTTTAACAGAATTTGAAACAAATAGAATTCAGAATTTGTCTGCTTTGATAAGCTCAACTCCCTACGTAAATATAGACTAGGGCAAAAAAATTATTGCATCACCAGATTTGTTACACTTTTTTTTTATTCCTGCAATGTTTTAAAAGAGTGTGCACTGAAGAAGTGTCAGAACTAGTGTAAAATGGTGTTTAATATTATGTGGTGTAAGCTGACTCATAGTTCCATCATCTAAACATATATATGTATTTTTATTAACAAACCAACTGTGACAAACATATTACAGCAGACGATAAACAGAAACATGGTAAATCTGAATAAAAACGTATATTTAAAGATAGCACGTTGTTAATGAAAACAACTGTTCAGGAAGTCTGTTTCTTCATTTAATATTTAGTTTACCTTCCCTGTCATTGGTAACTGCTTGTCATTGTTGTGGCATATAGTACACAAAGGAAAGAATGTAGGTAGAAGTGAGGTATGATGCTACACGGAAATTAAGGCTTTCCAAGTTCCAAGGTACTTCTAGATTTTGTCTTTACTTTATTACTCATTATCTTCCAGCTGTTTTCGATAGGGTTGAAACCTTAGTTGTTGCCTTACCATCACTGTGTCTTGATCCTCTCTATTTTTGAAGGTAATCCTTCCCCTTAAGCAATGAAGTCAAAACTAAGATGTCTTTTCAAGACAGATAGAGTGAAATATCCTTTTTGTGTCATAAAATACCTGAATATTATAAACATTTTTAGCCCTGTTGCATGTGAATGCTGTTCAATTTCACCAAAGTGATCATTACTTGTTGGCCTTAACTGAGATTACGAATCTTGGTGGACTTGTTGACATTGATAGTGTCTTTCACAAAATACAGGCGTCTCGCATGCTGACCAGAGATGAATCCCATATTATCTACTTCACGGTTGCACTCAAACACACTAGATAAAACTCTTAACCACATTAACATCATACAAAGTATTTTCCATCAGACTCGTGCAGAAAGAATTATAATTTTTGAGATCACTTTACTCCACGTTACTACAGTCCAGTTAGCATCCTCTTTGGATCAATTGAGCTTCATCTTCCTGATGAAAAGGAGATTCTTTTTCATTATACTGTTGGTAGACTGGCTAAACACAAGCGAGACCAGACAGTGCCATGCTCTTTTATGGTCCAATGACAGCTCTGAACAATTTTGCAGGCTCATGCATTTTAGAACATGTCAGATGCTGTCAAAATTTTTTTCGATCTCTCTCTTCTGTTACTTCATGCAATCAGAGTTCCTATATATCCTTACACCCAAAGGCTCATAGTAAACTGCTTAGATTTAATTATTCTAGCAATCTGCCTTAACGGAAGTCCCTCTTTGTTCAAAGAAACAATAACTGCTTTTTTCCACATAGTTAACTTACAACCTTTAACCACGGTAGCATCATATACACATACACACTCTTTGTAGCATATATACTTTTAAACTGATTCTTGGTAAAAGCCTTTAGTTATTGTCAAAAACATGGCTGTTGCAATGCCCAGACAACCTATAAGTCTATAATAATTAAACAGAAGTGCATCATTTATGATACACATTTCCATCTACATGAATTCAGGTATTAAAACAGGCGATGATTCTAAATAAGCGTGTGAAAAATAAATAAATTGGGCTATGAATATTTTTTACCACTGCAATTAAATTACTCTGAGAATTACTGGAATGTTAAATGGAGACAGGATCCTCCATATTATAAGACGCTCCGAGCTGCTCTATAAGTGTTTGTGATTCTTTCTTGTTACGATCATAATATACTCGCACTTGGCTTTTCCCTCATATAGCCATCAGCCATTTAGGTTGTACTCATTCCTATCAAGACTTAACCGTGTCTGTATAAACATAGCAAACTATTGTTTATTATTCATAATTGATTATATAAATTTAAAAATACATTTTGTATTTTTACTGGCAATATATTACTGTCTTCCGTCGCTTCTTTAAATTCATTAATTCTTTCTCACACATCTTCTGGTCTTCTTCCTTCTTTTCTTTATGTTGAACCTCCTTCCCTTTTTCTTTTATAGTCCCTTTTCATCTACACACTGAACCGTATCTTTCCTTTTGGCCTTACACCTGTTTCATAAACTCGTATATCGGATTACAACTTTTTAAACTGGAGAGGATATCAATACCGACTGAAATTAGAAAGACCGCTGCTCACTCCAATAATTTTCTGATGATTAGAGAACTGTAATCTCATAATTCTTTAGTGCTTGGCTGCTTTCTTACCTCTCTCAACTTTATCCGAAGCTCATTACATCTAACTTTGTAATATTTTACAACAAATTTTTCATCGATGTTTAATAGTAAATATCAGTAATAAAATTTTGTTTGCTTGTTTTAAATTTCGCGCCAGGCTACATGAGGGCTATCTGCATTATCCGTCCCTAATTTAGCAGTGTAAGACTAGAAGGAAGGCATTTAAACATCACCACCAACCGTCAACTGTTGAGCTACTCTTTTACCAGTGAATAGTGAGATTGATCGTCACATTATAACGCTCTCATGGCTGAAAGGGTGAGCATATTTGGTGTGACAGAGATTCGAAACCGTGATCCTCAGATTACGAGTCGAGTGCCATAACCACCTGGCCATGCCAGGGGTAATTTAGTTGTAACTTTGGATGGAGAAAATTATATTGGATTCTAATTAAGGATCGTGAAACCAAATGAGGTTTAGTGGATTTTGGTTATTATTCTCTCCAAAAGATATAAATTTATCAACAATAATAATTTGGTTACTTTCCTGGAATGAAAGAAACTGTATTGTTTAAAAAGGGTTGCGTCGTAAAATTAGAGCAATTTGTCAATTGAGAATGGTGAATGGTGTGTCTACCATCAAAAAGCTAGTTATTCGATCGAATACGTGTCCTGTGTTATTTACGTTGCCTCCGTAAAGTTTTGCTAAAAAGTAAAACTTGCTGATGAGTCCCCCGAAGGAAACATGTAAGCCATTCTTCAGTTTTCTGTCAGTGTTTCTAACTTAATTAAAACTTTTGGTCATTGTAGAATAAGAGTCTTGAAGCTGACAAAATTTTATAAAAAGAAGATATTTGCTTATCTATGTGTGTAAAGATGTGACAAATAAAGTTTGCTTATACATTGTGTTAACTCGGGGAAAGAAGAATTCGTAATCCAAACCCAAAATGGTTGGAATACTGTTAATTGTTTCATAATGATTTCATTTTGTGGTCACGCATTACTGTTGTGTGAGTGTGTGTAAATATATATATATACGTATATGTGTATGAGTCATAAATGTCAGCAATAAATTTACGGATTTACAGCGCTAAATCTGGGATTTGATTCCCCTCAGTGGACAGATTACAGATAGCCGGTTGTGTAGCTTGGCGTTGAAGCAAAAAGAAAAAGCAACGATTTGATTATTTTTATTACACTGATGGTCTCCAAAACGTTCACAAATAATTTTTATATGCAAATAATCCCTTTGGTAAACCTTGTGAAAAACAAGAGAAAGCCTCTTCCGTAATCGAAAAGTGTGGTGTCTATATGTTGTATTTAAGAAGTTGTCTTTCTTCAAATTCAGCTAAAAAAAGCATTTTATTTATTATCTACAGAATACCTGCAAATAGTCAGCCAATAATATTTCTACAGATTATTTATTTAAGAAGTATCCCAGTGGGTCAGTGATCATTTTACGCAGTTATGCCGCTAAAAACCTATGGTTTAACTTTCTTCTGTAAAAGAGGCTAAAGAAAGAAATCGTTTCACAAAGCGATGTAACTTTTCCAGTTACTACACCAGAAAACTTAAATTGACTTTTTTGGTGCATTAAGGTTAGGAAATTTGTTATACTGATAAACTAAATGAGATTTAATGTATTTACAGAAAATGGAACGAAAATACCCAAAACTGTTTTGTTATCAACACCAGATGTCTCATTGTATATTCTCAAAAAAATACCTGAATAACCTTTAGCACATTTATAAAGACCTCTCTACTTTAACTAGTGACGATAAATGCAGGATTGGGACGTCAAGAAAACGAAAAGATGTTGCTCTGTTGTTGATGTTTTGCAAAATAATTACACATTCTGTAGAAAACAGTAGTTAGCCTTACGGAGTGTGATCAAAACGTCTATAGTTACCCTTCCGGAGTGTGATCAAAACGTCTAGAAAACAGTAATTAGCCTTACGGACTGTAAGTAAAAAGTCTAGAAAACAGTAGTTAGCCTTCCGGACTGTAATTAAAACGTTCCACGATTAGTGCCCTGTTAACTCCTATCCATCAGGAAACCTCTTGCTTAGTATTAGGGGCCGTGAGTGCTTTATAAAATTAACGCTCAAATCTCGCTTAGAGATTAGAATAGCCCAAAAGGTGGCAGTAGGTTGTTTTGATTACCTGCCTTCTCTCTAGTTTATCACTGCAAAATTAAGGCAGCCATTGAAGTTTGGCGTGAAATTCAAAACAGAGGACAAGCAAATGAATACGACAATTTGTAACTTTAATAAGTTTATTTTTGAATTCGATTTTTTTGCCTGCTTTCCGTTACTTCTTGTACATTTTACTATCTTTTGCCAAGCTTGAAAAGTTTTGTTATTGTTCTCATCAATGTTTTATTAGAACTGCTTTTAATTTTGAAAACAAAACAAATGAATCCTTCTTAGTTTCGTGTTAGATTTCCTTTATCCCAAAAATACGCCTGAACATGACCTAGTGTTTAGTTTTTGGCTCTATGGATCGAAAAATTCTAGATTCGAGCCCTCTAGCATTTTCTTCACTTTAATTGCTAGTATGTTTGAATCGGTTACTGTTAAGCATCATAAAACTACACAATGAACTATCTCTGCACTGCAAACAACAGGCATAGAAGCCCACCTTGTAACGTGGTGAACCGGCAGACTTACTGTTGAACAACTAGCTTTGGATGCTCTCTTCTGATCAATGTGCTCTCTCTTCAGCTTGCTCTAAAGTTTAGCATCCCGGACTACGAAGTAAAAAGTTTATTATTTACTTTATGTTTTTGCGTAAACGAATTTTGCACTCTGTAACATAGAATACGCTATAAGGATGGAATTCCACTATTTGTTCATATCAGAGTAACCCAAGAACTAGCGGTGAGTGCTGTTCACTAACTGCCTTCCTAATATTCTATCAGTTTAAAATTATGGGCAACTATCACAGCTATCTCTTGAGTAGCTGTGTGTGAATAACTGGAACTGAGCTACAAACAAACCTAACAAGCAGAGCATTTTAAATTTTCTGAACATCCTTCTTTTATGTTTGTGTTATCTTGTATTCCATTTACAGACTCCTTGCACGAGATAAATTTCGTTTATTTTTCTGAATTTCGCTCAAAGATGTTCGAGATCTATCTACGCTAAGAACCCATTGTAAGACTAGAGGGAAGGCATCTAGCCATCACTAACCATCGCCAACTTTTGAGCTATTCTTTTACCAACGAATAGTTGGATTGACTGTCAGATTATAATGCCTTTATGGCTGAAAAGCCGAGCATGTTTAGGGTGAGGGGACTCGAGTCCGCGACCCTCTGATTGCGAGATCTGTATAATCAACTGTAGGAACATCAGGTAGTGAAAGTCTACCAATAGTATAAATTGCAAACTAAATCGTTATATGTACATGTATTAGGTTATTAAGTGTTTTGCAAAATACCAGGAAATTGTACAGATCCTTACTGCTAGTATTTGTGCTCTACGAACTTAAATTTTGTACATCTACAAAGAAAAACTGTCATCGCGTAAGCCATATTGCATCTTTTCAAAATAATCCCTATAACTTTATGGGGCAAATTTTTCAAAGAATTATACATATCTTATAAATATGTTGTTAGTTTATCTCTGATCTGCATTTCACTTTCAGACCATACATTCTAATTGTGAACCGAAGATATCGATTAAAACAAGACTGCATTTTTAAAAACAGAAAACAAGACTATCTCCAGCTGGAGCCGGCATGGCTATGTGGTTAAAGGACTCGACTCGTAACTTGAGGGTCATGGGTTCCAATTCCCTTCGCACCAAACATGCTCGCCCTTTCAGCCGTGGAAGCGTTATAATGTGACAGTTTATCCCACTATTCGTTGGTAAAAGAGTAGCCCAAGAGTTGGCGGTGAGTGGTGATGACTAGCTGCTTCCCATCTTGTCTTACGCTGCTAAATTAGGAACGGCTAGCACAGATAGCCCTCGTGTAGCTTTACGTGAAATTAAAAAAACCAAACCAAATTTTCCAGCCGAAATAATCAATGGAAAAGCAAACAGATCCTAAAACCCACACAAAAGAAACATGTACAGCTTTTAATATAAATATTGATCTATTGGTTTATTAATTTACTTCCAACAGTACCAGTAAGAAGTCTTGCCTATTGATCGATACAGTGGCAGAACTTTAATGAACTGAGGTTTTTCAGAAATACAGTTACAAATCGATTCTGAATCACTTTGAAGAGAGGTAAATGAAATATTATATTTATGTTGTAAATGGTTTGTACTGTCCTACCAATGTCTGTTTGTATGTGTTTTTCTTATAGCAAAGCTACGTAGGACTCTCTCTTGTATCCATTGAGACGAATCGAACCCCTGATTTTAGCGTTATAAATCCTTAGACCTACCGCTTTACCAGCGGAGGATCTGTCCTACCATCTCAGTTCTTTTTAAGTACACAACTGATTTAGCAACATTGTAGTCCTGAGTTATGTGTTATTAGTCTCAGTTGAAGTAAAGTGAAGAGGTAACATGAGCTATATCATTTTAAAGTCTACAAGCTTCAAACACAAAGGTTGATTGTTTGAAAACCCTCTTGCTGATTAACTTATCGGTTTGCAGATGCGTATGATTTATTGTTAAACATTAAACTATTTATAATAATCGTAAAAAAAATCTCTTATTTGTGTCCAAAACGTCGTTGTACAAAAGCTTACCAGAAGTTCTTTCTCTAATGAAGTTTTAAAGAATAGACAAGCTATATCAATGAACGTTTGTTTGTTTGCTTATTTGTTTTTTTGAAATTCGCACAAAGCTGCTCGAGGGCTATCTGTGCTAGGCGTCCCTAATTTAGGAGTGTAAGACTAGAGGGAAGGCAGCTAGTCATCATCACCCACCGCCAACTCTTGGACTACTCTTTTACAAACGAATAGTATGGTTGACCGTCACACAACACAACAGGCTATCAATGCTCTGTGCATCACTGATATTGAAACCTGGTTTCTATCGGTATATGTACCCAGACATAAATACATAAAAGGACATTTTAGCGTTTATAAAAATAAAGTTTTAACAGAATACCACAAACGTTCAAAATAAATTGAAAATGAAAAGTTTTTGAAACACATATTTAATTGACCTTGATTTGTAGCGCGAGTTGGTCATGAGTTACAGCTTTGTATTTTGGAGGTGACAAGCCAGGATCAAATACCAGCAACACCCCAAATATTTCTCGTACGTTTAATTGTGGGTGGGTTATAGAAGTGACGGCCAGTCCCTTTGTGTTCATGGGAGATGATGCTGTTTGGCTGCCTTTTCTCTAGTCAGTAGTTCAAAATTAGGAACGGTGACCTTAGTCGTTTTGCAATTTCAAATAGCCTAAAACTGAGTTAAATGAATTTATAAGTTAAATAAGTGTTGATATGTATCACATTTATGATATTTTCCAACAAGACTGACATACACAGTTTTTTAATACAATTATATTTTAATATACAAGAAATAATACAGTTTATAATAAATGGTTATTACAAATGAGGACTTGCATACGAAAGTTTTACAAACTTACAAACAATATTAAATCTTCTTTTTCTTACTTGGAACTTTCTTGATATTTTATCGAGTGCTCACGGTGAGCGAATTAATTTCTAGTAGATTTAGGTACAATTCACTTAACAGGGAGCTAGCTACCTCTGTACTCTTCGTTAATCACACATCGAGTTTTTCACCGCTGAAGTTATATAATGTTTTAGTTTGTTTGTTTGTTTTTGTTTTTGAATTTCGCACAATGCTACTCGAGGGCTATCTGTGCTGGTCGTCCCTAATTTAGCAGTGTAAGACTAGAGGGAAGGCAGCTAGTCATTACCACCCACCAACTCTTGGGCTATTCTTTTACTACCGAATAGTGGAATTAACCGTCACTTTATAACACCCCCACGGCTGAAAGGGCTAGCATGTTTGGTGCGACCGGAATTCGAACCCGCGACCCTCAGATTACGAGTCGCACGCCTTAACACGCTTGGCCATGCCGGGCCCATCAATGTACGATTCGGAACTTCAAGATTCAATTAAGTAAAAATTACAATAATATTTCTGTTATTAAAATATGAAGTACGAAAACGACTTCTGAAATTGAAAGACTGTTTGGGTCTTTTTCATCAAATTATTACGATGAGTAATGGAAATTGTCAAAATCCAGTTTGAACTGATTATTTTAATTCACTCGATCAATGAACTACATGACAGAGGATGTTAAGTAACGTAATAATATAAACTTACGAAGTAGTTCAAGTGTGTAATTCAATTGATTATGGCTGAGGAAGGGGCAAGAACTGGTGGGTTGTGGTGCTTGTAAGTATATTTATTCATTTTTATTAACTACAGTCCCGCAGTAGTACAGTGAATATGTCTGTGGACTTACAACACTAGAAACAGATCTCGATACCCGTATATTTGTGCTTAACTTTAAATAAACAATTTACAGCTGGTAGGTTGTTTGCAAGGTTGTCACAGTTTTGACTAAACTAATAGTTAAATAGTTCATAGTACGGTGTTTTCTGCTGCATGTTTTATTAAAACCCAAACTTTTGTTGACCTGCACTTTATTTCATATTTAAGAAGGGCAACAATCAGAAAAAAACCAACTTTAGATTGACGCAGTGCTGCACAAAAGTGTTAGAGCAAGAGAATATTTTGTTATTCTTTCCATTTTATGGAGCTAATTCTTCCATTTCATTACAGAATGTAAATTTCAACATTATGGTAATACTTCACTGATCTCTGTGGACAACTGAATTAGCCAAGGTGATAATACTTATCATTGTTAATAATTCACATATGCGTGTACCACGGGTAGTCATAAGGATTCTGTTTAAATGAACATACTGATCAAAATTTAGATCTGAAATAACTGTCACGGTACCCCATGCAGTTTCTTAACAATATAGAAAGAAGCTTGTGTGCTTTTTTTATAGCAAAGTCACATCGAGCTATTTGCTGGGTCCACCAAAAGCAATCGAACCTCTAATATTAGCGTTGTAAACCCGTAGACTTACCGCTGTTCCAGTGGGATACTGAAAAAAGCTAGAAAGGAGCTAGCATACAGTACCAGTATGTGCTAGAACAAATCAGTTTAGTAGCATTCCACAAATAAACCTTGATACAAACAGTGTTCAACACTGTTTTTCGTCACACCCCAGAAGCTTAGAGAATTGTCAATAGAATAGAGAGTTCATATAAGTTCTACGTTGTACTTGTTGGACTCTCTAACAAATGCTCTAGACTTAAAATGCTCCCTAAATGCTATTAAGTACACTCTAGATCGTAAGACAGGCAAATTTGAAAAAAGGAGAGGAAAAAGCAGAACACCTAATCTCAATGATACTGCATGAGTTAAACAACCATGTATCAAATAACAGAAAAGAGTCCAAATCCACAATATCAAAAAAACTTTTACTTCAGTCTCTGGATATTGTCAAGTGACTGAATTTTGCTAAAAAGTACAAATGCACTGATGATGATTGGAAGAAGGTGTCATGTACCGTTTATTTGTTTTTGAATTTCGCCAAATTAGCACAAGCCATCCCTAGTTTGGCAGTGGAAGGCTAGAGAGACGTCAGCTAGTCATCACCGCTTACCACCAGTGCGTGGGCTACTCTTTTACCAATGAATAGTGGGACTGACTGTAATAAACGCCCCAACTGCTGAAGTGTCGAGCATCTTTTGGGGTAACGGATATTCGAACCCGCGACCCTCAGATTACAAGTTGATCGCCCCAACCACCTGGTCATGCCAGGCATTTATAGACATATTAGTCCAAGTCTAAAATACCTGTTTCAAAGCGTAGGTTGTACGTTGGGCAGAAGGAAGGTGAAAGATACTTACCATGAAGCATGGTAAACAAGTCAATCGTTTGCGTATTATTACTGGTAAAGAATTTTACATCCAATAAGATAATGACCCTAAACCCTCATCCAACGTATGCAGAAATTACTTAGCTAAAAAGAAGCTGCTGGAGTCATTTGAGGGATGAAATGGTCCTCACAGAGCCCCGACCTCAATCCAATTGAATGGGTTTGATAGATCAAAAACTTGACAAATTAAAGTTGGCAAATTAACGATTGACAAATCCAGAGAAACTTTATGGGAGTGTATTAGAGACATTTGAAGTAAAATATCAAAGGACACTTTGATTAAATATATTCAACAATATCTACAGTTATTAAAGCAAAACAGCGACACAAAATATGTTTGCTGAAATCAAGCACTTTCACCAAGCTTATGTTGTACTAAATATGAAGATTTATGTCTTGCTTTTAGAGTTTCGTGTAAGAACCTCCAAAAAAGTTTATTTTATTCATTTAGGCTTAACTTGTTCTTATATTACGGCTAGATTTTATGGGATTTTGTGATAAGTGTTTTTCTCAGTGCAGTGAATGAACAATATGATGAAAATCATCAATAGAACATGGTGAACTACCACTGTTACACATACCGTGAAAACAAATTGTTTACTTAATGTCTTTGTTCGCTTAGTAAGCACACACATGCAAAGTAAATAATGTAATGTACTGCATTAAATAATACTCAGTTTGTATTGTTTGATTTCACTGTGCACTGTCCACGTTTGTTCGTAATTATGCGTTTCTTTTTCTGTGGATTAACACACCAAAATCAGGGTTTCGATTCCTCTCTACGGACTCAGCAGATAGCTCGGTATGGCTTTGCTGTAAGAGTATACACACACACATACGCGCAGTTCTTTTCTTGTTGTTGTTTCGGACAAACGAATCATAAAACAGTTTTAATGAGCAATTTCGGAAAAGATATGTTTATGTTTCTCTCATAGTTTAGCTAGTTTCAAAGAAACCCTATATTAACATCATAACATACGTTTCCGATAAATAAAATATTAGGTGTCGAAGTTACTTAATAATTCATGGTTCGTGACGGCGAATATTTGTTGTTTGTGCAATGTTTTCTCTCGTCACACATGTCGCTAATTTTAATGAGAGTAGACCAGTAGAAATGCTGGTTATGTTTTTATATGTATTTCATAATTTCGCGCAAAGTTACTCAATTTTGACTTATCATATGTCGGATTTCGCCGTTTTTGCATCAACGCGTAATGAACAAAAAATTGTCAGTTTCACTATTTGAGCATGCCGTTTCTTTACCACTTCAGATGGTTTTAGTTAGACTCTCTGTTTCACTATTCTATGGAGCTAGACATTAAAATTCACTGATTTCCAAAGTTTGCGGTTATTCTTATTTCCCCTTGACATAAACTGTACAACATTACTGTGGTTATTAGTGTTTAACCGACTCTGCATAGCCAGGTGATTAAAGCACTTAACTCGTAATCTAAGGGTCACAGGTTCGAATCCCTGATACATGGGGCGTTATAATGTGACGGTAAATCCCACTGTTTGTTGGTAAAAGGGTAGGCCAAGAGTTGGTAGTGTGTGATGATGACTAGCTACTTTCCTCTAATCTTATTACACTGCTAAATTAGAGACGGCTAGCGTAGATAGCTCTCGAGCAGCTTTGTGCGAAAATCAAAACAAACGAAACGTTTTAACTGTGAAATATATTTTGCATTTCATTTGCGCATGCGCGAGGTGTTAACGTAGGTTGCGAGATTGTATGTAAAAATACACATTTGGCCAAAGTTAGGTCACTGACGAAAAAATAGCAGTAGAGTGAAACAAATTTGTGGAAAAGTTTATGGAATAATTTAGATAATAATGTCATAATGTTACTTTGTTGATCTTGCGACAAATATTTTAACTTTGATCTCCATTTTGTAAAGGTATGCAATCTTTATACGTGGGTATAGCTTTGTTTATCTTTCTTCTTCTTAAAGTTATAATAAAATATATAATAAGCCATGTACAAGCAGACCACAAATATCTACTAAAACTGTCACTGGAGTCAGCCATGCCGTAGCGTATGAAACTCGCATAAGTGCACATAGGTGAGCATTACACCTTATGTTCATCGAGTGTCTGGATTTGGCAGTATTAACTGTTCGTAGGACCCTATGATAGCCTTTGCGAATGTTTCTTACAAGTTGCATAATATTGTAACCCTAAAACAGACAAATTTAGCGTTGCAGTTCTTGGTGAATTAGTGTAATGTTGTCACACCAAACAATACAATTCCGAAATACTCTCTAGAAATACTGTAGAGTACATAACATCTGTAAAGCTGTTCTTTTAGAGCAGTTCTCGTTCTCTTTTGATAGTTTTCTTTTTAAGAATAAGCATATGACATTCAGACTTATATACAGGTGTTTTAGAAAAGAAAATTATTGCGAAATTTCTAGATTTAAAAATTTGTAAAATAATTAAAACTTCTATGGATATTTCTATTTAAGGAACTTTATGTCTGTTTCTCACTGTTTTCCAATTTTCCTAAACAAACTATGGCGTCCTATTAAAACATACGACCACATAACATAATTTATTTACGCATTATTTTCATTTGTAAATATAATTACCAGTATATTTGAACTAAAAATACAAGGTATTATTATTTGATATCACAAATGACTTTTCGACACTTGATACAAATATTATAACTATACAAGTGTAACAAATTTAAAATAAATTGCTTTGATTTTGAAAAAAATTACTTAATGAAATGACTTTGATGAAATATGGGGAAAATATTTACCTGCACTCTTAACTTCACTTCAATGTAGGTGTGAGGGTAAGTTAAATTAACAAACTAATGACAGTCAACTTGGAAATGGGTAAGTTACGTTAGAAGTTAAGAGAACTCTAAAACAAATGAAAACTATTATGACCCCAGGATGGGGTGAATGCCCTACATAGTTGTTCAAAGAAAAAACTGATGTTTTACTCTGTGGAATTCTTGAGTTATTTAATGGAAAATGGAAAGATTTCATAATATTCCCATTTGTAATGATGGGAATTGGATGAATATGGGAATAGGTTCTCAGTATGAATGAGTTCTGGAGGGAAGACTGAAAGAATATGTTTAACAAGAAAATGAATAGTGTCAATATAGTTTAGCCTAAAGGGGAGCAATATAAGTTTGATATTTGTTCTCAAAATCATGGTTGAAATCCTTGAGACGGAGCATATATCATATTTTATCATTCTCGGAACTTAAAAAGGTCTTTGATAGAGTGTTGAGAAAGAAAATTTGGAAAGTCTTAGATTGTCCAAGTTATGATATCCTACATGGATTAAAGATAGCAGTCTACATGATAACAATTAAGTATTGGCATAGTCCAAAAAGAACAATGAGAAATGGTTTGATGTTATACGTGGTGTAAAGAAAAGGAGTACTATAACTTTATTGTTGTTTATCTTATAGTTGAATAAAATAGTAAAATACATTGGACAAAGTGATTAGGACAGTGCACTACTGGTATACGCTGATTAATGTTCCATTATCTGCAGAAAATAAGGAAAGCTTGTAAAATCCGTTCATAAATGGAATAGAGAAAAGGGTGTAGGGTATAAACAGAATAAAATGCAATGCAAGTAAGTTTGTGACAATAGTACTTTCTACTCGGGAAATAAGTTGTGATATATGAAATGGTAGAATTTGAGAAAGGCTGATAGTTTACAAATATATTAGTTCGTTAGCTTGTGTATTTCTAGAACAAAGTCACATTGGAATATATGCTGTGTCGCCCACACAAAATCAAAACCGGATTTTAGGCGTTGTAACTCCCTAGGCTTACCACTGTCCCAACGAAGGCGAGGATCTATGTAAAACATCAGCAGTGAAGAACTGATTAATGGGAAGAGAGAGAAAGGCCAATGAGATGGAAACTACTGTACAGACCTAAGAATGCTGTACCCTTGACTTAAAGAAAAGCAAATGTTCGCGGAAGTATAAACTGTCTTTTATAAGAACATTTCTGATATTCGACTCGGAAGCATGGGTGTTAATCTAGAAAAGAAAGATTCAGATACACTTAACAGAAGCCAGAAAGTTGAGGCTTTTATATGAAGTTACTCACAGAAATAGAATAACAAATTATTATATAAGAAAAAGCTTTTGAATTTATAGAAAGAAGTCAGTTGAAGTACTATGGTCATGTCAAGCGAACTGATGAAAAGATGTACCTGAAGGATTGTATGGAGTGGATACGAATCGAAAAAAGGCCCTCTAGAATACGAAGGGTGAAATAGAGAAAAAATGGATGGAAATAGAGGAACAACATTGGAGAAGGTAAACAGATAAAGTAGGAGCGAATAGCGAAGTTTAATTGGACGTACAGTTAATAGACTTTAGCCTGATAAGAGGAACAAGAATTATATCTGGATAGGAGCGAGTGACGAAATTTTATGTGTTGTACAGCTGACAGGTTTAGCCTAACATGAGAAAGAAGAGTAATGACATTACACTAAATTGTTTTTACAGGTGAAAGTTTATCTACCGCAGTGCACAGAAACTACTTTTAAAATAATATATATTTTTATAGGATATCTTTTGATATCATCCCATTCAGATGAAATTAATTTTGGAAGAAGCCAAGCATGGAGTATTTGTTACAATGTCCAAAGTTTGGATTCGGAAGTTTACGGTTCGCAACTCATTGCCTGAAAACGCTGCTCGTGCTTTGGGGCTGCGGGTGTGCTTTGAGACTGACCTCTAAACTTCCACTATTCGACAAAAGTAGCCCAAGAATTAGCAGCAGGTGCTGTCTATTAGCTACCTTTCATCTACTCTATCAGTTTAAAATTAGATACAAATATGCACAATTGTCCCTATTTCGAAATTCTGAAATAAAGTTACAGAATTTCAACAAGTTGCACTAAAATGAACATTGGATGTAGGCAGAAACTTCCCTAGCATTGTAGAGATTTGTCATTTTCATATAGCAACATAAAATATTACTAGCACAAGAACAAAAAATCATTGTATTGGTACTTTGAACCCCACTAGCCCCTTATGAGGCACACGAGCTAAACGTTCAGGTAAAAAAAAAACACGTAAACTTAAAGTAAAATGATTTTTTAAAATAAAGTTTAGGCCACGTTTTTACAAAATAAGACAAAAATAAAAAAAATTACATAGAACACTATTCAATAGAGGAAAGATGGTTATTTAGCAGCCTTCCACTACCACAAGGCCCTTGTCTAACTTTGAAGTAAAAAATGGAAATGACTGTCACGTTATTAACGCACCCAGTTAAAATATTATATGTCCATAAAGTCATATTATTAGACAACTGCTAAGAGTTATAAAGCATAATAAGAATCGTCTATATATACACTTTTCAAACAATTTATATTTTTTCAAATACTTCATTGTGTTATAGGTCACAAACGGTAACACAACATAAAGCTGTTGGCCCATCTCGGCTCTCGTATCCGAACTATCCTTAGACGAACTATAAACAAAGGTAAGACAAAGGAAGGTGCAATTTAACAGGGCTCTTAAAGGTAGCGTGCGGAGCAGATGTTATATTTGCTACATGTCGCCACCAAGTGTAACACTGTGTTATTTTAGTATACTTCCCACGGCATAAACAAGTACATTGATTATAGTGTAAGATCGTTCAACCACCAAGAAACTGGTGGACTTGTGAAATGTTATTTCACTAAAGGATATAATACCA
Source organism: Carcinoscorpius rotundicauda (assembly GCA_011833715.1). Taxonomy (NCBI): domain Eukaryota; kingdom Metazoa; phylum Arthropoda; class Merostomata; order Xiphosura; family Limulidae; genus Carcinoscorpius; species Carcinoscorpius rotundicauda. Next base: position 16,491,643 of record CM022403.1, read on the forward strand.
AGGCAACTCTAAGGGTGCGTAACATCTGTAGAAAGCCTTGTTCGAGTGTTGTTGTGCACCAATCAATAAGAAGTTAAGGTAGCAGGTTGTACTTATCATATACCACGTACAGACAGTAAAACACACTACTGAAACTATTAAAAGTCCAGCTATTCCGTGGAAGAACAAGCCAGCACATGTGCACGTTATATCACCCATTGTCCGGATTTGCCATTTTCATCTGTTCATAATGCTTTTTTACGTACTTTGCGAGTGTTTTCTTACAAACTGCATCATATCGAATCACTATGGAGACAAATTTAACCCAACGTGTTGATTCAAATGTGTTGTAAATCTTAGCAAGGCTTAAAGAGGATTAGCAGTGATCTACCAATATCTTATGAGCTGATTAGAAAGTTCCATCCTTTATGGAATATCAACACGTGTAACTTCATCAATTAGTTGGTAACTAATTCGCATGAACATTATTTCCAACACAAATCCATGATGGTAAGACAACACAGCGTGGTTTCACATACGACTTAACTATTGAACCACACATCTATTAAGAACAATTACCGCATGTACTATAAACCAATATATCAGTGCTGCACAGTCTCAAGCCATGCTAACAATCAATGTGATTACCATACTGTAACAACAAAATTGGAGAGACATTACAGTTTTAATACAAAATGGTAGTCCTTAATTGAAACACTTTTTGAAGGGACACTTCCAAGATAAAGTCATTCACGCCATTTTCCTTGTGAATGAACACATTGTTTGCCATTATTTAACACCAGCCGATTTCTGGTTGTAGGAGTACCTAAAGTTACGTGTAAACCGTGGGAACCTTCACACAATTCTATATCTCAAGAATACAATAATCTGAGATATAACCAAAATACCACATACGATGCGCCTTATTGCTGTCGTAATTAGTCTGAAAATTGACCAGAATACTAGAAGAAATACGCCTTGTCACCTTAGTGTCCATCAACTGTCTTAGAAGTAGCCATCACACCAGAAGAGATGTGCTTTGTTACCGTTATGTCCATCAATTATCTTAGAAGTGAGAATACCTGCTTGCCTTGTTATCGTAATGTCTACTGTCACACAAATGCAATGTATTCCTGACCAGATATAGACTTATAGTGTTAGAGTAAACAGACAACTTAAACCGAAAATATGTTTAGAAGAGTTCTTGACATTAAAAAGACAAATACCTAACTCCGGTTTCTCAGCGACCAGCATCTGTTCCCATAATACTAAACATCAGGTTTCGATTTCTATGGCTGAAACAACACAAATAACTCATTGTTTGTTTTGTGTTTAATAACCAATAAATAAATTTGAAAACAAACATAAAGTCCCAATGAATGTTGCCTGTTGTTACGTACTCGGTTGCGGCTCAAAGTCTAAGGTGCTAAATACGCGATACTGCATAACGTACTTCGCATTCAAAGCTGTGGTATAAAACTTTTGTTTAATTTAGTCACTAGGTTCAAACGAAACAAGCAAAGTTGGCTGCTTTTCCTTTCGTCTGTAGTTCACAACACATAACTGCACATGATTCCTAGAGATTGTTACAATGTTCGTTTAGCCCATGTGCAAATAAAGTGCGGTGAACTTCAAAACACCAATACTATTTCAACGTTACTTCTTAGATGGTTTTACCTAAGAAAATATGTAACATTCTATACGAAAAACTGTTATTTCTATGATTATTAAATGGTTATCTGACAGATGGTTTTATCTGAGAAGATAATTTAACCGCCTGTCCACAAAGCATTAATATTTTTCCTGTTAACTAATTTTATTGTTTTCCAAAAGTATTTGACAAAAAATGGTTTTTCAGTATTTTGACTTTTGTTTAGGAAAATGCGTTCAGGTTGATAATTTTAATTCACAGAGACAACAGAGCTGGTGACACAAACTGATTTGTTACAATTAACTCAACTCATTAAACACTGTTAACAGTCATATTTCTTCACTCATTCAGTTTATGAGGACCAGCTTTCAGCAGTCTGTTAATTTATTTCCAGAAGTAAAATACCTCATTAGTGGAAGAATATATTATTTACACATACTTCGAACAGTACAAATATGTATTCGAGCTTTGGCATAATGGCGTAAAATGTTTTTTTTTTTTTGAATAAGAATCGAAAATTGAAAAATATGTTTTAGTTACTTACTGCCATACAAGTATGTTAATTTATATCTTGACTTCTTACTATAGAAAGCCAAGTCAAGGTCCAGATGAAAAATGGGAAAAAATCTATTGGCCCATGTACACCCCCTACGGTCGAGAGTACTTAACTCTAGATGTTAACTCTACAAAGACTGGTCGAGGCCCACGTGCTGAATACTGCGCTTTCTGGCAGAATTATCTGCCTAAGCTTGTGAAAGAAACATGTGAGTAAATTTTTTATTCTCTGTTTTTGTTTTTTTTAATTTCACGCAAAGCTACACGAGAGCTATCTGCGCTACCTATTTAGCTGTGTAAGACGAAAGGAAAAGCAGCTAGTTATCACTACCCACCGCCAACTCTTGGGCTACTCAGTTACTAATTAATAGTGGGATTGGCCATAACATAATAACGCCCTCATGGCTAAAAGGGCGAGCATGTTTGTTGTGACGTGAATTCGAACCCGCGACACAGATTACAAGTCGAGCACCTTAACCACATGTCGGGTCCAACTTTTCTGATTGAAAGCTTAAGTCTAAGCATAAATTTGGATCAGTTTTGGGGTATTATTTTCTCCGAACTTCAAACCCGTGGGTCTGTAGTGTGCATTTTTTCACGTGGGTCCATAACTGAGTTATAAGACGTTTATAAGAGTTTAAATCCTCTTATTCAGTTAAATTAGCCAATGAGTTTCTTATGAGTGATGTATATTCGCTGCATTTACTGTAATTTATCACTTCAAATTAAAAACCGTTGTGTGCGAATATCTGGCAGGTCTTAGTGGCTAGGGCACTCAATTCGCAATTTGTGCATCGCGGATTCGATTTCCGTCACTGAACATGCTCACCCTCTCAGCTGTGGAGATTTTATGATGTAAGGGTCAGTCCCACTATTTGTTGCTAAAAGAATAGCTTTAGTGTTGGCGGTGTGTGGTGTTGACTAGCTGCTTTCCTTCTAGTCTATCCTTTCCAAAAGAAAGAAAGGTCCAGCAAGGCCAAAGGGTTAGGGTACTCGATTTGTAATTTGAGGGTCGCGGATTTGAATTCCCGTCACACCAAACATGCTTGCCCTTTCAGCTGTTGTGACGTTAAATGTAACGGTCAATCCTATTATTCGTTGGTAAAAGAGTAGCTCAAGAGTTGATGGTGGATGGTGATGGCTAGATGCCTTCCCTCTAGTCTTACACTGCTAAATTAGGGACTACTAGCGCAGATATCTCTCTTGTAGCTGTGCACGAAATTAAAAATAACAAACAAACATTTCAAAATTAGAAATGGTTAACGCAAATAGCCCTTGTGTAGCTGTGCGCGAACATCCGAAACAGGCAACTTCCTAAGATGTTGTAACCAACGTTGCAATACGTGAACGATCTCTTGATCTTGTAGCTTCGTTGTGATTACTAATTAATCTCACAGAACTAACTTTTTTGACTTTATAAAGAACTAAACATAAATGATCTTGCTTAATGTATTTAAAGAATAATAATCATAACATTTCATTAAATAATTCACCCGAAAAAAATTAAATTAAAATTTAACTTTTATTATTCTGTAATTTATGAGATCAATAAATATAGGAATATACTCAAGGATCACAAACTTCTAAAGCTACATCGTAATTTTCTCAGATAAATGTGTATTTCGTTGCTGCTGGTTTAGCCAAATGATCTCCTGTGATTGGCTGTAATGCAATAATTATATAAAACAAAGTAAAGTTTTGAATAAAAGTTATTATAATAATGCTTTCGTGATGGGTTATTAAGTTTTGAAATTTTGAAGAAATAGTTAAGAAGCTGGTCTTTTGTGAAGTTTTAATATTAGTTTCGCAGATGTGGTGAAAGGAATGTGTATATGTTCATATTGATTACCACTCAAGTTTGAAGTTTTGTTCTTGTGAGCAAGTACTTGTTTAATTGCACTAAAACTCACACATTGATCCATTCAGAAGCAAAGTATAATTGATTGAAGTCTTCTCAGCTCATATAATTAATTAGTTTCGTTTAAAAGAAAAATTACCTGCAACATTCCTAACGCCCCCCTCCGTGGCATAAGGATATGTCTGCAGACATACAACTCTGAAAACCTGGTTTCGATACCCATAATGGGCAGGGCACAAATAACCCTTTTTGTGTCTTTGTGCTTAACTTTTAAACAAACATATTCCTAAATCTGTTATTCACCGGAATACTTATAATATCTTATAATGTCTTCAGTAACATTTCCGAAGAACAATAGTTGTATGAGAAGTATAAACAACGACACATTCAAGTAAAACATGTGTAGTTATTCAATCAGCTGTGTATTATTTGATTGATTTGTGCGGAACTAGTAGACCAAGAGAAGAGAGAAATTAGATGTCTGTATTTCATCTAGACTTGTTTGATTAAACACATACGTAAAACATAATTAGATTCGACTTGAAACAATTAAGGTGTGTGTGTGGATGTTTTCTTATAGCAAAGCTACATCTGCTGAGTCCACCGAGGGGAATCGAATTCCTAATTTTAGCATTGTAAATCCGTAGACTTAGCACTGTTCCAGTGGGGGACGAAACAGTAAAAGCAAACACATAATATTCTTCACGTAGATAAACTGCAGTTTAGACGTGTAATCGTCACACAAGTTCAACTCACGTGTAAGTGTAATAATGGTGTATCTTATAGTTTTCTCTCACTATACACAGATCGAGAATAAACTAGAACATTAGGGAAATAACATCAATTCTAGAATAGACTTATAAGTAAGTGGTCGATAGTGTGACTCGGTGAATGTTGTAGTCTTTAAATACAAATTAAGCTAAGAGACCAAAGACGAGAGATGTGAAAAAGAAGCCAATAAATAAATTGGTTAATTTATTGTTGAGTATCTGCACAGTGCTGTGTCCACCATTGGTATCGAAGCCTACTTTTTAATATTATAGGCCTTCAGTTTTACTGCTGAGTCATTAAGGGGCTGAATAACTGAATACTACAGTTTAAAACAGAAACTTCGTTTTGTTTAGACAATAAATATTTTTATTAAGGTCTGAGTCACAGACACCATTACACTGGACATGTTTCAATCTTTTGACTCATAATTTTCTAATAAATATTCAACATGCGAGCTTACAGTTGTAATGAATAGAACCATGTAAATCGTTGAAATACAAATAAAGTACATTGTAACCCGATTTACTATTTGTAAATAGTAAATTTGTGGGCTACATCACCACAACGGCCAACGATTTGATATCAAAAATCTGGATTTACTTAATCTAAACGGCACCTTATACTCACTTGGGTTAAACAGCAAGGTCAGGTACAGTAGTTTGTAATTTTTGAACCATTGTTTAGAGGAGTGGCAGCCGGTAAATAGCATCCCTATCAGCAGCGCTTCTTTTGGTATTTGGAATTGAATTACGGACTTCACAGTCAGCTTTAGAAAGCCTTCACATCTAAAAGCGAGAAGCTTGTTGTGTGGCATTAGATTTTTAACCCTGACCCCCCCCCCATCTGCAGACTGACACGTTAGCCACAATTTTGAAATTATCGTACTTTGTCGTAAACATTTCGAATCGAAGCATTATTCTAAACTCCTGTTCACAATAACATTTTCAAATTGCTGGGGAAAGCAATAAAGTAATACATTGTACAGATCAACTAACAACTACAAACATGATGACGATATTTTGCTTAACACTATCTAAAGTAAAAACATTTCTTCTCAGCTTGACAACAAAAGAATGGTATCATTACACTGTACACCATATGAGTAGATGTAACTATGATAATTATAATGTTTCTAAGTATACGTTTCATTGTGCAGTAACCAAGTGACAGATTATTACACTATGGTCATGATCATTGGCTTCGGACTCGGCAAGACAAGGTGGCTTAAGCACTCGACTCATAATCCTAGGGTTATATTTCTATATTTCTACGTATAAATAAAGATGCCATTTCTGAAATATTCTGTTTTGTATAAACCCAAATTCTAATTTTTCATTTTAACACTTTCCTTCAATCTGGAAAACAAACAGTACCACTTCTGTAATATAATGATACCCATAATAGTTTAAATCTTGTTGTCGTATTTCTTTTAATTTTATCAAATGTACATGAAATAGAAAAGGTAAGTAAACACCTACAACAGTCTAAGTTGTAATGTTTTAACAAGCTGTGAGAAGAATGAATGTCGTAATGAAGATGAATTGTCATCATTAAACAGGATATTGTTAGATCGTCTTTAGGCATCACAGTTCGTACGAGTCTTATAATGTTCAATATTGTAATGAAACATGATAACAAACATTAAGGACTTGTAGCTAGTAGTTGCATTATTGTTTAATGTTAACGAAAACTCCACCACCTTCATGTTACTCGCTCAGGAGAAACGTTTCATCGCATTTGTTTTAGCTTTCATCTTGTTTAGGTTGTTATCGTTAAAACTTTGGACATCTTTGTGAAAACCATGAACAAATATCTTTTTCTTGACGTTTATACATGGTGAACAAATGTACGTTGTAAATGGGAAAATGAATTATTGCGCTAAATAATGCAGAATCCAAAAAGAAAATGAAATATATCATAAAGGTTTTCTTATGAAAGTAGATGGATTAAGCAATCACATCTGAAGTAGTGAAGAGTGGTAATAGAATAGGCCTGTGCTAACATCAGAACGAGGACACTTTAACAAATATTTTAGCATCATGAAGGTAGTAAGAGTTAAGTAATGTAACAAGTTGAAAAGAGCAAACACTGGATTATTTTTGACTAATGAAACTGGTTCTAAATTAGACTTGAGGTAGATGTTTTTTGTTTATCACAGGTAGTAATACCGTTAAGCTGGTGAATGTTACACTGTATAAGAACCAGTATCAAAACATGAAAAGAAGGCAGAAGAGACGAAATATCAAGAGGGTGATAAGGCAGAGAAACGAAGAAGATGGTGAGCAAAAATTAGGTGAATATGCTTCATAGATCTAGAAAGTACAGCATCAATGAGAAAGAAGACTGCTGTTTAACCTTTGAGGAAAGGTCTTTCAGAAAACAAAGGGGAAGAAACCAATCTTAAAGTCCTACTGGGTGTTATTTACACGACACAACTAGATGAAGTTACCAACACTTGTTGCAATCCTTGTGGCCTATCTGGAAGAAACGGAAGACAACATGCTAATTTTAAGGTGAGCTGAGATGCTTAACATAACTCGAGAAACATAATAACAATAATAAAAGACAACTGAAACATTTAGAAAGCAGTGAATGATACAATAATTACAAAGGATCTGGGCAACAGAAAAGAAAAGCTAAAAGTCTGAAATATGTGCCATTGACGGAACTCTTTAGAGCTGTCTCTGTTAAACAGGGCACCAAAAACTGTTGAGTCTCTTTCAACATCAAAGCTGTGGGGTGATTTTCTCCTCTTGCAGTTATCTTCATAATTTTTCCTGTTTCTTGCCTATTCGATGGATTTACAATACTAGCAAGTTCATTTGGTGCATGGCCGGCAGAAAATTCTTGGAAGATTTATTGGGTATCAACCAGTTTGGCTATATCCTTGACATGCTTAATTTGTTCATCCACAGAATTTACTAATGCAAGGTTTGTCGTAGAATGAAGACCTATGTTTGTCATAACTGATTTTTCACAGTATTGCTGGTTGCACTAATATAAATGCATAGATAGTCAATCTTTGTCACTACAATGAAGAAACGTTCACTTTCTTAAACTACTAAATTTAATAAAGAAAATACAGATGTGCCCAAAACTGGGTTTACAAAATGTTTCCACCGAAATTATAAAGAAAACTGTCTCAACTGTAGTTGGCCCTTCTACTGTGTAGTTGTAAATAAAATAATATCTTCTAATTTTAATAAACACCTTATTTAAATAGGTAATAAAAAATACTTAAAGGATTCAAAACGTACATGCAAAAAGTAAAAAGTGACTATAACACAAACCCTGCACAAAATAATATTTCGTATTAAATTTTACACGATTTATGTTATATATGTTAACGTTATATATTCACTTTTTTGTTCACACACTTTTATTAAATAGGTGTGTGTGTTTTCTTGTAGCAAAGCCACATCGGGCTATCTATTGGGTCCAGCGATTAAATTAAGATCATATTGAGCTCTTAACAACATATAAACTAATATATAACGTTTCCTAGAACATAACACAGCTATCATTATGTATCTTCATATCTGAAATAATCAACACGTTGAAACATATCAAGTCAGGTTCATGAAATTTCTCATGAGCCAAGTGAATGATGAATAAGTTTCAATCAGAAAGAGAAAGACTTAAAATAAGTTAAGATTAAACATTTACTATGAAGATTAGTTCTATTTGGTGAGTTTTAACATTACTACGACCAAGCTTTCAGCTGACAAAATAATTACAAAATCTCTGAAAAGTAATATCTAAACCGTATCCTTACTTCAGCCTCATAACACACTAGAGGAGCATTCAATAGAATATTGATCATAATCGGATCTCAAAGGAAAAACAAAACGAAAACGTATCCTTTATGTCCGTCGGTTTCAACTGTTTGGTTTGTTCTGAATTTTGCGCAAAGCTTCTCGAGTACTATCTGCGCTAGCAGCCTCTACTTTGGTAGTGTTAGACTAGAGGAAAGGTAGCTATTCACCACCACCCACCGCCAACTCTTAGGCTACTCTTTTACTAACGAATAGTGGGATTGATCGTCACAGTATAATGCCCACACGGCTGAAAGGACGAACATGTTTTGGTGTGACGGGGATTCAAACCCGCGACCCTCAGATTGCGAGTAGAGTACCTTAAACACCCGGCCATGCAGGGCCCAGTTTCAACGGACACGGCCCTTTCTTTGGAGGATCAATAATATTCTACATAGGTCAATCAAGTTTATTCAAATTCCGTTAGGTTTTGACTAAGTTATAAAGAAAATAGTAAGAAAAAATCGGTATCCATATTAACACATTGGGAATTTTTTTGATACCCATGACATTGATCTTTGACCTCGACCCTTCAAAAACTAATCACCTCTAAGTTTAGTCATAGTTCAAATGTATACCAACTTTTATCGAAATCCATTTAATTATTTACAAGAAAACTAACTGATAAACACACCAACACAAATGGTGAAAACATAACCTCCGTCCACTTTCGATAACAGAGGTAATAAGATAATGTTCCGAACTAGAAATGCTTTAACCATTACAGAGTTTCTGTTTCCTGAAATGGAACTCTTAACAACTTTCCTGCAGAAATTAATGGAAAGATGAGCTCTCATCGTTCATCCTGTATTTGTAGTAGTTGAAACATGTTATTTCAACCGTTACTATTTAATATTTCAAGTTACTTGCTATTTCGGTTATCGGTATGGAGGTTACAACATCTAAATTACGTATTTGACGTTATAGTGTGAGCGAAAAATGGGAAGTTATCGACCACAAGAAGAAAAAATTTTTTTTTTACATTTTTTTTAATAGTGCATCCAATGTGCACTTTGCGTGCATACGTGTAATATACAATATACAAAAAAACACAGTTTTCGGCTTCCAATAAATATTAATATCTTTGATCTATCTCCAAATGTACGAAAAATATTTGGTTTTAATGGCTTATGAAAAAACTGTGGATAAAAAATAAAATAAGCTTAATGTTTAATTACACCATTCGCTGACTTAAAGTAGTATCTGTTACACAAAACAGTAAAATTGAAAAAGTCAAACTTTTACAAACATCTATTTACCTATATTTGTTTGTTTGTTTTGTTTTTGAAATCTCACAAAGTTACACGAGGGCTATCTGTGCTAACTTTCTCTAATTTAGCAGTGTAAGACTAGAGGGAAGGCAGTTAGTCATCACCACCCAGCGCCAGCTTTTGGGTTACTCTTTTAGTAGTGAATAGTGGGACTTACCGTCACATCATAACGCCCCTACAGCTGAAAGGGTGAGCATGTTTAGCGTAACTAGGATTGAACTTCGCGACCCTCAGATTACGAGTCGAATACCTTAACCACCTGACCATGCTGGGCTCTGTGAAGGTGAGATATTGAAATATTGTATCACATAGTATATATATATTACTTTCCATAATACAGCCAATTTTCTGTCGCCTTTTGACCTCCACAATTTTACACAAGCCCATAAAGCTCCGAAAATGTTCATATCGGGGCTTTCGGCACGACAAACTATGACTGTCATTCATTGGTTTCTTTAATGTCAACGTGCCACTTCACCACATTTGCTGCATGCTTGTTATTATTGTCTTACTTGAAAATGAATCTACTGCCAATGAATTTGGTTCCTGAGGAAATGGAAATATAGGCCTGTACTTACCAGCAGTCCAGGTGTTATCAGTTTTGTGCAGGTCACCGACACATTGTTATTACGGCGATTTATATCCAAACATGTACTTCTTTCACCCTACAATTCACTTTAAATATTGTAAATTGACTATGATACCGTTCTCTTGTCGACAGAAGAACAAACTGTTATTAGTTGTCCAAAATTGAAACCTGAGTTCATCTGGAAAGAACATAAGGCTTCATCGTTGTTTATTCTACTGTTTCCATCACCACCTCTTTATTTGGCTACCCCTTCTCAGTAGCAGTGTTTGAGTAGTTACACATTCATCAAAACCACTTCGTGATAGTATGTTTCTTTACTTTCAAGGTACTTGTTACACATGTCCTGTACTTACAGCAAGATCATTGGCAAGATTTGTAATCAAACGTCTGCCATCTTGTAAAAATTATGCCTTAGGGTGTTAAGATAATTTCAGTATTCTTTCTCCATTACTTCTATTATTACAAAAGCTAGTTTCGCGTACCCTCTTCAGGGTATAGAACACAGCTTTTACTAAACGGTATCTTGCTGCAACTTTTCGCACGAGGTATCATTGACGGGTAAAAACAGATTTATACCTGCTTCTCACACGGTATTTCAGAACTTGGATCAATAGTTGAAGCCATACTGCTACTACTGAGCTGCTTATTATGACTGGTTGAATTTTTATAGACTTTTACCACATGTTTTTTTTTTTTATAAATGTCAAGTTTTGTCTTTGTTGAAGGAAAAATATTTTGTTTTAAAATTTAAATATTAATAGATTCATTGAAAAGTTTTATAATTGCTGTTTTGGTTTTGTTACAATGACGTAATAGTAGTAAAAGACAAAAACATTTTTTTTTCCAAAATTTATTTAGAAAATTTACTTATAATGTTTGAATCGGTTCCAGACTTTTCCCTTTTGAAAATATATTAATATAATACATTTTTGTTTTCTTTATCGTTTTGAACATTGAATTCAAAACAAACATAGATTCAAGTTATGAATTTAAATATCTGTTTATGAGCAAAAGGCGTCTTAAAAAGCATGCACCAATTAGATGTAACATATGTCATTGGCATGTTCAATTGAACTAACTGCACGAAAAATCCTCAATCTTGCTGTAAGCAGATAAAGGAGATTTGTCAGAGGACTTGTAGTAAACGAGCACCCCAGCTGTTCTAATCAATTTTCAAAGTACACATTCATAGATGTTTTACTGCTCTAGAGCATACAGTATCGGTACAGACAGAAAGATTAAGCCTAGAGTATTTCTTGTCCTTGTCGATTTTCAATGTTTAGAAGAAAACTGAGGTAAGGCTACACGTTGATTTCAAGATTGCGTGAGAGTTCACCAAACGATCCGAGTGCTGTCTGGGGCTTTTAATAAGTTTGAAATAAGTAGTCATATATATATATATATATTTAACATTGTGTGACAAAAATAATAATTTGAATTAGTTTATACTTAAAATCGAAACACATCAAATTTCACTTTACGAAAGACACAAATTCATTTAATTGAATTCTTTGTGGAACATAGAACATAAGATTGAAAAATAATTTTAGCATTGTTTTGTTTCAGTTGTAAATCTTATTTGAATAGTCATATTATTAGCAATTTATGAACTAATCAAAGTGAAACTGAAGTTTTGGTCTTTCATATGAATTCCATTTTAGTGCGCACTGTTTTAAGACAATATAGAACGATTCCCGAAACGTCAACCGTCCTGACTTTAATTATTCTGCACTCTTTGAATTCACAATGTTTACGACACAGTTTTAAAGACGGCAGTTTTTTGTTACTTGTTACTCTCGTGGTGTTTTCTGGAAGCTCAGCGATGAGCTTGAAGGCTTATGATGCTAAATTTCGGGGCTTGATCCACACTATGGGCACAGTACAAATAACTCGTTGTGCAAACTATAGCTGAAACACATACCAGTCTTTTCAAAGTACATAACGAGAACTAGAGCATTTCAGGTACTTTGCAAATAAGTGGTTTTAGTTTCTGATTGAAAAACGTTTATTTTGTATAATGTATACCGTTTCGGTAAAAATATTTTTCTGTAGTGCATACCCTTTCGGTAAATAGTTTATCTTGTATAGAGCATTTTACTTCACTTAAAGGTTTATTTTATATGTTTTATGAAGTTTTAGTATTACTTATTTAGCAAAAGCTATCAGCGCATGACCTGGTTTTTAGGACTCTTAGCACGTAATCTGCAGATTGCAGGTTTGATCTCGCCCTTTCGCCTGTGGAGGTATTATATTGTGATGATCAATCCCACTATTCGTTGGTAAAAGAGTTGCCCAAGAATTGGTGGTGGGTGGTGATAATTAGCTGCCCTCCTTATTAAATTAGGGACGGCTAGCGCAGATAACCCTCATGTAGCTTTGCGCAAAATACAAAAAACAAGCAAGTAAAATAAAGATAGTGATAATGAGGAGTTAACATTGTGACACTGGAATTTTATTTCTTAGGCGAGAAAAACGTTTCTATCGATGTGCTGAGTAGTTTGTTACTGTTTTCAACAGCGAACTGTTTCAATACTGCAAAAAGATATCGATGAAACAAAAAAGAAAACCGAGGGTTTTTCTCTAATCTTTTAGGCTTTATATTTTTGCAGGTTTCTCCCATTACCAAGATAACTTCCTTCCGTGCTCTAATTTCGATACAGTAAATAAATAAATATCACGAGTTGAAAACAATTTATTGTTTATTTGTTTGTTTTGTTTTTTGGAATTTCGCACAAAGCTACTCGAGGGCTATCTGTGCTAGCCGTCCCTAATTTAGTAGTGTAAGACTAGAGGGAAGGCAGCTAGTCATCACCACCCACCGCCAACTCTTGGGCTACTCTTTTACCAACGAATAGTGGGATTAACCGTCACATTATACACCCCCACGGCTGGGAGGGCGAGCATGTTTAGCGCGAACCCGCGACCCTCGGATTACGAGTGCACGCCTTAACGCGCTCGGCCATGCCAAGCCATAACAATTTATCATATATCTTGAAACCAAACAACTGAGTAAGACCAATTATTCAGTTCTTGGTGCTAAGTAACGGCCCAGATTTCTGCGTTTTATCTTAATCAGAATACTGGAAGTAGCCTCGTGGTTAATTTGATGACCTGTCACTTGGGAAGGTTTAATGTCAATCCAGAAATATCGCTTAATGCGTCCCTCACTTTCAACGTTGATTGTGTTAGAATAGCCTTATAGTGCGTTGAGTGTGTTAGAATAACTTTACGGTTCAGCATTTCACAGCTATGAACTGCTATTTTTGGATCCGATAAATCTCTGGCCTGATCATTTATTTCGTGTCGCATAAGGTACCGTTTAGGATAAAAGTAGCAATTCTTAACCAGGTGCGGAAAAAATGCGATTTTGTTTTTAAGCTTAGAACTATGCATTAAAAGCCGTATTAGAAATCAATACCGTTCTTTAGCAATAAAGTATAGCTGTATTATTAAAATGAAATATAAATTTCTCTCTTATTACAGTATCACATCTTTTACTTTACAATTTAAATGAGTGAAATTGTAAATGTTCAGAGAAATTTGGCAATTGCTTATGAAGAAACTTTTCCTTATTGAACAATAACCAATCAAAATTAACCTCGGATTGAAAGTGTGAACATAATAGTATTTAAGTATTTTTCTTCGTCTCCCTTAAAGAAATATGAACTATATTATTTTACCTTCTTTTTTTGTAGCTCCTCACGTGAACCCGGTTCCAGGATGTATGAGCAGTGGCGCCACTTCACGGATAATTCCTTTGTTACAAGAATTCGGTATCTTGGTTGCTGCAGTTGTAATTTTTCAATATGGCGTCAAACAGATGTAGATATGTGTTTGTATCAGATGTGTTGTTTCTAAGAGAATATGGAAAAAAGGTATCTGCTGGAACGTATATAAATATAGTGAGAAAGCTGAACACTGGATTGTAAGTTCATATATACAATGAAGGATAGTTTCCACGAAACACCAATAAAGTGCAATCTAGAGACATCCACATCGTTTACAGGGTAGAAAAATCAAGTCATTCGATGATATGTCTGCGAGGATCCAATGAAACAGAAAGTGATTTTTGACGTATAAATAACTCCACTCTTTATTGGTTACATTCGTCAGTGTATGGTATAAGAACAACTTAAGTGTTGCGTAGTTATAGTAGTATAATTAGCCGTCACCATCATGTGAGTAAGCCTCTAAGACTTCAAGTTTGTATTCTAGAATTAGTCCAGGAAATTGCTGTGTACCTCAATGTACTTTCAATATTCGTATTTAGTGTTAGCTATTGTACGTTAATTGCATATATTCAGTAAGTAAATGAAACGGTTTTCATACCTAATCATTTCTAAGATTTTAATTAGTGAGTCACCAACGAGATATGTCTGATGATAAATGTAACGGTGCTTATGATAGAATTTCCAGTCCTAAAGATATTAAACCTTAGATTTGTTGCCTATCAAAAGTAGATGTTATGTATTCCACATCAGCTCAGCGCCATTTTCTGAGCACGCTTTATAATTGAACCAAAGTCTTTTTTTTCTGCATTTCCAGATATAATCAGTTAACACAATAAAGAAGTAAACAAATACCTCGGGTTTGATGTTTTTGAACAAAAGTTATATATTAAAATCCGATTTTTGGTGTTGTAAACCTGCAGATTTACCACCAAGCCACTTAGAAGGGAGTGGACGTCTTGCCTTTGGTAAATGGTTTTATTCCACCTTATGCGACTAAACGGAACAAACAGTCTCAGTGTAGAAAATCTTGTGAAGAGAAATTTATTTTTTCTTTCAATATTTTAGTTTGTTAATTGCATCATATCAATAGCGTTTTCTTATAAATGTAAATTTGCTTCTCTCATTTCATTCCTTCAGGAACTGAAAACAGTTGCTAGTAATTTATGTTATTTTTTGAAATATTTAGATAATAGATAAGTATTGTACTTTAAGTTAAATTAGTTGATCATTGGAAAACATTATATACATATAACACTTCAAGATGGTTAAATACCGTTGTTTAAATAACCTTTTGGATTTATAAATTTGGAGATTTTTTTAATTTCCGGATTTAGTAACCTTTTCACTCAGTGGAAGGTGGGTTAAGGCGTTCGACTTGTAATCTGAGGGTGGCGAGTTTGAATCCTCATTGCACCAAACATGCTTACCCTTTCAGCTATGGGAGCGTTATAATGTAACGGTCAATCCCACTATTCGTTGGTTAAAGAGTAGTTCAAGAGTAGACGGTGGGTGGTGCTGACTAGCTTCCTTCCCTCTAGTCTTACACTACTAAATTTGGGACGGCTAGCACAGACAGCTTTCGTGTAGCTTTGCGCAAAATTAAAAAAAAAAAAGCCGTCGAACTGTATCGCTTCACTTACCTGTGTCCTGGTACGTTTGCAGGTTTACAATGATAAAAATCTAAAATTCAGTTCCCGATGACAGAGTGTGGAAATAGTCAATTGTGTAACAATTCGCCAACCTATTCGTTCAACCACTCGTGTTGTGTGAAAGACTTGAAAACTGATATGGCGCTGAAAGTAATAATGCAGCTTAGAGTGAGATACAGACACAGACAGAAAGAAAAATTTAGTTCTCCAAATGTTGGCTACAAAATAAGGACCTGTTGCAAATTGTTGCTACGTTGCATGTACTTATAGATAATAGGTAAGTAGCTAGAAAATTAAATATCGAACGTTTAATTCTCACATAATTATTGGTGGATTCTATTCTTTACTAACTAATTTCAATAGAAGATATGAATTAGCTAGTTTGTCATCACTAGAAATGTGTCTGTCATTCGTTATTCTTATGCTTGTACTATATCTCTTCACAGTTTTACGTGATAACATGAGTTAATGCATGTCTGCGAACTTACACGCTAAAATCCGGGTTTCGATACCCGTGGTGGGCAGAGCACAGATAGCCCATTGTGTAGCTTTGTGCTTAAATAAAAAAAAGGGTTAATGCAGGTGACAAGAAACAAATCAAGAAAGATTGTTCTAAAATGATGCTGTTGGGAAAAAAAAACACTAAAAATATAACAAATGTTTTTTTCTTATTTCCCTACTTACTTAAAATGATTTAGTATCTTTAATTTATGAAATTGTGATTCAAAATTTCAATATAGATAAATAAATATTAAACGTAATTCTGGAAATACGTAATTATTATGCTTTGGCTGATAATATGTTATTTTATTTGTACTGGTTATAGTTTAATACAGATTGTATTAATATTCCGTCATTGCACGACTTTTTTCTGGTTGGATGTTCTTCAAACTCTCGAAAGCTGTTACAAATACTGGAAAACTGAAAAATACATATATTTTTATATATTACGACATGATATGCATAAAAGGAAAACTTTCAGTGAAATGAACTAGGTGTAGGAAACAGAATAAGGAAATATGAAGACGAAATAATAAAGGTGTTCTCTAGATCGACATCCATGTTATTCAGAAGGTTTAATTTTTTATTGTGCACTTTAATGGACGTCAAGTTATTCAGAAGGTTTAATTTTTTTATTGTGCACTTTAATGGACGTCAAGTTATTCAGAAGGTTTAATTTTTTTATTGTGCACTTTAATGGACGTCAAGTTATTCAGAAGGTTTAATTCTTTATTGTGCACTTTAATGGACGTCATGTTATTCAGAAGATTTAATTCTTTATTGTGCACTTTAATGGACGTCATCTTACTCAGAAGGTTTAATTCTTTATTGTGCACTTTAATGGACATCATCTTACTCAGAAGGTTTAATTTTTAATTGTGTACTTTAATGGACGTCATGGTAGTCAAACAATTCAAATCTTAGTCGTGCATTTACTGAAAGACTAGAGCCTGGAAGGAGAAGGAGATTCATAAGTTTAAAATGGCGGTTTCCGATGGTGTGTATGTTAATATCATTTATCCTTAATTCTTTGTTGAATGTACTGAAACAATACCTGCTTAAACAACGGTTAAAAACGAAGTGATAAAACTATTCTATATGTATGTTTAATTAATAAAAGCACTCTATAAAGAGAAAACACGTTACTTTATCATGATGCGGCAAACACCATTTGCTAACCAAACTAGACTATATAATAACGATTGTATATATATATTATATTACTACATAGTTATAATTGAATCTTTTTAATTTTTATATTATAAGTTTAGATCTTATCTTATATGTCATATTTTTTTCACATTTTATTAATATGTGCATATAAATTGTTATCGTTGTAACTATGTAATTTTTATGATATTTAGCAAGATTGTATATATTTAGGTTCATACAATGAAACTTAGGATTCGATGTGGCTTGTTTTATAATTTTATCATTTTGAAATTCTTAGCCATAGAATGCTGAAGACATTACCATTCTTGACCTATTTGAACAATATTTACGTATACGTTGATTTCTAGAACTTCATATCTGTAAATAATTCTCTAAGTTCTATCTTCTCTCTTTGATAATACAATAACAGTCTATGCACTACAGTGATTTGTGATTGTGAAATTGAGATTAAATTTATCTATATTATTTTTATTGCTGTACATTGCTGAAATAGTTATTTATATCATGATGTAGGTTTCAAGATAATGACAGCGATGGTTTAAGTTTACCTTCACTTGATTTGGTGGCTTCATCTAAGAAAATATTACTTTTATTGAATCATTTCTACAACTAATGTATTGCAAGATTTTTTTGCTAAAATATATGAAAAAACTGTCGTTTAGACAGTTATGTTTCTTTGATTTTTGAATTATGAAAGTAACATATGTGCATTCAAAAGACCACTTTTATATAAAACTGTACAATACAATTCCTTGTTGTATAACGTTAACATCAAACAAAACAACCAGTAACGTTACAACTCTCTTAGGCCAGACTGTAAATCTGAGGGTTCAAAGTTCGAGTTTCGTTGCAAAAAACAAACAAACTTACTTTGCACTCTGGATCCATAGATACGCTATAAAAAGAACTTTACTATCCCTATTTGACCAGACAGGAGTAGTCCAAAGGTTGGCAATGGATGCTGCTGACTAGCTGCCTTCCCTCTCGTCTAACAGTTTAAAATAACCGACAGCTATGCGCAAATAGTCCTTACCAAAATAAAGAGATATTTTCCGTTTATTTTTAGAACAGTTTTACCACGTTCAACCTATTATATTATATTAGAATAATGTAGTATAATACTATATTACATTATGTAGTGAGTTTTCCGTCTTTTACCACAATACTAGCTGATATTTCTGTTCAACGCACACAGAAGACATAGATACCCCCCGGAGAGTGCCAATTCTTCTGTGCCCTTCTCTGAGGATCCTAGGAATGCATGATAGGTTTGATGAGAATCATTCCAAACGTTCGCCACTGAAGGACGTTTGGTAAAATAATGATTTGGGTTTAGTACTTTTTTATCTACAAATTTCCATATTATTATGCGCAGTTAACCATTAAATCACTATATTGTCCAGCAACACTTACAAATATGAAATCTAGTGAGATATTTAGTATAATTCTTCCTATTTCAAACTCAGTGTATTAACTAAACACGTTTCCATTCCCCATCCAGTAAGTTATTCTAGAAAACTGTAAAACTACACAAGGGACAATCTGTATTATTTCCACTGTGATATCAAAATCCTAGTTTTAGCTGAAACAGCGAAAAGGTGAAATTAAGTATGATTATCTTCACTAATTACACTGGTTTACAAAAAAAATAGTTTTTGTCTGAGGCAAGAATGTGAATAGGTGTTTTTTACTAATTTGGGTGTGCTGAATTCAAATTTATAAACAGTTTTGCTCTATCACCTCTAGTTTTCTGGCTTTTAAATAGTCTCATTTTAGTATATACAGAGTATATACGTGCTTATTTCAACAGTTGCAGCAGCTTATTACAGATAAAACGAGATAGATAAAGAACATTGACGGAATAAATATACTTGGATGACACAATGTACACAATTCATAGTACCGCAGACAGTTAGAAGTGTGTTTTCTTAGATGATCTGGTGTATTTTGTCTCCGGGATGTCACGCAAGAGCATCCAGCAGATGCTTCCCATGCTCTCAGTTCCTTAAGGTAAGAAGCTCCTCAAAATCAGTATCCTTCAGCACTTCTCGGATTTGAGGTCCGACAAAGATGCCCTCTTTGAGCTTAGCAGCACTGAGACCTGGGAACACAGTAGACAAGTGTTGGAAGGCAGCACCATTTTTGTCCATGGCCTTCACGAAATTCTTCATCAAACCAAGCTTGATGTGAAGAGGAGTAAGAAGCACCTTCTTCATGTCAACCAGAGGATTCTCCTTGACGCTGTGTTTGCCAGGAACGAAAGTGCTTCTAGACCCCCAGTCTTTCTGCTTGTAATGCTGGGATACAGCTCGACTATCCCAGAGACAGAGAAAGCAACAGTACTTTGTGAAGCCCGCTTGCATACCCATAAGAAGACCAATGACCTTGAGGTCCCCACACAGACTCCACTGGTACTGGTTGTACTTAACAGCTTCTAAAAGAAGCTCCATATTGTCATAGGACTCCTTTAGATGGACGGAGTGTGCAGTGGGAATGCTGGGATATTTATTCTCGTTGTGCAGAAGCACAGCCTTGAGACTTCGCTTGGAAGAGTCTATGAAAAGACGCCAGTCTGAAGGATTATGTGGCAAACCAAGGGAAGTGAACAAGCCAGATACATTTGTGCAGTAGCACAACTTGTTTTCCATGTCGAAAAATGAAGCAAGGTCTTTGTTCCGATTCCTGAAACTGGTGATCCGTCTTGATATATAGCTATATATATATATAATGTAATGCTATCACTTACATTTATTGCATAATAACTAAAAAAGAAGACATAAGTCACACAATATTAGAAATTAACTCTGAATGCATATACGCCTTTATGTATAGTATGTGTACAAAATGTACAGTATGCATATCTAAAAAACTAGAGGTGATGAGTAAAAACAGATTTCAAATCTGAATCCAGCACCCCCAAATTGGGTTAAAACAGCTATTTTTGTGCTTGCCTCAATTTCTTTGTAAACCAGTGTTATCATGCAGAAAAATTCTTCCTTTATCTTTCTTTAATTTAATCTTAGCTTTTATGTCGACATTATTTTGGAAGATTATTTTCTTTCATCGACTCTATCGTTCTCCATCTTGTTTATTATAATCAGAAGTTTTTTTTTATAAAACACTGAAAAACCAGAAGATCGAAAACAGCATTTCCTGAGTCTCTCAAAACGAGTGTTTTATACAAGTTAAACCTTTTAAAAATTTAGACTGATTAGCATTTTACTATAGTGAAGCAACAGCGTGGCCATCTGTATATCTATCTATTATGTGACCCAAATAATAGATACAATTTTGTTAACACACAATATCTGAATCCCAGAAATGATTATTTGAGATTTGTGATTTGTAGCGTTATCTATTGAATGACACCATAGACAACATTCCGTGTAAAAATTCACCATTTCTTTATAACGGAAAACGATTTTAAATAAAAATATCCTCTTCACAACATGAATACGATCAGTACTAGGACTGTACGTGGGGGATTCATTATATCTTTATTGATAAAATTTTGCAATGTAGTACTAAAATTCCGGAGTTTTTAAAAGAAACTTTTATTTGTATTAACAAATGGTACAAATTTTAATATATAAAAATACTACAGTTTGTATGAGTAAAACTGTGTATGACTAAAGAGTACAACCCGAGCCCTTTTCACGAAAAGTAATTCCCAGAAATAAAAACAACACTTTCTTTCATAATGGCGTATGACTTCTACTATTAATTATCACTAACACAAATATCCGCCAGTCAGGTGGCTTTTCTTCTACCACATATTATACGTACAGGTATTGATTTGTGAGATATGCTGTATATTACAACAGCTCATTTGCAAAAATTAAAAAATACGTGTGTTGTCTTTTCATCCTTATTGGTGGTTTACTTCGACAGTCATCGAGGCCAATACCATCTTACTTTTGTACGTGAAATGGTTATAAGCACGGAAACTATTTCTTATATAGTTTTTCTTGTTGTTGTTCTAGCTCGTTACGCTATTGTATATTATGCTTCAAGAAACAATTTCCTTGTACTTCACGTAATAAACAGATAAAGGTTTGTTTGTTTGTTTGTTTTGGAATTTCGCGCAAAGCTATTCGAGAGCTATCTGTGCTAGCTGTCCCTAATTTTACAGTGTAAGGCTAGAGGGAAGGCAGCTAGTCATCACCACCCACCGCCAACTCTAGGGCTACTCTTTTACCAACGAACAATGGGATTGACCGTAACATTATACACCCCCACGGCTGGGAGGGCGAGCATGTTTAGCGCGAACCCGCGACCCTCGGATTACGAGTCACACGCCTTACGCGCTCGGCCATGCCAGGCCAACAGATAAAGGAACAATGCCGCTAAATTCTGATGTACGTTATTGCTTAAGAAAAGTCTTACGAAATTTGTATATTACTTAAACTAATCATACAACTGTTGTGTCACTTATATATCAGTTTTCTAGTTATTTGCCAAAGTGAAATGTGGCCTCTTTAATTGGGACATTTCGATGTTCTTGTTTTTTCAAGTTACGTTAAATAAGAAAGAGTTAGATTTCCTTTGCAGTCTTAATTTCACATGACGATAAAATACGCCTGAATAGTACTTGGGAACTGAACTACTTGAATGTGTTAGAACTTCTGTATTGATTTATAATCACGTTTCGTAATTTTTGACACGGATTGAAGCTGTGAAAAAAGATTACAAACTTGTAAGAGAAAGTAACCTGCAGTTATTCGTAAGCTAATAAAGTGATATATTATTACATTGTAGATTAAATTACAATATATTTATATATATATAATTATACATAAACATGAGATATCAATACAGAACGTGATTTAGTGGCTACCGTGCGGAACTATGGATAAAAAGATCCGATGTTCAAGACATACCTGGCTGCTTAGTTCATGTGTTTTTCAAGGATTAAAAATTATGGACTATATAAACGTGTTTATTGATGTCATAGAACAAAAACACTGTATCAAAATATCCATGAAAATGTACAGTTCATTATAAGTCACCGAGAAAAGTTTTGGGGGGAGCTCCCCCTCTTCAAAAATCTCACACTTTTAATTAGACAAATCATTTTCTTTAATGTTGTGAACTTTAGAATAATATATATAAAGACAACATAAAATTATTCAAAATCGACTAAGATAATTCGTTTGTTTATTTGTCGTTAAGTTCAAGTCTACATAGTGACTTTGCTTTGCCTACAACGGATATCGAAACCCGGGTTTTAACATTTTAAAATTTCAGGTTTTCCTATCAGTTTACTTGTTCTTCTCGATCTCAAAGAATGTCATAATCTATGAATAAATATCATAAATAGATCTTATCTACAATGAAACAGAAATGGCATATCGCAAATAGTAGTTTCTCCGGTGGGACAGCAGTAAGTCTATTAATTTATAACGCTAAAATCGGGGGTTTCGATTACCCTCGTGGGCACAGCAGATAGCCTCATGTAGTTTTGCTGTAGTAAAACATCCGAATAGCTGTTAAAGCATTAACCAGCAGAGTCAGGTGCTTAAGGCACCCGAGTCATAATCTGAGGATCGCGGGTTCAAATCCAGTCGCATCAGTCGTGGAGCATTATAAGGTGATGGACAGCCCTATTGTTCGTTGGTAAAAGAGTAGCCCAAGACTTGGTGATGAATAGGTACCATCCCTCTAGTATTACACTGCTAAACTAGGAATGGTTAAAGCAGATGGCCCTCGTGAAGCTTTGCGCGAAATACAAAATAAACCAATTAACCACTCTCTCTTTGGCACGTTAACCACAAGTAGGGTAAGTTAAAATAATAAGAAATTAAGTCTTCTCTTCCCGTATTTAAACACACGATATCTATCTGTGGTCCAATTCTATATGTTATGGGTAGGTAACATTATTGGTTTTTGATGTTACACATCATATGTTGTTTATTTCTGAATGAATTTACTTAGATTACCGAATGAAAGTGAATATGCTTCGAAGCACTAACACATGCGGAAACGTGAAGGAGTATATGAGATTAGTTTTCGGAATATTAACACAATTCTATCCGTAATTTTTTATTGAAAATGTTGTAGCTGCAAGATTTGAATGGAGATTGTTATCTGTTTAATTATAATCAGTGATGACGAGAAAACCCACTTGTAGAGAAAAATATATTTATGTGAAAACGGCTGGTTTGGGTTGAATTTTCTTTATATATGAAGGAGCAAACAACGTTTCGACCTTCTTCGGTCATCGTCAGGTTCACAAAGAAAGAAAGAGGTAGCTGACCACATGTTTGAAGGGGGTTGTGTAACTGAGTAAAGGAATGTAGGGGGCGTGCTTAAATGTTTGATTATATTTATTAATATAGGTATAAAGGTGTTTCTTTGTATTAATTTATTTTGGGCTTGAGTTGTCGTATAAGTAAGGCTTCTTTAATTTTGCGTTTATTTATATTTGTTTATTTAGTATTTGGGTGTTTTCTATGGTTATGAGTTCGAAAACTTGTGAAGGTGACTTTTTGTGTTCTTTGAATCTGGTTTCCATTTTCCTACTTGTTTCTCCAATATAGAAATCGTGGCAGTTATCACATTGTATTTTATAAATAATGTTGGTGTGGTGTTTGTCAGTGTAGATTTTACGCAGTATGGACCTTACTTTTGTGCGTGGTTTTTGACTAAATTTGGAATTAACTGGAATGTCATATTTTGTTACTAGTTTTTGCCAAATGTTGGTTATTTTTCTGCTGATATCGTCGAGAATATATTGTATGCACCAGTATATGGTTTCGTGACTTTTTAATCCGTGGGATATATTTACTTTTGTTAGTTGATTTTGATTATCCAAAATTTACAAAAATAAACTATTTAAAGCCATGTTGAACATGAAGTACAAAGAACTACATGACTTACAAAAACAAAAAAATGAACCTAGACCATCAATTGGCATGTTGTATTAAACCAGAGATTTACGGACTTATACAACGAAATATAAACCAAATCAACACTAGGAAGAACAGAGACAAAAATATCTGCCACAACAAAAAACTAGAAAAACTAAGATGTAAACAACAGAAAAGACACCAACATGACAAACCGTTGACTAACCTCATAATTAACAAATCCGACCGACAATTAAACACAGACGAGATACATCTACTTAACAAAGGTCTCGACTTTGCAACAGCAGCTAGGTACATTCTAACCTTAAAAATTAAAACATGTTTCGAAGACTTAGCCAGGAGACTTGTGATACTTTCCACAGAAAACATCCTTTCAGACACTAACGAATTTAAACCAATATACGCAAATCTAACAAAGATACACGAAATGCAACTAAACAAAATATCACAATAAATGAAAAAAGCCAACACAATTTCACAAACATTTTATTCCTACCAACGTAAGACCAACTCATGCACACCATAAGTATACGACATTCCCAAACCTCATAAACCAGAGTGTCCACTACGACCAATAATGTCTACATATGAAACGTTTAATTACAATCTTAGTAAATACATAGCATGGGCATTCTTCAAATATGTAACATCAGTCAGCTCATTCATCAAATACTCTTTTTATTTCAAGTATAATCTTAATCAACTTAATTTAATCAGTTATTTTAGAGCACAAGTTAAAAATACGAATTATTCTTCACTGCACTGTCACAATTACAGAACTGAGATTTAAATATCTATTTATCCATATCTAAGTTTGTTTAACTAACTCGAACTACGTTTCTTATGCGTATTTACAGCTTGAACGTTCTACACACTACGAGATATTATGATGCTATGATACTCAATCCAAACAATGAAAAAACTTAGAATATTCTTATAACATGACGCAGTAACACAAGCACCAATTCACAACAATGGAACTACACAATGTATAATTTGTATACAGTTATATAAACCAGCCAGTAATGAACTATCACTTCTAAAAATAACTAAAGTTAACTCTCGCATGAAACTTAAATTGAAACAACCATATGTATCTAACAACTGCAATATTGTATCTTGTTTTATATCTATTTCACCAATGATGGGTTGCAAAATGTATCAAAAGGCTGCTTATGCCATAAATGTAAAAAAAAAAAAGTTACAAAAGTATAGGGTCCGGCATGGCCAAGCGTGTTAAGGCGTGCGACTCGTAATCTGAGGGCCGCTGGTTCGCATTCCCGTCGCACCAAACACGCTCGCCCTTTCAGCCGTGGGGGCGTTATAATGTTACGGTCAATCCCACTATTCGTTGGTAAAAGAGTAGCCCAAGAGTTGGCAGTGGGTGATGATGACTAGTTGTATTCCCTCTAGTCTTACACTACTTAATTAGGGACAGCTAGCACAAATAGCCCTCGAGTAGTCTTGTGTGAAATTCAAAAACAAACAAAAGCATAGTCACACTAAATTTAAAGTTGGCGAAATTTTATACAACAAAAATGCTTAAGAAGAAATTGTAAGAAAGGTATCATGAAAGTAGTACATTTCTAAGTATTTATACCCTATGTTTCAAATCCTACAAAATAGTGACATTTAACTTTTAAATCCTCTAAGCCTAAAGTAATGATACTGCGTTCTATGACGTATCTAACAATCACATCTCAAACAAAGTGTGAGATGTTTTACTTTATCTTGGGTCTCCCGCTAGTACAGCAGAAAGTCTACAGATTTACAAAGCTAATATGAGGGGTTAGATTCCTGGCGTTGGGCTCAGCAAATGGCCCTATGCAACTTTGCTATGAAAAACACACACACTTAATGTTGATATAGATTTAAAGTAGACAAACAGAAGATTTAATTCAACTTTGGTAGCTTACAATAGCAATAACGAGATTTTACTTTTACGAAATATATTATTAATATATGTAGATATCTTACAATAGTAATGCCTTGATTTTCATTTTAGAAACAAAAATAACAAACCAAACCCGGAATTAATTTTACAAATACATAAATATTATATAACGATATTTGGTTACCTTACTGCAGCGACAGGCCTTTAATAATGTAAAAATTATTAATATATCTCAGCGTTTTCTAAAGTTGGTCTTCAACTTAGTTCCGGTCCATGAAAAAAAAATGTCAGTTCGCAGAAAACTAAAAAAAAAATTAAATTAAATTGTTTTAACCCTTTTACTGCCAATCATCCTGAAGAACATGTTCCACTAGAAAACCTTAAGTGATGCGCAAATGTAGCCTAGTTCTAATCAAATTGAACTTAGTGAAAATAATATGGTTAATTATAAATGTTTAAGCGATATCTACCTTGGTAGCAAAGAAACTAAAACAAAGACCTGTTGAACTCGACAGCGAATATTTAAATTATGGTTTTATAAGTGGTAGTAGCAATAATGAGTTATCGCTATGTCTTCTTTGTTGTTCAACATTATCAAATCAGAGCATGAAATCATCGAAACTGAAACACCACTTGAATACTAGACATCCAGAATACTCGAATAAGATAATGGATTTTTCCATAAGTAAAAAAATCAACTAGTTTTATCAAATAAACAGTTTCACACACTTTTTTCACGAGATCTTCCAATGAAGAAAACTAACAACCGAGACAGATTATCCGCATACTATTGGTGAAACGTTGACACTTTCTGCAGTAAAAATAACTACATCTCATGTTTATAAAAAACAAGAAAATCATTTGAATTTACTGACCCTATCTAATAATACAGTGAAAGTAAAATTGTGGATATGGTGAAAATTATTGAAGAAATTCTTATACGTCATATTCACTGTAGTTTCAAGCGGATGAAAGCATAGACGTAGCAGATAATACCAATTTAATGTGCTTTGTAAGAAATGGTTATAAGGACGTAATTCATGAAGATGTATTGTTTGTAAATCACTTCCAACAAGAACAACGGCCGACGAAAATTTTAATGTAATCAATAATTGTATCTCTCAGAGTGGTATTCAATGGAAAAAAAAATGTGTTATACTGAGTACCAATGGAGCTCGCTCAATGACAGGTTCCTATACAGGAGTTTTCCAGAAAATCCTAGAAGTGGCACTATACTGTAAATGGGTGCATTGTAGCATTCACAGAGAGACATTAGCTGTGAAGAAATTTCGCTTACTTTGGAATTCAACTATGCAAGAAGATGTTGAGTTCATAAACTTTATAACATCCGATTCGTCGAAGTCGAGAATCTTTACTGCTTTCTGGAAAGAATTAGGAAATTAACACATGTATCTCCTATTATACTGTGAAGTTTGGTGGTTATTAAAAGGAAATGTCTTTAAAAGATTCATCAAAATAAAGAATGAAGTTATCGTGTTTTTTAAGCAATATCCACCATCAGCAAAGGATGAAATATTTAAAGTTAGAGACCGGTTTCATAATTTGCATTGGTTAATTAAGGTGGCTTATTTATGTAACATTTTTGGCGTTTTAAATGTATGTTAAATCTAAAGTTTCAAGGCGTGACCATAAAAGTTTTTTTGAAATCAAGAAAAATAGAAGCAGCTATAAAAAATTAACTCGTGTACATTGAGCTCAGAAGAAAAATTATAAGTCTTTTTCTTCTTTAACAGAATTACAAAACCAAGGTGAAGAAGGTAATGTTCCATATGAGGTTTCCTCATCAATCAAAGAGCATCTTTTGTGGCTAAAATCATGCTTGAAGGAATATTTTCCTACAATTAACAGTGGTAAAATGCGGATCAGGAACTCTTTTACAATTGACTCGGAAAATAAGGAAAGATTAACACTCAGTGAATCAGAAATTGATTCTATTATTTAACTGTTCTGTGACACTGCACCAAAAGAATGTTTTAGTTAAGTCTCGTTATTTACTTTTTGGCTGAGCTGTTGTGCTGAGTATCCAAATTTATCAAAAAAAGCAGTGAGTTATCTTTTGCCTTCTTAACCTTGGTTTTCTTTAAAAACAAATACAGAAACAGATTAGACCTTGAGCCAGATTTGAGGATCAAATTGACTTCTTTTCCTCCTGATTTGAAGTTGATGAACAACATCATCATCCTTCTCATTAATTAAGTTATTTCTTAAAAGAGCATTAGTAAATATAGGGTTAGTGTAAATATTAAATAACAATGAAGTATAATTTATTTTATTTCTTTTTACACTGTAGTACTATAATACACCTGTATATTTTATAATTAATGATATATTGACAGAACTATTGCTTCCAGTTTGATGTTATGAATTAGCCATGTTTTAGCGGGCTATCTAATTAAGTATTTGAGGAAGCTAAGCTTCACGAAAAATTACAAAAATAAAGTTGGAAAAGTTTGGTAAACCCTGATATATATCTAAATAATTTACAGTAGCGATACATCTTTAATAAAGTAAAATACATATCTCACGCTGGCATTACGCGAGAGACTTTGACTTATTATAACGTCATGCAATTTATTGTGGTTAGTCCAGTTCTTATAAGAATTATAACACTCTAATGTTCAGACGTTAATCTTCATGCAATTTGTTCTTTTCAAAGCGTATGTATTTGTTTGAAAGCAAAGTCCAATTGGGTTATCTGCTGTGTCAATTAACAGCATGGAATCAAGCCCAGAATTTTAATATCATAAGACTGGTAAATTTACCACTGCCCTACAGAGGACGGTGCCTGAAGGTCTTAATCAAACGGTAAAACATAACGCAGAGCCGAAATAGTTTCAAAGACAAGTAATAAACTACGTAACGAAATAGTGGAACAACTATTTTTTCTTACCAGTAAACGTAAAGAAAGAGATATTAGAAAGACTTTTGATTGCAACCAAGCTTTTAAATATTAAAAACATATGTATTTTAGTAAATGAATTACAACTGAGGCATAGCTTAATAATTTTGATGACTTTTTTTTACACATGAGATAATTTAAAACAATCTCCTTGAGAACACAAAAGGAGAAAACAATCGTAGAGGAGATCAAAGAGATGTCTTCCTTTCATTCACTGCTTTATATCCTAAAATGCTACAAAGAACTCAAAAACCAATGATCACAATTTGTTTTCAAAATAAATAAATATGCTGCAGAGTCTCTAAGCCACATATTTACATTTACTCAAAGCATATATATAAAGGATGTAGATACAGCCCATTATATTAGCTTGTCAATCTGCAAATCGAATGACCTGTGTTATGTATTACGATTTATTTCAGTCGATTCTCCCATTTATTGAGTTACATATTACGATTTCAAACAGACAAAATTTTCACTTTTAATTTAGAAGTCAACTGAATTTCGATATGTATCAAATTCATGATATTTGCCAACAAGATTGAAACACACTATTTTTTCTCAACACAGATATATTTTAATAAACAAAAAGAAACAACAATTTATGATAACGGTTATTACTTATAGTCATTACAAATGATGGACTGTATACAAGAGTTTTGCAAACTTACAAATAATACTGAGTTTTATATCTAGTCTGGAACTGAATCTTTTAACGACGTTTATGGACAGCAGATTAATTCTTTGTTCATACGCCTGTACAATTTTTAAACCACTAACTAGCTTGAAGCACCAATACGTTTTCACCGACGACAATATCTAATGTACTTGTAGAAGTACTAACGTTCGAAGTTAATTCACTGAAGTTGAACGGTTTATAATGTTCGAAATATATAAACATTCATGATCAAATTCTGTAGTTTTTAATTAAAAATCGTTAATCACACAATTATAACTCTCGAGGATTACAGTAAAGCAACTGTAATTGACAAACAATAATATTCTGTCTCTTGGCACGTTAGTTTATATAGCTTAAGGTGAAATTCTCGAGTGTTCAACAATCCTCGAAAACATGCCAGGGTTTATGTAAAACAATATTGTTGATTCTTATTATCGAGATTTTTTTATAAATTTAGAGAACAGGCGGGACTTGCTCAATACACATCCAACATTATATGCCATATGCATGAAACTGAAACAAAGGTAGATATTGAAATAAACCTATAAAGGTAAATCCGTTATACCTAGAATTTGAGATGTGATGCTGCTGAACCTCTTGCAACTTAGGTGCAGTATAAAAGTGATAGTCAAACAGATTATTCAATAACCTCATTTGTGGTGTCGAATGATGTTGACTGGTTACCCTTCCTTAATCAATATTTCAAATGTAGGGACAACAAACTATACCTGAACCACCTGAGCCTTTGCATAAGGTGTCGCTAAAAATTCATATCTATATGAAAGCTTGTAAAGAGCACAAAGAATCTAAATATTACATAGTAAATATTTCTATTACCACTGTGAAAAACGCACCGCATTAGGAGATAATCTCACGAATCTAGTCAGTACAATAGAATAAACTATTATGAAACAGCAAAAGATGGCAAAGGTCATACAAACATATTTACGTTTTATCTCAGACATTTACTTTCACGAAGAAGTTAAGGTATTTTTTTTATATTGCAATATCCTTTGCTGTTTTTCGGACATAGGCTTGTTAACATATAAGTTTTGTATAATATTAGAGGCAATGACAATAATATGTGTGTAATTTCTGTTCTAAAGTTGAAAGAATAAATAATTTACTTTTCTATTAGGCTAGAAATGTCCTTGTGATCAGTGTGCGGGGACTATGAATGCAGAATCCGAAAAATGTTCATAAAAGACACAAATTGTTTGTTTGTTTTGAATTTTGCGCAAAGCTACTCGAAAAATATCTGCGCTAGCCGTCCATAATTTAGCATTGTAAGACTGTAGAAAAGGCAGCCAGTCATCACTAAACACCACCAACTCTTGAGCTACTCTTTTAACAACGAATAGTGGGATTGACAGTATCATTATAACGCCTCCACGGCTAAAAGGGCAAGCATATTTGGTGCGACCGGAATTCGAACCCGCGACCCTCGGATTACAAACAGTTTGGTCTGTTAAATTATTTTATTGCATCACAGGCCTACAAATTGTGTGTTTGTTCTTGTGATTCTCGTGTTTTTACCAATCGAATTACATAATTAGGCCCTGCAGTAGGCTTTTTCAGTAGCTGAAATGTATGTACATCTTTAATATAGGCGGGCTTCTAAGCTTGTTGATCTAAGCGATAGTTCGTAAGCATCAGTCAGTAGGCCTAAGTATGCATGCAAGGCTTGCAAGCACTCTCATAGATTCTACCTACGTCTTGTACGTAGTGTAAGATTAAGTAAAATTTTCATCACAACAGACTGAATAGAGCATGAAATTCGAAAATATTATTCCCAACGTAAACTCCTGTGATCTTGATCTGGCAGGCCATTTGTAGCTTGTAGCTTCATCAATCTTATGTGTATACTGTGCGGTTTTCCAACGCCATTTGTTCTTATACATGTCTAGTCGGTTTTATTGTGTATGTTTAGTTTACAATTAACGACAGGTTCTGGCCGCCTGGATCCAGACGCGCCCTACATCACTCCCCTCCGCTCCCTTTAGACTGAGCCTCAATAGGGCTCATTAGACCTGTGTTTGTGGCCCTCTTTAATCCATGAAATTTCAGATTATTACCACCCTATAATAAAATGCTGGTGCTTTATGGTGAAAGAACAATATATTCTCTTATCATAGATAGTAAAAATTTTGTATTTTGTTGTATAATTAGAACACAAAATGAGCGATTTCAACGGCCTGAAGCTTCTACTCGAATTATATTGCTAGTTTTTGTTTAGGTGTTTTTATTTAATAGACGTGTTTCTAGACATTGTATTACAACGTGTTTGCCTTTTGATGAGCTTTAACAGGAATATAATATATTTGTGATTGTTTAAGTATGTGTCGAGAAACTTGCAATTACTTGTGTTGTAACTAGCACACATTATTGTCCCAGCGATACTCAGGCGGTCACTGTGAGGTTCGCGCGTACGACTTAAATACATTGTACAGTTCAGTCCTACTTCCATTCTGTTCTATTTAAGTTCGTTGTACGTTGGAGTTTTTCAATAAAGACTGTATTTTAAACTGTTGAGTCATCTGGGAAACTAATTCTAATTATGACAAGCAAGCGTCTGAAACTTACCGATATCAGACAGCTCAGCAAGCCAGTTACTAGTACTACAAGTGACAGTGAAGATCCAGATAATCCAACAACCTCAAGCAAAGGAATAGAAAGTTGTCATACAGAGGAAATACCATGTTCATCAGAGGATGAGCCTTAAAATGCGTGTGCAACTATTGCACATCACAAACCACCAGATAGTTGTGAAACAAATTTGTGCAGCAATGAAAAATCCACAGATACAGTGTGGAAAGCCATATCATCCAGACGCACAACTAATACCACGACACAAAGCAAAATTTCAAAATATCAACTTCCAGGGCAAGTGGTTTTATGAGTTTCCACGGCTGCACTTCGACAATCAGACTCAAAAAGTCATATACTTTCATTGTGCCAAAGCGGAAAATAGAGGCCTTTTTACAGGGAAATTGGAGAGGCCAGTGGAGTATACCTTCATATCCACCTGTTTTTGCAACTGGAAAAAGGCAAGATAGAAATTTAACGAGCACCAATCCCCCTCTCAGTACAGATTCGCTATATCTCCAGAAGGTTCACTTGATGTAACTCCAGTGACTGTCCAGCTACATGATGGAAAAAGAAGCAGCAGGAAGAATGCAAAAGAAGTCTAGCTAAAATATTCAGAAGTTTACGTTTTTTACTGCGTCAAGGTTTAGCATTACGTGGACATACTGATACGGAGGGGAACTTCCTGCAGTTAATGAAGCTCCTGGGAGAGGAAGATCCTGATTTGACGGTCTACTTGTCAAAGAAAATCACATTCACATCACCCCAGGCTCAGAATGAAATAATGGAGATGTTCAGCCATCAAATACTGAGGAACACAGCACATGAAGTGCAGCAAAGAAAGATTTTTGCATTAATGGTTGATGGCATTCAAGACGTTACAGGTGCCGAACAGAAAGCAATATGTGTACGATACGTATACGAGAACCTTGACGTCCATGAGACATTTCTTGGTTTGTGCAGTGTTTCCAATACAACTGGTGAGACAGTATCCTCGACTATACTTGATGTACTGACTAGACTCAATTTATAATTGTCAGGATTAAAAGCACAAACTTATGATTGAGCCGTTAACATGAGTGGTGCATACAGTGGATGTCAGAAAAAATAAGCGACAGTATCTGGCATGATTGAAGCATCTGCAATGACAGTTAAGCAATTGCAGGTATTGCAAACAGAGGAAAATTACAACAAGATATTTGATGAAGCTGAGAAAAAGGTAACTTCCCTAGATCTGGTGCCTATTGAACTACCATGCATTCGCAGACCCCCCAGAAGGATCACATGTGATGGCTCAGCACACCATTCTGCAACAGCTAGAGATTACTACAGAAGCCAATATTTTGAATTTGTGGACACAATCATAGAACATCTGACCACTAGATTCAATACAGACAACAATGACTTGAGGCAGTATCTGGCACTTGAGAACATGATCACATCTGGCAAGATTCACAACTCGGTTATAAACTTCTATCCAGAAATCTCTGCTCAACGGCTTGAGTTTCAGTTGCCCATGTTCAAAGGAACAACGAAAGCAGTATCTCTGAAAAGTGCAAAGGATGCTTATTGTAAAATGTATGAAACAAGCCGACAGATGTTTAGTGAAGTGTTTCTTCTCATGAAAATTTTGTTTATATGTCCAGTATCCAGCTGCGAATGTGAACGCAACATTTCTGCATTAAAACGATTGAATACGTGGTTAAGGTCAACTATTTTTCAGTGCCGCCTCAACCATGTGGCAGTTTGTCACACTCATAAAGATGAAGTCGACAAGATAAATACAGAGCTTATGAAAGAATTCATAAACAGATCATCACAAAGGAAGACTACGTTTGGGAACATGTAGACTAGAAGACTAAATGAATCTTACTTCAATGAAAAGTATCAATAATTATGTGCTACATTGTATTGATGTGTAATTTTCAAGAGTTCGCAAAGAGATTTTACTTATTTTTATCAAATAACATGAACAGTTTTTCAATAGATATAAACTTATCAAAGGTAATCACTAATTTTATTAATATTTGAAAACGTGATTCATGCAATGAAAGTTATTAGTAACCTTGTCAAGTATAATGGTCATCTTTTGTACTGTGCAGTGTGCAGGAATAAATTCATGTGGCAGTTAATTTGTGACATATTTGTCTTTATTCTATTAACATTTTGAAAACTGTTCACAACACCTCACTTATACAATCCTACGTGGAAACCTTGAAGTATCGTGGCAACAAGATTGCTCTGTGACTACATGTTTACAGCTTTCAGGCTCACGTAATCAGAGATTACCAACTTGCAAATTAAACAATCCACATGAGTGGTTGCAAAAACCATCCTCCCCTTCGGGTGTAAAAAATCTACGCCCCTGCATATTCATCATTTTAAAATTTAAGTTTAGTGAAAGTTCTGTTTTATTTCCATAAATATAATCCCATTTTCGAAATCAGCTCGTGTAATGTGTTGTATCATTAAAATGTTCGTTTTGAATTATTAATTATTAATGAAGTTCTGTAATCATAAAGATAAAAAGTTAACTTATGTCTCCAATAACTTAGTAATTTCTCATTAAATACTTTATTTTAACTCACTGCTTACTGCCATTCATACTTCATGTATTTATTGCATATCTAGATATTGGCTGAAATTTCTCAAATGTATTGTCATGCATCCTACAGCTTACAAGACCAACAGTCATACTGAACTATAAGGCCAGGTAAACGTAGCCAAAGAACTGTTGGGAAGTGCTGCCGACTAACTGAATTATCAGTCCAAAATTGTGAATAGCTATGACCACACAGTTCTTGGTATCTTTATGCAAAAACTACAAACAGACATAAAGTTTAGAATATTATTTAATATAGTGGTCTAAAAATTTATTTTTAGGGAAAATAGTATGAGAAATAATGAACAATGAAACAAATTTACTTTATTAATTTTGGAAATTTTCAGTTAATTACAGATAGTTAAATTATCTAAGAAATAATAATGAATATCTAATAATTTAAAAAAAATTTCGTATCGTTTTTTCAAAGATCATTCATTAACACTGTATAAAATTTACAAAAGCTCTTGTCTGAATCTTGCCTTAAACATTTGTAAAAATGCTGTTTCAGATCACTTCATCCCTCTCACCCTCAAAAGCACAGTGGTACGTTTAAAAGTTTATGTCACTACAAATCGAATTTCTATGGCAGAGAACATATAGCCTATTCTATAATTACGTGCTTGATAATAAATAAGCATGCAAAATTTCAAAGGGTTTAATTCACTTCTTGTTACTTTGTAGAATTAGGAAAAAGTACACTGCACAAGAAAGTTTTTTCTTCTTGAACACTGTTGGGTGTTTCTTATAGATTTCTGGCTGCTGATCACGAAAATTACATCCAAATTTACCCATCACGTGCTGTTTCTTCGAAATCTTCAGTTTCACCAGGACATTGCTACAATGGAAAAACGTTATCAGAGCAACTGGAATCCGTCAATGCTTGCTGACTACTGTTGGACACTGCAACATTTTGCACCGGACATTGAATACAAACGAAAATCAGGAGCAAAAGACTTTTAATTATGTTGAACTTAATTTGTTTTGTTTGTTTTTGGAATTTCGCACAAAGCTACAGGAGGGCTATATGTGCTAGCCGTCCCTAATTTAGCAGTGTAAGACTAGAGGGAAGGCAGCTAATCATCACCACCCACCGCCAACTCTTGGGCTATTCTTTTACCAACGAATAGTGGGATAGACTGTCACATTATAACGCTTCCACGGCTGAAAGGGCGAGCATATTTAGTGCGACGCGGGCGCGAACCCGCGATCCTCAGATTACGAGCCATGCCAGGCCAAGTTGAACTTAATAGCGTATTAAAAACATAAACTCAATTAAATACGTTATTACCGGGAAACAGTTAACTAATTATTTCTCAGAGTTCCTTCGTACGTGATGAAGCAAAACCAAAACTATATTTGTACATATCCACCAGGTACCTGTCACAATCAGCAAATACTTTTTAAAAAAATTGTTGTGCAGTGGTATCTATAGTCATCTCTTTTTTTTCTCGCACAGTATAAATTAGTAATGTAGTTTTACTTGATTAATGCAGCATTTATTCCGAATTATTCACGAAAATGTATAGTAAGAAGTGATGTTTATTGTTTGTTGTTGTTTTTTTAATTAAGCACAAAGCTACACAATGGGCTATCTGTGCTCTGCCCACCACGGGTATGGAAACCCGGATTTTAGCGTGTAAGTCCGCAGACATACCGTTGAGTCACTGGGGGGCATAAGAAGTGATTTATGAAGGTTTTGAACAACAAATGTTATAAATTTTTCACGTGAATAATTTATTGTTTTGCAGGATTTACATGCATTTTGTATCAAACCTCCTAGCGAAGACAGTGTGTTGACTAAATTTATTGATTCAAGTTTTGATTATTTTTTATACAATATATAATAAAAGTTTCTCTCTGTTCGTTATGCTTCCTTAGACGGTAGCGCTCGATTCTCTGTTGGTAACATTCAAATTTGTTCAGTGGTTTGCCTCATTGGGAAATTTCGATTTTAAATCCTAATCATATTGTTTTCTATCTTTTATTGATATTATTAACTCATACTTAATAGTACGAAACACAACACTTTACAGTATGAATTTGAATTATTTATCGATTACAAAGATTGGATCTCACAATTGTTTTAGTGCTTGATGGTGTTTTCTTGTGTACATTTTTCAATGTCTCGTCTTTCATTTAGTTTTATAATTTAAAATGAAGAAACTTTGGAGTAATTTGTAAAAGTTTATTCTCCATTTTAAAGTTTCGTTTTTCACAAACACGTTATACCTTCAGTGATTAATTTCGATATTGTCGTATCAGGACATTAGCGATCGATATCTTCGGTTTTGTATGTTTAAGATTTCGCGCAAAACTACATGAAAGCTATCTGCGCTAACCATCTATAATTTAGCAGTGTAAGCTTGTTTGTTTTTTTAATTTCGCACAAAACTACTTGAGGGCTATCGGCGCTAATTGTCCCCAATTTAGCAGTGTAAGACAAGATGGAAGGCAACTAGTCATCACCACCCACCGCCAACTCTTGGGCTACTCTTTTACTAACGAATAGTAGGATTAACCGTCACATATTAACGCCCCCGCGGCTGAAAGGGAGAGCATATTTGGTGTGGCAGGGATTCAAACCCGCGACCCTCAGCTTACGATTCGGGTACTTAAGGCACCTTGCTATGCCGGGCCTCAATGTTTTCGGCGTAAAACAAGTTTTCGTAATAAAAAAATTACGATACTTAAAATCGATAACTCTTTATTTATAACAAAAAATGGATATAAAAAAGATTTTGCATATATTTCTGAAAATGTGCAAAATTGTTTATATATATATATATATAATTTTTTTTTAAGTCGCACTTGTGTTGTGCCATTTTGAATTTGTACTGTTTGAAGCAGGTTTCAGCTAGCGAAAAATCTTTTATTCCTTCAATCACGCTAGTATAGATAAGTAAAGTGAGTAATTTTCAAAATTTATATTTGTTTAGGCTTTTCGAAATCTATTTGTACCCACTCTTGGGTAGTTAATGTGTTGTTTTGGCTGAGTGAGAATATTGAAATAAAACGTCAAAACATAGTTAGTAATAGTAGTATTACTCGCATTACTTACTGGTAGTAGCAAGACTCGGACTCAGTCAAGGGAGTATAAATTTGGAAAGTTGTAACTTTCCTCATTGGTTTGGAGCTTGAACTTAAAGGCAAAATTAAATTCAAAATTTAAAAGACATTTAAAAATAGAAAACGAAATAAAATTACTCATTTATTACTACAGTTAATATTACTTGTTTTAGAGTGTTATGTGTAATATCATGTATTTTTGATCATACCGTTTATGGATCTTTAACTTACCATAATTTTTCGGATATAATACGCAATATAATTTCAATAAAATAAAAATGTAGAAATTAGGATGTGTGTAGTATACGGTTATCAAATTTTAATGTGTGTGTTGTTTTGCTGTTTTTTTGGTTTTTTTTAGAACTGGACCATTATCTTTTCTGATATGAGTGATGAATGGTAATTGATGGCGTCTTTGTTTTTAAAGCATAAATGAGAATTGTCTCCCATTTTCATTCATTAATAGTGTCTTTAATTATAATATTTGAAATAAAATGATTAAGAAACTATGTCCTGTGATTTTTAATAAATATTTACATGCCTACTTGTAAAGTATTTGAAAAAAACATTAGTTATTGCTACATTGCATTTGATATTCAAAACTGTAACTTGGTTGTGGTGAAATCTTTAAATTCTTTTATCCAACAGCATGTCATTTTTTGAATGATTTATAGCAGTTGGGCAATTCTTTTTAAAGCCCCCATTGTTAAGAACTAACAAAGTGTTAGAAATTAACCTTAAAAGCTGGTGTGTTTTTATTTGTGAGATGTTTTAATTTTGTGTTATATGTTTAAGTTATTGGGACTAAAAAAAAAAAACGCTTCAGAGTCAATGTATGCACAAGAAGAAATGTGTCAGAGCAAATTACATTTATCCTATTGTAACAAAGTTGTTTTAGAGGACCATCACTAATGAACACCAGCTGTAAATGAGTTTATGAGAACATTTATTTGCAAACATGTCAGTGCAATGTTCTTTTCCCAGCTGAGATTGCAAAGATAGCAAGCTATACAGTAAACATGCAATTAGAGATTATGTGGATGCTAATATATTTTTCATTAAAGGAGTACTATACCCCACAGTATGACAAATATGTGTTTTTTTAATCAAAATAAGCCAAATCTGACTCGGGTTCATGAAGATTAGCTTATGTTTATATTTGGGAAATTACGATAAGCATTTTGCCATTGTAAACTATCACCACCACTTTTGTTTTTTATTTTTGTATAGGATATAGTTTGTTTTCTTTTGTCAAGCTGATTTGTTTCAGCCTCTACTAATAGCCACATGGACTTAAAAGTTAACACATTCCACAAGCATCCTTTATTACATCCTAAATTCCTTTAAGTAAGACTAATTGATTAATTTCTTCTCATGGGTACTCAGTTAAATTGGTCATAAAGCATATTTGTTTTCTCTTGTGTTTACTAAGATAAAAAATTGCAGTTCATTGTTATGATATTTAAAGGTAAAATGCAAATATGTGTGTGTTGTATCTATTGCTAATACTATAGTTAGCTATAAAAGTATAGTGTATAAAACCTGTGCATAAAGTACAGATGTATATTTATGAATTAAACGTGATACAATTTCCAAATTTTTTGTCAACTGTAACACTTTAAAAGTTTGCATATATTTTATGTTATACCTCTGTAAAATATACTATTTTTAAGATTGTGTTTATTGTATAGATGGAAGATTTTCCAGTTTCCAAAAGTCGTGGGGGACGTAGAGGAATGTCCCCAAGAACACGGGGAATCTCATTTACAAGCCATGGAGGTCCAGGTGGAAGGTGTGCTTTTTTTTGTCTCTGTGAAGAATTTCACAAACTCATTTTGCTG
Organism: Carcinoscorpius rotundicauda; assembly: GCA_011833715.1. Classification (NCBI taxonomy): domain Eukaryota; kingdom Metazoa; phylum Arthropoda; class Merostomata; order Xiphosura; family Limulidae; genus Carcinoscorpius; species Carcinoscorpius rotundicauda. The sequence goes on from CM022403.1 coordinate 16,531,646, forward strand.
AAATGTAGCCTTAACCTTTTCCAGTTTTATGAAGATGTGAAAACTTGTAAAGGGTTGTGATATAATCTGTACATACTATTAATACGATTAGTCTCCATCATCTTTTCAGATTTAATCAATATTATGAGGCACAATATGGTTTAAACAACATAGGCTTTTCTGAAATCACTTAGACATTTTCAAACACCTTTTTATATAAATTAAATAAACTTTATTGTCTTAAAAAACTCACAAATATACTATTTTTTTTTATAAACTCAACTAGGTTTTTTCATACACCTATAAGAGGTGTCAGATAACCCTTTTGCAATGGGCTCGGTGTAAAATACACAAGGTTGTATACACATTTGTAGACAGTAAGTATTTATGCTGTAACTTTTAATGCTGTTCACAAAACTTGGTAGACTTTTAGCAATGCTTACAAGAATTCTAACACAAATAACAAAAAAATCGGGTTTTTTAATGGTGTATTTTTACTAAAGATTTGTTTATGTAACTAGTTTGTTTATTTTTTTCTAGTCCAAGGGTGAAGTGATTTATTAGTATCTTAAACCAAAAATCTTGAATATTTTTTTATGTAATCTCTAAAACCTTTTAAAGACATTTCAAACATTTGTTTTCAGTAAAACTATGTAGTGTTTATTTTATCTTTCCTAACTATAGCAGTCTGTGAAGTTGGCTGACCTTATAACCACAAAAAAAATTAAGAAATAAATATAAATTATTTTTTTAATTCTAGATTGACTACAAATTATAACATGAAAACACAAATGTTTAGTCTTAATAGCTTAAACTTTTGATAGATTGTTTATGTGGAAATATTCATGATGAAACTTTGTAGAATGGATGACAGCTGCCTGTTGTGAAGACACAAGTGTAGAGGATGACATTTCGATTGTCTTCAGCACATAAAGTTTGTCAAAGGGTTGTGCATATCTGCTCTTTAAAGGCACTAAAATATGCCTCAAGTGAACTGTTGACTTGTGTCATAATGAAAAATAAACAGTAAAACAAGAAAGGAAACTAAAATATTAAAAATTAACTACATGTGTAAAGGAAAAACATGAAATTACAGATTTAACAAAAAGAGAATCTTTAAAGATATTCTAAGAAAAATAAAAGACATGTAAATACTTTTTTTTTCTATTTTTAATAATGTCATTCCATTGTACATTAATGATAATAGCTAGAGTTAGTAATATGGTGGTGGAAATAAAATATGAACATTTACCTTAAAAAACTTCTGATAGTCATTTAGTATATTCTAGATGTTATGTAAATGAAATGAGAAAACTATAAGATAAAGGAAAGTATTTCATACTTGAAATGAAAATCACTTTGATGCATTCTAACTATTTCAGCAGTTTCAGTGCAAGGTACTGTTACAGATAAATATAATTTTTATTAGTAAGATGTAGTTAAAATAATTTCAGTCATTCTTTGTGTATAAAATAATTTAATAAATAAATAGTGTTTAATGAGGAAGTTGTCTGACCAATCTCAGATGTGTTTTTTAAATTGTGTGACAATGTATGTGAGAGTAATTGATTAGGTGAATTCAATCAGCTAATGGTCCAGACAATTAAACAGTTGGCAAACCAACTAATGTGCTCCATGAAAATAGAAACTATTCAAGGTAAACTGTTGGAAAAACAGTAGGATTTCATGAGGAGTTTTAAGTTTTTAGGTGCAAGAGATTCATCAACTAACAATGTCTTTCAGGGAACTAGTATAGTGTTAGGGGTAAAAATTAAGAGCATTAGACTTAATTGTAATTTACCTATTCTATTGAGCAACAGATTCAGCTCTTGGCCTTTGCAGATGAGAAACTGCCAGAAGGAAGGAAAACAAAAGAGTCAGAGAAGAATGTGGATGATAAACTTAAGAAGGCCATAGTTGTAGATAATTCCTTGCTAAGGCATATGGATAGGTTAGTCTGTAGGGTAAATAGGGAGAAAAGAATTAAATTATCTTACCCAGGAGCACAGATGAAGGATATAACTCGCAAGAGTAAGAGATATGATAAAGGGGTCAAGCAATGATGTAGTTTTTGTTGTGCATCTAGGAGCTAATGATTTTGGGAAAGGGAGGTCAGAGGATCTAACTAACAAGTACAAGGGGTTGATAAATGTAGTTAATGAAGGGGGCTGTAACTTAATTATATCAGGGATACTGCCAAAAATTATTTGTGCAGATAAAATTGTGAGTAGGTCACTAGGACTAAATGCTAGTCTTAGATTAATCCATTCATCATGAGTAGAAATGATTACCATCTGTTTGTCTATGGAAACACATTTATGGAACAAAAGTATGGAAACTCCAAGCATTCCTCACAGAAGCTGGTAAAATTTTATTTAAGTTTATAAGTATATTGTACTCTAAGAATAACATTATTTTAGTTATGTTTTTTTTAATAAAACTTATTTATCTATAGGAGTTAGTTGGTTAGTTCAAGGGTAAAGTGATTTTCATTTTAAGTATAAAAATACTTTTCTTTATCTCATATTTTTTTATTTCATTTGCATAACCTCTAAAACCTCCTTAAAGAATATCAAAAGTTTTTAAAGTAAATGTTTATATATTTATTTTCATTTTCACAACTATATCACTAACTAGTTTTTGGTATCAACATACAATGTAATGAAAAAAATAAAATTAGTAAATAGGAAAAAAAAATTCCATACCTTTTCACATGTACTGTGATGAAAACTAAATGACAAATTCATAATAAATGTTAGATTATAGTGTAAAATGAACTCTTTCTAATGATTATATACATGTATATGTTATATCTCTATGTAGGCTATAAAGCTCAAACCAATTTATTGCAAGTGAGCATCATATCTCTCAGGTGTAGAAAAAATTTATTATTTGTTTTAACTGTATTCATTGACAGAACTTTGAAATATACGAGTCAAAAGAATATGTAAACATCTGTGTAGATGTATCTTTAATCAACTACTATTGTATTATTGAAGGTGCAGAGAGTCAAAGTAGATAATTTTCATATCTTTGGTCTGTGACAATACATCTGAAGTTTTAAATAGTTTTTAAAGGTTTATTTTTAATCAAAGTGCTTAAAACTAAGATAAAATAAAACTTTGAATCAAAACATGTTACAGTAAATGTTGAATGTAACATAGCGACTTGTGTAGAAAATCATTTAAATAGGCACCTGTTGCAAAAGTGTTAATGTGTAAGGATAAGCATATAGGCTGGTTGGGTTTACAGGATCAGTTCAATTGGTGAAGAGAACCTTTTGGAATGGATGGGCAAGATAGTCTGTAAAATAATAAGATAGAGAGAAATGTTTAACAGGGAAATGAGTATAAAATTATTTATAAGGAATTGAATTAATTGTCACTATTGTTATTTAATCAGTAATGTATGTTCCATTATTATTAATTACTTCCTGTCGATGATTCACAAGCTTCTGAATACCACTTCAATAAAATTCTTGTGGTTTGGAGGAAAAGAATGTAGAGAAGATAGTTTTGACATCTTCATATCTTCTGAATTTTTTTCCATCAAGACCGTTCTGCAAACTTTGGAATAGATGATGACAATATGGGGCAAGGTCTGGAGAATAAGGAAGATGTGGAAGTTTTTGCCAGTCTAGTTCATTAATCTTTGCAGACTGACCTTTGCAGCATTGGGCCATGCATTATCCTGGTGTAACATAACACTTCTATGATTGATCAAAGCAGGCCACTTTTCCTTGAGTGCAACATTTAAGCACTCCAACTGGTGACAGTACAAGTGTGATGTAATTGTTACATTGAGTGGCAGCAATTCAAAGTGAATCACACCAACAATATCCCAATAACTCTTAACAATACTTTCTTAGGGCAGAGGTCCATTTTGGGCTGTGCTTTAGCCAGTTTATCTGCATTGAGTCGTTTGCAGCATTTAACATTTTTATAATCTATCCATTTTTCATATCCGGTCATTAACCTGTCCAAAAAAGGTAAATTATGTTCATGAGAGCAAAGAGAAATACAAATGTCTACTCTTGCTCTTTGGTTGGCTTCTGTCAAATTGTGGGGAATCTATTTTCCAAGTTTTGACACCTTTTCAAACTGTTGCTGATGACGGTGAACTGTTGAATGGGTTGAATTAAGTTTCTGTGCTTGTTCTTCAACTGTTATAGCACAATCTTCATCAAATGCAGCCAACAGCAAGTCGTCATTAAACTCTACAGGATGACCTAAATGTGTCACATTTCTTAAGCTGTAGTTACCTGAGCTGAACTTCTGAAACCATCTTCCACATTTTTTTTCATTGAGAGACTCTGCACAATAAACACTTTGAATCTAGGTGCAGGTGATGATTACTGTCTTTTACATTTTGCTGCAAATATAGATAAGAAATAGTTGTATTTTATTTACACATTTTCTGAAAAAGTAATTTTGAAAGGATGCAACAAAAATTACCTGTTATGAACTGGACTGCAGAGTTACTTGGAGATACTGATCAAATGTAGAAGATTTTGAAGGATAAATTTATAATATTCAAGATAAAAGGGTGACTGTGAATAACAAACCAGGCTGACTCGCAGAGAAAAAAAGAGACAAAAAATTAAATAAAATTATCACAGATTTAAGAAATTTACATTGATGGGAGATTTGAAAGATTATAGAAAATTAATAAAGTTGGTCAAACAGGAAATTAGGACATCAAAAAGGATGTGTGAAAAATGGTTGGCTGAAAATGTAAAAATTAACTATGTATGTTAAGTATGTTAATGGTGAACAAAATGTTAGAATCGAAAGGTAGGATGTTTTAGATACAAAGGAAGGCTTTTTTTTTTTTTTGGATGATTGAAATTATTTTGTTATTAAATTCTACTTCAGTTTTTACTGAAGATTATGTTAGCAGTATTTTTCATCTTAAAGAGTTGTGAAACAAGGTTGGACAGTATGATTGCATTAATTCTGAACTTGTTAAATAAAAACTGGAAAGTTTAAAAACTGATAACACTCTTGGGTTATGGAATATAACAAATGTTAGTGTTAAATGACAGCAGAGAAGTTTCTCAATAATACAAAATAATCATCACATCCAAGTTTCATTCATCAGTGATAATATGATTTATAAATAAAATTACAACTGTTATAAAATGATTTCTACAAAAAAATTGAAATTAATAACAGAATACCTAACATAAGGTATAGTTGTCATTTTATCAAATATTCAAGTCTCCTTTGGTCATGATATTGTTTGTTTTTTTCTTCATAAGATAGAAATTATAGTGGAGAATTAATGTGCATCATTGTGATATAAGAATGGCCTGTAAATTTGGATTACATTCCTCTTAAAATGTATGCATCTTTATCACATGTAATAATTATGTGCAAGTGGAAACTCACTTTCACTGGAGAAAAATCATCCTTGTTGTCTGACTTTAATTCATGTTTAAAAATCATGAAAGGTTCTGCTGAAGTGATCGAGTAGTCTCTGAAACTTCATAATCAATCAGATTCATTAGTTGAGTTCATTCAAATATTTGGTTATTCTTGTACGAGACAACCTTTAATTAATTGAAAATAAGAATGAGAAGTCATTCAGTATTTCAGTTAGTTGGATAGTTATAATTGTCTAAAAGGGGTAACAGGGTGAAGTGTATTGTGGTTAGCTGAATATTTTCATGATATTGATCAATACAATCATAATTTCAATAAATTATTTGCATTAATCAATATAATCAATTCTCATAAGTAGTTAAGTTGATTGCCCATCTGTAAACTTCAAACATAATTACCTTAAGGTGAGTTGTCTGAAAGGATTATGTATAATATTCTGTTCTAAATTAATCAGTAACTATATATTAGCTGTTATTACATAGTTTTTATTTAATTTTAGTATCTGTAATATGAGACTTAAGCACCAAATCTGCTGGAAAAAATAAAAAAAGAATATTAATGTTAATATACAAAATTAGGTTGTTTTGTCTTATTGTTTTCATCATGTCACTATTCCTGAAATAGTTAAATTTGGACAATAACTAAATTAATTTTGCAAAAGGACACCTTTTAGTTTGCTCTTTTTTTTTTTCTTGTTCTTTTTCTCTCCATCTTCTACCCTACTATATGGCATTCAGACTGCAATGTCTTGAATATGTCTAGATGAGAAAACCTTCACTCCAAATCATAGTATGTTCTGAAGCAGCTCTTTTTAAAACTATTACTTTATTGTCTTAGTAACATCAGTATTTTTTTGTTTTGTATATCCTGTATATTTAAAAAAAAATTAAGAAGTTGTAATTTATCAGCTGCTTGTTACTTCAAACCTATAAATCTAAGCAGAGGTGTGTAACATAACTTGTAATATTATATATTAGCTTTCTGTATGACAGTCTAACTAGTAGTTTTTAAAACTGCTTCTTAGAAATTAATAATATGTAATCAACTAATTTTATAATAAACATCTAGTTTTAGAGGTAGACCAGGATTTCGTGGACGAGGAGGATCATCTGGACGCAGCTGTTTCCCACGTAGAGGTAGGCCGCGTGGGGGATCATCTGTAGGTCGAGGTCAATCATTTAGAGGATTTCCTCAAGGTAGAGGTGCATACAATAGTAATCTTCCCATAAAAGGTAAACTTTGCTTTTTTTTGTTTTTCTAACAATTATTAGTTGTAAAAGTACTAAGTAGAATGAGTACTTATTAAGTGTATTTGATGCTAAAAAATACCTCAAATCTTCTATCTATTTAGTATATTTACATTTATTCACAGCTATTATCTTTCTTGTTCTTACACTGCAGTGTTTTGGATAACCATGTTTGAGAATTTGTATTTGATACAGTCCCAAATATTATAGTCCTAGACAACTTTGGTCCACCAGAAATCTACCCTTACCAATATTGTAGCTCATTTGTCTTCATTAGAGCCCGATATGTCTCGAGTTCCACTTCTTTCCCCACCTCTGGTTTCTCCTTTAAGATACCATGACTAACAAGAATCAGTCAGGACCTGTTCACCATACTTTGAAGAACTTCATATTACAATCCAAGTTCACTTTGGAGTCTTTTTCTTCCCCTGAAATGAACATTTTCTGCAGGATTATAAAATAGGTTTATCTTTAAAATAGTAAATTGAATTTAAACCTTTGTTTCATGACATATTTTATTTAAAATTAAACTTGTTTCAGACTGGGAATAATAGATAAGTTATTGTGTCTTTTTAGTTTATTAGTTTGTTCATGATACTGTTTTAGTTTTCTCTTAAACTTTGTTAAAGTTATTAATTTCTGTGAATATATTTGTTAGGATCATGTGGAAATGGAGGAGAACATGGCTATTCAAGTGATGGAGTTCCTGCTCCTAAAAAAAGTCGTTGGGATACTCCAAATTCTGGAGGGGAAAAAATCACTTACAGAAGGTGATGCTGGAACATGTTGTTTCAGTTTTATATCTTAAGTGTTTCTAACATGTACATAGTATTTAAGTTTTTGACATCTAGTGAAGTGTACACATTGTTTGAGGGCAACATTGTGCCATAGAATTAAAAAATGATAGAAAAGAAATAAGCAGGTTATACACATATTTAAAAAAACCCTGGTAGCTAATATGTTCAACTTACAATCTGCGTATTGCAGGTTAGAATCCCATTACTGTACACACTGACCATTCAGCATTATAGTATGGGTGTTTAATGTCACCAAAGAATTGGTGGTGTTGACAAGCTGCCTTCCAGTCTATTACTCTAAATTAGGGACAATTAACACAAATATTCTTGGTAGCTTTGCACAAAATCCACCAAACATTAATAAACGAATACACTTCAGAGTTAAAATATATTCAGTTAAAGTTTTATTTCTTTCATTTGATATCTCTATAGAGTTGTACATTTTTATTTTAAGCGGGTTTTAGCTTTGAGAAGGCAATGGCTTGCGGTCTAAACTACGTAATGAAAGCTTTTTCTCATTTCTGTTCACTGAACTAGTGCTCATTTGTAGAAGTAATTTTTAAATGTTTTAATGTCATTGATGTAATGGTAAGTTAATTAGTATTCCCTTTTGATTTCAAAAATACTCAGTTATCTTAGATGTATGTTGTAACATTGAGAATTATAATTACTACTTGCATCTTTCTTGTTCCTAAGGCAACTTCAGCAAGTATTTATTTCTTTTATGGCTAAGATCTACATGTATTAAACACAGGAATGCTACTAATTTCAGTGCTTAATGCAAGGTTTTATATAACTTTGGTATAAACATATTTGTTGGGAGCCTATAAGCAACTTATTATGTCCAATAGTGCATACCAGAAAAGAAACCTTGAGTGTTTGTAAGATATCAGGTCATCCATAAGTAGTGTCATTTGTAACACTAAGATTTAAAAGGAAAAAAAGAACTCAAATAACAGCTTTAATCAATTATGTATTTTCCATCGCTTTCAGTGACAGTTTGCCAACTTCTCAAAAGATTTTCAATACTATGCTTGTAAAGATCAGGTGGTTTTAAGACAAAAAGAGAAAAAAGGCTATGTTTTAACTCATCCATAGAAGTAAATTGTTTTTCATTCTGATGATGTTGCAAGCTTCTGAAAAGATGGTAATCTGAAGGAACAAGATAAGGAGGGGTGTGGAAACTTCTACCAGCCAAGCTTATCGGTTTCTCTGGAAGTGATTCTAACAGTGTGAGGATGTGCATTGTTATGGTGGAAAACAACTTTCTGATTCACCAAAGCTGTTCTCTTCTTTTAGTGCATTGTTCAGTCAATTCAGTTACTGACAGTATCTCTCAGCACTGATTTTCTGGTTTGGTTGTAACAACTCAAAGTGTATTACATCATCTTTATACTACCAAACACTAAGCAAAATCTTCCTTGGGTGCAAATTCACTTTTGACTATAATATAGCTAGTTTTTCTGCACTAGCCCACTGTTGGCAGTGCTTAACATTTCGATAGAGTACCCATTTTTTGTCTCCAGTGACTAGGTGGTACAAAAACAAAACTTGAAGTTCATGAGAGTGAAGAGATGTACAGATGTCTACTCCTTCTCTTAGACTGTCAGCTGTTAACTCATGTGGTACCCATTTTACCAACTTTGAAACTCTACCAAGTTGTTGCAAATTTCAATGGACAGTGGAAAGAGATGGACTGAGTTTCTGGGCTAGTTCTTCAATAGTTACAGCACAATTCTCCTCAAGTGTTGCTAGAAGCAGGTCATTATCAAACTCAACAGGGTGTTCAGTGTGAGATACATCTGTCAAAAGGCAGTTACCAATTATAAAGGTATTGAACCATCTTTGACACTTCCTCACATTCAGAATGTCATTGCCATATGCATCTTGAATACTTTGTCTAATTTCTGTAACACTTTTCCCTTTTCTGAATTTATAAAACATTATATGTTTTATGTGCTACTCTGATACCTCCATGATAAATGGGGCTTCTAAAATAAATAAAACAAAAACTAGTAAAGAAGTGAACTGGCTTATACTTAGTGCTATCACGTCATCTTTTATAATTTATAAGTGAATAACTTCATTTAACCAAGAAATGTACATTTAAACTTATCCTATCCCAAAAAATGACTACTTGTGGGATGACCTGATATAACAGCTCAGTCTGTGGTTAATATTAATTTGTAGCTGACAACTAAAAAGTTGCATTCTACATCAGAGAATAAAATCACCAAATATGTTGAAAAAGTACCAGAACAATATATTAAGAATCATCTTAGAAGAAAATCAAAATTAAGGACGTCTTCTGTAAGAACCCTTTGAAAAAACCAAGCATTAGAGTTAGTAGTTCCTTGTAATAATTGCTGGAGCTTTATATAGCCTGGTGATTAGGAAGCTCAACTTATAAACAGTGTGTTAAGGGATTGAAATCTGTCATTTTACATATGTGTGATGAAAGCATTATAATGTGATGGTCAACCAAACTGTTAGAGGGTAAAGAGATGGTTGTCAGCGATACTGACTTATTACCCTCCAATGCGATGATAGACCTACAACTTTCTGGTCTCAAGATGAGACCATTGAATCACATCAAGTGTTTTACAGTGTAGCAACCATTAAGTTTGATTAGCAAACAAAACAATGTAATAATTAGTTTAAAAAAACAGACTGTTCAGAAAAATATTAAAAAATTAAAAAGGGTAATTTGGTTATTAGCCACTACTTAATTTTATTCTGTATTAGTAGAAACATCAGAAAAGTATATTTAACTGGCTGACTTCCATGTTGATTTAGAGGTTCACTCTAAAAGCATGGCTTGCATTAATTAGAAGTTATAATCAGTTATCACTACTACCACAAAATCTTTCATGCGCAGGATTGAAAAAAAACAAAACAAAGTTATTTGTAAGGTACAGAAACATCAAAATGTCTAATTTATGCAGTAAAAATAGTTACAGAAATCACTTATATGCATAATTTTGGTTGTTAGTATAGCTTGACAACATCTGTTAGAGTTGTAAGTACATTTGTTCAAATTAATCTGATCATACAGTTTTATTCTAAAATGCATGAAGACCAAAGTTTCTACAAGTCATTACAATAATTTAACTGTTCATAAACATAATCATACTAGTTAATAAAAGATCTTGTTATTGCACATTTTTGTATTGGGTTTCTAGTAACCAACATATTAAATCCTCAAATTGTTTAATCTGTGAGTAGTTTAGAAAAAATGTGTTTTAAAAGTCAGTGTAAGGAAGGGGTGGACTCTATAATTAGTAATCTAATGAAAAGATGTTTTTCTTAATACTCACACCATGACTGCTTGTATCTGTAATGTTTACATAAAACACATGATTTCTTTCTTCTTCAGTGTTGTGAAACTATGTCAAAAAATGTTTATTTAATAGGTTTGGTTTGTCTATTTACTGTTAGCAGTTACACTGTGGAAAGTAGCATTTATGGTGCCACCTCTGCAAGGGGTACAGGTCATCAAGATGATATGAGTTATGGAAGATTTGATAATCTAGTATCAGCATCTGACATCCCATCAAGCTCTGATGACACTCTTGCCTCTTTCAGAAACATTGATCATTACTCTTCCCAAGAACCAAACTATAATAGATTTAGAAGTGGGACAGAACCACATGAGCTATCACAAAGTACAGATCCTTATTCAAGACCAAGAAATGCTGCTTATAGCACTACTAGAAATATTGACCCATATGGAACACAAAATGTTGATAACCCCTACAGTGTATCCCAAGGTTTTGATACTTACAATAGGATGCTTGCTGAGAAGGACTGTGGTGGTGGTGGTAGTCAAACAGTTCTTGCTAGTTATAATAGTACTAGCTATTCAGGAGGAAGGACTACCCCTCCAGATGTTCATGGTAGGATGCATTTAATATTTATTAATTTACAGTTGTTGAAGATGTTGCATTGATATGTGTTGAAATGTGCAGAGTGTATGAAACTGTTTTCCAGTTTCATCAGGGTTTTCTTTACTGTTTTAATCATGTATAATAAGTTATTGCTATTTTATTGTACCTTTGAGACTGGAAACTGTCTTATTTTAAAAGTTGTTTAATAAATAATTGTTTTTTAAAATAATTGAGTTTTTTTAAGAATTTGTATTTTGATTTACAATATTCTGATAAGATATTGTAAATATTAAGTCATATTTGCACTAGATAGAAAATTAGTTCAATATCACATTTGTTCATTTAAATATTTTAGTAACGAAAGAGTGAACATTCAAATTTAGTTATGGAGAAAAAAAGTAAGGATTTTTTTTGTGAGAGTTAAGACCATTTTACTAATTTATACAGAATTTATAACAGTTAATTTCAAAGTATTGAATGACATCATACTGATTTTCTAACACTGATGTACATTATACACAAAAATGTTTATTTGACTCTTAAAAGCAACTTTAATCTATTCATTAGGGAAAGGTTAAGGTATCTAGCAACTTATGATGTCTAATAAATTTTGTTTAAGAAGTTTTAAGAAACAAAATTCTATGGCTCCTTCCAGGAATTTCATTTTGAAGATTATTCACATATGGATGTAAATAGATTTACTAGTACTATATGTAAGAGAACTTCAAAATTTAAAATATCCTTTCTAGCATGTTGACATAAACTGCACAAAGTCAATTATACCAAAAAAAATCAGTCTCTCTGTTGGATATGATACCTGTAGAGGTAGAAAACTGTTTGTACATTAATGGCCCTCATGTTTCTGTAGCACTTGTACACGTCTTCCGTTTATTTCTTAAGATCCTTATGTACTTAAAACAAAAATAAAACAAGCATATAATGTTATAATGTGATGGTCAATCCCACAATTCTTTGCTGAAAGAGTAAGCTAAGAATTGGCAGTGGGTGGTAATCACTAGTTGCCTTCCATCTAGTGTTATACTGCTAAATTAGGTATGGTTAGCACTGATAGCCCTCATATAACTTTGCACAAAAATAAACAAGACAAATGGTAAGTTTGGCTTTCTATCTAAAAATTAATTTACACTTATGAAGAACATAATTATAATTCACTTTTTCTGGAATAAGAAAAAGTATATAAAGCACAATTCACCGTATTTTCAGATATGATAAAGCAAGGGTGCCTCTTCTTTAGTACAGTTAAAATTTTTCAATTTTTTTGTTGTATCTATAAATATCTGAACTATATAATTTTTTATAATAAAGGAGTCTAATAGGCATTATTTGGTCCTTATGGATTTTGTATCTCAGATTTGTGATGTTTTATCCCATTTACCTATTTCTTATTCACCTTGTTCTTTTTATTGCATGAACCATCTTCCCAACCCATTTAGATTTAACCCTTTTACCTTGATATTCAGGTTCACACTGATCAAATTGTCTTGCAGTTAATTGAGGGGATTAATGTTTCATCTTGCAAGGACTTCTCATCAATTGACACCTTATTACCATTATGTTGACTATCAATTTTTATATCAGCAGTTGTTAGTTTTATTATCTATTGGGGGTGGCTCATGAATCAAATGTCAGTCTTATCCATGACTGCATCTTACCCTTACCAACCTTTTGTGGTATCTTTCTTCCATACAACTTTTATATGAGGCTTCCAACCAAAATGCTGAAGGTTTTCTGCATATGCTTTTCTCTTCTGTGATTTAGTCTGCATAGTCTTTGGCTCTGGCATTACATATGTGGTTTCTTTCTTGTTGGGACTGCTGAGATGGTTGACCATGGAGGCACCCTTGTAAATGTGCTCCAACAATAACCATTAAATTACAGAGTATGGAAGTGGTTTTTGTGTGGGTGTAGAAAAGGTACTATCCTCTTATTTGTGATAATCAATACACCAGAGTGAGATGTCAGAATGCAGTTCACATCTTCAGTTGGAAGCTCTAGTCCTACTCGATGAGTAGATTTTGGATTTGAAGTGAACCAAACAACACAAGTTCTCACAATGGTTCAGGTTGTTTGTGTTCCTTCCTTCTTTCATCTGTTTTATGGGTCACAGTGGTGGTACATGGCATTGTTATAGTTTTGTTTTTAATTATCCCTCATTCTCTTCTTAAGCCAGTACCATAGTTTAGGTAATTGAATCTATGCAGTTGATGCCCTTTCCATATCATATGTTAAGTTCCAGAACTAATCTACATGTCATTGGAATTGGAGTGGTTCTTAGGTTTGAGGTGAAGACAATATGATCCTCATTCTACCTTTGTACATATGTTGACAACATATGAGAAGATTTTGTGTATATTTAACTTGCAGAGTACAGTCCTCTGCACTCAGGTGTACATTCTTGTTTACCCATTTTTATCATTATAGGATTGAGTTACAATATCTTCTTCTGGTTCAGATAACTTCCTTACCACATTTTCTCTCAAATATGCTCTTTTTATTTTCTGGCCTTATCTTATATATTTCAATCATGGGTAATAAGTATACTTGGTTAATAAATTAAATGGTTTCCCTCTTTGGATCTGAATCTCATTTTCAGAGGAGGATACTTTTGTTCCCTAATATTGGTTTCTCCCTTCTCAGTGTGTTATTCTAGCTGATCTTTTTGAGAGGAGGTAAGTACTGTATTAAAAGCTATCATTTTTCTATACTGAAAATGTATTTTTGATAAGTACTCATCCCCATTTTTCTCTGTTGCTGAAATATTCTGCTAAACTTTGAAGCGATAGTTCAGTAGAAGGGTTCACATGCATCATGGTAGCATGCAATGCTCCTGTTGGTGAAGATGTATGATGATTGGCTTGAAAGACATGTTGGAATTTTGCAATTCCAATAGGGGGAGCAGAAAGCTTGGGAAATGGTTAAAAGAAAAGTTCACATGGAGAGATCAGCACTGAATGAATATAGTTAATCTTGTAAGAGGAGGTAAGTTCCTATTGAAAATACATTTGCATTATAGGAGAATTATAACTTTTGTTTGTGCATATAATGCGTTTTGGAATATTCTTTGTTTTTTTCAACACCAAAAGAAATCTTTGATGCATTTTGGCGACAAGCTGTTGCTTATCTTCTCTGCTTATGACATAATTTCAAGAGGCAATATTTATTTTAATTGATTTATGTTTTGTTTTCCAGTAAGATTTTTTAATATGATATTAAGTTGTCATCCACAAATCCTTTAATCATCTTACTATGGGCAGGTCAAAGTGTACATGTTATGGTTTTTTAACAGTTACATTCAAAATATAATAAAACTTTTCCATTATTGTGTATGAATAGGCATATCATTAAATGAAAGTTATGGAGATTATGCAAAATAAAATTGGAATATTTTCATTTCAAGAAAAGTATTTTTTAATCTTGACATGAAAATCATTTTGCACTTACAGCAATGAACACTCGGAGTAGGAGTACGTATATTCTCAGACAGTTTGTTTTTATTAAAACTACTTAACTAATCTGAATTTTTGCATATAAAATAATTGTAATGTTTACAGAAAACGTTTTAGTACTATATGGAAACTGATGGTTGCAATGGCATCATGAGATCAGTTAATGAGTAATTAACTTGTCTTAATGGCTTGGAGCATTTGAATTCACCGTCTGCAAACAATTTGTTTTTGTTTTTTTTAGTGTTAATTTAACCATTTATGATACATAAGGAAACACAGCCCCTGAGTGTCATGCAAGCTTATATCATTACAGATGTGAAATGGTACACTTCAATGTTGTTGTTGTTTAGAATGGTAATATTTTTTTCTGGTACAACATTTCATTTTGATGAATAGACTTTTTTGTATTGATGACCACAAAATTCTTCACAAAGAAAAGAATGTTTTGTTTTGTTTTTAAGCAAAAGCTATTGGATGAACTTTTCATTAGGAATAGATTTAGTTTATTGTATGTTTGCAAACAAATTACTTGAAACAACAATAACAAAAGCAAAAAAAAGTTGCAACTTTTTATGTGATTTAGGACATTTGCTGGTGGCTAATTCCTAATGATGTTTTCATTGTTTTTAATACTTAGCTTGAGTTTACATTGTTTTTGTTTAAAGTTTCAGAATTGCTTTTTTTTTAAATCAGCTAAGAATATGTAGGGATAATGATCATGATAGTTTATTGTGAATTACTGTAGACAGTAATTAAGCTAACAATACAAAATGTTTATTATAAAAGTATTATAATAATAATAGTAAAGAACAAAATTAAAATCTGATATTTAATATGTTAAATAAGTGTCTGCATCACTCTTATAGCATGCATACAGTCCTAGAGCAAATTACAGCAGCAAATTGTTAAGAAAATCCTTGAAATTATGGTGCAAGTACACTAACCCATTTCTAGCCTTCAAATTTACAGAAATGTATGTTTATGATCCTGTTAATGAAAAACACTAAAATGGTCAATATTTTCAAAGAAAGAAGATGCTTTATGAAGTTGTTTGTTAACTTTTATTGCAATAAAAAGACAGATAATATGATGTATGTGCCTTTATAATACTCTGTATGAAATATTGATTAAATAGCTCAAAGGTAAGCAGCTTGTGCTGTATTCTTTGTCTAAGATACAATACTTTTGTTTATGATAATCTTATGTAATGGTATTTCAAAAATCACTTTTTTGTATTTTAATTTGAAAATGTGACGTGTTTATTACCACTGATTATAAATTATTTCTATATCATATTGTATTACCACCTGTTTAATTTGTTAGTCATTTATCACCATTATTGCTCAGATGTTGACTGTTTGTTTTAATATTCATGATGTGATGAATTATGTTTTTTAGTTTACTGCATGTAACATTTTATTTCCCTGGAAGGTGGCTGGAGGAACAATCTCTTTCAACCACTTGCACAAGTATAGTTTTTGTGTCAATCAGTCGACACTAAAATGATCTCATACAAAGAGATGCTTAATATTGCATTTTTTACTTTTGCAATGTCAGTATAACATATTCTTATAGCTTTATTTATTGATATCAAACACTCTTTTTGCATTTCATTTATATTTTTTGTAATATTCAAGGGAGCATAACTCTTAGGTTCTGATATGGTGTTGAACAGTTTTGTAAAAATCGATATGTTAATAATAGAAAGGATATATTATGTTCATTATAACTATTTTAATTACTATAGTTGTGTTCTGCAAAAGTTGGTTTAAAACTTGTTTTAAGATCATATAAGATTTGTTTCTGTGATATTGTCTTAATGGTTTTCCTTAAAGGGTGTTTGTTTATTACATAAAATGCTAATATAGAAATTTCATGAATAGTAAATATAATGTACATTTTTGTTGTTTTTTACTTTTCAGTAAATGTATTGTTATATACAGTTAAAGTGATTCCATATTCAATATAAGTACCCAAAATGTTTTGATATTTTATGAATGTTTTATTCAAATTAGTAACGTAAAAGGTTGATAAGTATTATTCTATTAGTAAGTTTATTACGTATAATGATTTTGTTTTATTTGTTCTTACTTCACTGTATATTTCAATACAGATTTCTTGCATTAAATCAGGAGTTATGATGAAAAAAATTTTCCATACAAAAGAGAAAGATAGCTGTAAATGTTTTCAAATTATTGTTTGCATATAGAGAGACTTAAGATTGAGAATGCATAACTTCTTCATGGTTGCATCAACTTATCAAGACAGTGTATTTCACTTCTTTATGGTTAGCATGGCCTTGTTGCCAACACATCAGACTGTGAACCCAGTAGTTCAAGGTTTTCATCCTGTTGCCACAAAGTTGAGTTTTTCACTTTGGTACCATGGATACATTATAAGAGTATTTGACAAACACTACCATTATTATCAGTTCAAAACTATTAACAGCTAGTGCAAATAGCTCCTGTATCGCTTTGTACAAATACTTAAAATGAACAAACTGTTGGACATTGCATTTTTAAGTGTTTTTCTCAACACGTGTAATATATGTACTGAGATGTTTGATACATAACTCAGTTTTTGTAGAGTTGATATTGTATATCCTGTACATTCATTTATGTTAAGTTGCTGTTGAATGGTACTTGAATGAAAGAAGAGGAATCACTAACATGTTTGTCTGTTTGAGTATATGGAATGTACCTCTTGTATTTTGAACTAATTGATATTTGTAAATATTGGAATATGTTGCTTTATTTGTGCATGTTATTTTTTTTTAATTATAAGTAAAGATTAATTTTTGAAAGCAGATAACTAGTATGATCATAAATAATTAAAGAATTGCAAAATGTTTTATTCAGAAGTTTAATATTTTCAGGTGGGTGGGGGTTAAACACACCTGGCAGTGGTTATGACCAGCAGTATGACTTAGGTAGGTTTATTTTATCATTTGCCACTTCTAATCACTGTACAGTGTTGTTTATTTTTAATAGCTGTTCATTTTGAAAAGTAATAATAGAAAGAGAATAGTATTTTATTAACACACATTTCAGTTGTGTATGGCTTAAATGTTGTATTAACTAATATTTACTCATAAATATAGCTCAAATTTAAGGATAAAATTGACAGAATCATTACTGTATAAAAATAGTAAATAGCTGAAATGACCACTGGCAAAAAAAAATCATAAAGCTTCATATTAAGGTTTGATACAATGCATATTTGTTTGAAAACTAATGTTTACAATGACTTGTGACAAAGCTTGTAATAGTCTAATGTCATATTCAGACACTTGAGTATGAGAGATTGTCAGTGCAAGATGTGCCATTTTGGGTGGCTTCTCTCATTTTACTACATATGACTAAATGTTTTTTCATCGGCAAATTTTGACATCATTTTGACCTTGGAAACTTACTCAGGTTAATGTGATTTCTAAAAATTCATGGAAAGTTATTTAAAACAACCATAGTTTATCTTAAATATAAAAAGAGAAACCAACAGTAAATATTTTAAACTGTATATGCTTTGTTTGTCAGTTTTTAATAATATAATAACCACCATGTGGATAAATAACGGAAATTTTTTCATAAAGTAGTAATATAGCATTTTGTCTATGAAAATGTTGATGCTTGCTTGTACATATAATAGGTCTTTAACAATGATTGTTTGATTTGTATCGTATGGCAACATTTTAATATTCATTCAAAGTACATAATATATGTATGGGGATATACATAAGTACATGCAGTTTATTTTATCTGTGAAACTTAGTTCTTGTGTAACAAGAATGTTGTAAAAGCCATAAAAATCTTTCAAAGGTAAAAGTACATCTAATTAAATATGTTAACTGTTTAGTTTTGCTTTTGTTTCTTTTACTGTGGGAGAAAGAGCAAGGAAGAAAAGGTCGTCTCTTTAAGAACTCGTGCAACAAATGTCTTTCATTCATAGTTATTTTATTATTGTGTCCTTTTCCATATACTGTCTTTGTTATTGGTAATAGTTTTCTCTCATATCACCACCTTATTTCTGTAGGTGCCAGCAAGGCCCCTAGTGATGATCGTTATGGTTATGGCAACTTCAGAGGGGCCTCCTCCTATGACAAAGCATGTGGTAATTATAATGATGCATCAGCTGGTTATGGGCCCCCACGTGCAGGAGGAGGGCCCTTTCCTCCGCGTCGATATTAAACAACATTGGATCATTCTCACTATACCAAAAGAAGTTCCAACATTTATATTGTCTACTCAAACTGTTGTGCATAGCTAAAAATAATAGAAAATGTAACTCAGTTTGCCAATATCTGTGACAGACTTTTCTGTCGTATGATTTTAATTCGAAATGGACATAAAAGACAAAATTTTTATTATCATTATTAAAAGTGATGACTTTAAATCTTAGTGAGTTGATTTAGACATGAAAGAAGTGTATATTTCTGAACGTGAGTAGAGTTGAATAAGTAAATGCATAGTTATCTTTGTTCATCTTAAAATTTTGATGTTTGTAATTATTGTGGCTTTCATCTCACATTTGTTTCAACATAAACCATATTTTGTCTGTAGATTTTGATTGTTTATGTAAAAAAATGACAGTTTTGGAATTGTTGAATTGCACTACATTTAGAAATCAGTGATTCAATTGAATAAATTCCCAGTAATGTTTATCATTCTCCAGATGGGGTTTTCTGTTTTGTGGTCTGTATAGCAGTAGCTTTGGGTGAATTCAGATCCGTGAATCAAGCTTAAATGAACCAGTTAAAAATATTTCTAAAGCCAAGATATCTCATGAAAGACAAATCAGTAAATGGTCGCTTACTGTGCTTTCCTAAAGAATTGCTGCCATTTACAGTTGACTTTGTGTAGAGTCATAATATTGGTTCTAATTACATCTGTGATGTTGAGCATAAAAAAAAAAATAAACTTCAGTGTAAATTAAAAGTAAATGCAAGAGAAAATGACTTCAACTAAATTTTAATCAACCTAACTGGCCATATTTTAGTGTAAAAAGTTATTGTTTGGATTTATTTTTTAAAAATTACAGTATGTTTAAGCATAAAACAAGAATATACATTTTAATTTGCTTCAATTGTTTGAATTAATTTTTCATTAATAAATTTCTGTTTATTTTTATTTCCATTATGACAGTGCATAATTGGCCCATTTTTCACAACACTGGCTAAATCTAGCTGTGAGTAAATTGCTTAAAGCATCAGAAAGTCAAAACATGTCATTCAAAAAATCTTTAATAGTTTATGTTAGTTATTTTTAATTGAAGAGGTCAGAAAGAAGGTCAGTTGTAAAAATATCATTTTTAATGCATTTGGAATCCATAGTGTGTATACTTCACATGTATGTACATTTTTCTTATTTTTTGATGTATTAGCATATTTGATGTTTGAGAATATGCTGTCAGAAATTAGATCATGGGTAGCTATTAGCAATATGACGATTTTGAATACAAATTCTGTAAACGTCTATATGCCAAAATCTATATAAATGCTTAGAGCACAAAGGCATGTTAAATAAAAGACACTCGTGAAATTGCATAGTGGTTTAGGTTGAACTTTGACCTGTCTGACCCTTCACTCCTAAGTTGATTTCATTCATACTTTAGAAATTGATACTGAGATATATTATGAGAACTTTAAGACAAAAGTGCTGTAATATCTTAGATCTTTGTAATCTTTCAATGTAGACAGACTTGTACCCTTAACTTGGCTCATGGATATTGGGTACTTGTGATGGAGAAATATATGACTACTATTCTTAGCCTGTTGCATAAGTACTAATGAATATGTGGCAAAATATGGATGAATACATTTTCTTTCAAGCTATCACCAGTTCGTAGCAATTCCCTTTGAAACCAGTTTCCATAGCTTAATGCTGGTCCTTCATTTATGTTATGCACATGCTACTTTTTATTACACTTTCAATTTTGAATTATAAGTATCCACATCTAAATGTTAAGAAAAATGTAGGAACTGATGTGCACAGTTATCCAAGTGTTTATTAAGATATCTGAAGGTTGATTAGCTAATGTGTACTTTTATTCAAATTCTGAGTTTGTAGCTGTGTTAGTAATGATGTCTGTGACAAAATGTGTTATTGATATATAAACATGGCTGTAAAGATGTGAAACTAAATTCTCTTTACATTTTGATATGTGCAAACTTATAAAGTTGATAAGCAGATATGATAGCATCTTACTGGTAATAAAATATTTTGTTGAATGTGGCATTTTGGGAAAATCTTGGAGTTAAATAACTATGAAGTGATCAAATCAACAGACAGTTAATAGTTTACTGTTTACACAAGTTATTCTTGTGATATTATTCCCATCTAGTGTTCTTACTTCAGTGCGAGGGGACAGTTTTTGACTTCTTGTTTTTTAGTGGTTTTTTGTTTTTAACATATGCAGTACTTTAGTAACTTGTGTGGATCTCTCAACTTTGTGAAATAAAATAAACAAGAACAATAATCTTGGATGAAACAGCAAAAGCATCTTACTGTGTCATAAGATCATTCTACTTGTGAGATATTTAATCATTGAGAAAAAGAAAAAGTTAATTTGAAATATCAAGAAGAAGCAAGTTCATTTTCTTTGTTTTGCAGTGGCTAAAGTTGTCACAAACAATTTAGCTTTCACTTAAACTAAACTAGTAAACTCCGTGCTCCACAACAGTCAGTAATTTTTAATAACTTGTAAAAGTGGTTATATAGGTATGAATAAAAAAAATATTAAACTATCAATTCTGCAAGAAAGTGACATGTATAATGTGTGTTTATTACAATATTTTGTTGATAAGATGATCAGTCAGCATGTTGTACTCTGATCCATTATGGGTATTTTTTCCTTTGGTGATTGGAAAACATGCTGGTAAGATTTCACAAAAGTTCATTCCATGTGCTAATATCAAAATATTTTTCTGGCATTATTTAGTGTTTGCTAGTATGTTGAAAAAAAATTATTTTTAACTTTGAAAGCATATAATGACTTTATAGTGTTATGTTTTTTAAATTTTTAAATCATTATAACTTTGGGTAGAAAATCAGATTTTGTATGAGATCTAAATTTGGGTTAAAAACTTGAGCTGTTGGCATGATTATATTTATTACAGGAAGAACTGAGAAGAATTAGGTTTTCACCAAAAAATACACTTTTACCATCTATTGAGTAGTATAGTCAGGTTAAACACTAAGTGTATTACTCTTGTGAGAAATGAATAGTTTGTTGCATGTTTTCTTTTGAAGAATCATGTACGTGTAGAATCGTTTTTCCTTATGTCTTTAGTTTTCCTGAAAGTAAAATATTCTGTTAGTTACTTTAAAGTAATAAATTAGCCTTTTAACATTGAAGTTAAGTAAACACTTCCTTCTCTGGTGTCTTCATTGTACATATGGCATTGTTTGAAGCAAAAATTAAGAAGGTTTTGCTGGTTTAATGCCTCCCATCAATTTGTCTTCAATATAACAAACTTTGCTTTTTATTTATTTCATCAGTTTTGCCAGGATATTAACTGAAAAGATTTTGAGTGAATTTAAATAATGATTAGAACTTTTACATGATTGTGTGTTGGATGACTGGAGTCACATACACATATAGCTGAGTGCTATATATATATGTCATTTCATAGACAGTGTTTCTAATTGTATAGAAATTCTCTAAGACATTGGTATTAGCTTAGAACATTTTGGATTATTGTTAGTGAAAGCTTTGCAAGTAAGTATGTCTTTCAGTTTCTACTGGGTTTTGTATGATGATGTTGTTGAAACCAGATCTTCTGATTGCTTAACAAATATGAGTGGCTAAATATATATATATATCCTTGAAACAGTATTCTGATATAGTGAATTTATTTGCTGCTACTGTTTGTCAAAGTCTCCTGAGTCGCACTTGTGGAACATCTCAGTAATGTAATAATTATAAATAGCTTTGAAGCTTGATCTTGATGTTGCATATTTTCAGTTTTGTTAAGTTGGCTGTTAATGACACCATCAAATTTGATAGCTATTGTATGGTGCGAGTTAGGGTGTAGAATACAAGTTTAATGCCTGATATGGAATACACAGCATTAACGAGTTTGCTATTTTCAGTAGTGACCACAGCATTTTCAGATATTATCAGTGAGTGTAAGCCTTATGTTTGAGTGTTTATTATTAAAGAATTCAACAAATTCCAAAAGAGAAGGGAGCCCATGATTTTATATTCCAAAAATGCTCTCATTATATCTGTACTTCCTAGTTGGTTCAAGATTAATTTCAAAATTCCACTGACCAAGAACTGATGATTCAAAAAAATGTTTTAAAATAGAGACCAAAATGATATCAACACTGTTGTCCATTGCAATTCCTTTGGTTTGTTTATAGAGAACTAAAATTAATTTAAAATGACTTGTTGAGAACTAATCTGAGAGAAGTTTGAGTTCTTTGGGGCTATTATTGGTAATGAAAGGGCACATATAAACATCAAGAGTAAATTGGATAGTGTTTTAATTCATTTGTAAACTATCTTTGCATAACCTGTTGAGAAAGTCATCAGTGCTGTTTAGGTGGGAAAAGATTTTGTTGAGGAAAGGGTGAAGTAGCTTTCAAAGTATCCAAGATACTGATGCCAATGGAGATCACAGGTTTTGGAAGTGTCAGATTTATGATCTTTGGGTAATCCAGTTTAGGGAGTTTGATTGAGGTAGTCTAAGTTTGGCTAGAAATTGAATAGGTAGTTATTTTACTTTCAAAGTTCTTCAAATTGTCTAATATCTTTTTGTTGTTGTTGAATGACTCTTAACTAGATTTATCCTCAAGATGAACCTTAAACTGTTAGCTCACTTTCATGGTTATTTGTTTTTTAAAAAACAAAACAAAACACATTGATGGGTTACTGGTAGTTTTCATATTTTCATTATAATCTACATATTCATTTTTCTTTCATCCAGTTTCATCATTCAAAAACAAAAGGTGTATTAAATAACAGAATTCTAACCATCCATACATGAAAACAAAATCATGTCCAATCAAACAAATTACTTGTAAGTGTAGAAGTTGTTTCTTTCTTGTAATATTTAGAGAGTTTATGCATGCTATATTTTATAAATCATTTCATATATTTTTACATCAGCATGATCATTAAGTAGCCTTACTTTTACTCAACTGGTGTACGGGTACCACAAAGTTTTCTTGGTAGTGAAATGTCTTGTTTTATAATATCAAGTCATTATTTACAATATTTTACTTGCTCTCAATGAAATTGCACGTCATCCATCTCCCTTTTTTTTTAATTGAGCTAATTGTTTTAATCATTAGTTGTCTTTCAAAATTATAATTGATAATTGCTTATTAAACATTAATTATTTGCTACTAATGTTTTAGTCATGGCCTAATATTTATGCATCAGAAAACTGTGGATCTACATGTATTACTAGTGTGCTAGAATGGCCCATTGCATTTCTCCAAGAGAGCTGGACTAAGGAAGCTATAGACTGCTTAATGAGGAAGCTAAAAACAAGCTTTGCAGAACATGGCATGTGTTGACTTTATTTTGTTGAAAATGTAGCTCTATATAGCATGTGCCTGTTCTGTTGGAAAGGTTGCCACTGCCTTTGGCAAATGAATATTAATGCAATCATTCTTGTAAATTTAAAACTGCCTTAAAATTACCACTAAAATAACAGTGTTATTTTTCTGACAAACGTTATAAAATGTGGAATGGGCATTAAAATATCTTGTTATATTAAGTAACATTAAAACTTGCTGCACAATATTGAACAAGTACACAATACAAGAGCCAAAAAGAGTGGTTAGTGTAACACAAGATGTAAGTGTAATTCTAAAGGTAAAACATTTAATTCTGAACTAGAGAATAAAAAAACTAGTAGCAAGTATTTTGGAAGAAGCAATGTTATCTGTAATTACTGTCATTTGTGGTATTTCCTTTTGAAGGGTGTACACAAACCATATTCACTGATAATCCAAACAGTATTACTTTTCCAAGAAATCTACACTGAAGTCAGTTCAACAGAGCATTCATTGAGGCTTAAAAGTAAGATCATCTGAACTGGAGCAAGATGCTGCAAGGATCACATGGATGGGAAAGCCTTCAGAGAAAATCTGACAGATAATGTATTGACATATGAAATAGTGGGGCTGATATGAGAAATAATATGAAGCAGTCTACAATTTTGTTAAAAGCATAAAATCTGGCAGGATGCTAGATAAATATATACTAAACATTTCCAAGGAAGGAGCCAAATTGAAATAACTGTCACAGTGGCCAACTTGAATTTTGCAAAGGCCATCATTGATAACCAACATATCTAACATATGCAGTGCTAAGCCACAAAGGAGAAGGATTTCAGTGGCTATACCCACTTATATTGGGAGTTTTGTCAGGACTTCATTGAACAGAATTTTTTTTTTTTCTGAGAAAAGATTGGTCCACATAACTGATTCTAGTTTGTGCTATTCACATGGATACATATATTTGTAAGTACACTTTCCAGTTAAGAGATGAATTTATGTAACAAATGGTCTCTTAGATATTTTATGATCCTATAGCTGATCAGGAGAATGTTTATATGGGTACAAAGCATCTGCTCATCAGTGGAGAAAAAAGTATTGAGGAATTTATCCTATTCAGAAGTCTGCTAAAATACACAAAGATGGCTGCTAATTATGTCACTCATTTTGATTAGCTATCAAGTAAGCATCTTTCAGCAACTGGAGATGGTGGGAAAGTAACAAATGGTGATGATATCCACTGAAGTCTCTGCAACCATAAGCCAAATGCACCCCATTGAGAACTACTGAAATGTGATTTTAAGAAGGGGTGCCAGTGGAACTGTTAATTCTGTTAGAAATGGATGTTTTAGGTACATTGGTTCTTGTTAGCAGCCATAATAAATTTACTTAATCTTTGGTTCATCCTTGAAATTGTTAATTATGTATCTTGTCAACCTTTTTTACATTTATCATTAAAAAGAAAGTGCAAAATGGTTTCAGAAATCTGTACCAGTAAAAAAGAGTGAAGTTCAACAAAGTGGTACTGGATGTTTGAAGGGGGAAATGCATTCATAAACAGCAGCAAATATCAATATTATGATAATTTGCACAAAACTTGTTTACATCAATTTATATAATCTTTGTTAATCTAACAAATTTTTTTTTCACAATTCTGTTTTAATGGCCGATTACACTTCTGTACACTTTCAGCTTGATAATGTAAACATGGAACTTTATTATAATACTACTCTAGGTGAAGTGTTGACTAACAGAGAAAACAAGTTTCACAATTTTTGCCTTGTTCTTCAGAAGAGGATTGTTTATATATTTTGAAAACAGAATATTATGCAGATTTTTTTTTGGTGTGTACTGTGACAGACATATGTGTCAGTTTTTGGTCTTTTTCATGTAGGGTTTGGAATTATGATTCATTAATCTTGTCACTTATTTCAAGATGACACTGAATATTTGCACTTATGTAAAAATATAGTTGTTTCAAAGGGTTTTAAATTTTCCTTGACACCAATGAAACTCTTGTGTGAATTTCATGTGAAGATTTGTGTTATAATACTTGTCTAAAAGTCAGGTATTCAATCTGACTAGATTGATTTCTCAAGCAAAATGGATTATGTGAGCTGTTTGTATTAGGACTTGTTCTAACCCAATGTAATATTTACTTCATTCAAATATTCTTGTGGAATCATTTAACTGCGTAAATAACAAATAAGGGCATTTAAACAAAGAATTGTGAGATTGCAAATATGGCCTGTTGCCGTGTGAACAGAAGAGTTTGATTAAGCAAGCTATATATTGCTTAATGAGGAAATCGGAAACAAGCTATGCAGAGACAAGAAGTTTCCAGATGTGAGGTGTTGATTTCAGTTAGTTAAAATGTACCAATATATAGTGTGTGCTTCATATGTCAAAATGTTACTAGTTCTCTCTTCTCTGGTGTTTATAAATAATTACCTAATTTTTCATGTTAATTTTAAAATATTTCAAAAATTACCACTTAAAGACATTTAATGCTCTGATGAGACCAAGCCAAATGCATACCTTTCCATGAGGATTTTTGTGAGTGGTGAGGGGAACCTCCAGAGTAGATTTTGTTCTGTTAGTTTACCTCCCTTGTACCCATATGTTTGCCATGTGTGGCAACCTGTGAAAGGGAGAAGAGGATTTTGGTGGATGAGAGGACCAATCCTAACTTTGGCTGTGAATTCCCGTAGATGGGTAGCTCCTCAGGATCATTTGGCTGGTCCATTTGGGATAGGGTCAACCAAGTACCACTGTTGGATGTTCTTAATGGGTGTTGTGGATGTTGTATCATATACTGGTGTTTTGGTGTAGTGCTCACAAAACCATGGCATTGCTGCAGCATCCTTGTTTGGCACTGTAATGCATCCTCTCAGAGGACTCCATGGTGAGTGGGGTCACTGACACCAAAACTTTCTTTCTTTACTGTGGATCTTCCTAATCAAATTAAAAAAAACAGACCATAAATAATGACCATGTCTTGAAGATTCTTAACAGCAATCTTCTATAACTGTACCTTATTTTCTGATATTACATTCTTTATAAGACAAATCTTTAGGACAAATGTTTCCCATTAATTCAGGAAAGACTTGCTGGCTCTCTTAAGTCTGTCAGAAAGCTTCGTTCTAGTGATATATTGGTGGAAACATTCAATCCTAAACACAGTGCACTCCTCTTGCATTCAAAGGCAATCGAGGATGTACACAATGAGGTTACTCCCCATGCTACTTTAAATTTGTGTCAAGGAGTTATTGTTGAGATGATTTGAAGAACATTTGTGAGTCAAGTTCTCACTGGTTTCTCCATTTAAGGAGTTTCTGCAGTGAGGCATATCTCCACTTGCAAAGATAGAATTATGATGCTGATCATTGTCTTTACTTTGACATTTACATCCCTGCAACCATCATGGCAGGTTATCTTAATTGCAAGGTATGGTCATATATTCCAAATCCTCTCTGATATTTCCAGTGTCAGCATTTTGGTCACTCGAAGACATTATGTCATGGTTTCTTGGTGTTTGCTCATTGTGGTTGCATGGACCACAATGCCTATGTGTGTGAAACAGACCCTCATTGTATTATTTGTAATGGTTCTCACCCATTCTACTTTCATTCTTGCTTTAAGTGATTGGAAGAAAAAGATGTGCTGCATTTGAAAATGATTCAAAATATTGCTTACCCTGAGTGCCTCTGAAAGAGAGATTTTCAAACCATATGAAAAGTTTTTTGATCTCTATGGTTAAAAAAGTTGATGAATCAATGTCAATACCAATTACTGTTCCTAACATTCATTCCAGCAAACCTCAAGACCCCCATCCTTTGGTTCTGGGTACAAGCATTTCCTCAGGTACATCTTCATCTCCTGCCCCATGATTGAAAACGATTATTCCTTTGTGTTCTCAGTCTCTGGAATCTTCTTCCAACAACAACAGACCTGTCTAACTGACCCAAGGGCAGGATCCATAGAGGTCAACAGACTTTTCTCGAATAAAGAAAAATGACGTCAAAAACAGAATGGCTCGCACATAAATAAAAGTGGCCATCTTGATACAGTGGAACTTGAGGTTTACATTCTAATCTGGATGACATTAAAGCACTGATTGCTTCCTACTATTCTGTATGTCTTTTCCTTACAGGAAACATTTCTGAAATCTGCCAATGCAGTCACCTCTTGGCAGTTTTCTTTGTATAGAAATGACAGGTTGTGTGATGGATGAGTGCATGAAGTGGTGGCAATATTGGTTGATCAACATATGCTTATCCTATCTTTGCCACTCAATATGTCCTTAGAGGCTGTAGCTATCCATGTTTCCTTGGGTCATACCATTACTGTTTGTTCTCTCTACCTGTTTCCTGAAGAGAACTATGATCAATCAAACCTTAATGCTCTCAATGAACAGTTGCTGTCTCCCTTTTCAATTATGAGGGGACTTTAATAGACATCATCCCCTCTAGGGAAGTGTTGATATTGATGGTAGGGTTTATTTTCTTTTCAATACTGGTTTGTATGCTTATTTTCATACCTAGTGAGTTCTTTACTGCTGTTGATCTCTCAATTTACTCCCCTTCATTATTTGCCCATTTTTCATGGAGGGTTGACAGTAACCCATGAAGGAGTGATCATTTTCCTTTCATTTTGTGAGAGGCTGGCTGTGAATGATATCACCCAACCTGCATGCCCTGGTGGAAGCTGGATCATGCCAATGTTTTTGCAGAAATTGATCCTGCCATCATCTGTAAGCCATCAATAGATGACTGCATGGCAGCAGTGACTGACTGTATTATACAGGCAGCTGCTTGGCATATTCCTAAAACCCCAACATGTTTTCCATGTTGATGGCACAGAAAGCTTAAAAATTGGCCTGAATTGGGTCTGTCCTTTGATAACATTGCTGTATCCACTGGTCAGCCTTATCACATGATGGCTTATTACAATACCCAAATATGACCTTTCTTTAAGTCATCTGAAAAAATCAGACAATCCTGATTGGAACTATCACCTGTTATTTGCTGAACATCTTTCAAACCAATCTTTCACTCACATTTATACAGATAGTTTGAAATCAGGTGACTGTGTGAGCTTTGCTACGTGGTTTGTTGTGGTTCGATGGTTGTGCACAGAATCACCTTTAAAGTTTCTGTGTTCACTGCTGAATTGCACTATTTATATTGACTCACTTAGTTTTCTACTGGCCCTGGAATTGCTTAATGTAATTCTCACCCTATTCTTGCTGATATTGAAAACCAACTTGCCCATTTCTCTTTAACATCTACTTCCATCCAGTTTTTCTGGATATCAGGCCATGTTGGTATGAGCTCGTTGACATCACAGCTAAAGACTATCTGCTCTGGTGCTATCATTGGTGTGTCTGTTCCATACACGGACTATGGCCCTGTATTCAAGGCTTGGCTTCGTGCGAGTTTGTAACCAACTTGAAGTGAGCAATGTGAAAATAAGCTTTTTCAGATAAAGCCCTCTGTTGGACTTTGGTCATTTCATTTCCATAAGGATTGGAAAGAAAAAAGTTGTCCTAACTAAACTTTAAACTATGCATTAGTCACAGTTTTTAACTCATCATTTTCTTTTGTCTGGGACTGATGCACCAATGTGTGACACTCGGGTCACAACACTCCACATTACAACTCTGAATGATGACACCATTTTAGACATGTTTTGTCCACAGATTTACCCCTGATGCTGGACAGTGTCATTGGAGATAGTGACACTGTCCACCTCACATTAGCCTTTTAAGTTTTTTATTCAAAAACTGGCCTTTGCTTTGTTTTGACATGATTCCCTTTTACGAATCTAATTTATTTTACTTAAATTTTTTACTGGTTGTTTGGTGCAGATAGCCTAGTTGCATGTGCCATAAAAATGCCAAACAGCCAACCGAGTTCATACTGACTGAGCTAAAATAGTTTTTTTGAAATGTGAAGCACATGTTGCAGCCAAATGTGAAGAATCAAAATAGGTTTAAGTAGCAGGACAAATCTCAGAAAATGATATTATAAAAGTAAGAAAGTGGTTTTGAAGGTGTGATTCTTATTAATTTATGCACAAAATATATGTTTTTAGTTTAAGGCAAACCTTTTTAATGTGATTACCTTTGGAAATAGCATATAAATTCCATTAGTACTAAGAGAAAAATTGTTTTATTTTCAAAGAGATTTCTTGTAGGTATTCAGAAAAATCTTACCTTTATAAACAGTTTGTAAGATACAGATCTGTTTGTTATAGTTTGATTTTGTCAATGCTGAACTTTATGTTAAATAAACTTTACATGCATTATTGTCAAAACAAGAAGTTTATATGGGAACAAAGTTTTGAGGTTTTTACATGTCCTCTTTCATCCAAGTTTTTTTTGTGGGAGAAAAACATACAGCTTATTTTTTAATGATCATTTCAGATTCTTGAGGATGTATTATGTCAGTGAGGGGCTTCTGAGATGTTGAAGTTTAACAGTTTTTGAACTAACAAACTTTCTGGAGGTTTTTTTTTTTGACATAATTTCTAGTTTTATGTATTATTTTGACTGATTTTCAGTCAATTATGTGATGAAGATTTCTCATTATTTTTTTAACCATTTGTAACTTTTGTGTTCCATGTGTCTGCTACTAAATTTCTACCCATTTCACTCATATGAACTTGGTCACAAGACTGACATGGGACTATATAGACTCCTTATTTTTTACTTGGAGTTTTAGTTAATGTAGACTGTAAGAAATTCTTATTGGTATTGGGATATTTATAACCAACTTTTATATTTGTGGCTTCTGAGAATTTCTCTAGAGCTTTAATATTAGAACTGTAGTTGACACAAAATATTTTCTTCTAATTTTTATAGGTAGTTTGCTGGCTGTTGTTCTTTTGTCTTCTTTTCCTTATGATGAGCATTTTTGATAAAACCCATAGGATCTTGTAGCTGTTTCAAGATTATATAAATTTTTGTATTTTTTTTCTCAAGGTTCATATGAATGCATATTCTGTTGGCTCTTACATGTGGGTAAGTCATCATGGATGTTTTAACAGTTGTTTTGTTGTTGCATTGAGAAAAAGTGAATATAGTTTAAAGGGTTTGTTGGCTTTCTGCAGATTGAGAGGACAGGTTCTGTTATTTATCATATAATGAGAATATCTAAAAATGGTAGTAATATAGTTTTCTACTTTATCTTGGCAGTGTTGCAATGTTTGTTTGTACTCCAGAAAAAGGCTTAAATCATTTCTGTTCATGATGTTTTCATCATGAAACGAGTTATGTAATTTGTAATACATAGATTTATCTATGATGACAATTTGATCTGTTTTGTCAGACTTAGTTAATACAATATCCTTTTTTTAATAACTTCTTTTAAACAATGAGGAATCATGAAGTCATCATTGCTGTGATAAAAAATATGTGGTGGTTAGACCACCAGTTAAAATCTCAAATCATTATTACTGCCCTTGACTGATTTAAAAACATGTGATATCAAATGAAACCCAACATCAACAATTTGAAAAGAAAATAAGAACCATAGCCTAACATTATTTTTCTACATCAGAAAGAGGACAGACTTGCACTGTTCATATACGGTTTGGTTGCTCTATGTATTATACATTTTTTAGGCTTACCTCTTCTTATTTTAATTTTCCTGTGAAAATAGACTTTGCTATCTTGAATAATTGTTTTCTTTGTGATATAGAAGCACTACTTTGGCAATTCTACAAGGTTGCATTAGTTTCTTATTCAACATTTTCAGTCCAATCAGTTAAAATTCTTTTTTTGAGATTACCAAACAAATGCATGATATAAAGATTCCAAGCCAGGTAAGAATGAGATTATCAACAGTCCCTTTAAGCTATATTCACTTACTTTCATGCCATCATAAAACAGTTAAAATATTTATTATTGCTTCCATGTTTCTAAGAGCCTTCAGAATATATCATTATACAACTCTTAATGAAAAGATCAAAAGCTTTAATGCAGTCTTCAAACAGCTTCAATATCATATGAATTTTATCAAAAATGCACATCATGAGAAAAGGAAGACATTTTATAATAACAGCCATCAAACAGTGTCATCTTCATTGAAAAATAAGAATCAAATACTACAGTTCTAATACTGTGGCTCTGTTGAAATGTCTTAAAAACAACAATTTCAAAGTTGTTTATAATCATCCCATTTTCATCACATATTAGCTGGAAATCAGCCAAAATAATATAAAACTAGAAATGTGTCAAAAGTTCATTAGTTCAAATATTGCTAAATTTCAATATTTTGGAAGGTCACTTAAAGTAAGTCCATCACTGATGTCATGTGCTAGCTAAGGATTTGGAATAACCATTACAAAGTAAGCTGTATGTGTTTCTCTTGCAAGGAAAATTTGGACTGAAGAAGTCGTATGAAATTGTCAAAACTTTTTCTATATAAACATCTTGTTATGACATTAGAGAATGTAAATTATATTTTACATCATTTAATTATTTTGGATATTCAATTTATCACCAACAAATGGTGAAAAAGGAAAAAAACCAACTTCTAGTAAGTTCAGAACATTCCTTAGGGTCTGAATGATGCCCCAGTTAATTTGTTCAGAAGACTAATGTTTCTACTGATTTGTAGTAGTTTCCAGAATATATTGTTTGTTTTTAATATTTATAGGCTCAAATAAGAAATGAATATAATTGTTGAAAACTTAGTTATGGGCTAAATTAACATTATAATCCCATGATTACTTTTTGCCCAATTTATCTAGGAAACTATGATATATTTGTTTTTAAGGTAGTTAGTACCTTTGTTCATTGTCAATTGAAACATTTACAAAATTTTATGACTGCTCGGAAAGATTTCAATGCTAAATGTCTTTTCACCAAATGAAGTGATTCACTGTTTCTGGACTTCTTGAAGTACTCAGATATTTTGAAAATTTGCTACAGATAATGTAAAGATGTTAGAAACACACATGTGCTCATTTATAAAAGAAAAAAAAACTGTGGAGTTTTGGAGTTTGAACACCTAAATTTGAGCAGACAGATTCAAGTATGAAGTAGATATATTCATGTATGGAATGCATAATAATAGAGTGCCGCATATGTTTTATGTGAAATAAAACTTAATGCAAGATGACATTATTATGAGGATGTGAGGTTGACATTATGAGATACAAACTTATAAGGAGTTTACTCTTTTGCATCAGTACAAGTCAAGTTTTCATGGCATAAATTTTATGGGGTGGTCAAATATCTCTTATGGGATTCTTTATCAGTTTTCTTTAAGTGTCTTTTTTTTTTTCTTGTTATCCTGTCTCTGGAGTATGTGACCATTTAGCAACACATCATAATGCATCTCATGCATGTTCTTAGGAATTAAACTCGGAGAGAAATATTGTCCACTCCATGAGTTAAATTCCATTGGGATGATGTGGAGATATTTGCAACACCAATGCTGATACCATTCAAAACCATAAGCCTTTTTGCAAATATGGTTAATTCCAATGTGATGATTTAGAAACCTGTGAAATGCAAGTGATTATAACATTATTCATCTTTCAAGTATAGTTCTTTCCTGAACAAGAAAGGATATATTTCACATTCTTACTGTTTTTCATATTAATATTTAAATATTTTGTAGTTGGAGTTGAACTTTAAAATCATCTCTGAGAATCACCATAAGTCAGATGACCAGCTGTGAAGTTAGTAGTGATGTTTTGTGAGAGTAACACAATGTGCCTGCCATAAGTTTTAACTTGATGAAACCATGTGCATAGTGTTTGTGTTGGTATTCATTTCCCAGTCATATATGTGACATTTCTTATTGGTGGGATTGCAGTATGCCTTGGGGTTTGTAATGCTAATAAAATGAGGTAACAGTTACGTTGGTGTTGTGCTTTACCTGTGACCTTACTCTTGTTTTCTGCAGACATAAAAGTGAATTTTAGCCACTCTAAGCCTTTTAAGCCATATCTGTTTAGCTTCAAATCGACCAGTGATTCTTCATGTCAGTTATCCAGGAAACTATGCTGCAGTGGCACATCAGGGTTTAGTTAATTCCTATGCATGTGAAGCCTCAGTACACTGTTCTCTTTATTATGGATTTATTATAATTTATGTGTAAACATTAAATATTTTTATGCTTTTCATTACTATTAAATTATACATTGCGCAACATATTTTTTATCTGAAACCAAGGGTATTAGAAGCTATGCAGTCTGGTAGTTGCTCTTAATTTGTTTTGATATATCTCATTCAAATGAGAATAAATAATGTATTTATTAAGGACAGCATTTAAAAACTAGTTTCATAGCCTTCCATCAATCATATATTAAGTTGATGTTACTTTAAATTCATGTTACCCAAGTAGAAGAGATCACTTTTCACTCATTTTTGTTAATGCTATTTATACAAGTAATTTCCATTTTAATAGGCTACACCAACTACACATTCTTGATAATATATTGTTGGTAGGAAACCTTAACATTGAGGATACAGATAGATGTCCAGTAAAATAATCAGTGTGTCCTAACTAAGGATGCCCCTTATGTCTCCACTATATGTTGTCGTTAGAGTTATATTTGCTGAAAAGAAGTCGTCAACTCTACAACAAGTGTCTTGCACCTGTTTTTTAATCACTTGCCAATATCAACATGTCTTCACATACTGCTGATGACATTGTTGAACAGTAATATTACCAATAGAAAGGTCATTTGTAAAATGTTGGTGAATGAATATCCTTGCCATAATTACTATGGATGTGTAGCTCATTTGGTTTCTTTTCATGTATTGTGTGGAAGAGTTTGAAACATTTAAAGTACCAATTATGCTGCCAGTTTGATGCTGTCTTATGGAGGCTTAATTTTTTCTGTACAACAGGATATGTCTGTATATGAGCAACTAGAAGATAGCCCACTCACCAAAGATGATAATGCAGAGCCAAAGGAAAGACGATTACAATAATATAGGCAAGTTCTTGACTAAAACAGTAATGTTAATACCCATTCCAGCCATACTGAGATGCAATATAAACAAGTTCTTGCCCCAACTAGTAATGCAGTGTATCTGTTCAGTTCATCATATTTCCAGGAAAATGATTTGAGTAATGAAGGTGACTCATCATGTGATTGTGGTACAAACTAATTTCAAAAGTCATTATTTTTAATGTGATGTTTTATAACAGTTGACTAAGCTTATTGCAAAAAAAACCATTGATTTGTTAAACTATGTATGTAATTCCATTGGAAATTAACATGGTCAAAATTCCTTTTCTCTCCCATTTTACAACTTTGATGCTGTTATCCTTTTGCCTCATACTATATTCCAAACAGAATTGATCTATTTGGAGAAACTGGTGAAAGATGTTCATGATTGAAAAGATATATTGCAGTCTATCACAAATCCCAGTTGATAAATAAATAGCATAAAAGAACCTCTGGGTCAGCACAGTGGAAGCTTTGAAAACAGTAAAGAGGAGACGTAGTAATGGTAATAAAAACTGTAAGGAAAGTACAGAGTTTTAACTGCATCACTTTTCAAGTACATGAACAAGTCACAAGAACTTGTGGACTTTAAACAAAATTCAATGATTTCAAAGTGCCTTTTGAAGTGCACAAGTTTCAGTTATATGTATCTACAAAGAGAGACTTTGAAAACAATTTCTTTCAGGAGAGCTAATGACTGTTACAATATTGACCTTAACCTGGAAGATGAATAACTTGAAGGAATGAAGTATTCCACCAAACTGATCTAAGATATTTTTCTATTTTGGTTTTTACAGATAATTCATTACTCGCAACCTTTTCAAACCTAATCTGTTTTGAACTTTTTGTATTTGTTATTAAAAAAAAAAAAGCAGGCAAATACAACATCTTGAAAATGTTCACAGGTACAGTAAGTTTATTACTGTACAAAAATTTATGACTTAAGTATAAAAATGCTTGTGCTCAGTTTCTAAGTGATAAGTTAGGATTTTAGGATGACCTAGTAAAAGAAGTAAAATAAATGGAGTTTTTGCATTTATAAGAAGTATAAAATAAAGATTTTTGCTCATATATTTCACTGTAAATAATTGAGTAAAAATTTACATTACTCTAAGCAGTAAAGTATCCAGACCTGGTTTATGGTTGCTTAGTACCATCTAGTACACTTTATTCACTTATTTATTCTGTGCCTTTGAGTGGTCATTATTCTTCAGGTTTCAATGCAAAATTTCATTTGTCTTTTTTTTTTCTCTTTTTTTTTCTTTTTTTAAATATCTTAAATTATGAAAAGAAATTTAATCTTTTTTTCTGATCTTGTTTGGAAACTTATTGCATCGGGTCAAATTTTCTACCTGATACATGCTCGTTTGTAAAAGCAAACATTGTATACTTAGGGTTTTCTATTTCACATTAAGAGTATGGTTATGAAGATAAATATCTATTTGTTTCAAGTCATAAGTTTAAAACGTGGAATATGTATGAAAATATTGCATAGAACATTATAAATTTGTTAATATTTACAAATAATTTCATATGGCTTGGTTTCTTGCATCTAGCCAATTTGTGGTGCACTTGATGGTTTATGATGCTAAAGATCAAGGCTGAGTCACCTTTGGCTGCATGCTGTGGATATGTCTGAATAAACATTTATACCCACTGACTACAAGATTGAGGATTATCTCTCAGTGTGTGTACTTGAAATAGTTGTCAAACCTGTGAGTGTGCTGCCATCTGTGTTCTATGTTTTGAGACCTGGATTTTTATAAGCCTAATTACAAAACTGTCAACTTTGCAGAAAAACATGTAAAGATGGTGTATTTTTATCTTGGGTTTATGTTATCTAAATAATTTGTTTTATATTTGTAGTGATTTTTGGCCTCTTACTGATTTAGTTATGCTTATATTTGTGCCATTTACTGGAGAACATTTTTCTCAGTTTTTGTCTTTAAATTATGATTATTCACTATCCAATATGCTTTCTTTCTTATAACAAATTAAATTTTTTATGTAGAATGGTTTCCTATAATGTGATGGTCAATCCCACTATTCATTGGTAAAAGAGTAACCCATGAGTTGGCAGTAGGTGGTGATGACGACTAGCTGCCTTCTCTCTAGTTTTACACTGCAAAATAGGGATGGCTAGCACATGTAGCTCTCAGGAAGCTTTGCACAAAATTCAAAAACAAACAAACAAAGCTTTATATACCAGAAATCACACACACATACCATTCTTGATGCTGTAGAGCTTTCTTTAGTTTCCATGTAGAACTTCTCTTGCTTTAGTGCACATCTGAACTCTGATATATTGTAACAACTTGATAGCAGGTTACTGTGAGATTAGTGGTAGGAAGAATTAACTGGCCAAGTGTAGCATGCCTGGATTATGAATCTGAGGTTTCATGGTTTCTGATCCCTTGCAACAAATATTCCTCTATTAGCTTTTGCTTGCACTGTAACAGTTATATTCCAGTCTAGTCATAGAGAGATATTATTGACTTGCTGCTTTCCTCGGTTAATTCAAAATTAGGGATGGCTGTATGTATATTTGTACAGAATTATGAAATAAAAATGGTTTGATAAATTTGGATCATGTTAGTTTAAGAAATCACTGTGTATTGCATCTCTTCTTTATGTTACATGTTTTTTATTACATTATTTATTATAATGAGTTAATTCAGAAAGATGAGTATAATAGTTATAAAATGAACAAATTTGTTTATTTGGTGATGAGGTATTTCTTAAAAGTCTGTTATTTTTCTTTGTATCAACTTTTCTAAACCTTTTGGAACCTCAGGTATTTGACACAGGAGTTAAAACCTACATATGCAGTTGAAGACTTTAGGGCAGTCACAATTCTCTTGGCATGAAGTGTTTTATAATTTTGTATCTCATAGCCTATTGGTTGAGAATTGTTACTTTAGATGCAGTCATCATTTTTACAACTCCTTTAAGACCATGAGTTAGATCCTTTCAATGCAATAGTATTGATTTTTTGTTGTATTTAGCTACATTGTAGTTATATGTTTATTTGTATTACGAGTAATTTAGAATTTGCAAATACTGTACTACAAATAAGTATTATCAGACACCTGTAAGTGATGCTGTTATTATAAATCTGTCTAAACATTTGTACCAAAGTAGTTTGAGTTGCTTATTCTCACCACCTGTGCAGTTTGTTTATTTTCTCATTACATGTTTCTGAAACCTTTTTTTTTTAACAATGGAAGGACCCTTAAAATTATGTTACAGATATGTTCTTTGGAATTAATAAAAAACATATTTTTATTCTGATTCAACATCTCCTGAAAATTTCTCACAACACTTAAATTGTTTTTTGATTGAATATATAGAAAAGATGTGGATCTTAAATCTAGTTTAATGTATGCAGATAATAAGTAAGTAGTTTCATTGTGAATGTACTCTAATTTGCCAATTCAGATTTAAAGGGCATGACAAGACCTGAAGGTTAGGGTGTACAACATTATCTGTATGTTGCAGGTTCAAATCCACAGTACTTCAAACATACTTGTCCTTTTAGTCATGAGGGTGTTATAATGCAATGTCATTCTCACTATTCAAAGACAAAAGAGTAGCCTAACAGTTGGTGGTGGGTGGTTTTCACTAGCCATTTTCCCTCAAGTCTATTACTGTTAAATTAGAGTAGGCTAGCATAGATAGTTCTCAAGTATTTTTGTATAAAGTTAACAACAAACTAATCAGATGTAAAATCACAATACCCATTAACCATATCACTATAACTCATAATCTTTTGTCTGGATGTATTCAATGTCATATAATTGTAAATCTCATCATGGTGTAGGGTTAATCAGTGCAGATGTTTATTTTGCACTTTATACCATGAACAAAGTAAGAAGAAACACAGAAAAGAAAACAACAAAATCACAAAGTTACTGAGTGACTACCTTGATTGTAAAGGTAAATAATTTTTAGACGAGTTATATTACTGATTTTAAAAACAATTAATTACTATATTGTTCACTTGAATATGAAATTTATTCTTGTTATTGAAGTTAGTGTGTGTTAGATGTAATAAACAATTTGTGTTATTCCATTTATACAGATTAATTATTATATTGTGATTCATTATAGAGGGTTTAGTTCTATACAAAAGATGATGGTTTATATGATATGAACCTAAACTGAATAATAAGCGAGTGCCTTATTTCTGTCATAACATAAACTTTCTGTTCTACGAACCTGTACTCATTAAGAATGCATATGTGGAAAAACAAATGTGTGTCAAAGATTATCATTTAAGAACCACAAGATTTGTAAGTAAAATGTTTACAAGGTGGTATTGTGCAGCAAATAAAGAGGGTGCTGAATATACATGCAGCTTATAGACTAGTCTCACTCTGTTGTTATTTTTTCTTCTAATAAATAATAAGCTAAGGTTTGTTATAGAAGAACTATTCTGTTCAGGAAATAGTTAAAATGAACGTCTCTAATTTTTTTATAATTTTTTGTAAATAACTATTTTCTGAAATAAATGTAGATATTTATACGTATAGGTTAGGAATTTTCCAAGTTTAACCTGTAATAAATGCTTTTTGTGATAGTAATGGCATTATGCTTCTAACTGCATAGCTATGGAATTTGTTTTTAACTGTTTGTAGTTATATTGGTAATTTTAGACGTTTGTATTTTTAGGTTGGTTATTCTTATAATGAGGGTAAGTTTTTGATTTCATGAAAATTTGGATGCTTCTAAATCTTATAAATCTAAAGTTGTTTAATAGATTTAACAAATTGTTTAGAAGTGACTGAATTTTTTAATGTATTCTGTTGGGTTTTTGGAAATATCCTTTATGAATGGTATTTTTTATTACTCAAAAATTTCTTATGTCAATATGAAAATAAGTTTTGTATCATTCATGTAATAGGTTTATAAACTTCACAAATGAGCACATTGTAGTTATGTTCTTCCTCAGACAGGCTAATCTTTTAGTATTTACAACTGCAAATATTCTCAATAATGAACAAATATTTATTATCAATCACAAACTAAATGCATGCTTATTAGTGACAATAAATAATAATATTATGCTTCATATGCTTGACAGTTAATGACCTTTTTGTTACAGTCAACAAGTACTGTGTCATCAGCAGTTTTGTTGAGTCATGCAAACATCTTTATTTACTGGTTTTACACTAATCTACCATTACAGAGATTTGTGCTGCCATGGCTATTCTAGTTTACTTTGTAATAAAGAATAATAAACCTAAATCTTCATATTAATGGTTTAAATTTGCTTGAAATACATTTAAGAAGAGAGAAGAAAGATGCATGGTTATATGGAATTCAAATGTTCAAACTTATAACAAGGTAGAGGCAAATAGCTATTTCTGTTTTTGCTCTAGAAAGTTCTGCTTATCAAATGTTAGGTGTATTAACTCACACAAATTAGGTTGTGACAGTCATGCGTTTTGTACAGTTTGTCACATCGATTTTTCTATGTCGCATGGCGGGATGAATGATTGTTCCAGACATACACAATTGGCATCTCACTAACAAAAGGCTAAGGTGAAGACAAAAACTATGCAGATAACAACATTTATGAGTAAGAATTCAGAATATGAAACCATAAATGCATTAAAATTTATTTATTAAATACACAAAACACAGTCATAAACGAGCAATCTGTAGCAGTAATGGGCCTGACATGGCCTAGCTCGTTAAGGCGTGCACTTTGTAATTTGAGGGTCGCGGGTTCACGCCCGAGTCGTGCCAAACATGCTCACCCTCCCAGCCATGGGGGCATTATAATGTGACGGTCAATCTCACTTTTCGTTGGCAAAAGAGTAGCCAAAGAGTTGGCGATGGGTGGTGATGACTAGCTGCCTTCCCTCTGGTCTTACACTGCTAAATTAGGGACGGCTAGCACAGATAGCCCTCGAGTAGCTTTGTGCGAAATTCAAAAAACAAACAAATATAGCAGTAATAAATAATAATAGTTATAATAATAAACAGCTTATGAAACAATTTGTCACAGCTTTTGATAAGGAGTCTGCTGCCTTCAAGTACTTTCGAAACTTCCTCCCTAAGTTGTTTGAGACAAAGATCAAAACTGGTGTCTTCATTGGACCACAAATAAAGAAGGTCCTGAAGTGCAAAGAATTTCCAAAGAAACTCAGTAAAAAGGAAAAAAAAGCTTAGGGCAGCTTTGTCGCAGTGGTTCAGGGTTTCTTGGGTAATCACAAAGCTGATAATTATATGGAACTGGTTGAGGCTCTGGTGAAGAACTATGGCAAAATGGGCTGCAGTATGTCCCTGAAAGTCCATATCCTTGACGCTTATCTTGATATATTCAAGTATAACATGAGAACATACTCACAAGAGCAAGGCAAGTACTTTGAACACTGCTACCAAGGAGCATATGAGGAAAACATGAGGGGGCTGATACATGAAAGTGATTTGCGTTACAATTGCAAATTTCAAAAAAACTACTCACTTCTAAATATTTTTGTATAACTTTAGTATAAATACATGTAAATCTTAATTCATATGTTGTTTTGTTCAGATCTTATGTAAATGAAAATGTACAAAGTTTCCTGTTTGTACATAGAAAATAGGTTAATTTCTAAATTTCATTATCCAGGTCACAAAAGCAAAGTTTGAAGGGAATAATGGCCATTTTCTGTACTTTTACAACAAGGAATTAAGAAGTAACACGTACTATCCAGGAACAAATTTGTGTTACATAATGTTGTTATTTACTGAGAGTACTGTTGCTGTGAAGTAAGTATAATAATGTTTTGTTGAATATAACTTATATTGTGTTCAGATGTTGGTATCAAAACTTCATAAGGTTGCTTGAACTTGGCAATTTTAAACAAGTGATTGAAGTCTCTTCTGCATAATAGGCAGCACACGTAGTTTCCACTAGTATCTATTGATACTAAAATTTGTGAAGAACTTCGATATGATGATTGGATAAAAGCTCTGGAGCTAGTCTTTAATCAAAGACATGAAGTAAGTTTTCTGACATATATAATTTCATCAAGTTATTTGATGGAGAATACACATCATGTAATATTCCTGTTTCAAAAACCATAATCAAGTGAGGTTTTGAAAATTGTATGTGTTTATAACCTGTTGGAATTGGTTCTGGGAACTTAAATGCTGTTGATATGGAACATGTTGGTGTTTGAAATGAAATGGATTTGTTTCATAGCTTCTCCCAACTGCAGAAGAGTTTCTTTTATATAGGTTGAAAGATTGGTACTAAAAATGTAATGATTTTATCTAACGTGTTACTGTTTACACATAGCAGTTCAACAAAGTCAGCAACTATGGCATCCATGAGTTTTCAGGATTGTGTATCTTATGGAGGATGTAAAATAGTTATTCTACAGTTAGATTTTATACTTTTAGTGAGAGTTGTTTGACATCATTTAATAAATTACTTAAGGTCTCCTTTACAGATTTGATATTATTTGGAATTTAATGTAGTATTCACTCTTAGAGAGTTGTGATTTGTGCCTCTGCTATATATATATAAGCATTTATGTCATATGACTGTAATATCACCATTGCGTGAGGGTTTGATGACAATGTCAGCTGAATCTTTTAAGTTTTTTGAGTCCCCCACTCATTTACTATTCAAATTTATTTCATTGATATATTCTAAGTTTTATGATGATACTCTAAAACTAGAAATTTTCTAAAGGATTTAAGTTCGAGGAGAGAAAAATAGATTTAGATTTTGTTTCTTAAGGTTTATTTTGTTTTTTCTTTTTCTTTTCAGGTGATTGCTCACTGAGCTTTTGTGGTGAATTAGGCTGCTAGGTGGCAGAAAAACTTTGTAACATACCCCTTTGTATTATAGTCATCAGTAAAAGAATATGCAAAAACAAATTTAAGAC
The DNA here is from genome assembly GCA_011833715.1 of Carcinoscorpius rotundicauda. NCBI lineage: Eukaryota > Metazoa > Arthropoda > Merostomata > Xiphosura > Limulidae > Carcinoscorpius > Carcinoscorpius rotundicauda. The sequence continues at coordinate 16,574,773 of CM022403.1, forward strand.
CTGTGCTTACAAATGATACTTCAATATCTGCCATTGTAAGTTTAGGAGAGATGGTGATGAACTGAATGGAGAGATATCAACATGATGTATTTTCCTTGTGTTTTGTGGCTGGTTTGTGATGACAGTATCTGCATGGTAGGTGAGGTTTTTCAAACTTTTATTTAGTGTATTTCACAAACTAAAATAAAATTAACTTAAACTCACATTTCTGCATAGCTTCAAAATGTCTTGGCAATAAATAATGCAGTTCTTTGTTGGATTTCATCTGCCCAGCCAAAAACATTGGTTTTTATGTAAAGTAAGCAAGTGCTTGTGTCAGTAATTCATTTGAAGTTTTATTTTCTGTAAATCAACTTTGGCAAATTTTAAAAAGACCATCAACCACACAGAATGATTACTTGTAGGTATAATTAAGGTGTGCAAATGTTCATGTCACTTAAATTTGCATGCCACTAGTGATCTATTCTTAACACATGGGTGACCTTTCTTGGAAGGTTTCATCAAATTTGTATGAATAACATGTAAAAGTCATGATGTTTAACATCACAGTAGAGACTTCACATGCTGCTTGAACTTCCTGGATGTTGAGATCGCAATAGATACAACTTAATATTCTAGACACTTTTAAAGGGATTTCAAATGGAAAGTTAGTGTGTGGGATTTGAGGACAAGGTGTTATTAAACATGGGAGACATAACAGAAGTATGTTCTTTTTCAGACTAGTGAAAGGATCTGTAATATTTAAATAAACAGTTTAATTTTATCATACTCATTGTTTGCTTGCCACTTTATTTTTTGCAAATAATTTTTAAAGCCATTATGATAACTGTTCACCAAAGATCAACAAAATTGGTTTAAAGAGTAATGAAAGTGTTCCATTCTGATGGACAAATTATCCTAACTTTGCTTTTAGACACCCGTCTCCATGTATCTTCTAACTTTATGAATGTAAATTTACTGACCTTATTACATTCAGTTTCTCAGCAAGTCAGATAGGTCATCTTTATATGTAAAGCATCAGAGTGTTACTTTAACCAAAGAAAAAAAAACAAACCTGTATAACAAAATTTTGAACTTTGTAATAGTAGTTGTGTTATTCTTGAATACATTCTTTGTTGTATTCGTTTTAATATTATTGGTAAGTGCATTCATGATATATGTATATATCTGCGTATTTTTTTACCAAAACTATATTTGGGAATGACAGAATATTGACCCCCTGTTTGTTTGGGAAATCTAAGATGAAATATTTCTCATGCTATCACGACTTTTCTTGTATTTTATGTTATGCACTATGATGGTAGAAAAAAAAATGACTCTTGTCAGGGTAAGTATAGCTTTTTCATGTTTAGGTTTGCTCATGAATTCTTAAGTATTGTTGTTATTATCAGTTTTAAACCTTTTTATTTTTTTATTTGCTTGTTAAACAGATGACCAGAGAAGACACTGAGAGCTTTTAGGAACTTCTTTCTCCAGCAATGATGTTAGGTAGGATGAGAAGGATGTAAGTTTTTATTATATTTTATTTTGACATCATTTGAACTTATATTCCACATGTACTTTTTCTCTCATTTCTTGTACTTGGTAACATTTTTTAAACAGCTTTTGTATACTCGAGTTTATTCATTTTGTTATTATATTTTTTTGTTTTTGTAAATAAAGTTTTTTTCAAGACATTTTGTTTGGTATCACTTAACTGGGAAGTATAAGTTACAGAGCTGCAACATGACATCAGGCTACTACAATTTGATATGGTATCCTCAAGAAGGTTGCTTTGGACAGGTGATTTAACTGAGTAAGGTTGTTTCATTCCACAATGGACATTCTTGCATCAAACATATTAATGCACAACTTTTTCTATTTTAATTTGTTTTTAATTTGCTTATTGAGGATAATTTGCAGGAAAATTTTCTTTCATACTCTTGAATGAAATGTTTTTAAATCCAAAATCAATAGAGATTTTTGGTGCTGTCTTCAGTGGTGAGATTAAAAAAGTGTTAACAACTGGTTCTATATCACTTTACACACCCACATTTTTTGCAGTAAAAATAATAACAAAAATATTTTACTGAAATAATTTATTTAGCATGCTTTAAATATTTCCAAATTGTTACTTGACTGTCATCAGAAACTTTATTTCTTCCACGTTTGACCCTGTTGTCATCACCTGTGTTGTTTCTTAGCCATGTTTGAACTGATGAAGTGTGATCCCATGAATCCAATGGGAGGTCAATCAAATTAATTCTCATCAGGTTTGCCACATTTTCAACTGTAAGGCGACTTTTTTTTTCTGAATATATGATATTTGTACAGTTGTTTGAATCTCATGATTATGACAATTTCATAGGATATTTTCCACATAGTCATGGAAATCATTACTTCTGATTTTGTGATGAAAGAGCTTACTGAATTCATACAATTTTTCTTCAGCAGCTATTCAAGAGTTAACAACTTCATCAGTATTCCAAAAATCTGGTTCAAGTATGTTTACCAGTTTATTGTCATTTTCTTGTATTATTTTTTTATTTTAAGTTATCACAGTCCATCAATCATATTTTTACTACTGCTTCCTGTGTTTTTTTATTAGGAAGACTCTACATATCTTTGATTTTCAACAAACACAATATTCCTAAAGGCATCAGAAGCAATGGTTTCATCAATTTCCTTTTCAAAGGTTCCTTTACTCTCTTTGAGCATTTTAAATGCCTTAATAGTTTTTCAGCTTTTGCTAAATTTAAATTTATGGCTTGAAGGGTATTATAAAGTAAAGAAATTTCTTGTAATATATCTATCATTATTGCTAAATTCTTCATGAAGAATTTGTTGCAAAGATGGTTAGCCATTCCTCAATATTTTTGTCCTTGGAAAAATATTTGTATAACACTGGATAAGCATGCCATGCAGCAAGAGTTGATCTTAGGCTGCAAGTTGCCTATCTTGGTCCCAAAACTCTTCCAATCTTCAGAATTTCTAGTTCAATTTCTTCCAAAACGTTGAAGTTCCATTTGGTTTTTGTTTGATTGGTGAAAGGTCATGTAGGTTTTACCTATGAACATTTTGAAGTGATTCACTTATTTTATATCAATGATAGAATCATCTAAAATCAGTTGCAAGCAGTGATTTAAGCAATGCTAAATTATGATGGCCAGGAAAATCATTTAGAAGTTTAGTGCTCACCCCTGACTTGCAGCCAAGCATTACACTTGCACAATCTGTGTAGAATGTGACTAAATTATTTTTCAAATATCTACTATCAAATCCTGCTTCATCCAAACTTTTTAATAGAGATGTGTATGAAGTTTTAACATCCTGTTCTTTCAACTCAACCAAATCAAGAAAAATTATTGGCAACATATCACAATCTTCAACGTTTACAAAAATTTTGATCACTGGTTTATTATACATGTTTGAAGCTTCATCAGTGATGACACAGAGTTTTGAATTTTGTTCAATTGTTTTAGTAAATATTTCATTTTTAATTTCCTTTGCAATGTAATCAATTATTTCAACAGCAGTTTTTTGAGAATGGAGTCCCACTCCCATGTCCAACCCATTTTTTATTTGTAACTCAATCTCATCTTCTACACAAGGAAATGACCTGCTTTGTTTTGCTACAATGTAGGTTGTATTAAAAACTTTACATGTAAAGCTGACATATTTTTGGTTTACATATTTTATCTAGGCATTTAGTAATTGCATCATCTGCATGATCTTTCCTTTACATTGTACATATGTTGTGTGCTTATAATGAAAAATGTTCATTCATTTTTTTTCTAAGAGATGTTTGCTAGACGGTTTTACTCCTTTCAGATGCTTCAACACTGTAGCTTCTCTATTCCATTGATATGTGAATACCCTTCATGTTTATGGAATCAGATTTCATGAAATGATCACAACCAAGTTTCTTGAACTCTTTTCCTTGAACTCCTTGGCTTGCTTCACACTCCAGCAATCCAGAAGAGCAGTTGCTGGATCTTCATCATCTCTAGTTTGCAAAGTATTAAAAGCAGAAGTTTCATCACTTCTTAAAGTTGCTGAAGCTTGATGTTCAGTTGTATCTTGCTTCAAAGTTTCAGTTCTTGGGGTTTTTCTTACAAACTCCAGCATATCATGTTGCCTTTTCATTTTAGGAGCTGAAGTCTAAAATGCCAAAATTCCTCTATTCAAAAATAGATGTATTAATATGTATTAACTTTTTATTAAACTTTGTCTACAAGGGTTGAAAATATAGAATTATTTTTTAATTATTTTTATAAATTTTATATGAAAACTATTTGTTATAATCTTTTAATTTTTTGGCAGCATACAAACAAAGAAAATAAACTCATTGTTTAACTATTTTTAAAAATATTGTTTATAGTTGACTGTTCTGCTTACACAATGAATTTTACATAAGTATATATCAGCAAGCATTAATATAGTTTTACCAAGCCATACAATTATAACACAAATGTAGTACTATGGTGTTATGGTTTGTGCTTATATCTATTATTGGAATAGTTTTTTTTCAACGTGAGTAATAGCTTACTAAGCTTAATATCCAAATTCCGTATCCTGTCAGTATAAAAATATAAGCAAAGAAAGAATATTCCAAACAAAAACATGAGATGTATTTTATTCCCTTAGAGGGTCAGATGCTAGCACGTACCATGTTTAACATTTTTGTAACATGTATATTAAAAGAACTTCTCTGTGTCTAAATAAATTAAATGTTTAACCAGTGCAGTTGGGCTTTAAAAAGGTGATGGGCAGCAATATTAACCAACCAGTACTGAAAAGATTGTCAATGAAAATGTCAATCCAGGCTAAATTTCCAATCTTTGAACTTTTAATTTTGCTTTAGAATAGTGAAACGTACAAAATAACATTAAGCCTCACAGTTTAACATTAATAGTGTAGAAATCTACATAGACTACACCATTTTTCAAACTCACCTTCTTTTCTCAGTCTGCTCCAAGTATGATAGGTGACTGATACCAAATGTTCACACAGGAAAATGTAGACCTACATTAGTCTATGGCAATGCTCTTCATTCTTTATCTGAGATGGCTGATCTGTCACTTGTAGAGGCCCATACAAAACTGGACCCAAATGTTATCATACTAATTTACAGTTGTGTTACATCGTGTGACTTTATATACTAAGAATCCCCATAATGACATTTGATACATTGTACAAGTAGCATCAGAAGGCTAAGAGTTGGTAAGAACCAGTTTGACAAGTTTGTGAAATTTTAAAAACAGGTTCTTGTGAACTGGATGAATCTCACTACTGGCTATCTTCATAGATGTCTTATACAAATTGAGTTAAATAGGATTAAATCTGTGTGACCAAGCACATAATCTGAAAGCAGTTTTGAAGGTCTTTCCTTAAACCCACGTAATATGTATTGTAACTAATCATTTTTAATTGTTGTCCTTTATGAAACACATTTGTAAAAGGTAAATAATACTAATGTTATCATGTCTGCCCTTGGTAAATGAGTTGAAAGTTTTTTCTGTTTCACACATTAAATCATTTCAATCGATACTAAAAAGGATAATTTGAATTTAAAGTTTCAAATAAGATTGGAAAGATTCTGAATAAAGCAAACTTTGTTTCAAAGAGTTATAAGAAGGCTGCTACTCACCACATCACTAGAGCATATCCTTGGAGATGAGATTCATGAGCCTTTCAGCTACATGAATAAACTGTTCAAACCACTTTCCTTCAGCCCAGCAACAGCAGACGTGAGTTGATTTTCAAATTTAATAACTAAATTTTAATAGATCTGAAGCCTTTTAGTTATGAACTCCTGTTTTGATGTTTCAAGGTAAATAGACTTTTATATTGTGTAGATGATAAAAAATTTTGAACATAAACACTCATACATCTTGTCTGTTTTTGAACAAAACTCTTCCAACTTTGAGGATTTCTCAAAAGACAGATTCTGTTGACTTCTGCTTTTTGACTATGCTTTTGTCATGTGGAATAACAACACTTAACTAGCCTTTTGTATACGTCTCACTTCCAGATAATGCATTCAAACTCACATTCTGAGATTAAAAACCTGTTTTAATACCCTGATTACATGTGATAAAGTTATAAACTTGGCCATCTGATGAGGGCCTGCCCCTTTGTACAAGACAAAGTCCAAGGAGGTTAATCGATCTTTGATGAATAACACAGAGAAATGGTTTTAAATAGGAAAAAAGAAACTTTCCATCTAAATCTTCTCGACAGTCTAGGTGAAAATGACCACATTGCAGCATTTGAACTGTCGAAGTTCATGCTATCATTTAGATAGCATTGAGGCCATAATCGATTTTAAACATCTTGTGTGTATTTTCTTGGAGGAAACATTTATGAAACCTACTGATATTGTGAGTGTACATCAGTTTTCATGGAGGTAATATTGTTGTTTGATCATTGAACTCCCTCCTTGAATGTGCTACTCATTAAACTTTGGAAGCTGTTGGTATTCCCTTCTTCTATAGGAATACCACCTTTCTGTATTTTTTTATACTTTCCTCTAGGAGAAGAAATCGATCAAGTACCATTTATGATCTTATCCATTATCATTTTTTTCTTCCTCCTTTACCATGGTAGATTTAAGTAGACGGAAAATGCTTTATGGTATAAAGAACATTGATGAATAGGTTTATTCTGTGTGTTACATACACTCAGGACGCAACCTATATTCCATGTGTCAAGTCAGATCCTTACTGTCGTAGATTTGTCCCTTAAGAGATGGTCAATGAGTAATGAGACAATATTTACACGAACCTACAAATTTAAACTTCATGAAAGTTGTTTTGGTTTTAGTAACATGTATTTCATTAAAAAGCTATGCACATTTCAAAAATAGTACTTTTTTTTCTATTACGTAACGGCTCTTTAACAAATCGGAAAGGAAAACCTTAACTTGTATCAAATTATTATTTAGTTTTTTTGTTTTATTATCTTTGGGTTCCAGAGTGACTGATAAGACTTATGTCGTGATTGGTCTAGAGAAATCTATAGTCAGTGGTTGTGAACACTTTAAGCATTACAAAATGTGACCCGATTTCAATGAAAGTGATTCACTTATGTAAAAGAATATGGGACGTTTTGTGGAAAATCTGTACATAAGAAAGAAAAATTGAAATCACTTTCAGATTCAGCATGCTGGAGTACTGTTGAACACGTGAGCATTTAAAGATAAAATTATCGCAGGGCTGTGTTATTTTTACATCATTCTGAAGGTAGTTGGCCTTAGTCAACGCCATCCATTTCGGGTGTTTGAGTAGAAGTACGAAAAGGCCATTTAGCCCTCTATGTTTCTCTTCCCTAATTAAACTCGTCCAAGATAGACATCCAACTGTAGTGGGAATTGAAGGCTCACAGACAGAAAATTGTTTAAAATTGTTTTGTTAATAGGCTGTAGGTTTAACATCGGAGGGGATCTCAAGGACATACGTATGGTAGATTTTGTAGTCTTTTGTAAAGTCATTGACATAAATTTATTTCTAATGTTTTGACATAATAACTTATGCATTAACCCATTTTCCTTTCGAATGAAATTTGAACAGATGAAAATATCGAGAACGATTTTTAAAAGCTATGATCAGATTTAAATCATTTCATCGAGAATCTATTACCTAAAATGAATAATCAACAAGTTTTGTCTTTCGAGTAGTAAAGGATTTTAGTAATTCGAGATTCCAAGGAAATTTTTTTCTCACTTCTGTAATGCACTTTCTCATTCACAAACACGACTATCGACTTTCGTGATACGTGACTTTGTAGCCCAAAATAAACGCCAAAGATGAACCATGAAAACTATCTGAAGCGAAGGTGTAACATTTATTTATATTTCTGAATAAGTTAATTTACTGTAAGTTAATGCCAGAGAATATCATTGGAGCGTATTTATAAATAGTGTTAGCATAGAGTACCAGAAGAATATTAGTAACACAAAGTACTGATTATCAGTTATGACTGGCGTGAAGCACTATACCTATGGATCTTCTATTGATTGAGGATTAAAAACGAATTTATCCAACATGTTCAGTTGACTGAGGACTACTATTGAAGTTATCCATCATGTCTGAATATGATTTATTACCAGAAGGTAAGCAACAAGTAGTTATGAAATTGGAATAAGAATTATTAATAATGAGTTCAATAAACTTTGGCATCTTGTAATGATTAATATGAATGGCGTCATCCAATATGGCTGCCTCCACTATTGGAAGTCGTCTTGCCCTGGGACATCGGTCGGCAAGAATTAAAAGTGTGACTGGTTTGTTTGTCGATGGTAGTCATTATTATGTTAAATTATATATGTGACTGTGTACTTATATGTGACTCAGAATATGTTTCACCAGTCTTCTTATTTACACAAAAGGTTACGTTAAGATTAAACGTGAATGATAATACTTAATAACAGAATAGGTATTGAATTTGTTTGTTTGTTTGTTTTGAAATTCGCACAAAGCTACTCAAGGGCTATCGGTGCTAGCCGTCCCTAATTTAGTAGTGTAAGACTAGAGGGAAGGCAGCTAGTCATCACCACCTAACGCAAACTCTTGGGCTACTTACTCTTTTACCACCAAAAAGTGGGATTGACCTCACATTATAACGACCCCACGGCTGAAAGGGCGAGCATGTTTAGCGCGACTTGGATGCAAACCCGCGACCCTCAGATTACGAGCACATGCCTTAACGCGCTCGGCCATGTCAGGCCAAATAGGTATTAAAAAAATATATTTAACTTAGTACGGAACTCTGCAGTTTTGTCACTTTAATAAATTATGTATTTATTCAAAATAACTACATTTTCTGGAAGTTTCTATATGAGTGTCCAGTGTTTCTGCAAGCTCATCCTTTTTAAGGAAAACAACTATAATAGGTATTAGTGAAGAATACTGTTATTTATTTTTTATCTTCAAGCTACACATTACATTCAACTTAGCTATTTGAAAAAAAGAACTATTGTAACAACTTCATTTTCCTGAAAGAATTTGGTTTGTTTTTGAATTTCGAAGGCTATCTGCGCTAGCCGTCCCTAATTTAACAGTGTAAGACTAGAGGGAAGGCAGCTTGTCATCACCACCAACTCTTGGACTACTCTTTTACCAACGAATAGTGGGATTAAACGTCATATTATAACGCCCCCATGGCTAAAAGGGGCGAGCATGTTTGGTATGACGGTGATTCGAACCCGTGAACCTCGGATTGCAAGTCGAGTGCTCCTGAAAGGGAGACGAAAGTTGCCTGTTTTAACCGCTATACAGTAATATATTGTTTGTCTGTCAGTAGACACTGAACGACGTCACGTAAGGAACGCTTCACGTTGCAATTTATACTGTTGTGACTTTACTGAAGCATGAATCACGAGAATAATTATGTACTATGTAAGCTACAACATAGCATGGCTAATAAACTTAAAGAGAGAAAACAATCTTATTCTTAATTTTGTTTTATCTTGAAACAGAACACTTTCGGGGACTCTACATGTTTAGCTTTTCGACCTTGTAGCTATGACATTCAATCCCGTTTACGTTAAGAACTGAAAGGGTATTAAAATTTGACCGAAGTTCTCGCATTTATTGCATTTCTTAGATGAACATTTGAACCACTTGGTTAAGTGTTTTTCTCTGGTTTCTAATTTTTTTCTTTACCCTGTTTTGTCATTAATGCACTTTATTAATAGTCATTAATTTCTAATCTATTTAGGAAGACTGAAGAAGGGGAAAGTAGAACCAACTGTCTTGTCTGATTTTAACTGTATTTCAGAACTCATTATTTATACTGGTGCTTCGGGGTGTAATAGGTGTGGTATGATAATTAAAACACTTTGACAGTGATGTTGGGAAAAATGCAGATGGTTATTAATCATATCGTAAAACCAAGTACAATTACATGTAGATTAACAAACTCGTAATTTTATAATATTCCTTTAAAAGTTCACGGGATTTTCTACCAGAAAATGGCGGGGTGGTTTGGGCGCTCGACTCGTAATCTCAGGGTCACGGGTTTAAATCCCCGTCGCACCAAATATGCTTGTCCTTTCAGCCGTGTGGGCATTATAATGTTCCGGCCAATCCCGCTATTCGTTGGTAAAAGAGTAGCCCAAGAGTTGGCCGTAGGTGGTGATGACTAGCTGCCTTTCCTGTTGTTTCACACTGCTAAATTAGGAACGTCTTGCGCAGATAGCCCTCAGGTTGTTTTGTGTGAAATTAAAACAAAAAAAAATATTTTGGAGAGATGTTCATTCTACGGGAAGACCAACTACTTTGGCTGGATTATCTATTACAGGCTCTTTACATGCACGTGGTAAAAATATAAAGAAAATAACTAATTTATCCACTGAAAGAAAAAAAAAAAGAAGCTCTGATAATGTTACAAGTTTTAGAAGATAAATATTTGTCAGAAATTTATTATAACTTTCATAAGCTGAGATGCCAGCTTGGGAGTTTCATCATATGAAAATAATACTTCGAGCTTCGTTTATATAAATATTTTTGGATGGTAATTTATTTTAATATTTAAATAAATGAAGAACGCAAAATATCTTGTATTATTTTTTCATACTGTTTTATAACAGGTTTATTTGGTTTAAAAAATTCAATCCAATTATCTATAACATAAACTTTATTCATTGATGTTCTATTTTTAATGGTTTGGTTTTGAATTTCGCGCAAAGCTACTTGAGGGTTATCTGCGCTAGCCGTCCCTAACTTAGCAGTGTAAGACTAGAGGGAAGGAAGCTAGTCAGCACCACCCACCGCCAACTCTTGAGCTACTCTTTTACCAACGAATAGTGGGATCGACCGTGACATTATAACGCCTCTACGGCTAAAAGGGTGAGCATGTTTGTTTACTTTTTTTAACCTTTTGTTTGAGCAAATATGTTGCCAAATCTGCCTTTAAACAGCGAAAGGGGATAAAAATATGAGAAATCGTGAGCTGTATCATGCACATCTGCTCAACCTTTTGTTGTATTTAGTTATTTTTCTCCACAATCATATGTGACTGGCGAAGTTGAGACTAAACTGGACAGACGACGTATCCACAATACAGTTTGGGTATTTCTTTCTTCAATATCTATTAAAACTTGGGCACGTTACATAATGATCTACCTTACGATTTGTGTTGTATGTTTCTACTGTGACTACGTTTATTTTTTCTGTTTCGTGAATTTATTTCACTATAGTCGTACAAGGTTTGGAAATGCTGCCTTAAGGCCCTTCCGATGTATTCCCTTTTTTAATTTTTAGTATTTATGAATATATATCTAGAATTCCTTCCTAAATGTTGAATTAAGTTGAGTACATTAAGGCTATGCCAGTTTAATTAAGTCATACTTTTAATTAGAGAAGGCTTAAAACGTTATGTTTAGAACTTCGGCTGCAATAATATGTTTGTGAAGCGCATGTTGAGTTTGTAGTTCAAGAAATCTTAGAGATTGGCTCTTTATTTGCCACTAAAATAAATTAAGTGTTGTGGCTACACCTAGCAGCTGGTGAAAAAGACACGCATACGAATGTAGCAGAGTTCTTTGTTTCAAATAGTTTTGGGCCAGATAGTCGACTAACTCATCATATTACATCCTGAATCGAATAATATCGGCGTGAACACCAGGCCTCTTTTACAAGTGTGACGAAACTTGAATGTACACTGTAACTTTGAAAAATAACATAGTATTATTATGACCAGGTGAACCTGACAGGGGGCGTGTCAGTCAACTGACATTATAAATGATGATTCTGCAAGAGTATTGTTCTGATTTCTTTCTTTAAATAAGCTTCCTTGATCTGCGTGAAACAATTATATTGTGCGTGTTTCAGCTATGAATGACGAAACGAGGTGTTGCTAGGATCCTGACTTCCACGTAAGTGTTCGATTAGAATTAGGAATCTACTAGCTATATTAGCATCTCCCCTTCAGTTAACATGAGTGATGTGAATTTAATATTCATTGAACTGTCGTTGCATCATATTTTAACATCAAAATGAGCAAAATTAGTTTTAGTTATATGTGTGATGAAATTAATCTAGAGTATAACTTAATGGCTAAAGAAAGTTAAAAATTTTAATTAGTTTTGATACTATTTATACTACTATATTAAAAATATATATATATTTTCGAGTCCCCCGGTTGCACAGCGGTAGCTGTGAATTTACAACACTACAAACCGGGTTTCAGTATCCGTGGTGGGCAAAGCATATGTAGCCCATTGTGTGGCTTTGTGCTTAACTTCAAACAAAAGCACCCTGTGGCACAGCGATATATCTGCGGGGTTACAATGTTAGCAACTGAGTTTCGATACCCATGCTGAGCAGAGCACAGATAGCGCTTTGTGTTGTTTTGTGCTTAAATATAAATCAACAAGTCCCCGACTGCTCGGTTGTAAGTGTCAGAGCTTATAATGCTTTGTGTTTTATAAAAAACAAAATAAAATCATTTTTAACGGTCTCGCACTGCCTTAGTTATTCAGATCTTATTGGCTTGGCATGGCCAAGTGAGTTATGGCGTTTGACTAAGGGTCAAATCTAAGGGTCGCGGGTTCGAATCTCTATCGCACCAAACATGCTCGCCCTTTCAACAATTGGGGAGTTATAATGTCCTCGTGTAGGTTTGCGCTAAATTAAAAAGATAAATCAGACATTATTTCTTTTTCGTGTTGATCTTGTCTGATTTTCTTGCGCTATTTTTAAATACTATACTTTTTAAATAAACAGAAAAAGACAAATTAGCAGTCTTTAAACTTTAAATGAGCGACTAAATGTAAAACGTAACAGCCACCTCTGTTCTGATATTTAAAATATCAGTAAAAGTGCAACATACCATTCTCAAAGTCATACGTTTTCAGAAGTTTGTTTATTATTTTGATGTGTCCAGTTTTCGCCCTTTTAATTTCAAATGTTTTGAGGACCCCCACCTCGCGATGATTTTGTTTTATAAAAAAAACAGCAAACATTCGTGCACATGAAAAGCTACATTTCGAAAATAAATGTTTCAAACCATATAAGTTTAATTTCACGTAAACTATTTATTTTATATAAATCGTTTTTTAAATATATTTTTTTGCAATTTCAGAAATGAATCGCAGAACCATTGAAGTGTCCCCATGGACTCCGGCTCAAAAATGACCAAATATATCACCTTTTACTTCCCGTGTAATGTGTTTTACAACGTTAACCATATCATATGTAAATGTAAACAGCAACCTTTTCACACTGGCTGGGGGTTGCGAATTCAAATCACTGTCACACCACACGTGCTCGCCCTTTCAGTCGTGGTGCGTTATAATGTGATGGTGAATTTCACTATTCGTTGGTAAAAAAAGTAGCCCAAGAGTTGGAAATGGGTAGTGATGACTAGCTGTCATACACTGTCTAAATAGTCTTACACTGCTAAATTAGGGATGGCTAGCGCAGATAACCCTTGTGTATCTTTGCGCGAAATCCAAACAAACAAACAAACAAACACACTGGCTGATCGGAAGATGTTTTAAACAGAGGCTGCAACCTTACTTACGAGAACATAACGTACACAGCTCTGGGAAAGTGCGATTGACTGTTACATTATGACGCTCTCACAGCTGAAAGGGCGAGCGTGTTTGGTGTAACGGGGATTCGAACCCCGACCCTCGAATTACGAGCCGAACGCCTTAACCCACCTGGCCATACAGGTCCCTACACAATGGAATGGACTATCTTTGTCTCGCCCGCTACAGGTATCGAAACTGAATTTTAAAATTATAAGCTTCCGTTGGCTTAATTACTACTGTACTGTTCAACAGATTAATTTCAATAGTCAGCCAGATCTAATTTTTGCTTAATGGCAGGGTTTAATTTCCTTCATTCTTACCCTTATATAGTTAAGCTAGGTAATACTCAATAAACCCTTCACAATTTACTATTATAGTTGAAGAATAATTTCTATTTGTCATATTCCGATTCTGTGTTTGCGAATATAAAATTTAATTACATGAGATGTTGTATACAGTATGTGATTTTTAAAAGTCTGTACACCTGTCTTACAGACTTTAGAACCTAGTCTTCACTAATTCTCCAAATGTCTGGCTCATCAGACTTGGGCGTGGCAATGCCAGGTGCTGCTCGACTCATAACCTGAGGGTCGCTGGTTCAAATTCCCATCAAACCAAACATGATTGCCTTTCCAGCCGTGGAGCTTTATAATGTGACAGTCAATCCTACTATTCGGTGGTAAAAAGAGTTGGCGGTGGGTGGTGATAACTAGCTGCCTTCCATTTAGTCTTACACTGCTAAATTACGGACGGATAGCTCAGATAGCACTTGTGTAGCTTTTCTAGAAATTCCAAAAAAAACAAACCATTGTGTAGCTTCGTGCTTACCAATGAATAGCCCAGTAGTCTGGTGTACAGGTTTTGCATTAAAATCTCATTCTAAACTAAGAAAGAAAAAGGTCAGAAAAGCTTATGATACGTTTTTTTAGTAGCAGAAAAGGAAAACTGTACAATATAGATTAATACTTTTATTGTTACATATGTCTTCGGATTAGTTAATTGCATTCTGGTTTGCCTGCCACCTTTACTAGAAACACAATAGACGTGTAATAATGAGTTAGATGTTGAACATGGAGGCGCTTGAAATTGTGCACGTGTGACAGATATTATTTCTATTTGTTTACTTTTTCTTTCTTTCTTTTGAATTTCGCCCCTACTCGAGGTCTATCTGCGCTAGCCCTTCCTAATTTTGCAGTATAAGACTAGAGGGAAGGCAGCTAGTCATCATCACCCACCGCCAACTCTTGGGCTACTCTTTTACCAACGAATAGTGGGATTGACCGTCACATTAAAACGCTACCACGGCTGAAAGAGAGAGCATGTTTGGTGCGGCGGGGATTCGAACCCACGACCTTCAAATTTCGAGTCGAGTCCCTTAACCACATGGCAATGCTGGGCCCTATTGGTTTTGTGAAATCCCAGTTGATTTGGTTTATCGTTAAGTGTACGGTTGCACAATGAGCTATCTGTTTATGTCCACCACAACAGGTATCGAAACCCAGTTTTTGACGTTATAATGATGAAGTGTAGGAAAATTATAGAAATGCAAACGTGATATAAATAAGTGCCAATAAATATGTAATAACGACTTTTATGGATGAATGTTAATTTTTTTGTGTATATGTTTAACAATAAATGTAGAGAACACAATTCATTTGTTTAAAAATATATATTTTCAAAACAAGTTAAACCTAAGTTCAAAATATCATTACATTATTGGTTATTACTGTTGTATTGTAAGGGTCTCACATAAACACACCACTACAACCAGAGTTCAACAATATCAACACTTAGAAATAAGTTCGTTACTTATTAAAACACGGTTAATTATCTCGTACTTGGCCAAGACTTGACACTGATATTAATGAACAATGTATTGTAAATATTATTTTAAATAATGGAATCGAGAAAAAAATATCTAATTCCAAAAATATACAGCAAACAATATTTCAAAACCACCTTTCGATATTAATAACAATAGCGAGAAGTGAAGTGTGATAAATTACTAATTGTCTCTTGCTTAGTGAAGTTTCTTGCAGAATGTTTATTAAAGGTATGACTATACAGCGATACGATACACACTCCTGGTATTTATTCACTGAGTATTTCACGAGAATACAGCTTCATGTGACCATATATTTACATAATTTTCTGCTACTTTAATAGTAACTGTGTGTCACCACTTCATCATATATTCATATTTGCCCAAGATGCAAATGACTAGCTAGAAAGTCAGTGCAACTAAAATTCATAGGAAAACTAAGCAATAGAATGAAATAATAAATGACAAATAAACACAATACTACTAATAATAGAATTTGCCATCTCAAAATATCTAATATTGACAAGACAATTATTCTACTCTAACCTGTTATTACAATACAAGGCTGTGATACTTAGTTTAAATCACCACTTGTACTGTTCGTTACCAGACGTGTATAAAGAGCTTTAAATAATTATCTCTCTTTCGTCAAAGTCCATGCAGATGGGTTCAGTTATTTTAGAACACTCTTTGACAAAACAAATTATTATTGTTTTCTCTATTATACTGTAAAACTCACTTTAAAATACCATCCATTATAGCTAAAGTCTCATGCAGTCAAACTTCACTTTTACTTTCATTATCTTTACTATTTCTTGCTTGCCCACTATATTTGCACATATTTATAACACGTGACAGAAAAATCTAGAAATATCTAGTTCTCTAGTAACAACTATATTACAGTTAACAAGAAAACTTAGAAGCTTCGAGTAAGATAATGTCAACAGTATCACTAAAGCCTAGTACAACGATTAAACAACGTATGGCTTGTACAGAACTACGTAATGAAACATTTAATAACTGTAACTTTTAACACTTGTTGTGAAAGCTAAGTAATCATTAAATTTTTAATCACTAAAGAAACTCTTAACTGAACGGTTTTTTTATGTTGTATAACACTGTATCCTGTAATGTTTTTGTTAGATTTTGGATAAGGTATCGGTTTTTAACATCACTATGAATCCATAATTCTTTCAAATAGATTATGAGAGATTGACTCGAAGAAAGAAGTCTTATTATAGTGGACCAATAAGGTCTAAAAGGTTTGAGTCAGGAACAGGAAAGGTTCATAAAGTCCTCATTGATGGCAATTGCAGAATTTGGTATCTAGTAGTCGTAAACTTTAGTAATGCTTTGATCCAGGGTTTGCAACAATATCATCTGTACCAGGTTGTCAGTACCGGTACTCGAGCGTCTCTAACCATGTGACTTGTACGGTTCGAAATTCAACTATTTTTTTAATATCAAACCAAATTATTAACTACCTGTAAGACCAGATGGTATGACGACTATGGTAATGAATCAGATTAAATCTAGGTTTTCTATTCGTTATATTTGTAAAGTAGAGTATACTTATTAAGAAAACTGATTAGATTTTGAATACAACTCACTAAAACGTTCCCCCCAGTGGCTCAGCGATATGTCTTCGGACTTACAACGCTAAAAACCGGGTTTCGATACCCGTGGTGGGCAGAGCACAGAGAGCCCATTGTGTAGCTTTGTGCTTAATTCAAAAACAGCAACAATAAAATGTTTATTCATGCTCAGTTTTACCCAACCAAGTAAGGGATAATCACACATGGCCTACCTAACGTGCAACCATTCACGTACATCCATTTATGTTCTTTTTTAGAGCACGTGAGTCACCACTACAACGTTATGCTATTGCCGATTTTCGTGAGATTTGTTTGTCGACTAGTGTATAAACTCAGAACTACCACATCAACAATTCTGTGGAAAACAATGTTGAAGTATTAAAGGAGACGTATAGTCAAAACTCTGAAAATGAAACATTATTTTCAACTGGACTCCGAGTACCGCCGGTACAAGTAATAGTACCGATTGTAAACGCTGCTCTACTCATAAGAAGTATATGGTAGATCGATGTGTGCAATGACAGGAAGCCATTCCATCTGCATCAGTTTTAGGGCACTAGTCACTACTTTTTTAGTAGTGTGGTACTCGTTTGCCCACGTCTAACAGAACTACCCTGTTGCTGACTTGACAAGTGACAGTTGAGCTTAGGATAACTACTTTTTGCTGAGTGAAACATTTCAAAATATTTCGTGTCGTACAGCAGGGTTAGATCTTTTAGTACTGCCAAAACTGTAACTTATTTTCTATCTACATTGTTCTGGTATTGGCAGTAATTGTGACAGAGGTTTACATTCATTGGTTAACGTAAAGTCATTGATACTGATGAAATGGAAAAAGTGTCATTTGTTTAAATGGCGTCATTACTGTTTGTGAGGGTACTCTTGATGTAGGTAGCTATAACATATTTTTGTTATCCTTACTTGTGGCAAAACAATATAAATAGTATTTTTATATAATATCAAAATTTGACGATTATATAAACTTCTTATGTTGTTACTTTAAACCATAGTTTTAAACAAGGGATTCTCGATTTCATGTTCCAAAGTTTCTTAACTTCACTTCCTTGTTAAATGACGTTTTCAATATTTGTACAGTAACATAATCTTTAACTAATCGAGTGATCACACACTGGAGAGATCTGTGTAGAACTGACCGTTAGAGAAAGTTGGCTCTCCTAAATGCAGTATTATCAGGCATCTGCTTTCCCACGTTATGCTCTGCTATGTTTTTTGGCCTGGCATGGCCAAGTAGTTCGGGCGCTCGTCTCGTAATCTGAGAATCGCGAGTTCGAATCCCCATCACACCAAACATGTTCGCCCTGTCAGCCGTGATGGCGTTATAAGTAACGGTCAATCTCACTATTCGTTGGTGAAAGAATAGCCCAAGAGTTGACAGTGGGTGGTGATGATTTGCTGCCTTCTCTCTAGCCTTACACTACTAAATTAGGGACGGCTAATACAGATACCCTTTTTGTATCTTTGCGAGAAATTCTGAAACAATTAAATCTCCCACGTTATATTATTATATAAGTTAAGGTGTTTTTTTACAAGAAAATGCAGTGAAACATATAGCTCTTTTCTCATCACCAGAAATGTATACTGAGGACATCGTGTGCCTGAAATACTGTTTTATACTCTTCTTGAAAAACTATAAGTGGCTGAATAAGAATGAGGTATTGAAAATATAATAAACCCAATGCTCATGTCGTATCACAAATATAATTAATAAATGTTGTTGTCAATCACATTTAAACATAATGTTACAAATTCAGTGTTAAAGGGTCGGTAATATTAGATACTTCAGAGTGCAAATTCATACAAACAGTCCAATGCATTCATGCTCATTTGTTGTTTCACTCTCTTTCTTCCAGGTTATCTAACTGGCATTTGCTCCAGTTTTGCCTCTTCCATCTTTTTGCATGTTATTTTTTGACAATATCATTTGCAGATTGTACCAGTTTGTCCAATGTATGTGCTTTGACAGTTAGGTGGTCTGCTTTCTCATGATTTGAAATATAAACCATCATCAGATAAATCTTCAAATTTCTCAAAGGTTTTATCCCTGTTGTAAGGTCAAAGTCCGTCTTCAGTTCTGTGATGAGGTTTAAGATATATATCAGAAGTATAAATAGGAGAGAGAGATCTGGTACTTGATATCCAGCAGACTCTTTCTGATGGATGGAAGTTTGTTAACTAAAATCCACTGGCCGAAGCATTTGCTGGCTTCTTGCAGATTCTACTCCATTTCCATTCATTTGATATAATTGCAACAGTTATATCAGCAATATGTGTATGGTGTTGTTCCAGAGTTTTACAGTGCCTTCATCAGATCAGTTTTATAAATATTAAAAAGGTGGGATCCAAAAAATTGATTTCGAAAATGCAAGATTTCCATTTCCAAATTTAAACTGACAGTTACATATGTCCATTATAGCCAGTATCCATGGTATGAGGATTTCTGAGACTGTTGGAACCTTTTTATTTCATTGTAGAAATCCCGATATCCGTTTAATTGTGACACATTAGTACATACCTCTGTAGTTCACTCTGCGATGTTTACGTACGCTGATGAATGTTGCTCCTCTCCTACATCTTGGCAGACATACTATTTCTGCATGAGGTTTTAGCTGCTTACTGTTACATACCAGGAAATAAGCTTTACTCGCTTATTTGACTTTCTATTATTTTATATTTTTTCACATTATTGTGGTCTTTGAAAGCTATTTTCCCATTATGCCTGTTTTCACAGCAGACTGTTCATTTTCTTGTAGTTTACTTGTATAAATCTGCATCTTTCTTTATTAGTTCTAAGATATTCACCATTTAGTCTTTTAGCTCTTTTTGCCACCATCTACTTGATACCCTTTCCTTAAATATTTTCAAGGTTGATTTGATTTACTGAGGTCTGTTGGATCATATTGCGGACAGAAATTGTTCCACTTTACTTATTTATTTGTCTATATTTCTATGAATTTTGCTCATATTCTGAAGTAGCTTAATTGAATTCTGTTCGTTTCTATTTGGTCTCGCTTTATAGTTTATTACACCTTTTGTTCTTAATGGGATTTAACTCACCCCAATCTCCTCTTTTCAGGCTTGCTTTGCTTTTGATGTCTCCCACTTTGAGTTAATTCATTCATTTCTCACAACTCTCCTTTATTCATTGACGAGTATTTTGGGTTATTTTTTGTATTGGAAAACTATAGTTTAAGTGGGTATTTGAGATAACTTACTGATACGTATGATTTATTCAATTTCTTTACCAAAAGCCAATTAACTGACCAAAGAGCATCTGCTGTATACAAGAAATAATAAAATGAAGGAGGTGACTAACGATACTGCTTTAAGAGATATTGTAAACCTGGAAGTGGGTCACCTTATGGTGACCTGGTCATCCAATCGCTGCAGTCTACTCACCACCAAGTAAAAGTGAATGACATTGAGTCTGTTAGATAACAATACTCTTTAATGGAAGTGTTATTACTTAGTTTATTTCGTTTAGTTTTTAAGACATGAGTGATGAAGATGGACTGTTTTAAAAGTGTTAGTTATAACAAATCTCGTTACTAACTGTAGGAATCGTACGTTGTGTTTGCAATTACATTGTTATCTAGAATTTACTAATACTGTTGACGTCACGTCACCCGAATCTTCGATGATTTTCTCTTTGCCGTAACTGAGCATTGTTTCATTGTAGCGTCACGTAGTTTACAGAGTGTTCGATGTTTCAGTGAATAAAGTGTGAGTACAGGCAACCAAGCGAGCGCAAATCAAGTTCATCCAGAAAAAGTTATAAAATGTGAAGCTAAATGACATGTGAGTGATTAGCCATGATGGGCGACATTTTAAAGTGAGTTGTACAGTTTAAAAAAATAAGAATAAGAATATGTTTTATCAAATGGTGACTGAACTGAATGGTGTTCTAAAGCAACTGAACTGAATGGTGTTCTAAAGCAACTGAACTGAATGGTGTTCTAAAGCAACTGAACTGAATGGTGTTCTAAAGCAACTGAACTGAATGGTGTTCTAAAGCAACTGAACTGAATGGTGTTATAAAGCAACTGAACTGAATGGTGTTATAAAGTAACTGAACTGAATGGTGTTATAAAGTAACTGAACTGAATGGTGTTATAAAGTAACTGAACTGAATGGTGTTCTAAAGCAACTGAACTGAATGGTGTTATAAAGTAACTGAACTGAATGGAAACTAAAGTAACTGAACCGTCTGTGTGGACTTTGACGAAAATGAAATAGTTATTGAACGTTCGAGATACAACTGTGGTAACTTACAGAGTGACATAAGTGAGTCTATCGCAGTTTATACAATAAAAACAAAGTAGAGAAAAATATTTCTTGTAATTTGGATTCGAAAGTGATTTAATCAGCCGGAGTGGACGTTTGACATTAAAAAATGATTATTTAGTTTTAGATAAAACCGTGATTTTCTATAGTGTTAATAATTTTCGTACATACTTTTGCCATGTTTTGAGTATATTATTTTTAAACAAATGGATTGTGTGTTGTATAATTTTTGATCGAATTTATAAACAACAAGTCACAGACACTTACTGTAGAAGAATCCCAGTCCATACACATAATCTAACTGCGACAGAGTCAATACAAATTATAACTAGTAAATCTAGCCGAAAAGCAAGGCAGCTTCCCATGACCCTCTCTCTAAAGGGAAATCTGCATAGATATTTTGTCAAACTGGGCAGATAAAGCATGTAATATGAGGAAATACACCAGGAAAAGTTGGAACAGTTAAGAGTAAATGTCATACCGAGTTAACGCTACAGCAGCATGTGAGAATTTTGTCTGTAGTCTCTACATTATTATTATCGAAATCGTTGGTGTCAAAGTATATGTACCAAAAGCAATGATACGTTGAAGATTTGCCTCTAGCCTTAGACAGCCTCATACAACATATCTGTCAAGAAAGCTATCGGACTAGTAGTGTTTACTGATAGATATTCCAAGCCACATAACAATTTGTATTTAAATATCTGAAGGACTGATCTGTGTAGATTGTAATGATAACTTAACTAGAACCTCACTTTGGCAGAAAAGGTTTAGAATGTTGTTTTCTATTTTGGTTTTTTAATTTAATGTAAACGTAACTAAGAACAAAGACAAGTCTTAAAGAACAACTGCTGTCAAATGAAAAAAAATACCTACTGGACCCTTATTTGTTTCCCATGTTACCCTCATCAGATATAAACGTTCGTTAATCAGATGATTTAGCAATGTCTAAAACACAAGATAAATATGTTTGATTTACTAACGTCTTAATCACGCAATAGCAAAGGCTTAATTATACTTTTCTGCAGGTGACTTAGGGGTAAATCTAAAGGCTTATAGTGATATAAATCGCGTTTCATTACCAGAGGTGGGATTGCACAGATGGTACATTATGTTGCTTTATATTCAACAACAAACAAATAGTATGACTTTGGCTTAGATTACTTATTATGTTTAGTACATTACATTTGTTTGTAGTTAAGCAAAGAACTAAACAATGGGCTGGCTACCTGTGCTCTGCCTACCATGGGTATCAAAAGTCTATTTCAAGTGGTGTAAGTCTTCAGACGTGCCACTGGGGTACTGTGCGTTAGATAGATGACTGCTATGAGTACACCTGTCCATTACGATAAACTCTGTATTAATATTATTTTATGGAGTTTTGACATTCTGAGATGGATAAACCTTGAAATAAGATAATGTTACAATACTTCGCCACCACAAAGACTAATAAGTATTCTGTGTTTAACAGAAATAATTATGTTTGTTTGTTTTTCTGAAAAAAAAGTCCAGGATATATCTTTTCAAAAGTTAGATTTATTACTACTAAACTAAAGCATATTTTAAACTAACGCATCACTAAGAATAATTTTGCTGTAACGTAATTATTAATATGAGAGAAAATACTAAATATGTGTAAAATAAGTTGATAATCGAATAAATTGTACTAGTCTTAAATTGTGTTGTGCATATACACTATATATATATGAAATAAGTTAAAATTAATAGCGTGATTTTATTATAATTAAGATTACTGTAAACCTTTGATTAAAGCTAATTAACAATAATTTTATTAAATAAAAAGTCTTAAGCAAATTAATTGAATCTAGATTCGGTCAGATTCTTCTAGTTTTTGTTTTTATTGGAGGCAATTTAATAATTTATCATGCATAATAATAATGAAAAAATCCAATACTAAATAGGTTTAAAAATGAGTTTCCAACCTTATGATTAGTTTTGCGGGCGCGACAACAATAAGTTTTCAGATTTACAAGTATAAAATTAAGGGTTAAATTCCTCTCGGTGGACACAGCAAATAAACAGATGTGGCTTTGCCATGAGAAAATACATACACGTTTTGAATCAAGTTAAGAAGCTTAATAATGTTTTTGGAAATATGTGACTTTCGAAATGTTATAGAACAATACGTAACTGCCATTTTTATTTTTGTTTTTTAAATATTTCATGCTAGTGAAATAATGCTGATTTTTTAATCCTGTTTAAGACATTCTCTTACTACTCGACAGATGGCGCTTCTTTGTTTTGTGATTGGATCACTTGGTACTCGGTATAACTGAAATCTTGGCAGTAAAGCCGTTATTCGGGTTGCAGTAAATATATATAATATATTAAAATATTCAGCGATCAACTTTATATGACAAATAACTAAAATTTTATTTAAAAACTGATCAGCGGTCGTAAAGAAAACACTACGTGTTTCAACGTCGTCGTCAGGAGATTAAAAACAAATGCAGTGAAACAAATAGAAAGAAAGAAGCTATAATCATGTGATATTTTCTAATTATCTAAATTAGTAGTCATATGGCCATGATATTTTTATTTTTATAACTCACAGCATTTGTTTTTACGCGCTCCCGAGGATGACGTAAACGACGTTGAAATATATACTGTTTTTTCCGGCCTATAATCAGTTCTTAAATAGCATTTTAATTGTATATTATATAATGTTGGTTGTTGAGTATTTTAACTCGAGTATTTCGAATATTTGCTTAAGTTTCCTTGCATTTAATCCATTATAATAAATATGTTTATTTTGTTGTTGTTAACATAACGAAAGTTTCAATATTGATCATATGTAGTGGAAATTATTATTACGGCCACCATATTATCTTATTGCTACAGTAAAACTGAAATATTGAACCACATTGCTTTACGAAATGCATTTGCAAACGTTTTCTTACATTATGCCAGTAGCTTTTACTGCATGAGTTTAAGCAGAGTGACTTTATTTTCAACAGCATGAATTATTCCTGTTGTTTTAAAATGAAGCAACTATTAAGTTTACTATTTATGGTCTTCTGTGTAACAGTAAACTTTCAAAGTTGAATATGAACAAATTTTGTAAGTTGTTGTAAGTTTTTGTTTATTTTTATGTTTTTCATAGCGGTCGTAACAATCTTTTCAGAAACCAAATTTGGAAAGCTAACAAATGAAAGTCATCCAACATGGCGATACGATGTCATAAAGTAAACTTTTTGTTGTAACGGAAATTTTGAAGTCTTGATGAAATAGATTTATAATGGACGACCTGCAGATGACGTTTTCAAACAGTTTTATTTAGCTTATTTTTTGTTGCTGAAGTATGTATTGTGAGTTATACAGTCACGTACAGTCTTTGCCAAAATTTTTGCATACTGTTCTATAGTGATGTTATTGTCTACATGTATGGAGTAGTTATTGAGTAAATGCCCGAGTAGTAACAGAAAAGGTATCATAAGATCGAACGAACATGTACGAGTTGATATATGTACAAGTTGTTTTTAGCATTCGTTCGTCAAAGGACACATACACACCTGTTTTGTATAAAAGGGTGAGTATGTGGTGTAATGTTTTTCGAAACAGACCAACGGTTTATTCAAACAGTTTCTCTGTACTTGGTATAAAGTTATGTCTCGTCAAATACCAAAAGTTATAGGTCGTTAAATTGTTCGACTGTCCAGAAAGGATATATTGCAAATGGAAACTGCCAGAACAGAAGGTACTCCCAGTGTACTGCACCCAGAATCCTAAAACGTCATCGGACTACAGGAATCTTTTTTCCAGAAAAGTCTACTGGTAGACGTCACAAAACTACTTCCAGAGATTGCCGTGTTTTGATTGGGTTAGCACGTCAAGGTTGAAACTCAAGAGCTATCCGGAAATTGATAGTAACCAAAATTCACTGAATGTGTTACTTGAGCAATACATCATGCCAGCCTATAATTAGGACATGGGCGACATGTTCTTTTTCATATGATTCTTCTTTTAGGCTTGTTAAAACTGATGGCAGGATTCGTTTCTGTGTTTGCCTGGAGAACAGATGAGAGAAGAACTGTCTTTTCCAGAAAGAAGACACAGGAGGTGGTGAAGTAAATGTTTGAATAACTATTCATCATGGCGGGAAAACAGCTCTTCAAATACTCCAGGGAAACTCCTATAGGCATCACATGGAGATGATATTTTTTCTTTATGATTAAATAAGGTTTTAAATAACTTTGTGTTGCAGGATGACTATGCCACTGCTCACAGCGCGCATATTGTTAAGGCTTATCTCAATCAGAAAGAGGTTACAAAACTACCATAGCCATCAAAGTCTTCAGATTGTAATTCTACTGAGAACTGTTGGGCAGCACCCGGAAAACTACTAACCACGACACCAAACCAGATATTTTAACTTAGTTTCAGCGTCTTCTAATTAAAAGTTGGGATAAAATTATGGTGGATTACATCAATAACCTCATCGACAATATGTCACTTCAGCTTACGAAGATTATTAGAGTAAGAGGAAGACCAGCCAAGTACTGAATGTTTTATATAAATATGTAATAAGGTTACAAATGCTGTTTATAATAATTTGCTGTTATATTTATCAATATATGTGTTTTGGTAAGGGTTCGTTGTGAAAGCTGAATTGCTGCATTATACATCTTTCTACGAGTGTTTGCCAAAATTATTTGCTGTTCTAATAAGCCGTTCACTATATAAATTGAAAATGTAAATGTTTTATGTAACATGCATTTCTCAGTTTGACAGAACAAGGTGTATTTGTATTCTATCTCAGTAGTAATGATCTTACTTGTTACAAAAAAAGGTTTGACCAAGACTATATTAAGTGTTGTTGTTGTTTTGAATTAAACACAAAGCTACGCAATGGGCTATCTGTACTCTGCCCACCACGAGTATCGAAAACCGGATTTTAGTGTTATAAGTCCGCAGACATACCGCTGAGCCAATGGGGGCGTATTACGTGTTTGCCTACGTAGAGTAGACTAAAGCACTTGCGTATTTCTACGTATGTGTATGAATATTACGGTGTAATTTATAGGCATCTTTTAATGATTCCACAACGGTTAATTATCAGTGGATAACACTTTGTTACATTCTATAAGATGTATTATTACGCACAGTGATAATGAATATGGTTCACTTCAGGTGAAAAAAAAAGTAGAAGATTTTAGTTTCTTGAAAGCTATATAAAAATAATTTCTAATAATACATGTGGTGTTAAAATAAATGAATGACACTGATAGGTATTTTGTCTTTTTGTAAAATAGGTAAAATTAACGAGAGTTATTATCAAGAGATTTGCTAATATAAATAACTTCTCAACCAATACTATTTCAAGAGCACATAGTGACTCATTCTAACAGTGCATTATAATAGTGTATAACAGCTTACTATACCAGTGTGTCATCAGAAATTCGAATTTCGGCGACAAGGAAAAGCGATGAAAGAAAAACCTTTTTAAACAGCTCTTCCATTGAATAACCTGTAAGAATAAATTAACAATCTATTGCCACATACCTTTGAAACACAGGTTTACCGTTGTTAGTGAAGGACGACAACGAAAGTGTAATAATATTATTATTACTTTTGAAAACAGAAATTGTTGAGAGTAGGTTTGGCTCCAGCATGGCCAGGTGGTTAGGGCGCTCTTCTCGTAATCTGAGGGTTGCGGGTTCGAATCCCCGTCACATCAAACATGCTCACCTTTTCAGCCATGGGAGCGTTATAATGTGACGATTAATTCAATATTCATTGGTAAAAGAGTAGCCCAAGAGTTGGCGGTGGGTGGTGATGACTAACTGCCTTCCCTCTCGTCTTACACTGTTAAATTAGGGACGGTTAGTGCAGATAGCCTTCGAGTAGCTTTGCACGAATTTCATAAAACAAAACAAACAAACAATCGTCTTGATTGTTTGAAACTGAAAAGACAGTCCCTCGCACAACTTTCCCGACGTTTCACTGCGAGATCGACCGTTTTTTTATGTGGAATTCCTTGGAGCAGGGATCGGTGTCCTACGGTGCTGCTTATTTAACCGCTGCCTTACTATTCCTGGTTGTGACAGCTTCGTTCTTGCTGTGCACGGACAAGAAAGACATCAAGAAAAAAAGAATAAGCGAAAATGGAGCTTTGAACAACGCCGATTGAAACACATATATTCAGTTCTGTAGTATTCGTTTTGTTTCCTAATACCACTCGACTGGAAACCAGCTAAGATACTCGAGGGTGTACTAAAGTTTTTGTAAACCATATTGAATCGTAGGAACATGTAAGTGTCAGTTCGAAATAAAATAAGTCGATATTTGCTAGCACTGACAACGAAATTCAATAACATGATATTGTTAATTACAAACAAAACGTTCTAAGTCTTTGATGTGGTTGAAGTAGGTTTTGTGATTTGCATCCGAAGTTAGGAATTAACTCAAAAACTAAAGAAGGACCTAATTTACTTACAGCTGCTTCGATATTAGAAACTAGATCAACAAAAGTAAATTTAGGGAGATATGACACTGATGATTTGACTAATTTCAATAGATGTTTCTTTTTTCTTTAACGACGGTTGATTGTTAAAAACGGATTCATGAATAAAACTCCTTTTCTAAGGAATTTTGGTTCACGCAGATGAATAAATAATTTTGAAACATAACCAGTTCCAGACCACAAATGAATTGAAGTTGCGGTATATTTAATGACTTCACTTTGTAGGTTTCAAGGTACACAAAATAGTACTCGAATAGTTTATTACTTTGTCATTTTATGCTGAAAATGTTTCGAATTAGTAAACAATAAAAAAATTCAGTTTCGATTCCAGACGATTTTTTCAAGCCAGTAACTACCATATAAAAATGTATGCATTTTTAATATTCATAAAGCATAATTAGGAAGAAACCTTTTCAATTTGCAATGATAATTCCTGTGTCTAACACCTTGTTACGTTAATACTGATTTATATTTTATTTCTTAGTCTACAATCTTGTTACGTCATTACTGTTTTATATTTTTTTTTCTCTGTCTACCATCTTGTTACATCATTACTATTTTATAATGTATTTCTCTCTGTCTACCATCTTTTCCATCAACACTATTGTATATTGTATTTCTCTATGTCTACCATTTTGTTACATTAATTCTGTTGTATATTGTATTTCTCTATGTCCGCCATCAAGTTACAAAGTACTGTTTTATATTGTATTTCTCTATGTCTACCATCTTGTTACATCAATACTGCTGTATATTTTATTTCACTCTGTCTACCATCCTGTTAAATCAATACTGTTGTATATTTTTTCACTCTGTCTACCATTTTGTAGTGTCATTACTTTTGTATATTGTATATCTCTATGTCTACCATCTTGTTACGTCAATACTGTTGTATTCTGTTTTTCTCTCTGGCTATCATCTTGTTACATGAATACTGTTAGATACTGTATTTCTCTCTGTCTACCACCGTGTTACATATATACAGTTGTATATTGTATTTCACTGTGTCTAACACCTTGTTACATCAATACTATTGTATGTTGTATTTTTCTCTGTCTACCATCTTGTTACATCAATATTGTTTTATATTTTATTTCTCTCTGTCTATCATCTTGTTACATCAATAATGTTGTATATTTTATTTCACTGTGTCTTAACATCTTGTTTCGTCAATACTGTTGTATATTGTATTTCTCTGTGTCCTCCATCTTGTTACATCAATAGTGTATATTGTATTTCACTTTGTCTAACAGCTTGTTACATCAATACTATATCAATGCTGTTAATACCTACAGCTAACAGTCATGAAAAATGTCTATGCATCTACTTTTGAGTTCAATATTAGCAACAATTTAAGGAATTTAACTGTTCTCGTCTGATGAATATGACCAGTTAGTGTATTTCTTACATAGGAGGTTTCTGAGCACCAAATATAATGTTTTTATAACATTGAATAATTAAGGCACATTAAATGAAAACTCCTGATGTGTAATTAAATATTCTGTGATTCACATTACTATAAGAAAATGGATAATTAACTAATTTTTATTGCTGTAGACACACAAAGATGAATACATAGCTTAATGCTGATTAAATTTCATAAAAACGAAGCTCTATGTCCCAAGTCCATCTATGAACACACTATGAGCATAAAAGTCCAGTTGATCTTTATTAGAGGATTGGTGTATGATTGAAGCCAGCCAGTTAATTTCTTTCTTAACATCTGTTCCTTGTTCATTCTTGCGTTTAATGTACCAGATATAAGTCCAGATTCATCGCTGTGGATATATGAAGTAAGTTTCTTTTTTATAACCATAGCCTTTATTTATACTGAGATGTTGGTTTTACTTTAGACTGAGTTGTGGTGTGGTTTCGGAATTCTCTGTTTACTTAAAAGCTTTCTTCGAGAATATTTAATGCTATTTTGTGTTCTTTGGTTCGACGTTGCTCCTCAGTCTCTTTTAATGTGTGTTTCGCTATCGAAAACGTTTTTCATTTTATTTTCCAATCAAAAGCACACTTTGGAAATATATGCACTATTGAATGCTTTGGAGCTTACCATAATAGCTGTTGAAAAGTAATTTGGAAGCACAGTGAATTTTTACAAGAAAAATGTGTCCAAGGCTCTGGACTCGTAATCCTAGGGTCGCGGTTTCGAATCCCAGTTACACTTAACATTCTCGCCCTTTCAGCCGTGAGGGCGTTATAATGTGCGGTTAATCCGACTATTCATTGGTAAAAGAATAGCCCAAGATTTGGCAGCGAGTGGTGATGACTAGCTGCCATCCTTCTAGTCTTACACTGCTAGATTAGGGACGGCTAGCGTAGATAGCCCTCGTGTAGCTTTGCGCGAAATTCAAACCAATTTCTTAAAAACAAGGCGAAAATGTACCTCTCTACAATACGTTTTGTCTTTCTCATTATTAATTTATTTGTCTGTCCATATTTATGACGTAACTTGTTTCCAATATGGTTGCTCAAACAAAAGGGGGAAATATCAAAGGCGGAAACGTGCTTATGTAAGACCCACTCTTTCTTTATGGCATGACTGACACAACTCTTAATACCATTCAAAACATGATAATATACCAACACTCTCTGTTGACATGACAAAATTTTCCTTTTAAATTAATATCATTAATTTATTGGTTGCAGCGATTGATTGTGAAACCTCTAAATCATGTTGTAAGTTAAAATCCTTTAAATCATAATATAAGTCAAAAATTCTTTAAATCATGTTGTAAGTTGAAAACGACGTAAAACAGATTAGAGCTTTTTATTCCATCAATGCATGTGGGATGTCTGCAAAGTAGTTCAAACTGCTACTTTTAGCTTTATAACTTAAACCAACTCTAGTAACATTGTGTATTTAGATATTATGCGTGTTGGTAATTAATTACAGGCTACATGAAATCGCTAAATTTTTAAGGCTTACCTGCGTTGTCCTCCAAGAAGTAATTACGTTTTGTTTGAATGTGGTAATGGAAACTGGCAAAACAACACGTTTATCTGGAACAACTCTTTAGATACCACATCCTTGGAAAGGAGGAAACGATTATTAGTTCCACCTTATTTGTTTATAAGGATCAAATCCAGTCATTGAAAGGAGGTACGTGTTCGCTCGTCCAAAACAGTATGGAAAGGAGAACCTAAGTTTGAGGACTGACACCCGGTGATTGGTGTCACGGAGAACAGTCCATTGTTTAATAAGCACAGCTTGTGGTCAAACTGATATCAAGAGCCATTGCAGCTGTAGATACTTAGTTTCAAGATTTCTCTTTCTTTACATAATTTCCCAAATTTTATAATGGAAACGTTTACTAAAAATTAAAATGAACCATACCATTTATAGCAGTAGAATGTGACATGTTCAATAATTATTAATTTACAGTGTTGTAATTCTAACATGAAATACTTCCTCATGTGACTCAGGGGAGGTCTTAATTCTCATACCACTAAAAATCGGAGTTCGATACTCGCAGTGGGGAGATAACAGTTGAAAATCTATAACAGTAGTATTAGTAATTAAATACTTTGGGTAACCGAAAAGTAAACAATTAACCTTCGACCCGCTCATGATGTAAGAACTATGCAAAATAACGGAGAAATAATCTTGAGATTATTGGAACCAGTACTAAAGATATTGTGATAGGAATTGATAAATGTGGAATATTTTTAAGTGGTTCATGAGTTGTTAGTTAAATTAGTTAACATCCAGATGAAATAGCATGTTATAGCCAATAAACATTGTATATTACAGAATTCGTCTTGATAAATATTGGCATTTGAATTATTCACCTGAATGGTACATTACGTATGCACAGGCTAAACAATTAAGTCAGAAATACTCAGAAGTCAGGTGTATTTTTCATATTTCAGAAGTACTTGAAAATTATTGGAAAAAAGGCTTAAACTTTGTTTGTTATCGAGAGAATTTTAAATGAAAACAAAGTACTAAATCCAATTACTGATGCAAACCGCGCAAGAGAACAAGTATTATTTTTTGGTCGTGTTCAGCAGTTAATCGCTTAAAAAAATTCAATGGGTGTGAGTAAAAGTCGGAAGCAGCTTTTAAAATGTATTCAGACAAACGAAACGCCTCTTTCACGTATCTACGGATTCTCCACGTAACGGCGCAAGAATTTTCAACAACTCTTTGTCTAAAACTGTCCCCTGGGTCAAGTTTGGTCTCTCCAATGTGTTGGATTTCTCAGAAAACATTTTAAAAGCGACCTCTGGCTACTTTTGACATTTACCAGTTGCTCATTTTAACTATTACTCAAATGATAATCCCCACAGCACCTGCATCGGTTTAATAAGATTATATTAAACAATAACTGTCTACCAACGCCTTTAAATTAATTGGATAGTGCTGCATAATGAAAGTATGCATATTATTAACGAAACACGTTCTCTTCTTCGACTCCAGCTGGGGTGGGGTAGGGTAGGGTAGGAGTTTAGAACCAGACGAGAGGTAACAAGGTGTAGTAATTCTTGATGACGAGAAACCCACTTGAAATAAAAATGTATGTCAGAACGGCTGGTGTGGGTATTAATACTATTTCTGACAAGCAGAGAAAAACGTTTCGACTTCCCTAGGTCATCTTCAGGTTAACAAAAAAAAGGAGGTTAACCTCAAGATGACCTAAGAAGGTCGAAGCGTTGTTCCCTGCTTATCGATGAAAATGTTAATACCCATATCACCCATTTTGAGATACAAGATGTAGTAAGAACAAAAACTACGTTTAAACAGTCGTGTTTTAGAAGGAATTTAATTAACTAAAAATTCATGTTCGTAATCTGTTTCTAAACCTCGACTCGTAATCCGAGG
The DNA here is from genome assembly GCA_011833715.1 of Carcinoscorpius rotundicauda. NCBI lineage: Eukaryota > Metazoa > Arthropoda > Merostomata > Xiphosura > Limulidae > Carcinoscorpius > Carcinoscorpius rotundicauda. Next base: position 16,607,326 of record CM022403.1, read on the forward strand.
GTCACGGGTTCGAATCCCGGTCGCACCAAATATGTTCGCACTTTCAGCCGTGGGGGCGTTATAATGTGACAGTCAATCCCACTATTCGTTGGTAAAAGAATACATCAAGAGTTGGCAGTGGGTGATGATGACTAGCTGCCTTCCCTCTAGTCTTATAATGATAAATTAGGGATGGCTAGCACAGATAGCCCTCGTATAGCTTAGCGCGAAATTCAAATCAAAACAAACCAAACCTGTTTCTAAAGATATCCTAGACAAAATTTATTTACTCTTGCACTTAAAGTTTATTATTAAATATCAAAATTTTGATTTTCATTGTTTTGGCTATAGTTTGTTCGTTTGAAATTAAGCACAAAGATACAAATTGGGCTATCTGTGCTCTGCCTATCACCGTTTCTTGCATTGTAAGTTCACTGTGCCACTGGGGAAGAGTTCATAGAATCACATATTTGACTGACCAAGTTACAAAATTAAAAGCTTTGTCATTGAAGGAAGTAGTGAGGCTGAAGTAATCCACAACATGTAGAATTCAGCTCCATAAGTCCTTTATCTATCCTATCTCAGTCACTTCACCAGAAAGGGGCTGGCGACGAGGCTATTTTTAATGGCATGGTTTCACTTGTAAATATGGAACGTACCTTCTTTTTTTGCCAAATTTTGAAGCATTAAAAGATGGATCGTTTAAAATTCCGGATGTGCAAAGGAGTACAATTAATTTTTATATAAATGTCTTCTTCGAAATGTAAAAGAACTATTTCAGGATGTTAACTTTATTTATCCTAATTTTTATCAACATTCCTCTTTTTGTTTATGTGTTAGGTTTAGATTTTCAAATCTTTAGTAAACTCAGCAGCTTTTCACTGTTGTCAAGGTCCCTGTTAAGTATGATTTGATTCAGCTTTCAGTGTCACAGATAAACAACGTACTTTATTGTTTTGAAAATTTCACGTGAGTCTCATAGTCAGATTTCGATACCCAAGTGGAGTGACATCGGTAACCCATTGTGTAATTTGTTATTAACAACACAACGAAACTTCATCAAGTTTATGCATTATTTAAGTTGTTATTAAGAACTAAGTAAAACTAAAAATAATAATGATAAACAGTCCTATCCTCTCAACACCAGTATCATACAGGCAGGCATGAATAATAAAAAAAACATTTTTGCAATGAAAGTCGTGGAAAATAACCTTGTTCTATTTTCAGAGTCGTTAAGCTTCCGGGACGCGATGTCTTCCATTACCTTTAGAAGTAATAGATGTTTCAAATATAATTAGCACACGAAACTGACTACCTTCTTATTAACATATTGCATGCGTTACGAGTTCGATTTTAATCACTACCTAATTGCGTATAGCTTGTGATTCAGTAAAAAAAACTACCTGAATTAATAAGAAATCTGACGTGGCAGTTGATTTAATTACTTCAACTACTATACAACAAGTTTATAATTATTGTTAAAATTACAAGTGGATATTTTGATTGTGCAGTAAATTACGGAATTTGCATGGAGATCAAACTTCGAACAAAAGCGATTAAATCATACTTCGGTTTTAATTTCGGGCAAAACTACGCTAAAGCTACATGCGCTAGCCGTCCCTAATCTTTTACCAATGAATACTGGGATGGATCATCACATTTTAACGCCCCCACGGCTGAAAGAGCGAGCACGTTTAGTGAGACGGAGATTTGAACCCACGACCCTCAGATTACTAGTCGAGGGCCTTAACCGCCTATCCATGCCGGGCCACGATGAAGTCATACTTTGTATTTGTATTTTGTATTCATGAAAAAACTACTAAGACTCTCTGACCATTAGTTAACAGCAGCCTGTCACCCAGGTTAAGGGATTAATTGCTACTTTTAAAACGTCTCCGCAACCGAAAGTGCTTCAGTTGTTCAAGTTGTACTATTTTATGTTATACGTGTTGTAAAGATATGCTTACATTTTGTTATACGTGTTGTAAAGATATGCTTACATTTTGTTATACGTGTTGTAAAGATATGCTTACATTTTGTTATACGTGTTGTAAAGATATGCTTACATTTTCTCGTACAAGAAATATCACTGATGACTTTAAAATACGTTTCTAATAGAATATCAGTTTTTTATTATTTGTATATAAACTGAAATTAAGTTTAAATCCTCAAATTAATCCATTATATTTTCAAAAACTAAATCAACAATTTAATTAGAAGTCGTTATCGTATTTGTAACAATAAACGTTAACTGCATTATTTTGATTGTATGTTTTTGTGATAAACTTAAAGTTTTTGATTATCCGGAATGATTAACCAAGATATACACATACATACATATATATATAACATTTATAAAACTTCGGTTGTATTTACACCAATAATATTATTTGAAGTGGTATTTCTAAACAAAAGTATTTTAAATTTACATTCACTTCTAATATGCATAATGTGTTTGATAAATATTTCCATGTGGTTCCAACACTTAAAAACGTGGTGTTTCTATATATTACAATTCTAACCTGTTTCTTTCTTAACAGCATTTAAAACTGAATACATTCAGAACACCGTATACACTTACAAAAAGGCGACAAATACATGCGTTTGAGTGGGTGGTTTGTGCACCCGGGTTGAATGCTAATTTTTCCATTTTCTCGTCAAACAACTAAAATAACGACATAGGGTGTGTTTAGATGTTGTGTTATTTGGGGAGTCAGCTGACAAATCCTTTGTATCTAAACAAAACAGCTTACCAGGGGTCGCCCTCTCATACCCAATGCCTCTTATCTAAAGTACATAATTGCTGTAAAGCGTATAAAACACTTCAAGCCCACATATTACGAACTGTTCTTTCTATAAATGATAGAAGTAATATTTTAAGGTTTTTCTTTTAGTAGACAACACAATATTGTCTCTTTTTTTATATAGAACTCATACAATTGTTTTGAATGCCAGACTTTGTGCGTATAAAGATATCCGAATTATTTATGTTCCATTTTATCTGTTAACAAAAAGCTAAGCCTTAATTGTCATCGCTGTCTGCAAGGTAAGTCAACGGTTGTCAATCGTTTTGTGCTAAATAATATACATATACTAATTTAAAGCGTTTGGTTACATTTTGATAGAACTTTACGTAATAATAAATAACTTTATGCATTATATGCAAAATAAATTAGCATAATATTGAAACTGTCCAAATACAAGTACCTTATATCATTGTAAACTATAATCACACAATAGTGTATGAAATGGTTTGTACGGTACAGAATGTAGCTTCTTTCTAGTCATTTTGTTACAAAGTTCTATCTTTAAATTAACTAACACTTCAAAAATTCAAATTAAAAATACGTATAGTTGGAATTTCTGAAGATTTTTAAATATAAGACTTGTCCTTGATAAAGAGAACGTAGCAAATACAAATTTCTTTAATATGAAATACAGGGAAGAAAGAGAAGAAAAAGAAAAACGTTTTTCGAATGTTCTTTCCACATGAAGAAATGTTCTTCTATGTATCATTGTTAGGTTTGACGACTTGTAACTCGATCTCTATTGTGGGTATAATCTGCAAAAAAATATAAATACGTGTGTGTACATAATCTGCAAATATATATATATAAATACGTGTGTGTGTACATAATTTGTTATAAAATTCATTTTTATCATTCTAATCACAGAATACAACCAGTGGCATATTTAGTTAGGGGCGAGAGGGGTGTTCAGTCTCAAGGCACATGATCTTAATGGGATACGTGGAATGTAGGGCCCACGAAAGTTATTAGCTTCTGGGCCATACAACCTTATATCCGCCACTTACTACAACTGTTCTTTTTTCAATAAATTGTGATACCTTTCGTTATTCTTTCATTAAACGCGGATAAGCGATTTGTAGAAATGTTCCGAGTTTATTTCTTCTAATAAAAACGTTTAGCCCATACCTCCCGTCATTTCTCGGTCTATTTTTGATATAACTATAGTTTTCAACTCAGGTCAAATCCTCTTAAATCATGTATTTAACATGTCCAAGGTCTCATACATTAATTTATTCTAATCCTATCAATTTGAGAGTAGACTGGTGGAGATTCAGATGAAAAATGAAATAACTAGTATAGCTGGCACACAAAAGTATATCTAAAAAACACAAAAAAAACAAAGGTCTCAGATTTATTCATCCTAATCCTGTCTCAAAGAATTTAAAGTGCTGCTGTTATATAGGATTCACTCTTGGTTGGTTATTTTTATGAATGGAAGGCGGGGACGTAATATTTACTTCCTTAGTTCAGAATAAAGTTTTTTCATTAATAACATCTAGTTTATCACATTTCATCATTGATTTTTTTCTGTATTCACCATAACTTTCATCATACATGAAATACAATACAATACCTGAAAGTTCCGTATTTTAAAATCTAGCCAAATATATAAATACTTTAATTCTAGTAGTTAAGTTTATACATAGAGTCTTTGAAATCAGAGAAAAACAAAAACAATTTTATTACCAGCATTTAACTTCACTATAGACGCTTCTAAAAACTGATAAAGATTCTTCGATGCTAATGTTTAGATCCACGCCAAACACTTTTAGAAATCTTCGAAGAATAAAAAACAACTTTGACATGAAATAATGTAATCTTCTGCTTAAAGATTTTCAAAGCTACTTATGTATTAAAAACAGGAAAAAAAATTAAAAACCGGCATCGAGTTTTTACTATCGAAATGTAAAGCTCTTACATTCATACCTCGCAATAAATGTGTTCGTGTTTTTCATCGGACTATCTACTATATCTATCGAGGAGAATCGAACCCCTGATTTTAGCGTTGTAAGTTTGTAGACTTACCGCTATCCCAGTGAAAGACATTTCTAACTATGTTAAAACTTTCTATTAATACTTCGTTACTTTCATCGTTCACGGCAAGTGATTAGGGCGTTGGATTCGTAATCCGATGGTCGTGGGTTCAAAACCCCGTTAAATCAAACTCGTTTGCAATTCAGCTGTGGAAGATTTATGATAAGGCGGTCATTTCCACTTTTGATTGGCGAAAGATTAGCTCAAAAACTGGTTGTAGGTGATGATAACCAGCTGCCTTCCCTCTAGTCTTACACTGCTAAATTAAGGACGGTTAGCGCAGGTAGCCCTCCTGTAGTTTTAGGCAAACTTTTAAAAAATACAAACCTTTGCTGTTAATGATATTTTCTGCCATAACTTCAATAATATCTCATGAGGTTTGGCCATTTTGGGAGATTTAAATTCATCAATTCCGCTTATGGTGCTGAGAGTGCTAGAGTTAGTGCTTCAAAATTAAAGAGGACTAATGGATGAAACAGAAGAGCATAAGATACTTTTCACATTGTTGATTCCATTTCACAATAAAAAAGCAACACTGAAATTTATAAAGGACTCGTTTGTTTTGTTGTTAAGCTCAAAGCAATGAACTACCTGTTTACTGCCTATCGCGGGTATCGAAATCTAATTTTTAGCTTTATCAGCATTCAGTCTTACCGCTGAGTCAATGGAATGATGCTTCAAGGCTAACATGCTCCATAATCTTTCAAAGAATCCGGGTAAAACGAAATACTGAACAGATAACTTCAGGGTGTAAGTATTTAATAAATAAAAATGTTTTAGGTCAAATCACACATTATTTCATTGTAAAATAGTTATCTATTACGAGAATTACCCCGTTTTTTATAGAATTCTTTCCTATTCCTTTATTGTCGAATTTTTTACTTGAAACTGACGAGCCTTAGTAAGACACTATGAAAAGAACAAAAGACTTACATACTTAACCTTTGAGCAAAATTCGTTAAGAATCCTAACGTTTGCTGTTAACATGATGAAAACAATGTAAACTGCAGGATACGGCACGGCAAAGAGTCGTTATTTACCAAATACACTGATTGCAGGCTATGTTGAAGCGTTTGTACATGGCATTTTTAACCAATGTCGGCTCAGGAAGGTTTTAAGTGGCTCAAAACTGATCAAAAGCAAAATGAATGAAACACGTTTCGTTACTTGTTGATCGAAAGCTGTTCCAATGAATGGAGAGAACCAGCTTTTGTCTGTTAATGTCATGTGGTCAACTCGTTGCTCTCCATGGCTACAGCTAGGAGATTGTCGTCAGAGCAAAGAACTTTTTTTCTTTGCAGTGAGGAAACTAGTGGAAAACTTCACAAGGTACAAACATCATTTTGCGCTTTGTATTTCAGTGCTAACACTAAATTACCCTTTATACTATTGTCGCAGCTGTCATTCACTATCTTACAGTTCTACTCTGCTAGATATCTCAGAGAACTAGTTTATGGTGTTTAACTCCTCATTTTCTTCATAATACTTTGTCATAATACTGCATGAGAATATAAAATATGCTTTTGAAAAGTGGTCAGCAAGAACTGAGCCAGAATATAAAACAAACGGTCAAATAATACTGTATATGAGTTTCAAAGTTCATTATACATCAATTAACCTATAAAGTAGAACTTTGAGATTTCTCGTATTAAGAAACATTATAAAACTTTATTTTCAAGTAGCAAAAACCGTTTAAAGGTAAATGAAATATAAACGAAGTATAACTTTTAAATGTTGCATAACATGATTTTCTCATCGGTAATTCGTATTCTGAATAATATCCTAACAAATTCGGTTTACCTAGGTTTACCAGCCATTCATATAAGGTATAATCAAGTTTGTTTTGTTTAATTTTCGCGCAAAGCAACACGAGGGCTATCTACGCTAGCCGTTCTAAAATTAGCAGTGTAAGATTGGAGAGAAGGCAGCTAGACATCACCACCCACCACCAACTCATGGGATACTCTTTTACCAACGAATACTGAGATTGATCTGAACATTATAATGCCCCAACGACTGATAGAATGAGCATGTTTGTTGTACCGGAGATTCGAACCCGCGATCCTCAACTTATGAGTCAATCGCACTAACTAATAGGTCATGCCGGGCCTGTATAATCAAATGCAGGCACATAAGATAGTGAAAGTCTCCCAGTAGTATAAATTACAAACTAAAACGTTATATATAGATTATCTTATTACTGATTAAAATCAAACAAACCTTAAACTAATATTTAGTTGACCTGCTCACTAAAGTGTTTCTAGCTTCTTCATAACTTGTAATGAAAGTCACATTGCTGTTCCTCCTTTTTTTTCATTTTTCGTAGCACGACTTAACTTCGCCCCAGTTTGAGGTCAGATGATATTTTCGTGGTCAGCCTACTTGGTAACCATGTAAAACGAAAATGTTCTGTGGTAGGATTCGAATGTGATATCTGTAGATTGCAAGTCAAGTGTCTTAACCATCAGATCATAATTGCACTTACAGCCTCCCAATGTTCAAACCTTTCATGCTTTGTATTCATAATTAATAAATTTATATATAAGAAAATAAGAAACCCATTACGGCGATCGATTTGTAATCTCAGGGCCGCAGGTTCGAATCCCCGTTGCATCAAACATGTTTGCCCTTTCAGCTGTGAGGCGTTATAATGTTAGACTCAACACCATTATCCGTTGGTAAAAGAGTTGCCCAATTAGCGGTTAGTGATGATAACTAGCTTCCTCCCCTCTATTCTCACACTGCTAAATTAGAAACGAATAGCACCGATAGCCTTCATGTAGCTTTGTGCGAAATTCAAAAACAATCAATTAGGTACAGAATTACCTTTAATAAATCAATTACTTGGTATATTCAGTCGAGTTTGGTGATTTGAACACATCAATTTCTGTATTTTAATGCATGTTTGTTCAAGACTACGCAAAGCATAACGAAATTAATCCGCCATATTGGAAATCACAAAAAAAAAAAAAATTTAACTGCGTTGAAAGAAAAAAATCATTCATAGAATAAAGCTATTTACAAAACAGAGAAGGGAAACTCATTAACATCAAAACATATGGCATTTAAAAGAAGCAAACAAATAAATGAAAATGAAAGAAGAAAATTGCAGACTCTTACATGTAGCTAGTGTTGATATAGCCAACCAGGGCATTAATGTAACATCTCATTGGAAATGACGTCCAATGAACACTTGATATGAGAACATGTAATTACGATTTTGTGCACGTGTGTTAGCATGGAAGGCATTTGACAACAATGAGATATGTAGGTGAAAGATATGGGTTCATCATGGGTAATATCCAGAAAAATCATCGTTTGTAACCAAGTCAACGCCGCAGTGACCCACAAATTATCTTAATCTTCAGATACGGTTTTTCAGAATTCCGAACCTTGTCCTTTTGTTAGAAGGGCAGTTATCTGTCTGTAGTTGCTACCAATGTCCAGTTCCACAAGCTTTCTCATTGCATCCCTTCTCCCAGAAGAAACTTTTGGAACCATATGTTGGCCACCACTGTCGAACACGAATGGCTGGAATTATTCAGTGAAATAATTATTGTTCTCATGCAGACTTCATTCCATCCGCTTTACGGTTTTCTATTTGTGTAAAATAGACAATATCTCTTGGCGATTTTTAAGGTTATTTTCCTAGGAATGTCTTCTTATCTTTCACTTCGATTTCTAGACTTATTATTGTTTCATATCCTCCAGTAATGACAAGATAATAAAGTGTGTTGAAGAATAGTGGAGTTACACATTTTAAAAAAGATAACAGGTCTATTCGAGGGTGCTGACAGAATACACATAGTTTGTAATGAATTGGGATGCAACTTTTTTCTTTGTTTTCTCTAACATAGGGGCCTGGCATGGCCAAGCGCGTAAGGCGCGCGACTCGTATTCCGAGGGTCGCGGGTTCGCGCCAAACATGCTCGCCCTCCCAGCCGTGGGGGCGTTATAATGTGACGGTCAATCCCACTTTTCGTTGGTAAAAGAGTAGCCCAAGAGTTGGCGGTGGGTGGTGATGACTAGCTGCCTTCCCTCGAGTCTTACACTGCTAAATTAGGGACGGCTAGCACAGATAGTTCTCGAGTAGCTTTGTGCGAAATTCCAAAACAAACAAACAAACTCTAACATAGGTAAGAATGTGGTAACTGGGTTTTATCTGTGGCTTCTGGCAGTTAATATTTCTAATTTATGGATAAAAACAAAACTTTCTGTGAAAATAGATTGAAGTGTTAATAAGTAAGCAGAGCAGAAGTCCAGTTAGCAAACAAAATGCCTAAAGCTACTGGCCAAAGCACTACTTCCAAACCAATCAAATGAATACTGAACCAAAGTAATTTTGTTGAACATACGTTTGTTTGATTTTTGGCTCTTGGAAAAATCAGTTTCTATGCGCGTTACATTTGTCGAAATATTTTTACATAATCTGTTGATTTCTAGATGTTTGCAAAAATCAAACGAAAGCAGACCAAGATATATGTTTTGTTTGAGTTTCCCTCTACTGGTAATCATAAGAACAATTTCTATATTATATTGTAATTGTACATATAAATATTTTTGCGATATGCTAATTTCGACATCCTTATTCTTTTAATGCTAAGTATTAGAAAATAATGTTTTGTTTTCAAATACAACAAACTGTCTATGCAAACAAATTTCCGAACTTAATTATTTTCTGAACACAGAAAGAAAATGTTGAAATACTTAAAAACAAAATTTAAGCATAACTTAAAAATTAACTTAAGTAATGTTAAAAGTGTATTTACAATATGACACTTAAACCCAGATGTGAATTAATTGAAATAAGACGAAAAATTACGATTTTTTCACTTTTTTGCGTTTCATTTCTGAGAATCCAAAAATTACTCACAAATTAATACATGATATGACCGCCTTTATTTTTCAGAAGATCATTAATCTGCTTTGTCATGAAGTCCACGAGTTGACTGAAATCTTTACTAATTTTTGGATCGCGGTACCACATCTCATTTATGGCCGCAATTAGCTTATCTTTCGTAGTACAATCTTTTCCCCGAAGTTTTTTCTTCACAAATTGCCCAAAAATTTTCAATCGGATTTAAGTCCGGAGAATTTCCAGGCCAGTCCAGCACCTTTATTCGCGTTGTAGTCATAAAATTCTTCACGAGTTTCGATGTGTGCGACGGAGCCAGATTCAGATCTTGCTGAAAAATCCATCTGAAAATCTTTTTAAATTCTGGAACGACTCTTCTCTGCAAAACTTCGATGTACTGTGGTCCTCGCATCATACCTTCTACGATATGTAAGCCTCCGACGCCATAGTAGCTGAAAAACCCCAAAACATCTTCTTCAAGGGATGTTTTACGAACTGATTGATGTGAGATTCTCGAAGTTTCTCATCTGGGGATCTGCAAACATACAGACTTCTTTGACGCTGTACAAAGAAATGAGTTTCGTTACTGAATAACACCTTCCTCCATTGTTCTTGCGTCCAGTTTTTGTATTTCAGACCTCATTGATACTGTTTTTTCTTCATTGAGTTGGTAAGAAGTTATTTTTTGACCGGTCTTCTTGCCCTTTTAACGCAATTTTGAATGACGTAATATTCCTCAGAATTTTTTCATATATATTCAAAAATAGATCGACCGTGCTGCAAAACATAGCTAATAACGCTGTCTGTGTGACAAAATGACTATTAAAGGAAATCAGTGGGTCCAGTGAGCCTACATCGGCCGCCATGCTGAAAATATTGTAAAATGACAATTTATTTCAATTAATTTGCACAAGGGTGTACATATGTATATTTATACCCTCTATATAACACATACATATATATATCTATACCCAAAAAGAAGCTATAATGGGAAGGAAAATTGTGACGATCAATTTCACTATTCTTTGGTAAAAGAGTAGCCCAAGAGTTGGCAGTAGTTGGTGATGACTAGCTGCCTTCCGTAATTTTGGTTGTAGTTTGTTTTTGAATTTCGCACAAAGCTACTAGAGGGCCATCTGTGCTAGCCATCCCAAACTTAGCAGTGCAAGACTAGAGGGAAGGCAGCTAGTTATCACCCCCCACCGCCAACTCTTGGGCTACTCTTTTACCAACGAATAATGGGATTGGCCGTCACATTATAACGCCCCCACGAATGAAAGGGTGAGCATGTTTGGTGCGACCGGGATGCATACCCGCGACCTTCAGATTACGAGTCACACATCTTAACACGCTTGGTCATGTCGGGCCCATTAGTTAAAGTTGCTGTATGAGTAGGGCTTCTTTGATTTCATCGTTAACTTTATCAGGTGAACATAGTTTTATGGCTGTGTTTATTTCGTTTCTTAATATGTTTAAGTTTTTGTTTTGTTTCGTGTGCTGAGTTCCAGAGACTCAAGTGTGAGTGATATTTTGAAGGATATCTGTTTTGAAATGTGAATCAGTTCTAGTAATCTTGGGTAAGAAATGCTATTTGGTTTGTTTTTTCCTGCTCACAAGTGAACTTTATGTTATGATGTATAAAGTTAACGAGACGGAAAAACTAAGTGTGTTCTGTAGATGTGAATCCGGCAATTGTATCATCAACATACGAGGGCTGTTCAAAAAATACGCGAACTGACGTCATAAAACAAAATATACTTTATTTAGAAGACACAGGTCTGGGCCCCCATCAAAGTACTCTTCTCTCCAACGCACACACTTATCCCAACGGTGTTTCCACTTGTTGAAACAGTCCGGGTACGCTTCTTTTGTAATGTCCTCCAGCTCCTTCGTCGCATTTGCCTTAATCTCGGGAATCGTCTGAAATCTTCTTCCTTTCAAGGGTCTTTTGAGTTTGGGGAACAATAAAAAACGTAAGGAGCAAGGTCAGGTAAGTAGGGGGTAGGGAAGAACAGCGATCGAGTGTTTGGGCAAAAACTCACGAGTTCTGAGGCACAAATTTCGCAGCAACGCGGTGCATCATCAATTTTTCGGACAAAATCTCGTAATAAGATTCAACTGATATCCCACACTCTTCAGCAAACTCCCTGAGAGTCAGGCATCGATTTGCCCGCACCAGGGTGTTGATTTTGTCGACGTGTGGGTCGTCCAGGACGCTCATCGTCTTCAATGGACTGTCGACCATCCTTAAAACGTTCATGTCACTTGAAACATGCCGTACGCTTCATAGCAACATCACCGTAAGCGGTGTTAAGCATAGCAAAAGTTTTAGTCGCAGATTTTCCAAGTTTAACACAAAATTTCACAGTAACTCGTTTCTCCTTCAGGACATTCATTCTGAAATCCGCCGAACGAAAAAATCGCACTTCAATTAAAACCGCGTAGCTAATACACAAATAAAGATACCTGCAATTGGGAAATGGCGTCGTAATCAGCTGATGTGTGCAAACCTAGCGACACCAAGCGGATTTCCCTGGAACCAACTAGAGCCGCGCAATTCAAACAGTCCGCGTATTTTTTGAACAGACCTCGTACCTTCGTACCTGTACCAGTATAATGGTTGGTGTAAGGCTGAATTGATTGCTTGAGATTCAATGCGCGTTATAAAAATGTTGGCCAGAACTGGTGACACGTGATTTCCCATACTTAAGCCAGTTATTCGTTGGTAGTTTTAGTTATTAAACATAAAGCTAGTTTTGATGGTAGTGAATACTGTAAGGATTGCTAACTGGTTACTGGGGATGTGTATCAATGAATTGGAGTCTTTGATATAAAGTTCTAAAACTATCTTGCAGCTTTAGTTGTTGGGACTTCTGTGAAGAGGGAGATTACATCAAAACTGGCCATTAAGGTTTTATGATTCAGTTGATTGAGAATAGATTTAAAGTTCAAAGAGTCTTTGAAAAAGGGGCCGGCTGATGTTACATATTTAGAAAATACCCATGTTGTATATTTATCGAGGTTGTAGTTAAAGGATTCATAGGTCAACATTATGGATCGCAATGGATAATCTGGATTGTAAGGTTTGGGGGTGTCATATAGTTGTGGTGTACAAGAGTCGCTTTTTCGCATGTGCTTTTGATGGATTTGTATTTAGAAGTTTAAATCTGTTTGTATCTGAGAATATGTTATTAATTTGTGTTCATTATAACTATAGCATTACCTTTATCTGCTTTAAGAATTTTGATGTTGCTATCTTGTTTTAAGTTGTTTATAGAATTAATATATTTTTGTATGGGGTTGTTTTTTAGTTTTATTTTCTGTGAAATTTTGTTGATTGTTTTGTGTGAAAATTCTTCGAATAAGTTGTTTAAGATATTGTTTTTAAATGTTTCGGGAAAATAGATGTTTTCAGTTCTACCTGGTACAGGTATGTTAATGGTACAATGGCTGGATTCACATGTACAGAACACACACTTAGTTATTTTCAATCACATTAACTCTGTACACCACAATACTAAGTTCACCTGTGAACAGGAAAAAACTAAGACATATGTCCGGATAGGTTATTTGCAAACTCTCTCTTTCTTAACCTGAAGATGGCCTAGGAAGGTCGAAACGATGTTTTCTGTTTATCAGTAAAAGTGTTAATACTCAACCAGCCGTTATGAGATACATTTTTATTTCAAGTGGGATTCTCGTCATCAAGAAAGGACCATCTTCTCACTGTCCACTACGAGGTATCGAGCCTCTGCTATTTATCGTTGTAACTCAGTACACATACCAGTTACCAAACTGAAGGCCTTTAGTTTACGCCAGGTGTTTTTAATAGTGCTATGCTTTAATTCGGTATATGTTAACGATATGAAAAGGACATGACACTAAAAGCAAAGAAGCTGCCAAAATAACCTTAAGGAAGCTCAAATACTGAAGGTAATATTTTCAAACCTGGATCATCCACTGGGGGAGAGGCATGAGCAAAGTTACTGAAAAACGAAGATTGCTTCCGACGCCAAAGTTAAAATAAAAGGAACGGCAGACATTAACAACAGTATTGTTATAATAATTTTACATATTTTCCATCTTGTATTATTATTATGCCTCTCGATTCCATGAAGGAACATAGGGCCGCAATCACTTGCGGATTCATTAACAGGCTGGTTTTTTAAGTGAGTAAATTGTTAGCCTACTGTACAAGCTCCAACCAGGAGGAGAAACCTGAGCCGTTCCTAATTTTGCAGCGTAAGACTAGAGGAAAGGCAGCTAGTCATCACCACCCACCGCCAACTCTTGGGCTACTCTTTTACCAACGAGTAGTGGGATTGACCGTACATTATAATGCCCCCATGGCTGAAAGGGCGAGTATGTTTAGCGCGACTGTGATGCGAACTTGGATTACGAATCGCATGCCTAACGCGTTCGGCCATGCCGGGCACTTTCCATCTTGTAATTTTGTGATATTTTTTCACACATAAATGTATAAATTGTATTCTGTATTCTTATTTTCAATTCTATTTCACGCTTTAGAGTGTATTTTGTTTATGGACTTACGATCATGTTTTCATACAGCCACAATGAAACCTAAATTGAAGGATCGATTGGTTTTTAAGACAGCTTAAGAATAAGCTGTTGGGATAAGGTGGAGATGTGATACATCACCGTAAAAATACACAAACACTTTAGTTCTTTTATAACACAGTAAATTACTTTACATTTAACGATATTCCAAAATAATGGCTATGGTTTAAGTTCATTTTGACATGTTGTAACTAGCACCTTGGACACATCATGTCTGTCTAGTTGTTTTTGTTTGAAAGAGTGAATAATTTAATTTAAGGGTCACCCTCGTGAGACGCGTAGAACAGTAATTAGTGACACAATCAGGTTGAGAAATGCCTATTTTGCCCTATATCCTGACTGTATAATGTTTGAAATAAACTTCTAGCATAAGATGTAATTAAGAGTTTTCCTGCTTTTAATAAGTTAAGATATAAAAAAAATAGGGCTAGAAAATTGGAAATAACAACTAAGGTAATAGAGTCATCTTACCCGTGTTACCAATAGAATATTTGTGTATGTTTAATAAATTTACCTGATTTATAAACATCAAACTGAAGCCTTTAACATAATTTACGCCATACTGTCTCCAGCTAAGCAAACCCATCAATCGCTTTTTATTTTGTAGACATTAATATAAGCGACTTTTCTGGACAATAAAACACAGTTTTTGATTTTCGAACGTCATTTACGTATTACTGTCTAAAACAGGAAAAAAAGAAAGAAATTACGTAAACAAATCCAATTGAGCATTGTTATTTCAATCCATATAAAATTGCATATGAAATCCATTTTTATACTTAACGAGAGCGAACAGTTCTCACAAAATACAAATGCAAAAAGCCCTGCATGTCCAGATAGTTGGGGCATTTGACTCTTAATCTTGGGTTTGTTTGACATAATTCTCTAGACACAAAGTTTAGTTTAAAATCTTCCTAACAGAATGGCTTGAGTACTTACGTCATTTTTTTTGTAAATGAAACGTCCATATTGAAATATTTCTGTTTGTAAGTTTTGAATTTCGCGCAAAATTACATGAGAGCTATTTGCACTGGCCGTCCCTAATTTAGCAATGGAAGACTAGAGACTGTTGAATAACTTTTTTACCAACGAAGAGTAGGATTAACCCGTCACATTGTAACGCCCCCACGGCTAAAAGGGCGAGCATGTTTGGTGTAACAGGGACTCGAACTCTTGACCACCAGATTACGAGTTGAGCACCCAAACCACCTGGCCATGCTGAACCATCCTTTCGAACACGGCACCTAAACTTTATCTACGTTTTATGTCATAGTTCTACATGACGTTTTAAACTGGAAATTATCATTAAAGATACCTCATTTCCTTTGAACATCACCTAGGGATAATAATGTGTAACATGTGGACAAATACGCCTAAATAACTTAATCATATCCACACACGTGTTGCCATAGAATAGCAATATGATACATCCAGAGAGATGTGCCTAAATAAGGTAACTCACTCTTTACAAATACCCGCAATCGAATAATAAAAAAATATTTAACAACAGACAGATCTACCGAATCCGTACATATACTTTCATGGAATAATAATAATATGTAACACATTAACAGTGTACCTGGATAACACTATATGTACATATACCGCCATGCAATAATAATAATAATCATATGTAACACACTGACGGGTGTACCTGGATAACTCTATATGTACATATACTGCCATGCAATAATAATAATTAACTTCTGGATAGATGTAACAGAATAAGATAATCCAATCGTACCTACTGCCTTCTGTTAAATACTTAATACCTGAAATATGTTTCTACAATAAACTTCAGTGATACGCTTCACACTAGTTGAGACACAAACAAAACGATTAACAGTTTACACACAGTACAACTTAGGGCTAGTTTTCGACCTTTTCTGCTTCTTAACCATATTTTGTTATTGTAAAATTTTCCTCGCCTAGTAACGAAAGATAACTGGGAAAAAAACAAAGAGCCCATAAAATGGCTTTAAACACCAATATGAGCATGGGTGCGAAAATATAAACTTAAAACTTTGGTTTTCAGAGAATAATTTGATGTCCCCTAGGCAAATTCGTTTATTTGTGGGACAAGAAACACAATGTAATTTTGCCCACGCTTCACTAAACATTATCAATTCTTCAGACTTAGCTATCCCACATACGACAAAAGAACGCCCATGGTCGTGCAACAAGTGAGTTAGTTCGTATACGTGCCCTGAACACTTTTATAAAGTAGAGTGATTTGAACAGTGCGTGGTAGTGTTTGGCAACTTTGTAAGACGCCCGCCAGTAGCTTAGCGGTATGTTTGCAGACTTACAACACTAGCAACCGGGTTTCAGTACTCGTGGTGAGATGAGGACGAAAAGCCCGCTGCGCTTAGCTACAAAGATGCTTGTAAGATATATTGTAAATGTATTTTGAAAGACTGAGTTTCGATATAGAATTTTATTTTTAAATCTAATGGTTAGAATAGTCATAAAAGTTACGAAACTAAAAAAACAAACTTCTGGTCTGGTTTGTTTTTGATGTTTGTGCAAGGTTACACAAGGGCTATCTGCGTTAGTAAAGAGTAGTTTCGAATTTATAGATTAGAGAAGAGACAGCCAGTCAACAGTATTCACAGCCAACTCTTTGACTACTCTAATCGAATAGCGAGATTTGACCGTCACTTTTATTACGCAATCACGACCTCAAAGTGCAGTGCGGTTTTTTTGCGATAATGAGAAGTGGACCACAGACCCTAGCACAAATCTAGCACAATATTTTTGCCAATAGACAAATTTAATAAACAATAATATCTGTTGAACTCGTGCTTGATACTCATAAATATAAGCAAGGGTTAACGGTATGTTGCAACCATATCAAAAGTTGCAAGCATTCGATAATACATTCTGGTTAAAGCAAGCTTTCAACGTAAATCAGAATTTAAAATATGCCTAGGAATGAGCAATGCTAACTGAATGTACAACTAAAACTGTTCCAGTTATAATTATTAAAGTGTGTTTTACCTCAGTTGGGTATTCTACTTGTTAACGATGTTTTTGCAATTCTTCAGCCTTCAGAAGTGATTGTAATAACCATGAAATAAGTGTATTTATACATGTATACATGTTAGTACGTATATTCATACTAGCGTATAAAAACATTGTTACAACTCCTGCAATTTAGAAGGATGCAGTTGCACAGCTCTGACTCAATATAAAAGTCCAAACTTTTGTCAAAGTCTCTGGTATTGTCACATCTACAAAAGAAAAAATATTCTTACACCACATTAAAAACAACGGCTTCATACCTTTAGATTAAAAGAAATATATAGTCAACGCTCTTTCACGACCTTATGAACAACGGCTGCATATATTTAGATTAAAAATATATATATAGTCAACGCTCTAACACTACCTTACAAACAACGGCTGCGTATCCTCTTCAGGTTAAAGAAAAAAAACATTCAAAAAAATAGTAACGTTACTGCTTTACTCGTTGATTATAACATACAATAAACAGACGACGTTTATAGAAGTGGGAATACGTTTTCTATATATTCTTGTTTGTTTACATTACCCCACTTGTATACTAGGTGTTGTGATATAACTTGGATCTTTTATTTTTTACATCACATCTTTATATATTTGACATTTTCTTTTACTCTATGCATATATTGGTGTTTCCACATTTATTGTGGTTTGTTGGTGTATACTTTCATTGTTTTCATTACAGTTAGATCCACTTGTAAGTTAAGAAATGCTCATATTAATAGGAAATCAACTGTTATAGATAGAAGCTGCATACTTACTCAATAAATATTGAATGTAGACAACCTGAATAACGTCTTTTGTACCAATAATTTATTCCCGTTGTGAGTGAAGTATGAGATTAAATCATTCCTTGTCTATTCGAACTGACGAACACCACTGATGGAGATCACATAATGAATATGTATTATACTTTGACATTTGTAAACATGTACAATAAACTTATAGAAGAATGAATAGGCAAGATAAGATACAACACTATACACACATTTATTAATATCGTTTTTTTTAAACATTTCACATACAGGCTGAAGAATGAAAGCCCGATTTAAGCCACTAATCCCCCCAGGTAAATATACCGCTTTTGAACAGCTTAGTTGTTTTTATGGTTTTTCAAAATCATGAGTTTTTCGTAAAAGGTTTAAATGTTTCATTACAGTTATAATTATTAAAAACTATGACATAATATGTTGCTAGGTTATGGTTCGAGACCACGAATTTGTATTTCGACTCACTTCTGCTGAAAGGTTAACGAGAATCCAGATTATCTGGTTTAGAAAAAAGGTATGTCAAGGGAAGCATTCAAATATACAGGATAAAATCAAAATCAGGAAGGACTATATATGAATCCTTTAGCCCACTTGTGCATTGATGAGGTGGAAAATATAATTTCTTACACGTTCATTTATTAAAGTGTTCTGTAAAACTTTCTATATAGAGTTATCCTACCTAATATTCACTTAATTCTCTTTGAACAATGGTTAAAACTGAGGTTTGTAGGATTCGAGACCATGATTCTCCCAACACCTTATAATTTTTACTTTACCGTATAACAAGAAAAAAACATCTGTAAGGAGTCACGATCCATGCCGGTCAGCCTTTAAAGTTTACAATTCGTTTATTGCATAATTTTTGTATTTATGTTGGATTATTCAGATATGTTTGGGAAGTCAAAACATTAACTGTTTTATCCTACATACTTCTGACATTTTGACTTCCCAAAAATATATGAGTAAGCAAACATAAATAAAAAACTTATGCAATATACGGGTAAATGTTAATTACAGATGGCGCTTTTGAACACATAAAATCTTGTTTTTGTAATTATTAGTATTAGTTCTAATATTTTAAACAGAAAAACAGCACGTAACTCTTGCAAATGCTAACTGGATAGTCTACGTTAGTTGTAAAATTAAGTAGACACTATTCTTTTGTGAATACATCAGGTATTTATTTTTGAATCACCCCAATATAAGTTTCTTATCACATACGTGTATTTATTCTTCCACGGTTTGTAAACTTTTAAAAGCATTGTTTAACTTTCGTATTCTTCTTTCATTTAAAAAGAAAGCAACTGGATAAAGATATAACACGTTACCAGAACATGTTTAGTGTTTATTAGGAATAATTCTATTCAAATGGTTAAAATAAACTGAAAATACCATTAGTGGCTGAGAAATATGTCTGCAGGCTTATGACGCTATAAATCGGGTTTCGAGACCCTTGGTTGGAAGTGCACAAATAGTCCATTGTGGATTTAACAACATTCAAACAAAGAGAGTGAACAGACTTCTTTGGAAAGTCTTGTCTCTGAAGTATGCGGTAAACGGTATTAAGTTGAATATTTTATTAAAAATAAATACAAAATACTAATTCAGAATAGAAGATAAAGTGTAATAGAATGAAATTTTTGTGAAAGGAAACCAATAAAATAGTTGGTTAAAAGATTTGCCTAATCTTGTAATGCAGTTTAATTTTATATTACACACACACGTATATATATAAAACTGCTTTCCTTCACTAGATTTTTGTTTTAATTAGTTTTCTGAAGAATGGAAACATAAAACATAAAATACAATAGACAATTTGAAGATTTGACTGTTATTAAGACTAAAGACTCGTTTTTCAGTAACCCTAAAAAGCTATAAAAACATGTACCCTTTTTTTGTTAAAAAATTATAAATGTATGTAGTTACAAGTATTATTTGATAGATTATACGTACTAATTTATCTATGTAGCAAGATAAATAGTGCCTGCTAAAAATTATGGGTCGTCTGTATAGAAACAACAACCTGATTTTGAGTGGTGGAAACCACTTAAATATTCCCATTTCCTGTAATGAAACAAACAATGTCTGACATTAAATCTATAAATAACGTCGGTTTAAATTGTACTGACATGTGGCTGCCAAATGAAGGAAAAGAGGGCACTCATCCGCCCTTGTTTGCTTGACTTGTCAGCATGTGTTTGAGCGAACCAACATGATTTTAAAAGAGATCTTCATGTTAACATACGAAGTGCTGTGTACTTAGTAATTCTCCAAATCTTTTTTTTTTCTATTTGTAGTTTGGTCACTAATACTTTTATGCACTTCTACATCCAAGTTAAAACTAATCCATTCACTGCAGCAGTAATGTTGTTTTTTGATGTATTCCCTTATTGGACACTTTGTAATTCATGTTCAGTTTGTTTATAGCACAGTACTTTATAATGCTACTAAGTGTTGAAGCCACTAAAAAGAAGTTACTTATAATTTCATAATAAATAACTTTCGTTCTGTGACGTTACATTAATTAATCTTTCTTGTAACTCAATAACTTCTTGCGTACTATTTTGATTCCTGCTGGTATTATTGTTGACAAGTTTTTTTGACTATTATCAGGGATTATGAGGCCTGCTAAAATACGTTAGATATAATAATGGTCAACGTCTCTATTGTATGTGTTTATCACTGGTGGTACGTGAAGGTTGTGTGGATGATAGGAAAAACAATTAAAGAAAAAAAACTGTAAAATTTGTAGTAAGTCAATGTGAGCTTTCCGTGTGCATACACACTTCTACTCTCGCCTCCACCTTTATGACTCGCCAGTGTTATCTTCCTTTCAAAATGGCGGCCTGACATACACTGTGGTTAAGACAGGCACTCAACTCGCAATCTGAGGATCGTGAGTCTGAATTCTCTTTGTCAAACACGCTCGTCCTTACAACTGCAGGAGCGTTAAAATGTGTGCGTTAATGCTCCAATTCGTTGGTAAAAGAGTAACCCAAGAGTTGGCGGTGGATGATCTTTCCTAGATGCCTTTTCTCTAACATAACAATTCTAAATTAGGTACTGCTAGCGCAGATATCCCTAGTGTACTTTTTCGCGAAATTTAACTTAAATCAAACCCTTTAAGCTGATAAAAATCGCACCAGAAAAACAAACAAAAACAATCACATTATTGCTATTAACTTATAAGTAAGGATTAAATGTTTTAGTTTTCGCTATTAAGTTGCTTTTTCTTTTATATAAACTAAACCTAGATTTGTGCTTGAAAATAAACAGAAAGTAGCAAGAGAACGTGACCTAGAAAATACTATTTGCATCATTAGACTATTGATTCTCAAACTATTGTATGTGAGTTGATTTGTTTTGAAATTCGCGTAAAGCTACACAAGGCTACCTGAGCTAGTCGTCCCTAATATAGCAGTGTGAGACTAGAGGGAAGGCAGCTAGTCATCACCATCCATCGCCAACTCATGGAATATTTTTTACAAACGAATACTGGGATAAACCATCACATTATAACTTCTCCAAGGCTGAAAGGGTGAGCATGTTTGGTGCGACGGGTATTCGATCCCGCGACCCTCGGATTAGAAGTCGAATGCCTTAACCACCTCGCCATGCTATTGCATGAGTGTACCCCAAGTGAGACGTGAAGGTTGTGTGGGTGATAAGCGAAACAATTCACTTTTATTAGTGTTCAGGTAATGTCAACTGGGTTAGATATCCTAGTAATGGGACAATAAAACAATGTATTTTTCTGATAAATTAAATGTATTAACAATGTACAGGAGTACAGCACGAAACTTCTAACCTCTTCTCTCAACTAAATGTAGTATGTATCATTTTGTTTCGTCCAAAATGTTAAAACAAATACTATTAGTGTTCTTTTCTTATTATAAAACAATCGTAAATGAAAGCAACTATATTTTATCCAAGAATTTTGAAATATATTTTACGCAAGATTATGACGGTAACATGTTTACAGTATTTACGAATTTTACACACTCTGATGTCAATTTTATGTACAGGTTGGTTGGTTGGTTGTTTAGAATTAAGCACAAAGCTACACAATGGGCTATCTGTGCTCTGCCCACCACGGGTATCGAAACCCGGATTTTAGCGTGCAAGTCCGCAGACATACCGCTGAGCCACTGGGGGGCTTATGTACAGGACAGATGAAGCTATTATAAACTCAGCAAAACCTAAAGAAAGAAACAAGTACTTGGTTTGGTTTGTTTTGAATTTCACGCAAAGTTACATGAATGTAACACTATTCTGCGCTAGCTTTTCCTAATTTAGCAGTATAAGACTAAAGGGAAGGCAGCTAGTCTTCACTACCCACCGCCAACTCTTAGGGTACTCTTTAATCAAGGAATAGTGGGATTTACTGTGACGTTATAACGCCCCCACAACTGAAAATGCGAGCATGTTTGGTGCGACGGGGATTTGAACACGCGACCCTCGGTTTACGGTTTACGAGTCAAGTGCCTTAACCACCTCACCATGTCGGGCCTCAAGTACTTTGTAGAAAGATTCTTAGTTTTTCAGGACTTACAAGAGCGCTTGAGTCAAATACGCTTTTGGAATATCTTTAATATTTTATCTCCACTCCAGTACAGAAAATGTTTCAGGATTAACCGAATCCCCCTCCCCATGATCGCTTATTGATAAGCATAAGGGCTGAACGTTCAAATGCAGGGTTAGATACCTGCGATATACATCGTAGAAATAGCCTACAGTGCTGCTTTGCATATAAAACTAGAAACGTGTGGTGGATATCGCTAAAAAGAGACAGAATATTATACTAAAAGTTACAAAAGTTTAAAACTGATTATTTTCGTATGTATTTTTATTAGCGTAAACATTCTACTCAATACTTCCAATTAACTACGCATATTTATTTAATTTCTCCAATCATTATAATCTATAAAGCCTTGTTCTTGTACCGTTCATGATAAGAACTAGCGATTTACAAAAGTTAAAAAACAGTCACTGTTTGTCTTGCTTTTGCCTTGTATTATAAAACCAGGTTTAAAATCAACAAACATGGAGGGTTCAGAGTCAACAGAAAAAAAAAAAAACATAAATTAATTCAGGAAGTGCTTTGTCCCCAACTCATTGTCTTATATTGTTCGTTGTGTACTTTTGAACTAGGTGATTCCTATGATTTTTTTAATTTTTATTTTTTTTACTTTCACCATTTGTGCTTATTTCGAGTGAATCACGTGAAACTGGTGAAAGAGAATAATGGTATCAGTCATGTTTTGTTTTTTTCACAACCAAAGAGCTCAAGGAAAAATTAAAGGCTTAGCTCATGACCTTTTTCTCTTGAAAAACCGTGTAATCGTATCCAACCGTCAAGATATTTGTTTGTTTAAGTGTCAGCTGAAGTGAAGTTTGGAGTTCATCCATAGTGGCTCTAAAATGGAACAACGTTTCTGAGAGAATATTAAATAAAACAAGAGATTCTGGGCGCCCTGAAAGCTGATTGGTTGTTAAGTATAAAGATACGTATTAGGCTATCTAAATCTGCCCACTTAGGTTATCAATCCCAACTTTTAGCGTCGTATCGACATGACAATGGAAACTAACATAAAAAAAATGTGGAAATAAACGAACAGAAAAAATAAATGAATTGTAAAATAATAATAATACAGTAAGCAAACTTTAAGAAACGGCAATAGTTTTAAAGTAGACGTAATTAGAAAAAATAATAATCAGTTTGTTGTGTCGAGTTTTAGGGAATACTTTTAATTTGTTTCGACTGTTGTTTTGCCACAGTTAAAATATTTAAGTTCATATCTTGTTAATTTGAAAAACTGTTCATAAGACAAAAAAAAATCGCTATTATTGTAATACCATCCTTGTAAGTTGTACCGTTAATTAACGATATGATATTCAGACACGCCTAGCATGGCCAGGTGGGTTAAGGCGTTCGACTCGTAATTCAAGGGTCGGGGGTTCAAATCCCCGTAGCACCAAACCTGCTCGCCTTTTCAGTCGTAGGGTGTTAGAATGTTTCCGTCAATCCCACTATTAGTTGGTAGAAAGAGTAGCTCAAGAGTTGGCGGTGGGTGATGATGACAAACTGCTTTCCCATTAGTCTTACAATGCCAAATTAGGGACGGCTAGCGCAGATAGCTTTCTTGTAGCTTTGCGCGAAATTAAAAAATAAGCAAACAAACATTTAGACAAACCCCAAACAGCCAGTGCACTTGCATATTTGGCTCTTTAGTGAAGTAACAGAACTTTTAAGGCAGAATATCATCAACAACAAAAAAGTCCGTTATTCATGTGACTCAGTACTCCCTTCAAGAGTGCAAAACGTACATATACACTTTAGAAAAGGGCAATTCAGTGTGTTCTGCATGTATATTCATTTTCTAATAACTTAACGTATTTGTGTTTCATAACAATACGAATGACATGCAGTTCTCGATTCAATGTTGTGATTATTTAAACACGTCATCGTGTTGTTAAGTTACATTTTTGTTTTGTCCGTATTCAATATTCAATAACATACAACACAAAGCTGTGTCTCAGCCAACATATTTATGTTCAGACTATGAGACTGTGTTGTAATCAGAGCAAAAATTGTGGTGTTTTAAACACTTTTTCTTTTTGCAATTTACTCACCAAACAATCGCATAGGTTTCAATTATAAACAAAAAACAACGGTTGCAGTGAAAGTATATTCCTTGTTTTCTTTCAGTATAATACATTACCACATTATATATTGTTTTAAAAACAAATCTTCTCTGTAAAGTCAAACAAACTGCCACTCAGTTAAATATTTCACCTATACAAGAAAAAAATATAGTCGTTTCGTTGGAGTGATCAAACGTTTTTAAATAAACGTAGGCCCACACTATTTGCTCAGCCACAGAAGTGTTTAGGGCTAGAAAGGAATGTCTTTAGCTAAACAAAGGCTATCCTACCTTGGTCGGAGCGACCGGTGGTCAGTACGCAGACGCTTTGTGGAGATGGTACTCGTGAGCTCCGACTCCACCAAAAGGCGAATGTTCGTTACTAGGTGGGGTTGACACGCCCACTACCGACTGACAGATGTACCACTCACTTAAGTTTGTTGTAGGTCCACAAGTACTTAAACTATGGGGCGGATTGGGCTGGCCTAGAGGTAATGTCGTGAGACCCGTGATCCCAGACCGACCACCTAGTCCGACTAGACTATTTCGGCTAGCACATTTTCCACTCGTAGTGTCGCTGTCGTAACCTGACCCAGAAGTGTTACTTCCAGCAGAACCAGGAGGAAGAATATTCAGCGGCGGTGATGACTTTCCGTGGATCTTCATATGTTTTCTCAAGGAACTCGGGTGTGTATAGCTCTTGTCACAGCCTCGGATTTTACAGTTGTAAGGCTTGTCGCTCGTGTGCACATGGGAATGCTTCTTACGGTCAGAACTGTTAGCGAACCTCCTATCGCATCCCTCGTATTCACACTTGAAAGGCTTTTCACCTGAAGGGTAAAAATAATAATAATAATTTGGAGATTGTGCGTGATTAGGAAAACATTAAAAAATAATGTATAGATATGTTCATTTTATTCATACAATATAGAGATATTCACTTTATCAGCATAGTATAGAGATATTCACTTTATCAGCATAATATAGAGATATTCATTTTTATCAGTATAATATAGAGATATTCATTTTCAGTATAATATAAAGATATTCGTTTTATCAGTATAATATAGAGATATTTGTTTTGTCAGTATAATAGAGATATTCATTTTATCAGAAACTGTTAGCAGTCTCAAGCTATAAAATATACAGAAACAAAAAAATCAGTAGTATTTTAAAAACGTAAAATACACCCATGTTAAGCGCACATTTGAATTTGTAAAGGTTCCGTGTAAAATACATGTTGCACGTTATCCCCTCTTCATACATATACACATAGAATAAACCAGTTAAATCAGTAATTCATACAATTAGAATTTAAACCTTTTTCTTCAGTTTGCAGATACCCCCACAAAATCGAGTTTTGTTACATTTTACTTCAGTGTCATTTGAGATATTATTCGTGGTTTCAATCGACTGTTTTACAGTAAATATATTTTTCTTTGTTCTTTTCATTAATAATTATCCAATGGTTTTAGTTTCATATCTTTAACAAGGGTTCGTGTTACTTACAAATAACGAAAAGAAATAAAATGTCAAAATGTTTTCACTTATTAACGTGACTTGTGTAAAAAATAAACTGAGCACTGACATTCTTCAAAACAAATGTGTTTCTATTGTTCACATGCTGTAGCTTTCGTTTGTTTTAAATAGCTCTTGTGTTTTATTAAATTATTCATTAAAAGGTTAACAGCTTCGGCTATTAATCTGCATATACTTTCGAAACAACTTAAAAGGTTGATTTGAATGAAATCTAAAAAATTCTTAAAGCATACTCAAAAGATAAAACCGAATTAACTTTTCAATTAACTTTAAAACTGAATCAATCTTTCAGTTTCTGGCTCAAGTAAATCATTATGTACTGTTAGGCTTAACTGCTTTATCGTCTATTTAGATATTTGACTTATTATTGTTTACGTTTCTAACTTCGATCAAGAAATGCGTTATAAATCACTTGGGAAAATGGCCCTACTTATGTTAAATTATTCTGATAATCCACATATATTCCTAATTCGAGAACCATAAGTTGTGTATATAAAACTTATATAGTTTGATACTGTAAAATATATATTATTTATGCATAACCTTTATCATTGTGACACATCAGTGACTGTAGGTATATGTAAGTATATCTAGCACTACGACGTTCATCAATTGTCCATAGGTGACTGAAATCAGCACTATAAAAAATAATGAACTTAAAGCAAAAATAACATTATCATGTCACTAAATGTCAAAATAATTTTTCCATTACCACTCGTTGTCGTCATATTTAAGCCATTATGGACAGTGTCTGTAGTCATAGCATTTAAATGCATTAGAACTTTTCCATCCAAGATCACTATCCAGACGTAAAACCCGTCAGCAAATAAGGAGGATCAGTTAAATAAATGTTGGGAGTTGAGTGCTTGAACCCAGAACAACTCCTACTGCTTGTTGTGGGAAGGCAGACATCCTTAATATTTATATGTAATCTTAATGTAGATACAAACCACCCTAAAATTCTACAACGTAAAACTTTCAAGCTCCACCCTTTCATTTAAAGATATAAAAAGATTTTTTTAAATGGTGATTATAACAATAAATGGCAATGAAAGAGTTATTTTGAATTTTGTTTTCGAGCTTATAATGTTTTGTTTTGTACACAGATATACATTTGAGACAAGAACTTTCTGCTTATTTACAACTATTCTCAGTCTAGATTATTTTGTTTTAAATATTAGGACCTGAAGGTTTATATCGCTGAAAGTTCAATACTCGGTCCCTGCTATGGAATAGCCCATTGTATAATTTAAAACCCGATCAAACAGACGGAAACATTCATCTTTAATTAACACACGTATTAAGGTTCCTCAATTGTTTAAACGTTTTTGGAATTAATCACAAAGCTGCACAACGGGCTATATGTACTCTGCCCACCACAGGTATCAAAACTCGGTTTCTAGCGGCTTGAGTCCTGTGCCACTGGGAGAAGGGTTAATGACCCTGAAACGAGATAGTCAAAACTAATAACAATAACGAACTGGAAGACAAAGATTTATAAGTACAACGAAGTGATTTATTTTTAGGGTAAAGTTCTGTATGTTTTAACAGAACACTGGTCTGTCTTCTTCACCTATAGTTTGATCAATAACAGTTGCTTTCGTCCATTATATCTTTTGTCCAGAAAGCGAGTATTTCATAAAACCATTTTGTCAGTTATTTGCAGTTATTGTTGTATCAGGCAAAAACAACATCACTTTAGATGTGGCCTCACTGACCTGCTGAGAGTACGAGTTGTATGGAGAAGAATGTTAGATAATGTTCCCCTTCCTTCTTTTTTGGTTGTTAAACTTCTAATTATCTCATTAAATGTTAATTGCATACCGTACTTCGTAGAAGGTAATAACTGACTAATTCAACTAATTAAGTACTTGTGTCTACAAGTTAAGAGCCAAAAGTATATCAAAAGTGAAAATTTATCCTATTTCATGATGTTTTTATCAATCTTCTTGGGTTAAAATCCTAAAACAAAATAGCCCATGTACATCGTCGGACAGTTTCCATTGTTTGTTTTGGAATTTCGCACAAAGCTACTCGAGGGCTATCTGTGCTAGCCGTCCCTAATTTAGCAGTGTAAGACTAGAGGGAAGGCAGCTAGTCATCACCACCCACCGCCAACTCTTGGGCTACTCTTTTACCAACGAATAGTGGGATTGACCGTCATATTATACACCCCCACGGCTGGGAGGGCGAGCATGTTTAGCGCGACGCGGGCGCGAACCCGTGACCCTCGGATTACGAGTGCACGCCTTAACGCGCTCGGCCGTGCCAGGCCCGGACAGTTTCCAATTACCATACCAAACATTAGGGTAATCGAGTGAGCCAACTTTTGGTAATGATTGCTAACTAGCATACACATAATGGATCGTCTTTATAGTAAGTTTCAAGCACCTAAAAGTATATGTTGTAAATAATTGGAAAAATCCTTACAATAGCTAAACATTATTACAGCGTGATTTTCAGTGCCATAGTAACATAACGTGCCTTTGTTAAATATATTAAATAAACTTACTGAAATCTTATTTTAGTCTTCACTAATTTCAGCAGTATACACAGAGAAATTATTAAGTTTAAATTACAAATATAGTTTTGAAAATGTGCTTTTTCTAACTGAATTCTACGTTACACAAACTAGGCTAACTGATCAAAGTTAGATACTTCTGTAATTTGGATACAGCCGTTTCTAAACTTGAGATGCTGATCAGAAGGGAGGTGCCGTCCAGTGTCACAGCGGTATGTCTGCGACCTCACACCGCAAGAAACCGGACTGCGATATCTACTAGGGGCTTTAGTTTCAAGCAACGGTTGTGTTATAATTTATATCAATACAAAAATCAAGAAACTAATGTTGATGAGATTTTTAAAATAATTCTTGTTTGTTGTTAAACATGAGGTTACATAATAGGTTTTCCATTTTCTGCCAACGTAAGGATCAAATCCAGATTTTAAGTAGTATGAACTATCAAACTTTCCGTGAGTCACCAGAGAGCGCTGTGGCTATTCTGTGAAAGGTTTTGTAGCAGCTGAAGCTCAGTAACGCTAATCATATTCGGTAATAAAAAGATTCAACGTTTTATACTGAAACAGGTTTAGGCAGATGTTTTTCACCGTAGAAACTTCGCGCTATCGTTTTTGATTATTAGTTTTAAATAACAGTAATTACACATGGTGAGATAAAACTAACCTTCTCAGAATCTTGAGATCTTATATTTATTTTAAAGTTTTATACATTAAAACTAACCAAATCAAGTTAAAATAATTATTAAAAATACGTTATTTCGCGTCAGAAACGTGTAATAAACCATTTATATATTTCAATGTTATTACCTAATACCAAAAGTAAATTTGGAGGTATAAACAAGTTGCTTTTGCTTCACGCGGTGCATTAGGCCCGGCATGGCCAGGTGGTTAAGGCACTGGACTCATACTCCAAGGGCCACTGGTTCGAATCCCTGTCTCACTAATCATTCTCGCCCCTTTCAGCCGTGGAGGCATTATAAGTTATGGTCAATCTCACTATTCTTTGTTATGGAAGTGAGGTCGAGTGGGTTTTAAAGACTTACAGAAAGGGATTACCAGTGATTACTGGATGGGATAGTGTGAAGTATTTGGGACTTCTGAATACGGGGTTCCAACAATAAAGCTGTGCAGAGTCGCCGCGAAAATCCTATATTCGAACCCTAAGGTGGATGTATTTTGAAAGCGTTATTTCTCTGGAAAAGCTGAAGTGAATTTTCGGACAAGAGCTTCCTTCATGTGTATTATGCCATTTACTGTAAATCCAAATTTCGAAGCACTTACACCATTTTGCAAATCGACTTTAAACACTACAAAGACTTTTTGTAAGCAGCTTAGCGTTCAATGAAGAATAGTTCTCTTAACACCACGCAGGTGATCTTTGGAGAAATCCAAAAGCGTCGTTAAACACTAAGTCTTCTGTTACAGTTGTTGATTTCCTGTCACTGATAGATCAGACTTGTTAACAAAGGTCTAATAACAAGAACTGTAATATTTCTACACACTGTTCCTGACTGCTCAGGCTTGGCATGGCCAAGTAGTTAGGGCGTTCGACTCGCAAGACGAGGGTCACGAGCTCGAATCCCCTTCACACCAAACATGCTTACCCTTTCAGTCGTGGGAACGTAATAAGTCATGGTTAATCCTACTATTAGTTGGTAAAGAGTAGCCCAAAACGCTGGTGGTGGTGGTGATGACTAGCTGCCTTCCCTCTAGTTTTACACTGCTAAATTAGGGACGAAATTCAAGAAACCAACCCTATATATCACAAAATTAGTGACTACATTACAACCAGTAAATATTTTATTTCCATGTTGTTGGTCTTGTGTCTCTTATTTCTTTAAAAATTATGTCAGATTTTCATTTAATTGTATCGTTTGAAATCAATGTTACCACACGTAACTGAATCAGTTGTCAAAAGAACTACACATTTCTGGAGGTCTGTAGCTGATATTTGTTAAACCTTTTTTTTTCATAAATAATTTATGTTAATCAGCTGTTTGTGAGTGAAAGTTTCTTTAACATCGCAAGGCTAGTTTTTCACTTTTCAGAATGACAAATTGAACGTTCAAGTAACAAGTCTTTGTTCAAGTTAAATAAGAGACAAACCTTGCAGTCCTTAATTTCCAATAAGTTAACCCACACAGCAGCCACCTGTTAAAAACATGGAGAAACACGTTTGTCATGTTTGAAAGAATGCAAATACGCAGGACGTCAATTACACGTTCTTATACACCATTTCTTATGCTTGAAGTCTCAAAGAAAAATTAACCACATCATTTTATGAAAATAATTAAAACTAGAAGATAGTTAATAATCGCCGTTCTTTAAATCACCATTGTAAAAACTGACACAACACTAAACTTCTGTTAAATATGTTTGAGTGAAAGTGACTTTACGATGATAAGTACATTTCTAAAATATCGAAACAAAGTTTGTTGAATTTCAAGTGATACAGATCATAATTTCTTCCTCTACACTTTTAAGCCCTTATTAATCTTGCTGTTTTAGAACATACCATCATGTTGTTTACATGAAAGTAATTGTTGGCAGCAACCTGAAAAATAGCAACCGATAATTACTAAAAAGACGGAGAATTACTATACATTTGTAACTTTAAGCTATGATTGTATTAAAAGTAAACATTTATTTTTATATTTTTTTGCCTCCCTAGTGAGGGTTCGCATCCAGAAATAATATTTACTTTAATTTTTATCACTGTTTTTTTTTTTCTCTCTCTTTACAATCACTTTGATTTACAGTTACAGTGGCACATACTCCCAGCACGGACACTTTTCATGTGTCAGAATTATTTTAAAGTAAGTATTTTTCTGTATTGAAACTATATTGGAGTTCCCCAGAAGACTCTGGCTCCAATTTCAGAGTTCAGATTTAAGTCATTCAAAATGTTGCATTTACTAACACTGTATTAGTTTTACGTGGTAGCTTGTGAGATAGAATAACGAATTTCTTTCTCGAATTTTTGAATTGGTTTAAAAAGTATTTTTATATTCACAGAAGAATCTCCTCTCTACCCCTCTTTTTCATATTTAAGTTAAATAAAACAATGTACATATTTGAGTTTTCTGTGAGATAAGGTTTAACTTGTCAATCTGTCAAAAAACTG
The DNA here is from genome assembly GCA_011833715.1 of Carcinoscorpius rotundicauda. Lineage (NCBI taxonomy): Eukaryota > Metazoa > Arthropoda > Merostomata > Xiphosura > Limulidae > Carcinoscorpius > Carcinoscorpius rotundicauda. The sequence goes on from CM022403.1 coordinate 16,639,203, forward strand.
TCATTTTAGTCTCATGATAAAACGACAAAACACCAGCTATATTTCCAGATGTCTATCTCCAGACACAACAAACAATATCTTAAACATCTATATATCTTGTTACTAACCCTTCAGTTTGGCTAAATGACGTAATACAATCTTCAAGACATTTTTGTCCTTTGGGAAGTAAAGTAAAATTCACTATAAGCCTAGTCGTTTAAAGATGTTCGATTTGAAACATCTTGTAATCTTTACCCTCGCTGTAAGGTCTCTTGAAATGGAGTAATCTCAGTTCGATAGTAAAACCTAACATCAATTAGGTCTCAAGAGGATGTGGGATCAGCCACTTGCGTTTGATATTAAAGAAGTTAATATATATAAAAATGTGATTCAGCCAATTTTACAGAACCATCGTCCAACATGGCTTTCGTCTCTAACACATTATTTTCAAAATCAAGGCACAAAATAGAAATCTGCATTTTTTTTCGTAGGTTGGTCTAAATTTGAAATAATATGATTTAAAACCAACATTTCGCTATCGGAATAACATTGGTAGCACTTGTCAGATACAACCAATAGTTAGGGGAGGGATATAAAAAGTACATGACTCTCCCAGGCCCTCAACGACTTAAAACCTGGTGCAGAAAAACATTTTACTATGGCATTAAATTGCTCGGTACTTTCATTTGAAATGTCTGATACTCGATTGTATGAAATAATATGCATTATTATTTTTATGGTTTGTTTCAGTTCACTGGAAAGAAATTAGAATTTTAATTTAATAATTAAAAGGTTGATCACGTGTAAGAAACGTACAGAAAACTGAAAAGCATTTTTTTATACAGAAAATAGTGAATTATGTAAGAATATTCCATAGTATAACATGATCGAACCACTTTATAAAGAACAACATAAAATGTACTTTCCAGAATAACAGTTATTAGAGATTGAATGTGTTAGGTTGTTGTTTTGAAGTAAGCACAAAGCTACACAATGGGCTATCTGTGCTCTGCCCACCACGGGTATCGAAACCCGGATTTTAGCGTGTAAGTCCGCAGACATACCGCTGAGCCACTGGGGGGCAAATGTGTTAGGTTTATAGAAAACCAAAGAAACTGTTATTAAATTATTTTTCTTAACTTTGTTTAATGCAAGCTGGAGTTTATTAAGAGACATCTCTATAAACGTAAATAAAATCATGACCAATATCGCCAGAATGTGTCTTTATTGGCTCAATATTTCATTATTATCGTTTCGTCAGGGGCTATCGATGTTCACTAAACCAGTTAAGAAAAGTTAGCAACATGTGTATAGAATCTGAAATCAATTGAAGTATATTTCAATTAGAAAATGTTTCAAAATAAAGGCATTTTAAAAAAACACGAAAAGCAAACTGATAAATGTTATAAAACTTAAATATCATAAACCTAGTATCTTGTGCATGATTAACAGGCTATGAAATGCGAGCTTGTTTGTTTGTTTGAACTGAACTCAAAGCTACACGAGGGCTATCTGCGCTAACCGTCCCTAATTTAGCATTGTAAGACTAGAGGAAAGGCAGCTAGTCATCACCACCTACCGCCAACTTTTGGGCTACTCTTTTACCAACAAATAGTGGAATTGACTAACTTTATAACGCCCCCACAGCTAAAGGGGCGAGCATGTTTGGTGCAACGGGGAAATGTTAGCTTATTCATTTTAAAGAGTAGAACAAAACGTTTTCCTGTTTTTTAAAACTTTAATATTTCGTATGAAAGACGAGCAACAGTTGTGTACTAGATATCTGCAATGATCCCAAACATTACATTTATAATGCAAAAAAATATATTACTGATAAGGAAACACACGTAAATAATTACATGAAACATTTATTAAAGTTTTGTATTAAATTATTCATGTAATTACGTTCGTTATTTTTGTATTATTAAATCACTTTTTCTGAAAACTATGAAGATCTCTATTGAAACATTAATATGGTGTATTAGACTTTCATTACGAAACCAAACGTTGTTGTGGCTTTCCAGATATCTAACACAAACAATATTATAATGGTGTGCTAGACTTTTACTATTGAAAGAAACATTATTGTCATTCAACATAACGCTCTTTCTCATACAAAATAAGAAACCATAGATTTGTAATACACCAGTTTTCTACTTGATGCTATATTTTATTGTTCCGTACAGTTTCGGGCAAGTTATATTGTATTTGATTCTAAGGAACACATAGGCTTGACTATCCAAGTGAAAATTATAAGGTTTGTTTGGTTTGCTTTAATTTCGCTCAAAACTACTCGAGAGCTAATTTAGTAGTGTAAGACTAGAGGTAAGGCAGTTAGTTATCACCACCCACTGCCAACGCTTGGGCTACTCTTTTACCAATGAATAGTGAAATTCACCGTCACATTATAACACCCCCACGGCTGAAAGGGCGAGCAAGTTTGGTGTGACGCGTACTCGAAACCGTGACCCTCGGATTACGAGTCGAGTGCCTTAATTACCTGGCCGTGCCGAGCCAAAGTTGAAAGGCACTCTTTCATCAAAATCACTGTATAAAAATAGCTGATATCACATTAATAAAAAAGCCATATTTTTCTGGACTTTATTGATAATTCTCGTAATTTGAATTTAAGTGCAAAAGTTTAAATATTTAGCAAAAATGCACAATTGTGAAATTTATATATAACTTAATTATCCAAATAAAATGTGTTTTAGAATGACGACGCTATAAAGATACCGAGCACTACTATCAAATGATAAACTATTTTCTATGTTTAAAATAATTGCCCTGATCAGTGACAGACTGTTGACGTTACAGTCATAACATGGATAAGATTATACAGAGATATAAAACATGTATTGAAGTGTAACTTACTTAACTTCAGAAAGATTTTTTTAAACGTAAACTGGTAGAAATTGTAAAGAACGTCAAAGTGTGCAGTACGCGAATGAGTAATATTTCACATTATAAACAGCCTTTTGAAACATCATACATGTGCCTGCACAAATCCTTTGAACATATATTGAAATTACTTTCCATTAGCAAACTGTTTGTTTCGGTGCTTCTAAGCATCGCCTGGCTCGTTTCTTTATAATACTGTTTCACACTACAATAGAAAAAAATTTGTATATCGCAAAGAGTACATAGAAATATTATTATGACGTTTATTTTTACCACGTGGCTTGGTAATGACCAATTGATAAGTGTATTTGACTGGGGATACGAGAGGTCTTTCAGTTAAGGGTGCGTTATAAGAGTGACAGTTAATCCCGTTACTTAGTTAAAATTAGTTACTTTAAGATCCCGTTGCTACCGACTAGCTGTTTTCTCTTCAGTTTGCCCCCCAGTGGCACAGCGGCATGTCTGAGGACTTACAACTCTACAGTCTGGGTTTCGATAGCTCATTATGTATCCTTATGCTTGACTACAAACAAACAAGCTCTTTAGTTTGTGAACTAAAATTTCAAATTTAAAAGACGCGGCATACGAGTTTCTGTATTGGGTTTTTTGTTCATCTTAGCATTAAAGTTTGTTTAGGAGAAGACACGAACAAACAAATCTCTTCATTTGATACCAAATTTGTAATTTGTAATAATTAAAGCATACAATGATAAATTTTTATGGATTAATTTGATTTATAAGAGCGTAGCAACATAACATCAAGTTGTCTATAATAGTTTGCAACTGATGTTTTTTTCAATTAGGTTTTCTTAGTGTTATTGCAGGAGAAAACAATCAGCAGGAAACGCTTGGGCACATTAGTAAATACTTGTAATTAACCACAAAGCTACATAAAGAGCTATCTGTGCTCTACCCACCACGGGTATCGAAACTTGGTTTTTATCATTATAAGCCTGCTGACATACCGTTGTACCAGCGAAGGGGGGGAGCATATAAATCAGATGCCTCTATGAAACTTCCCTTTCACCGTAAGTTATAAACAATAGATTGATCATAAATTATGATGACATGAAAAATATGAAATTTTAATGGGTAATAAAGCGACTTTGTAACAAACGTATGAGTGGAGTGTTTTAAACTTCGGAACTTTACGTAAAATATATCTTTTATTTACCACGTTATTCTCAAGTTTCTTTTATTATAGGTTTAGCCATAGTTGTGCGACTTATAGGCTGCACAGACCGCTAACAAGGACTTAATTGGGTATGACGTAAGAAGTCTTCTTTGCTCGTTTATCTCTATTGCTGAAGGTGTGTCTGGTTTCACCTATATAAATGGCTGAGCAGCCTATACAAGTTAATTGGTATAGAACTCTGGGTTGTTTTGGGTTTTTTTGTTACTCAACGATACCAGAAATATTCTGACTGGTTCACTTACCTTTTGGCCAACGGAATTGTGGCAAGGTTAGTTTTGTTCCATGTTTTAAGTAGTATAGTTTTTTTCAAGTTCGTCTGGTTGTTTAAATGTTATTTTGTAAACAGCAATAATTTCTGAACAGAGTGAGTAAAGTACTTAAAGCAAAACTGAAAATCAACCTAGTAAATAGTATAGCTAATAGAATAAACTTTTCTAATTTTACAACTTCTAAAGATTAGAATGCATTATTTCATTATTTCAGTTCCCTCGCTGTTAACGGTGTTTTCGGTTAAAAATCTAATAATATCTCACGAAGTTTGATCAGCTTAAGATATTTACATTAGAATGAATATAATCTTTATCGTAAAAGTATATTAGTAACGAAAAATGAAAATACAAATTAATTACATCTAAGTCGCAGTAACAAGATAACTTAAACAGCATTTTTTTATTATTATCGACTGTTTTAAAAACTTTTAAAATAACAGGAGAGCTCGTGGTATATTTGAAAAAAAACTAGTGATCATTACAGGTTGAATTTCTCTTTTGTGTTAACAACAAATAGTTACTTTAAAATGACAAATTTTTAATCGTGTCATTTTTCACTTTACCTTTTTACCTACTTGAATTATTCAAAATGTATTCATCCAGTCTCGATACGTTTTCCATTCACCGAGTTTTACGTCACACAAAATAGTGGTTATTAACGTAGATGTACAACAAGTCTAAAACGTTACAAGACTTGGTATACGGCTGGCGAGCGACTTTCAATGTACGATAACAGCGAACTAAAACGTAAAGTCAAATTACGCATTTTGAGAAATTCCCTGTACATCAGCCAGATCGAGATCATATAAAAGTTTACGAAACATGTTTGTTTTTAGATTTTTTTTGCAAATTCCGCAATGAACTATTTGCGCAAAGCCGTCATCCCTCACCGTAGTCCTTGGTCTCGCCAAACAGTGGAATTTAGCGAATGTACAATCTTAAAGTGTCGAACCCTTTTTGTTACTGCAAAGGGAAGCAAACCACAAATACTCAGCTCCACAGTACGAATGCTCTTAAACAAATATCAAAGTTGACATATTTTCATATTTGTATCTAGTTTTACCCGCCTCGTAAAATTAATATATAATATTCTCGTTGTTTAACAATATTTATTCTTGAAGTGACCTAATACAAAAAACTGTAAATAGTATACCCTGCTAGATAATGTAACGCTGTAAGAAATCAATATTCCTGCAAATGAACATATTAATTGGTTTAACAGATAGTTTGCGCGAACGATGTTTCATCTTTAACATGCTAATTTTTACGTGTTTTATGTTGTGTGTGGCAGAGGTTAGTAACTTATTTGGATGATATGGTAAAAGTTAGTGAATTTGATCATACATATCAACCTTTGAAGTTATTAACGGTCCGACACTGGACCTACATATTTTTCATTTGTTTTCGGAATCGCATTTTTGGTGATCACGCTAAAATAACAATTTTTCTTTTTACTGGGATTAATTAAAACCGTAAAAATAGCTTAAAAGTGTTCAGTTGTGATATTTCGGTGAGGTCCCCAAGAATCTGTAATCACTTCCCATGATAGCCCAAAATTATATGACTAAGAAAATATGTTTGTCCATTTCCTTCTGACCTGTGTATATTTCATGAAAAACACTAATAGCTATGAAACAGTACGTCTACCGTCAGCTGAAACTTGAAAGCACGTGAACCAGGTGGGGCCTAGGGATTAGTGTGCCGGACTACGTGACATTAGGGACTATACTCGAATGACCATAAGCCAATGTTCACACTCCTTTCATACCGCTGACGTTTTTTCCTGTTCAACTAGTCATCATTTTTAAATAAAATGCGGCTGTGGCAGAAACGTAAGGTATCAGACCTAACCGTTGTCCAGAGGTAGCATAGGATTCTACTAACGTTGAATAGATATTACGTAAACTATTATGTAGTTCAGTGGTTCCCAACCAGGGGTGCTCGCTCCTCTTGGAGGTGCGAGATAACATTTGTTTTGGCCACCTTCACATTTATTCTTAAATAAATAATTACTATAAGGGGTGCGGGGCATAAAAAAGGTTGGGAACCACTGATGTAGTTGAAAGCAACTTTAGTTCATCGAACGTGACGTTGCAATATCGTTTCAGTAAGACTGGTGGTAATTTTATACATTATTGTTAGCACGTGCTATTACAAAATTAATTTCTTATTTCATATCGTCATATTCGAACATCGTGTATGATTAGTTTTATACATATGTTAAAATGGTAACGCAAACAGTAATTCCTTTGGTCACCTTGGTGAGTTTTTCATTGTTCGTATATTAGCTCGTACCAGTCAGTTGGCTGTGAATGTTACAAAATAACATTCTCAGCATTGGAGTGCAACGAGATCAGACAGTACGAGAAAATGGCTCAAACTGATTCAAGATGAGGGTCGTTTAGCGGGGGACTTTAGCCGAAACGTTTTCCTTGTAATTCGTTTACCTTCATATTTACCTAATTTCACTTGAAGATCCTACGTTTATACTTCTCGTACCCATTTGATTTTTAAGACGTACAATTTGGTTAAACAAAATCTGAAGTTTAATGTATATATTATCGTACATAACTAGTATAAACATGAACACAAAAATAGATATATTAGCACTAAACCTGTCTGGTTTATATAGGTGTAGCGGCTTCAATATAAATTAAAAGATAAACATGGCTATATAAAACGACCCATGAATGCATAACATTCTACAAAACGTTCACTGTACAATAATGAACATGTTGTAAGTCAAAAAGAATTCATTGCACATTAGGATCGCTAACACTGTCATGAGAAGTTAGTTAAAAACAGAAGTAATCGTGTTGGAAACACGTTCTTAGTGTTTTCAATATCTGGTTTACTCTGTATTACAGTTAACATTTTTATGGGTTTTAATTGGCTACAAGAAATTATTAGGATGATTCATGACAACGAGGAACCCATTCGAAGTAAAAATGTATATTCAACACAGCTGGTTTGGGTATTAAAACGCTATTTTGATTAAAGTTTTACAACCAATACCAGCTGTCTTCTGAATACATTTTTAGGATGAGTTGTGGGAAACTCAGCTTAAAATGTTTAACAAAGATTTAATATAAGTATGTTTGTAATTAAACACAGTGTGTGTGTGTGTGTGTGTGTTTTCGTATAGCAAAGCCACAAAGGGCTATCTGCTCAGCCCACCGAGGGGAATCGAACCCCTGATTTTAGCGTTGTAGATCCGGAGATATACCGCTGTACTAGTGGGGGGGGGCTAAACACAAAAGAGCTGTGACAGCTGTGCTGTGGCCACCACCATTATCAAAATCTAGGTTTTAAACCTTCGCATTTACTACCGATCAAATGGGATATTTAATCAACAATAACAGTCGAAGCTAACGGCTAATGTTTGGATGTTTCCTAAGCAGGGTAGACTCTACTGTCCCTCTATTGTTAATTTTTTGAGGAGTATTGGATAGAATATTCGATGTATCTTGTTTTATTATTTTTAATTGTTATTATTATATTTTACTATTAAGATTGTTTTGCTTAAGATTGAAGGCAAGCCTAAACCTTTAAAGCCGACCAAAATTGGTAATATATTATTGAATATAAGGAAAAAAAAGAAAAAATGTTAATAGCGAGGCCACCTAGTGATGAAATAGTGCATCTTCAATTTTGTTTTATGGACGAAAACGTAAAAAAAGAAATTTTAGCTACTAGGTATACCTATTATTTCATTAACAAATTGAGTGTCAGTTTCGTTTTTTTCTGATTGGAAGTTAAATACGAATTGGTAAGAAACTGAACTGTTTTTAAAATTTAAGTATCAGATAAGCAGCCTAACATAACTTATGAAAACAGTCTCAAATCCACGAAGTTTCTGTATTCGTCTTCTTTCTGAAGTGTTAAACCAAGGTCGATCTGAGGTTTTATAACTGTAGAAACAGTGTGTGTGTGTGTGTGTGTGTTAAGTTAAACAAAGAGCATAGCAAAGATATAAAAGGTAGAATACACGTTTATCAAGAGATAATCAAAACGTAGTTTCCCACGCTTGGAAATATTACCCACCCATACTCCACCTGGTGCCTTAGCGGTAAATCTGCGAGTTTCCAACGTTAGTCTAGACTTCAATAATAGCAGTTAAACAAACGAACTTAAAGGAATGAGTCCCCTCCCCTGTTGATCAGCGTTTAGCTTACTGACTTGCAATGCTAAATTCAAGATTCAGTTCCCGGCGGTGGACCGAGCACAGATAGTTCGTTGTGTAACAGCTACTAATAAAAAAAAAAAAAAAAAATCAATTAATAATTGTTTCTTGCAACTGCACAGCTGTTTTACTGGAATGTTACACAGAAGCTATTAAGTAACTAAATATATTTTTAAATTATTAATTTGAAGTAGCACTGCTGGAATATGCAACACTTACCTGTGTGTGTCCTTTTGTGGATTTTTAAGTTTTCACTCCTGGCGAACACTTTACCGCAGCCGGGGAATGGACAAGGGAAAGGCTTCTCGCCCGTGTGCACTCGTAAGTGGTTGACCAGCTTATACTTGGCTTTAAAAGGCCGCCCATTTCGAGAGCAGTCTTGCCAAAAGCAGACGTGATTATTGGATTCTGTTACGCCCATATGGTCCATCGTCAGATGGGTGACTATCTCGTGCATCGAGTTAAAAGTCTTGTTACATGCTTTGTGTGATGTTGGTTCATCTGATTCAAGCCACAAACATGTTATTTCCTGTTTTATAGGATGACGCATATATCTAAAAAAGGCCCCATGACCATGGGGTCCCATATTCACTGGTCCATAAGAACCAGCCAGGTGATCTGACCTTGGCCCAGTCATTTGGTTGAAGGTGTCTGCACTGGAAAGAGACAGTCTAACCTGACCGTTCATGTGCCCTGTGTAATGTGCTGACGGGTGATCAAATCCAAGAAATAGCACGTGAGTGGACGCTGGATCACCCGTATGATGGGCAACATGAAGTGCAGGCGAAGAGGGAACAAACATGCCATGATGCGATGGACCGTTGCCATTAAAAGCGGCATAGCTGCTGACGTGACCGTGATGAGTACGAGAGTAGCCATTTGTCTGGGAAGCGAACTGGTGGTTTCCTTGAGCCGTTAGGTCTCCCGGCATTACGTGCGGTGGAGATAGTTTGATACCACCCATGTGAGTCGTGTCCATGAACGGGTTCAACATGTCCGATACATTTTGCTCCTGAGATACGCGGTTGTGGGTAGCTGAAGCAACGGCATGGCCCAGAGGATATCCCGCCGTCACACCATTGAAGCCAGGGTGTGAATGGGTGATGCTAGCATGAGATGGAACGTACGAAGTAGCCATGTCTACTAAGTAGAGTGCAGGATTCTGCTTGCTTAACCCACGATCCATAATCGTGCAAGTCAACACTAGCGTCATCGACCAGTTTTCCGCGTGCAATGTTTCCCTGCTGTTACTAATGGATACTTTCCTCGTTGTTCTACTAGTTGGCCTCCCACTGTGCAACACTATGAATGGGAGTATGCCATCAGTTGATTGGATACTGTACAAAAGTAGGCAGGAGTATTAAAAATCAGCGAATTGTCATCTCTGTTGTATATCCGTGCTAGGCGTGACTCGCAGTTAAACTGTCAATCAAAGATTCAAAACGCATGTAATACAATGAAAAGGGGGAAGGAAATAAGCGAATGACAAATGTTTTAAACGAGAACGCTAGTCCGTCAAACTTATTTTTCTAAGTTAAAACCGTATAATAAATAAATAAATAAATACGATATAAATAAATATGCCAATTATGAATGCATAATTTATTCATCGTGGCCGACGTTGCTCTTGTGCGCTCGATGAATCGCCATGTATATTAATATGTAACAAGTGTTCAAAATATTCTGTAAGATTTTTCTAAGCCTTCTTTCAACCAGAGCAAAATTTACCATTTTATTTAACTGCGTAAAACAAGCAACTCTTATCAGAATATAAGTACGCGTTTCTTTACTATGAAACGTGCTCCCAACCAAAAATATATAAAAAAAAAAATTCTGTAAAATATTATTTGCAATTTTTGTACAAAATTTATAAATCTCGCTAAGTACAGTAAGCATTTATCTACATCTCTATCAAAAACATATATACTACAACACATTCAGTTCAAATTCGAGTATCAAGCACACGTTAAAAATAAGTCTTAAGTTTTTTCTATATTCTTAGTGTTAAAGATGTAAGGAGAACATTAGAACAGGCACTCGATTCTCCATCCGAAGGTCCTGGGTTCGAATCTCTGACATACCAAACATGTTCGCCCTTTCAGCCGTGAAGACATTATAAAATGACTGTCAATCCCACTATTTGTTGGTAAAAGAGTAGCCCAAGAGTTGGCAACGGGTGGTGATGGCTACTTGTCTTCCCTCAAGTCTTACACTGCTAGATTAGAGACAGCTAGTTCAGATAACCCTCGTGTAGCTTTGAGCGAAATTCAAACTAAACCAAACCCCAGTCTCCCAAATATACTCAAATTCATCAAGACTATGCCTGACTATATTATAAGTTATGATCATGTCACCTACACCTCCTATTTTTTTATGATTGACTCATTTATTTACTCCTGTATTGAGTTATTATGTGTTAAAGTAATTCTTTTGAACATATTATTTTAACGTTAAAATTAATTATAAGTATACATGATAATTATATTTACACTAAACTGGAAAACCCCTACTCTTCAAATGTGTTTATACGTGTTATTTAGGGTTAATTTATTTTATTTTTTCCTATTTGGTTCATCGTAAGAGAATATTGTGTGTGTGTTTGCTTTCTTATTGCAAAGCCAGATTGGGCTATCTGTTGAGCCCCCCACCAAGGGGAATTCAACCGCTGACTTTAGCGTTGTAAATCCGTAAACATACCGTTGTACCAGCGGAAGGCCGAGAATACAGTGTTTAAAACACTTATATTAAATTTATATATTATTGATGAGACCATGATATATTTCGTGTGTTGAAATGTATATATTTAAAGATAAAACAACTTTTAAAACCTTAGCTCTACTAAAACAATAAACCATTTTGTTCAGATTAACCCACTGTTGGAATCAAATGCACATGGCTCTTCTCTTTTGCTCTCATTTTTAACTGAAAATCACCTCGCTTTTAAATATCTAAAGTCGTACTACCATTTTTAGGTACATAAAGTTACACCACTGTATTTTAGGTATCTAAAGGCGCCCCCCCCCAGTGGCTCAGCGGTATGTCTGCGGACATACAACGCTAAAAACCGGGTTTCGATACTTGTGGTGGGCAGAGCACAGATAGCCCATTGTGTAGCTCTGGGCTTAATTCAAAACGGCAACAGCAGGTATCTAAAGCCATATTATTATTTTTAGGAACCTAAAGTTACACCACAATTTTTAGGTACCTAAAATCACATTACCTTTTTCTAAGTACCAAAATGCACACCATATTTAAAAAACAAAAATGGCCCGTTACGAAAGTCTTCTTTTATGAAGTCTTGGTCATACGGAAGCAAGCTTGTATGTGTAACCACAAAGTTTCAAAGTGGACTGTAAGCACAACACCCATTGTAGAAATAGAACAAGCAGTTTTAATCAGTTTTACGTAATAACCTGTTAAACTTATTGCTGAGCTCACTGGGTGATTGTATTCTAACTTTAGAATTGAAATATGTATTTAATGGACTGTCTATATATTTCTTGGCTTGACATATACTGTAGACAAGTGTATACACTCCTATACGAACATTGTAGCGTGAATTTGCGTCTACGGATTATTCAAATTTCTCAATCACGCGCATATATGGTTCCTAAAGTAAACTTGAGTGACGGACGAAGCAGTAGAAAATGAAACACATGTGTAAGGGGGTAGGGGGCGGGAAGAGACAACATGTGTTTCCCCGCACGTGTGATCTCGAACTGTCGTGTCACCCCAGCCAGGAAGTACAATTTCACGGTCAAGTTCCAATGGTGGTTGTAACAGGTCGCCCACCACAACCATGACAAAGAGGAACACCAGGATTGTTTCAATATGTATTGATTAGTCAGGCTGGTAGTAAACTTTAATCGTCTTCTTCTAGTTACAGCTGGAGAGTTCTCTACAGACTTCAGGATATTGAAACATGTGGTATATGGGGGGGGAAAAAAACATGAATATTAAATGTTATGGGAGAACCTTCCTGCTAAGCACGTTAACCAGTGCTTCAAATAACGGCAAATTGTTATAATCGAATAGGCCGTTAGATATTGTCACATTTACGTAAATGTTCAATTATTTGTTGTTCCTTTGGTTTAAAGGTGCTTAGACAACCCAAATATCTTAAAGTGACGTCTATTCACAATGAAATTTAACCAGAGAATTTAGTGTACGATGAACAGAAATCAGGGACAACATTATCCCGCGATTTACGTATATTTCTCTCACACAGTTTCCGAGACCAGCCGGTCACTGATTACTTCTGTTGCTTAGTGTGTGATGCGTAATTTTAAAGTTGTCCTGACATATGAACCTTATAACAGTATATGTTTCAATGCTACATGTGTTTTAAGATGTATTTAACAGTTTTACACACACACACACAACACACAACACACACACACACACACACACACACACACACACGAATTAGTTCTCATTATACATCATATATATTTTTTTTCTCGGTATAATAGTAGTTCCGAGGTTGCAAATGAGGACCTAGCTAGCTATCCCTTGAAGATTTTTATCTAATATAAGTGCAGAACTTAAGCTGCTTAAATAACATCCTTCAGATCGGATGTTTGAGACACGTGTTTCATATCCACACTCTTGGTTACTTACAAATTGTAATCTCAATGACAACATTGTTCATATATATATCAGTCGTTTCCTGTGTTTGTTAGTACCCTAAAATCGTTGTTTCAATTTGTTTTTTCTTCTGTGTTTTTTCTAGTAAGAGTTGTGTTGCTACACATGGTAAAGATTTTCGTATTAACTCGCTTCAGGTCTTCGAGTTTGATTTATTTATATTACAAATACCTAATGAAATATTCACTCTTACTTAGGCTTAATCCTTCTCTCTTCATCGTATATGGTTTCTGTTCTTGATACTAACATTACATATGATGTTAATACTAGTATATTTTCGCCGACATAAACAGAGAAATTAATGACCTGTAGCAAAAAGTCGGTGACTGCGTGACACATTAAAGCAGCGTAGAAATATATCGCATTTCTTTCGACATAAAATATAAAGTAGTCATTTGAGGGTTATAGAATAAATCGCAGCCTGTAACTTAATTTTGGTAAAAAGTTTATAACAATTTCATTTGAAATCATACTTTTCATATATTACTCAGTAGTACCACGTTGTAACAGTACATGTTATAACAGTCCGGTCATATTCCATCTGAGGTGTGATCGTGACAATCTTGTGATGTCATGAGAGTATTATGTCAAAAGTACACATTGTTAACTACAATTTTCCCATAAGTCATCTAGTGTGTGAGAACGACAATTGTCCATTTCTACAGTTCGATCACTCGGAAATCTATAGGCAGTGTCTGCTGACATAACAAGTATATCTTTGTATGGAGTAACACAAATATTCATTTTATTCTCTAGCCGCTCGAGTCATGAGATGATTGAGCGACATGTCGTGGAAGCAAGTTATATCCACATAACTTCTATAATTTCTCCAGACAGAAATGCTTCTGGATCACATTCCTTACTCTTGTCTAGGTCACGTGACAGGATTTTAACCTGTTACAAAACGCCATATATTACTTGTCACAGCTGAAGTACGACTTGTTGCAGGTCTCTTTCTGGATAAATATTCCTTTGTCTTCCAGTACGATTAAGTAATAAAGATTGTGTGTGTGTGTGTGTGTGTGTGTGTGTGTGTGTGTGTGTGTGTGTGTGTACAAACGGCTGGTATGGGTAGAGAAAACTGTAGAGTTTGCTCCTCTACACAGTTTTTTCTCTACCCGTATCAGCCGTTTTACATATGATTTTCTCTACAAGTGGGTTTTCTCGTCATCAAGGATTAATAAAGATACCATGTTTTGGAAATCTTAATTCCCCGATCTAAATATATCCTTGATATGATTGTACAATATTGTGCTTCGGAAAACGCTGACAATCTTAGATGGCACCACATTACGCACAAACTCTAAACATTGTCAAAATGAATTTTAATACATCTCGTTGCATTTTATATCTGGTGTTGAATATTTCGTTCTCAATCCTCTGTTTATCGGTATTACCCCAGTAACTCGTGGCTATTAGATGTGTGTTTTATAATTGTGATGTTAACACCTAGTCTGTTTATGAATTAGACCGACTTTGGAGGATTGGGTGGGCTACAGAGAGATGTCACGTCTTCTGGTTTTCAGGATAAACAACAATAGTATTTCGATAAAGGGTCTGTTAATAAACAATATTTTATTGCCAAAACATTTCTCTTCTTATTAGCCACGAAAGCACGTAGTTTAAGTATTAACATGAGTATGTTCTTCCTTCACAAATCGTAGAAATGTTGATGTTCAAAGAGACATTATACTAAGTCACTTTACAGTACAAGTGAGTTGTTTCAGCATTTCTAAACCATACGTATCGGCATAAATCACGAAAATCGTAAAAAAATAATAAAAAATTGGGATTTTTAGGACTGAAGAACGAGATATCGCCCAACAGGTTTTGTGTATGGGTGAAGGGTATTCTGGGCTGGGGAATGACACTTACCCCCCTCATACGTCAAATTCTGTTACTTCAGTGGTCAATAAATATTGCAGGTGTTGTGATCAATAAATATTACCGGTGTTGCAAGGAATTCAATTCTCTATTCACAAATTAAAAGAAGAGAGTACCAAAAAGTTTTGTTTGAAAAAAAACAACAAAAACACCCGACATGTGTTCTTAACGGCTATGTTTGGAGGAAACAAAACCCAGCTGGTAAAATAAAATAACGTTATTCACATTAAACAATGATTACATATATGCCATATTTTAAATGACGTGCCACATTTTTAGGATTTTGTTTTCGGTTTTTATTTTTAATTGATTTATAGTTTTAATGAAATCTACACTTTTAATAGCAGTATGACATAATGAGTACACTATTGTCTCTGCGATCCTTTTAGTTATAATATTAAATAAATAAATAAAAATATATAGTCAGCTTTGTAAAAAGCAATAAAATTTTATAGAAAATTATATTTGTTTGTTTTGAATTTCGCGCAAAGCTACACGAGGGCTATCTGCCCTATCCGTCCCTAATTTAGCAGTGTAAGACTAGAGGGAAGACAACTAGCTAGTCATCACCACCCACTGCCAACTCTTGGGCGATTCCTTTACCAACGAATAGTGGGATTTACCGTCACATTATATAGCCCCCACGGCTGAAAGGGTGAGCATGTTTAGTGTGACGGGTAACGAATCCATGGCTCTTGAATTACGAATTTTATAGGAACAAATTTACAATTAAAGATGAAAATGTGTTCCTTTTTCTTTAGTGTCATATTCCAAAGCAATGTAGTTCGTACAGAAAGGGTTAATCTCGTGAGCACTATGTATAGGATTGTTTGGAAATAAACACAAAGCTACACAATGGGTATCTGTGCTCTTCCTACTACGAGTATCGAGACCCGGTTTTTCGCGATGCGAGTCCGCAGATATCCGATGTGCCACTGGAGGTCGAGTACTACGAGTCCGGAAAGTGAGGGCGTTAATGTAAGTTGAATAGCCATTTCCGGTGTTTATTTGAAAAACACAGTTTTTTATTATTCTTATTATTTTTATCGGGGGTGACACTGGCTCAACAAATAGAACAAAACATTGTACATGACTTCAGAAGTATTTATAGCTAAGGAAAATTAACGTGGCATGTTTAAGACGAAACCATCAAGGTTCACTACCGTCGTCCTTACTTTGATCTGCTCACTAGAGGGAAGACAAATGACCGGTAGCACTCACCACCAACTCTTAGGCTACATTTCAACAACTAATAGTAAGATTGTCGTTACATTAGAGTGTCCCCATGGCTGACATACGGACATCTTTGGTGCTAGGCTTCGGTCCTGAGATCCTCGTACTACGTGTCGAACACTGTGACCTCCAGGCCTAATAAACTTGGTAAGAAATTCTATATTTGCAATTAAAATAACTGTCTTTAATTTGTCGCGTTTCTGCATAATCGCTAGTTTTATTTGTTTTATGATTAAGTCAAGTATCTGAATATAACCAAGCTGTGCTTGTTACTTGCTTTTACACTTTTGTGCCAATAATCAAAATTAAAACTTATTGGCAAAGTTGATTAGCCTTCAAGACTGCCAGTTGCTATGAGAGGCTAAAGACTAGTTATTCTTGTTTACCTCAAACCTACAATCAGTTACCATAGTTCATATACGGATTTTCTGCAGGATGGGCGTGACCTAGTGGTTATCATGCTGTGTTGTAGATTGAAAGGTTCCGGGGTTTAACAGTCTCAGATCTTTAACTGCTAAATACGATCAACATTTCGGCTCTGGGTGCGTAAAAGGACCAAACAAAGCACTTGTAATGGTGAGTGCTACAGGCTGCCCTTCCTTCCTCTGGCAGGTGGCTCAAAATTCTGGACGTCTACATGTATACTAGAACCGTTGGATGTCTGAAACTGGCCGTATGTTCTATTCACGCATAATGTGTCAATTTCAATACTGTTGCTGAGAAAACAAGAAAACAACTGTTGGATTTACAGTAAACCGACTATCTTGAGTGTACTAACATTGTTCTCCACAAGAAGTAACTTATCCTAGAGTTCAGTCCTACGTGCCCAAAAACATAAGTGAAGGCGATTCTATCTTAAGGAAGCTACTGTCGTTTCGAGTGTGGTGGTACATAAGTATTAGCTTCCTGTGCTGAAAAAGAAAATGCTAGCTTAGAAAGTTTGGAAAGAAGAGCTAAAAAACCCATGTAGTAGAAAGTTAATGTTATATATGCGTTAGCTTTAAACACAATGAACTTTTACTTATTCATGATGGCGAGAAACCCACTTGAAATATTCTCAAGACTGCTGGCATGGGTATTAGTACTTTTAATTAAAATAACGTACAGAATAACCTTTCGACCTTCTTAGGTCATTTTCAGGTTAACCTGAAGACGACTTGTTTTCAAAAGATACCTAGGCCTATTTATGCTCTCCATTAGAACTAAGCTTTATAGCATGATTTTTCTGGTATGTAGTTTTATTAGTACTGGTATTATTATCTGATTGCATAATACTATTTCAATGATTTTTAACCATAGTGTATGGAGTACTAACAATACTTACACCCATGAACTGAGTTTTCACTTGTGTAACAAATTATAGAACTAATTATAAAACCAGTACACGTTGGCTTAATGCTTGATAAGAGAAGTTGGCGTGTAGATTAAATAGTTTGAGTAAATTTTGATTATAGTGTGAATTATGTATACAGCGTTTATCAATATCTACTCTCCAAGTTTATTTATTAATAAATGTTTTCTTACAGTTGGGCTTTCTTCACCCAGAGCTATCTAGCTTTTCAAATTAATCATAAAAAGAAATATATATATTGATTATTGGAAAGAATTGTTCAAAAATCTAACAATGAAATGATCCAGAAATTCTCAGATATCTATTTCGCCGTTTAGGAACTTCTGTTTATGTTAAACATCATTAGAAGATGGTTTCGGACACAAAATCTACTATTAAAAAATCTAATATTATCATTTTAATATGTTCATTACGCTTCAGTTCCATTGCAGTCACTAAATTAACGGTTCCTTGCGAAGCAGACCTACCTGTCAGCAGTTAATACTTGAAAAACTTCAGTGTGAAGAATTAAAGTGCCTTAGATTAAGTACGAACCTCATGTTAATTAATTGGATATCGCCATGAACATTCAGTCCAGAAATATCTGTAAAGTACAGCAAACTGAGACTTTTCACAAGTTTTTTTATGGATCGATATCACATTAAAACTCAAACAGTACCTTGAGACAGCTTTATGTTATTCGTCATCGAACTGTTGCCAGACAATAAATACAGATCCATGCGTTTCTTTGTAAACCGAGAAAGATAATTTTTTAAAACCAGTTTGGGAGAAGAATTTGTTTAATAAAATCTGTTTTATATTTTAATGTACTATATAAAATTAAATTGTCTGTTTATATTTATAAAACTAGTCAGCTCTCTAGTACAATATGCAACTTCACCGTTCCATTGGCATTTCCTTTTATAAAACTGAACGTAGCTTTATTAAAGACGTGTATTATACATTATACAAACTAACGAATCCTACAGTGAACCCATCACAGTTTGTATCGGTAACCAATTTTTAATAACTATTTTTACCGATGTCTTAGTTTTATACAAGATTTGTACATTTAATCGAAAACACTTGCCCCCCCCCCCAGTGGCTCAGCGGTATGTCTGTGGACTTACACGCTAAAATCCGGGTTTCGATACCCGTGGTGGGCAGAGCACAGATAGCCCATTGTGTAGCTTTGTACTAATTCAAAAAACAACAAAACACTTTTGTTAAAAAAAAAAAAAGTCTGCAGCCAAAGATTGGTTTCTACTGGGTGAACTTAAAAAGAAACTTCTGGAAAAATAAGGACGTAACCTCAAAAGAAGTTTATTTCATTATGATATTTAACGTGAGAGATCAGCTATTTGTGTCAGTGAAGCAGTGACACACCTAGTTACACAAAGCCATCAAACCAACACCAGAAGCTGTTTAATTAACCAGGTTTGAATCCAGATTTCTTATTATTAAGGTACACGTTTGGATTTTGTTTTTCAAATTTTTAAATATATTTAAAGTATTGTATATTTTAATGTTAACTTCTGAACAAAATAAGATATTTATTTAGACTGAAACTACTAATTAGTCAGTATAAGTTATTAAATATACTTTTTTATGTTTCTACCGTCAGTGATAATGATGTTTTCGGCCGTAATCCCAGTAATATATATAACGAGGTTTAGCCAGCTTAGGATAATTAGGTTAGTCCTAACTACATATATCATGTTATCAATACAAAAAAAAACAAACTTATAATAAAAAAAAAAAAAGAAAAGAAAAAAGTTAAATACGTGATACGAAGTAATAAAATTAATCAGGCATATCAAACATTTTAACCAATACCATTAATTCAAGAAATAGAGAAAATAAAGTATTTTCCTTTCGGAACGCAAAATACCTATTGAATATAAGATACGTACGAAGTCCCCCATCCCTGCTGACCCAGCGACAAGTCCGTAGATTTTTGAAAATTGACCGTCGTAATTCGAGGTAAACAGTGTATGAACAGCTTATTATGTAGTTGTGCTCACCAAATGTCAGTCATAACTTTGAGACATCTGTTAAAGCATCTGGATACTAAAAAAAACAAAAGTTTGTTTTTCGCAGTTAGGTGTACTGGTATTTTAATGACGTATAGTACAAAATTATACACCACAAACAATTAGTTTCATGCGCTAGTGGCCACGAAATAACCCCTCCAGTTAATGGGTATGTACATTATATTTTTAGTGCATCAAGGTTAGGATTTTATTTCATTTTTTAACGATGTCTCTCTGATCAGTTTTATTTTGATATACAACTACTGTTTAAGTGGAGAGGGAGGTTACAATGAATAAGCGATACTTTTCCTCAACTTTCTGGTTGTATATTTTGTTCCAAGAATCATAAACACACCAATATTTTAGGGACAATTGAAGGAAAATTTCCCAAAGGTTGATAACTTTTTTGTAAAAAAAAAAAAAAAAAAAGGCAATTAAAAAAAAATAGCATCTTATTAACATTACACTAACTTTGTTATTAAAAGCAACCTTGTAACGTATCAAACAATCACGTTGTTTCTAGGGTTAGATGTGATATTAAACGTTTATTCACAACAGTGGCTAACATGTAATTATTGTCTTATTACGCTAATAGACAGGTTTCGATACCTATGGTGGGCAGAGCAAATATTCCTTATTGTGTAGCTATGTTTAACAAGAAAAATGCAAGCACCTAGAGTTGTATACATTCAGAAATTAATAAATTGTTGTCTAGACAGAACATTTTGTAACTAAATATCTCAAGCACAGAAATATTGCAATAATAATAATAAACGGCAAACTCTATCAATATGAAATTAGTGATGGTGGTTGAGGATTCAGAATAAGAAATACCTGATCTCCAATTCTCGAAAATGACTTTAAATAACAACCAAGCAAATATTTGCAATTAACTCGTGACCTCAAAATAATCACTATTTTGATAACAAGGGTTACAAATGTCCTTTATTTTCAGATCACTTATCACTTTTATTTTAGGTTAAGTGGTTAAGGCACTCGTCTCGTAATCCAAGGGTCGCGGGTTCGAATCTCCATCACACCAAACATGCTCGCCCTTTCAGCCGTGGGGCGTTATAATGTGCGGTCAATCCCACTATTCCTCGGTAAATGAGGAGCGCGAGAGTTGGCGGTGGGTGGTGATGACTAGCTACCGTCTATCTTGTCTTACAATGCAAAATAAGGAACGGCTACTGCAGATAGCTCTAGAGTAGCTTTTCGCAAAATTCAGAAACAAACAAACTTATTTTCTTGCCAGACCAAAAGACTGCATATCGCACAATAACAAGTTAGATTATATGTTTCATCTAATCGTCAATGGAAGTATTATCCATACATCATTGCTAGGTGAACCCCGTGTTTATTTCTAGTTATAAAATGAGTTATTTAATACACTGTGAAGTAGGTGAGCTAGCGTTTTTGAAGTAACCAAAAGCTCCACCAAAGAGTACGTGGAAAACTACATAAAATACGGACAAAACCATAATTAAAAACAAAACAAGAATCGCTGCTTCACAACGTCTCTTCAACTCTGAGAACATTATCAGATCTGTGCACATGATAATGTAATTTTCTACACGTATCTGAACAGGTGAATCGGACGTACATTCTCATGTCTCGCGAAATACCGAAATTTATTATGCATGTTTACATCAAAAGAAGTTAAAATTATCAAACTTTTTTTCAGACAGCATAAATAAAAAAATTTAAGAAATCTCCTGTTACTTTTTTACTTTACTATTTTTCGCGAGAGAAATCAGCTGGGAATTTTTTAGTCAAGTAAAAAGCTTAGTCATAAATTACTTTTATAATTTTTTCTTATTATTCTCCTATTTGATCAAAGTCTACACCTCTGCCAACTGAGCTGACTTCGAATTCGTTGCAAATCTTTCAGACCAATAAAACTTGCTTTGATTAAATGAGTACTGAAATCAGAGTTGGTTATATTGTTATTACGAGCGTTTGGAAATTTTCCACGTGCGTGAATGTTGTGTTTTTGTATGCGAAATTTCTATTTTTCTTATATTAAACATTTTATTATACCTTCTCATTTAATACGTTACTCTGAGTCAACATATTTCGCACTTACAGACACTATAGGAAATGAGGACCATTCACGGGAATTTAAATTTGGTCGCTGTCGGGATGAGTTAGACGCTTTAAACATACGTCAACTGAACATATCAGCTTGCGCACATACATTACATCCATATAAATAAATAGTGTTACTCTAATAAAAAGAGATCGAGCTCTTATGCATAGAGTTATTGGATGGGTAGATTGTGAAGTTGCTTGCCTTTCGTAAGGATATTTTTAAACGTGTGAAACGCATAGCTAAATTTATCTGAAAAGCCATTTTCTACTAAAAAATGTATCTCGGGACAGCTGGTGTGGGTGTTGAGGTTTGTTTTTTGACTTTCGCACAAAGCTATTCGAGGGCTATTTGCGCTAGCCGTCCCTAATTTACAGTGTAAGACTAGAGGGAAGGCAGCTAGTCATCACTACCCACTGTCAACTCTTGGGCTACCCTTTTACCAACGAACAGTGGGATTTACCGTTACATTATAATGCCCCCCACTGGTGAAAGGGTTAGCATGTTTGCGACCGGGATTCGAACCCACGACCTCCGGGTTACGAATCGAACGCCTTAGCATACTTGGCTATGCCGGATCCAGGGCCGTAGTTTTTGTAAGAATAAAATATCACCTTATTTATTTTGTTTCTTGTTACTTTCCCCTTGCAATATAAATATATATCTGTAGAACTCTGGTGTCAAGAATAGGAAGGTTTTCCCTGTTTATATTATTTTGGTTCAGCCTACACGTTTCCAGTCTCTTCTCCCTCTCTTAAATTCCATAGGGCAGAAAAAAGAAGCGTGGAGGTGACAGAGCGAAGAGAAGGGGAGGATATTTTCTAGAAGAGGTGGATATGGGTGTTTCTACAGGGACACTAATTAGTTTTCCTTTGTTTAACTACAGTTCCCTTGTTCCCTGCGCTTGACTCGGAATTCTAACTAATGATTCTTTTAGAGTATTCGAAACATTTCTTTTGGTAGTTTTATAATGCAAAAATTCAAGAACGTTACATTTTTGTTGAAGTCGAAATGCTCTTGCCCTTTTTAAATACAACTTGGTGTTTTATATCAGTTAAGTTTTTAAAAGTTTGGTTAACTACATATAAAAATAATGGAACAACCTGCAATTATGAAATAATAATTTATTATTATATTCAGCATCCGGTATTACAGATTTCCGTGTTATAAGTATTGGTGATCAGGCCTCCGGTAGTTTGGATATGTTTAGATAAAAATCACTATATAACCATAAAATGTTACAAATTTAATAAATATTGAAAAAAGAAAGGTGGCGATGTTTAGAAAGAGAGTTACCGTTGCGCCAAACATGCTCGCGCCATTTCAGTTGTGGGGGCGTTATGATGTCACAGTCAATCACACTATTCGTTGGTAAAAGAGTAGATCAAGAGTTGACGGTGGGTGGTGATGACTAGCTGTCTTCCCTCTAGTCTTATACTCCTAAATTAGGGACGGCTAGCATATATAGCCCTTGTGCAGCTTTGAGCGAAATTCAAAAAACAAACAAACAACCAAAATCTAGCATTAGCTTTTGCTCTCATTGAATCTTTATATATTATATACACAAAGTGTACACAGATTTTGATACCAATCTAAGGTACTTTATCCTACTTCAGGCATAGTTTATTTTTCTCGGATCTGTGGTCCAATGTTTACATAGCATATTTGTATCTAATTGCTATTCAAATAATCATATTACTGAATACATAAACATACACAGAACTGGATACTTTTGTCACCATGTTTTCTGTTGGCGTAACCCTCATCCTTTTGCAGACTGTAGGCTATGTTATCTTTCAAGGTAGAAGTTAAAAGTTCATCAGTCTTTAAGCAATGCCTTTTTAAGGAGCAATCGTAAGATGGCGTTTGCCAGTAAAACGTGTAGATAAAAGGCCTACTCAGTAGATCAGCATGATATAATAAGATGATAATAATAATAATAATAATATAATGTTAGGACTAACAGCA
This sequence comes from Carcinoscorpius rotundicauda, assembly GCA_011833715.1. NCBI lineage: Eukaryota > Metazoa > Arthropoda > Merostomata > Xiphosura > Limulidae > Carcinoscorpius > Carcinoscorpius rotundicauda. Next base: position 16,662,914 of record CM022403.1, read on the forward strand.
TATATTAACTAATATAATAAGATGAACAATGCTAAGATGTTAAAAGAAATTACAGCAAAGTGTATACAAGATGACAACCCATCTTGTAATAAAGGACATCAAAGAAACTTGTGATTTTGTTTTTTACACTTTATGGGTTGACTATTTCGTCAGAGCATGACTGATATTTCCCTGCATGAACAAAAATCAACAAATATATTTGTTTTTCAAGTTTGTTATTTCAGTAACATTTTGATAATTCGAATACTGGCGATAAGGTTTTTTTTAATTAGGCTTGTCGCTCAGGAAATCTTAATAGAGCTCTTCTGGTAATTAAACAAATACAATCCATAAATATATTCACCTGTGTTTAAGAGTTGGCAAAGTAATATATTCTGATTATTTTATAATTAATAGTTGTAGTTAAAATACAAGACGTATTTTTACAGAAAACTATTCCATGTAATTTTAAACAGTTATCATTAACAAATAGCACAAATAAGCCATTGTGTATCTTTGTGCTTAATTCCAAACCAACAAACAAATTTAAGGCGAAAGTGAAGAAAAATATTTGATACTTATTTATGTCACGATGGGAATAATACGAGGAAATTCTAGGTGGCGTCATAAACAAGGTTAATTTATTTATCATTCTTACCGACATGGAGTTTTTTATAGTAATATATTTACCTTTGATAAATCAGAAGTGTAGTTGATGCAAATGAAAGACTGTTTTTATCGAATTAATTCAAAGCTAATAGTGCATTAGAAATTCAAGATGTTTAAGCCAGCTGGATAAACACAAATTCAAGCTTATTACAACCTTCTGTACAAAGAGGTTTCACGTTATATAGTATTTGTTGACTGGAGGTCGTCACGCAGTGTATTTCCTCTAATCTGGTTGTTTTGATTGTCGTGGGTAGTTGGTATAATTTGTTTCTTAGGGGGTGAAAGGGGAGATCATTTATCACAATTATGAAGTGGTAACTTTAGACTATAGCGAAACACTTGACAAGAGAGCAAACATAAATTATGAAAAGTAATACCTTGCTGTACAGTTTGTTCGTAAATTGTAAAATTATGCTTATTGTCAACGGCAAGCTTCTCCAATTACGATTTTAGAGTATATTTGTTTGTTTCCAAATGTCAGAATATTAGCTACATGAAACGTTATTTACCTGTACGTAATAATTCCTAATATTGAATAAAGATAAGTATTTGTTTTGTTTGTTTGAAGATTTCGCCCAAAGCTACACGAAGGCTATCTATGCTAGGCTAGCCGTCCTTAAGACGAGAGAGAAGGGAGCTAGTCATCACCAACCACAGCCCAGTTTTTGGCTACAAAGTGTTTCTTTTTCTTATAGCAAGGCCACATCGGACTCTGCTGTGTCTACTGAGGGGAGTTGAACCCCTGATTTTAGTGTTGTAAATCCGAAGATTTATTTACGACTATCCTAGTAGAAGACATAGTGGGAATGACCGTCATTTATAACACCCCTACGGCTGAAAGGGATGAGCATGCTCGGTGTGACGGGAATTTGAACCCACGAACCTCAGATTACAATTCGACCATCCTAACCGACTGGCCATATGGTTTAAATAAATGTTAATTAAAAATAACATCAATAAATATGCAAGAAAATACTTTAAACCAGGATGGCTAGAGATATAAACAATGCTTGTTATATTTATTATGCTGTACTTTCTAAGTAAATTGGACGCTAATAACTTTTCTGCTTGAGGGCATAGAAGAACAACTCGTATTTTTTATATGCAAACACGGCTCTTTTGGGTTGAGAAAATATTTCAAATAGAAGAGCGAACACCGTTTCGACCTTCTTCGGTCATCGTCAGGTTCACAAAGAAAGAGGTAACTGACCGGAAACTGACCACATGTTTGGAAGGGGTTGTGTAACTGAGTGTCGTAATGTAGAGGGCGGGGTTAGATGTTTCAATATATAATTTTATCTATAATATTAATATAGGTATAATGGCGTTCCTTTATATTGGTTTATTTTGGGTTTAAGTTGTTGTATAAGTAAGGCTTCTTTAATTTTGCGTTTGTTTATGTTTGTTTCTTTATTTAGTATTTTAGTGTTTTCTATGGTTATGTTGTGTTCATTTGACTTGCAGTGTTCGAAAACGTGAAGGTGACATTTTATGTTCTTTGAATCTGGTTTCTATTTTTCTACCTGTTTCTCTAATATAGAAGTCGTGGCAGTTATCACATTGTATTTTATAAATAATGTTGGTATGGTGTTTGTCAGTATAGTTTTTACATAGTACAGACCTCAGTTTTGTGCCTGGTTTTTGAATAAATTTAGTATTAACTGGAATGTTATATTTTGTTACTAGTTTTTGCCAAATGTTGGTTATTTGTTTGCTTATTCAAGGAATATATGGTATACAGCAGTATATGGTTTCGTGATTTTTTGATTCGTGAGATATATTTACCTTTGTTGGTTGATTTTGCTTTCTTTCTAGGTGTGTGCGTATAATGTTTTCTACGGTTTGTGGAGGAAACTTATTGATGTTGATGAAGTATTGTTTTATTTTGTCTAATTCATCGTTAATTTTATCTGGTGAGCATAGTTTTATGGCTGTATTTATCTGGTTTCTTAGTATGTTGAATTTTTGTTTTGTTTCATGTGCTGAGTCCCAAGGAATGTATAGTGCAGTATGGGTGATTTTTTTGATGGATGTCGGTTTTGAATTGTGTGTCGGTTCTTATAATTTTGAGGTTAAGAAATGATATTTGATTGCTTTCTTCCTGTTCACATGTGAAGTTAATGTTGGGATGTATAGAGTTAATGTGAGTGAAAAAAATTAAGTATGTGTTCTGTAGATTTGAATCCCGCAACCGTGTCATCTACATATCTGTACCAGCATAGTGGTGGATGTAATGCTGTATTAATTGCTTGTGTTTCAATTTGTGTCATAAAAATATTGGCTAGAACTGGTGATACTGAGTTGCCCATGCTTAGGCCATTTGTTTGTATATAGTTTTGGTTGTTGAACGTGAAGTTTGTCTTTATTGTGGTGAATTCTATGAGGGTTGCTAACTGGTTACTGGGAATGTCTATAATTGGGTTAGGGTCTCGGCTATAAAGTTCTAAGGCTATCTTGCAGGCTTCTGTTGTTGAAACTTCTGTAAAGAGGGATATAACATCGAAACTGGCCATTAAAACTTGCTTATACAACAACTAAAACCCAAAATAAACCAATATAAAGGAACGCCATTATACCTATATTAGTATTATAGATAAAATTATATATTCAAACATCTAGCCCCGCCCTCTACATTACGACACTCGGTTACACAACCCCTTCCAAACATGTGGTCAGTTTCCGGTCAGTTACCTCTTTCTTTGTGAACCTGACGATGACCGAAGGTCGAAACGTTGTTCGCTCTTCTATTTGAAATATTTTCTCAACCCAAAAGAGCCGTTTTTGCACATAAAATTCTCAACAAGTGGGTTTCTCGATATCACCGAAAAAGTCGTATAATACAGTGCTTCCAAGCTGACACAACATGACAGTAACCAGTACTGCAATCTAACGAGGCAACTCTCTTCACGAACAATAATAACGAGAAAAAAAAATTAAAAGGCAGGTTCTAAAAAATAAAATAGAAAAATTTCGATAATTAATGTTTATAGATTTTAATGTAGGAGTTAAAGCAGACCAATGAAGTAATTACAAATTTCAAAATCAGTCTTTTAAACGTCGTAGTCTTCAAAACCTGTGATATAGGAAGCGAAACAAGCAACCGTAACTGTGGAAAGACATAATAATGAAAACATTTACATAAATAGAATAAAAAACGAAAATGTTTTTTTTGTTGTTTTTTTTTTGCTTTAAAGTTAAAATTTCTATTTATTTATAGAAGAGAGATGTTCTGATCCCTAAACGTGTCTTTTGACAAATGGGGAAATCCTACAATTCATAAACGTGATCTATTTACAAATGGGAACTACTCTGATCCCAAAACGTGATCCACTTACAGGCAGGATCTGTTCTAATTCTCTAAACGTGCATTTGTCACTACAAGTAAAAATGTGATTTGTTTTGTTATTGTTTTTGTCTTCCAAAATTTATAGTGGACGGATTTTCACGTTTGGACAACAGTTTAAGTTCGTAAAATAGGCCTGACATAATACGGTTAATCATTTAACAAACTATTTTCAAACTTCATTCAATAGCTTTTATAAACTACCTACGAAGAATTAATGTAATTTTTTCCCTGTAATAAAATTGTTTTAAGAAAAAGATAATCCTCAGGTTTCATTGTTAGTTTATGTTGTAACTTTTTTAAAATCCAAAGCTACACAGTTAATCCGACTATTCATTGGTAAAAGAGTAGCTCAAGAGTTGACGGTGGGTGGTAATGACCAGCTACCTTCCCTCTAGTCTTACACTGATAAATTAGGGACGGCTAGAGCAGATAGTTCTCTTTTAGCTTTGCGCGAAATTCAAAGAAACCAGCCCACACGGCTGAATGTCTTAGAAGGAAAAAGAGATTGCAGCGAATCTGACTGTCTCTAGTCTACAAAGACTAAAATCGTGATAATTAATAATAAGAAGCGAAGCGAATTTCGTAGCTTGACCTTCGATCTGAATTTAACATGGGTTAAACATGTAAACTTGCAAATACTGTCTGATAGACTTATACATAGTTTTCCATATTATTTTTCAAAATTTTTGGATAAAAAATTAACCTATTTTGTGAATTATTCCATTTTTGCATACACGATGAAATTAGTTCTGAACACCTCTCGGGAATTAATTTTTATATTTAAAACTAAAATATATCCCCGGCAAACCAAACTTTTTCAGCCGTCGCGACGTTATAATGTTGAGGTTAATCCAACTATTCGTTGATAAGAGTAGCCTAAGAGTTTGCGATGGATGGCGATTAGTATCTGCCTCTCCTCTCGTCTTTTTCTACTAAATTAGGGACAACTTGTGCAGATAGCCCTCGTGTAGCTTTGCGCGAAATTCAAAACAAATAATCTACTATGTTTATTTAACTTGAAGAGCGTTGTTGTTTTTTTGTAAAATGACGTACATAATGGGGAAAAAATGTGTGAAACCCGACTGAAATATTTCGCGATGTGTGTAATTTACGCAATAATCTCCAGACTAAAAGTATGTTCCTCTTATCGAATATTTCTTGATTATCACACATGGAGATGACCTTGAAAGAGGTCAGAGTAAATCAGTATCATAGCCTTTGATCCTCATTTCAGAATTAAGACTTTTCATCTGTAAATTAAAAAATGGAAAGAAAGAGATCCAGGCGAATCTGACCCTCCCAGGTCTACTAAGACTGATGCCCACTGTGTGTGCATGTGGGTGCTCACACTGTGTAAACGATAACTACTTGACTACGCCCACCCTATATCACCTGGATAAAAAGATTTAACAACATAAACTAAAGGAATGGTGTAGAAAATTGAGGTTTCCCGAAATATCTAAGTCGTAAACCAAAAGTGTCCTTTACAAGCCGACCTGGCATGACCAGTTGGTTAAGGCACCCGACTAATAATCCGAAGGTCGTGGGTTCGAATCCCTGTCACATCAAACATGCACACCCTTTCTTTCAGCCATGGGAGCGTTATAAATCGATGGTCAATCCCACTATTCGTTGGTAAAAGAGTAGCTCAAGAGTTGGCGGTGTGTCGTGATGACTCTCTACCTTTCCTCTGCTCTTATACTGGTAAATTAGGGACGACTAGCGCAGATAACTCTCGTGTAGCTTTGTGCAAAATTCCAAAACAAAAATATTCGAAAAATTCTGTTAAAATGAATTTTGTACAACCTATGGAAATTTCTTATTTTTTCCTATGATATATTTCGATAGGGTTATCTATCTAGTTACATTAGTTTATTTCTTTATACAGCGTTAAGTGAAGGCTTAGAGTTGAAAGAAGAATAGCAGTTGATTTTCAAAGAGTCAATAATAATCTCAGCTATGACTCAAAATTACAGGCGAGCGTAGGAAAGGCGACCGTTTCACCACTATTATAAAGAAGAAATAAAGCAAAGTTATCCAAGTTTCAAATGGGATTCATTTCCATCGGAAATGATGGGGCGTGCACAGAACGGTTTTCAGAAGCCTTCGTGGAAGAAGCAGAAAACAGCAGGAAGTCATCCAGTAAATCCACGTGCAGTTCCCACATATCCGCCCCTTTAGCAGCAGAAGTTGGCCTTTCCCTGCTACCAGCCAAGTGATATGAATGGAGATGATGCATGGTCTTCTTTTAGGATGTCATAACCAAAACACAGATAAAAGAGTAGCCGAGAAATCTTCACGGATCAGTAACTGCTGAATGTTGTTTATTTTCTAATGGTTCTTTTTACTATTCATATACAACGACAGCTCATCAGGAAAGTTGTCAAAGCTTATGCTTTAAGTTTCCTATGAACTTTGTGCATCTTAACTATCTGCATATTGTTTATTTACAGTATACAGACAAGATACGTAATGAGAAATAGAGAATGTTTACAATAAACGTACATGTTACACATGTATAGTTAAAAAAACACGTTGTAGTTCAAACTGAATGCATTATGAAATGTTTTTGTGCCGTGCAGTTTAATACATAGCTTACATGACTACAGTGAAGTGAACATTTTACTATTGCGTAAAGAAATAATTTTTTTTGTTTTAAGAAATGTCGTAGCTTCTTGCTTTTTATCGTGTTTTGAAGAATACGATGTCAATGTATATTCCATACAAGAATTTTTCAGATTTAACATGTGAGTAAGTCGTCAAACTTTTACCTTTTTATCATGTTTTAACGAATATAATAATATCACAAACGTAATACAAAAATGTTTGGGTTTGACATATATATAAAATGGGAAATGAATTTTCTGAAACTGAGTTGATAGTGTGATATAATTTTATTGATGGCTGTGATAAGTTTCTATGTTACAATATTTAGGCCTAAAATGTTCAAGTTTAAGTCTTCAACGTCCAAAGTTTTACAGCAATACTCTTACTATAAAGACGACCCATTAAGTGTGTCTGTGTTAAAATCTATCGCTCAAAACCGCTTTGGTTCGATTATTATTTTTTCTATGGCAACTGAAAACCGAACAACAGTGTGTGTGTGTGTGTGTGGATCATCTTGGTTAAGAAACCTCTCTTCCTGAAAAGGTGAATAAATAGCTCTTATGATAAGGCACACTTCCAGTTTTTGTATTGTTCGGGCTTTGATTTTAAAGGTACAGGTAATTCTTGATGACGAAAAACTCGCTTTAAATAAAAATGTATCTCTGGATGGCTGATATGGATATTAACACTCTTACCGATAAGCGGATAACAACGTTTCAACCTTCCTAGGTCATCTTCAGATTAACAAAGAAATAATAATGATCACAGCGGGTTTCTTATTTCAAGCGGGTTTCTCATCAAAAATTGTTCTTTATTGAAGATGCCGTTTGTTTGTTTGAACTTAAGTACAAAGCTACACGATAAGCTTTTTGTGTTCTGCCCATCATGAATAAGGAAACCCTGTTTCACGCGCTGTAAGTCCATAATTTTACTGCTGTGTCACTTGGGCGCTTCCAGTAATGTTAACTGTAAGCATTAAAACTCGATTATTTAAAAATCATCACATCATTTACTGTTGAATTTATTTTAGTTGATAAATGTGTGTTCCTTTTTCTCTTATAGCAAAGCCACATTAGATTCTCTGTTCTGTACAAGGGAATCGAACGTTTTACTTTAACGTTGTAAATATATAGACTTTACCACTGTCCCAACAGGGGACTTAGTTTATTAGATGACAGAAGATGGGGGAGATAATAAATGGAAGTTACTGTAAGCATGCAACTGGGAGAAAGCAGGTAGTGGACAGAGTGGAGGGGTTGGTTACCTAGTTTCGCCGATAGAAACACTGAAATTATCGTTTTTGACTTTAATCAAGAAATTCATGTGAGGGGAAAATAATTTTTATTTGTTTCACCCGAGTACATTACCCAGCGGAAGACCTATAGAAAATACACAGGCACAGTTCACTGCCAAAGTTTCTGACTGTATGTGCAAACAAACAATGGATTCAATGATACAAGGAGTTGAATAAAGCAGGAGGCTTGGGTTTGGACATACGGGCCATGTGTTGCAATCAGACATTTGCTTACTTTTCGTTTCACGATATTAGTGTACTTCAAAAAGAGATGGCATGGCCAGGTGGGTTAAGGCGTTCGACTCGTAAGCCAAGGGTCGTTGGTTCGAATCCTTGTTACACCAAACATACTCGTCCTTTCAGTCGTGGGGGTGTTATGATGTGACGGTAAATCCCACTATTCATTGGTAAAATAGTAACCCAAGAGTTGGCGGTGGGTGGTTATGACTGGCTGCTTTCCCTCTGGTCTTAGACCCATAAATTAGGGACGGCTAGCGCTGACAGTCCTCGTGTAGCTTTGCGCGAAAGTCAGAAAAAAACCAATAAATATATTTTTGTGTCATGAAGTCATTTCTACATTGTAGAAACGAATAGTTCTTTATCTGATGCGATTTTTTTTAAATTGGTGTTTCAGTTTCTACTTATACAACTTTCACAGACTTAAAAGTATTTGTAAAATAAGACATTTAATATAACACTTCAAACAACGACCGTGTATTAGCCAAGATATACGGATTCTGTTTTGTTAGCCTATAGTTATTATATTAATTCAAAAACTTGTGTTGAAGCCATTTAAATACCAGATTTGAATTCCACAGAACAGAAGTTGTATTGTTTCAAACCCACGTTTGTTTTTCTTTTTTAGAGAGTACTATCATTTTTAAATATGAATCTTCTTTTTATAATCTTGTTTACTCGTTGTGTTGTGTGTATTTATAATAAACCTTTGTATTGAAAATCCATTAAAATTTCCTCGCCGCGAGTTTTTGTATGTCACGTTTTTGGTTTTATTTCGCGAAGGTAGTTGAGAGTATCCGGTGAGCGTCATTTGTCTTGAAATTTATAACTTTTTTTTTTTTATATGAAAATCATTTTTATTCATTCCTTTATTACAAACAAAAATTATAAATTGCATAATTATGGTGGAAAATTACTTCAAGAAGCCCTTCAAGGTATATAATTAAGACAAGGGTAGAATCTGCTTGAGCAATGGTGCCGCGCCAAGTGGTCCGCGATGTCCAACGGCAAAGTCAAACTAGAGAGTTCGCGCCATAGAAGAATATACATTAGACTAGATACTGGATGGTTCAATATTTGTGTCAAGCAATAAAGACAATTTAATAAGGAAATCTCGTTAATGCATAGGCAGTTAATCATTGGTGCAATGACGTAATATTTCTAATTACGAAATCTCACGCGTTCCAATTGTTTTTCGAGATTTACTTACGAGCACTATTTTGATATTATTCCGTAACAAAAAGGGCAGCTAATCGTAAAAGAGAAATCGACGACGAAAACCGCCAGGTTCATGATGACTGGACTGCGCAATACTGTTTTGTTCAATAACAGAATAACGTGATTTGCTGCTATGTCATTCGACAGTAGCAGTGGCGGAGGTATCCAATTTCAAGCGTCATTATGAGTCGAAGCACAAAAATTTCCCCAACGTTGTTGGTGATGAACGAACACTTTGCATTGAATCTCTGCAACGGTCACCGAATCACTATCAGAACGTTTTCTCAAAGTAATCAACAAATTTAGGTGCAGCATGTGTAGTCGGTTATGATATTTCGTTGATGATACAAATTTGTTTACTGTTCTTTGCTGTTGAACTGAGGTCAGTCGACTCGTCTGCTGCCACAGCTACGAGTTTTTGTTTGTGGTGTGTCGTCATCATTTGATATCGCAAAGGAACAATTCGGCATGGGTTCCATAAAGGGTCGGACAACTGGGTCTGCTCTATTCGAGGAGACAGTACGACTGTACCAGTTTCGTGAAATCATTACATTACTACAAAGTGTGACAACTGATGGAGCATCAGCCATGACCGGAGAAAGTAGCGGGCTGGTAGCACTGTTGATGAAGCATCAAGGAAAGCAGAACAGATAGTTAGTGAAATTGCACTGTATTATTCACCAACAGAACCTGGGCAGTAAAGAATTTAGTTTTCAGGCACTGATGGCATTTGTAACGAAAACCATTAATTTCATCAAATCACGAGGGTTCAATCATCGTCAGTTTAGAAGTCTTCTTGAAGAAATTGATTCAGACTATGGTGACCTTGTGTATCACTGAAGTACACTGGCTGAGTCATGGGAAGATGCTCAGAAGATTCTGTGAGTTGATTGAGGTGATAGAATTCCTCAGAAGTAAGAACAAAGACACAGAATTGGTTTACATAACTGATCCAGCATGGCAAGCTGATTTGACCTTTCTGGTCAACATGACACAACGTTTGAATGATATAAATTTGAAGTTGCAAAGCAAAAATCAGCTTGTCTGTCAGCTTGCAAATCACGTCTCAACTTTCAGGAAAAACTTCCAGTTGTTCCAGCTGCAAGCAGCATCAGGCAACTTCGTGCACTTTTCAGGCACAGCTACAGAAGAATCAGGACATTGACACTCAAGTTTATGTTGGAAAGCTAGATACCTTGATTCAATCCTTCAACTCACGGTTTCATGACTTTGACCAATGCAGATTGTTGTTGAAACTTTTTGCTGATCTGTTCAGTGTGTCAGTAGATGACTTGTCAGCAGAATATCAGCTAGAACTTACTGATCTCCAGGCATCTGATGAATTGCGTGCTATTTACCGATAAATCAGTTTGCTTGACTTCTACAAAACGTTGCCTGATACATTTGGTAGTCTGAAAGAGAACGCACTTGTCCACACCAGCATGTTTGGCAGAACGTACTGCTGAGAACAGGCTTTCTCGCTTATGAAACTGAACAAAAACAACACTTGCAATCAGCTGACTGATGATCATCTGGAAGTAGTCTTGCGTCTTTCAACGTCAAACATCAAGCCGGACATTTCTAAACTCGTAGATGACATGCAGCACACCGCACTACCTTCTGAAAGTTGTCGTATCATAACATTTCTAAGAATAACGTGCAAGCTTTTTGATGTAATCGCTATTTGTGTGTTCTTAAATGTGATGTCCATCTCATGTGAAACAACTTTGGGACGATTTTAATCTTCACTTTTTTTTGTGGCCCCCAACGGTTACTAGAAGTCTGTGGGCCCTGGCTCAAAAAGTTTGTGCACCACTGTGCTAGAGTAAGTGATAACATTTATATCTGTTAAGTGTAAAGTTGAAGGCACGAGGTTGTGATGACATCAAATTCCTAGTTTTAACCATATAGAACTACTGATGCAAGTCGAAAATCTGTTTCAGCACATTGTGTTAATCAAATCATTTATGCACCAAATGGTAACACAGAAAGGAGTTAATTATTTCTTCTAACTACTAGTGTTTCCTATGTGTTTCTTTTAGTATCCAAGTAAGAAATTTTGTCGATCGGTACTTTGCGCGCGGGCACACACACACACACACACACACACACACACACACACACACACACACACACACACACACACACACACACACACACACACACACACACACACACACACCATAATTACTTAATTATGAATATATAGGTATGTACCATCAGTAGTGGACAGTATAAAAACAAGTTTCAATTTAAGTGTTATTGTAGCTTATTGTAAAGCATATGTTAAATTGCCCTTGTAAGAGGGCCAAAATTTTAAATTAAGATATAAAACAAGGGATTTACAACGCTAAAATCAGGGGTTTGATTCTCCTCGGTGATCTCAGCAGATAGCCTGATGTGGCTTTGCTATAAGAAAAACACGCACAAAAATAAATAGAAACGCTATGGGCATTAAGCAACGAATACAGTAGTATTCCTGAAACAGTTCTGGTATACTGTTTAACTAATGACGACTGTGTATTTATCAAATCATACAGAATAAAGAATTACATTATAACTTTCAAAAATACAATTTCCCTGTATGACAGACAGAAACGCTTAGAATAGCTTATCATAAAGAATATTTATAGTATCAACTATAATATCTTACCTTTTGAACTAACATGTTTATCCTGCATTTGGAAATATTTACTAGGTGTCGAGTTTTTGAAAATCGATACCACATAAGATCAGAAACTTTTGAAAAACTTATAATAGAAGGCACGGCTTTGAAGATTCACACCACAGTAAATTCGTGACAATTGAAGAAATTACACGAGACGTCACAACTTTGAAGATCCACACCACTCTAGACAATTGAAGAGCTTATTCTAAATGGCACTGCTTTGAAGATGCGCACCATGCAAATTAGAAGTACGTGAAAATCTAAGCTGTGTGGTAATATAAAATACACAACTTACAAAGACTGTCTTTCATACTGGGCTACAGGTGGGTCGAATTATAAGCTAATCGAAAGTTTTATTCTAATGAGGATCAATTCAGATCAATTTAATGGAATGATAGTGATAAAAAAACAAGTTAAATCAGTGTATTGGAATAATAGGATAAGGAATAAAAATGATAAAGGGTGGAAAAAGGAAAAGTTTTACATGTTATTGTGCACGAATATGATGTTTTATAAGCTACGGTAAACTACTGTGTACTAATACGGTGTCTTATAAACTATAATAAATTACTGTGCACGAAGATGGTGTTATGGACAGGAAAGAAAAAAAAAAGTAAAAGTTTAAGAATACACGCCAATTTTCAAACTTTCGTTTACTGTATTTAAAGTTATCTGGACAGTAGAAATAAGTTCCTTAACTCAGTTACTCTCACTTATGTCGGTTGGCACACTTTAGCAAATTGTCTAAAAATGTATCTTTTCGCAAATGACTCACTACTCGTTCAGCTATTGAGTAGAGTGTCCGACAGCAGAACCTTATCTATGTCAACTTTCCGCAGTTTATCGTCATGGTTTGAAGAGGTAAAAGAGTGCGTAACACATTTATATAACCCGAGCCTAACCTAAACTAGTGGGAATTGCATTTAAGTTATGGGAAAACCCCCTAACAGTGAGCACGGTGGGCTCGATACCTGGTGATCCTAGCAACTATCTTTTAAGCGGCTTTATGTTATAAAAGTTACCGCAGGTCGTCCGCCAGACGACTTTGCAGGAACCGCATGATCTTTGTGCTATGGTAAGCCCTTGACGAATGAGATGCCCATCAGTGTAGGATTGAAGCTCGTATGGGGCTCGTCTGATTTGTTGTGATCCGAGAACTTTTTTCTCTTCAGTAAACTTTTTATATACGCGTTTTATATTTGAATCCGGACACAGAAAGACACTGTTTGATAAACACCGTCAGGTGTTATCTATCGTGTTGCAGTCACAATACAACCGAATCCTCGAACAATAAATGTTATTTATTTCCATTAACAACAACCACTTATAATTGTTATTCACATCAGTAATCGTGTTCTTGTTTCACCATGCTTGACTGGTTTAATTTCCTTCGTATCAAATATTAATCATTACAAAATAAAGACGGCGCATTATATAATGCTCGATTCTGATTAAGGGTAACTTCATTACTCCCTTATAAGACTGTTACACCTTCATTTTGTTTAAACACCACGGCTGAGATGACGGCATTATTCATTTTTGATACAACGTCGGTGTGAAATTATTATAAAAAGTCATAGGAAAACACAACGTAAGCTGTTTGTTACACCTTCGTGAGTTTTCTTCCTAAAAGTACTATCGTTCCTGAAGCAAACTTCTGTTTTGAACTTTTTAATCTCTTGTAAATTTAAGGAAAAATTGCAAAAACATTCTTTAGTTTTCAAAAGCTAGAAAGTCAGGAATATTTCTAATTATATTTTGTTTGTTTGTTTGTTTTTAAGCACAAAGCTGGACACGGGTGTCAAAACCTGGTTTCTAGCAGTGGACTCTACAGACATACCGCTGTGTCACTGGGGGCAATATCTTATTTCCGGATAATAAACTCCATTTTGTTCAGTTTATAAGAAACGTCTAGCTTTCTAGCAAAATGATTTTTTTTTTTTTTTTTTTTTTTTTGCACAAAAGATTCTAAAAAGTATAATTACAAACACACACATCACTGATACCTGTTTTATTTAAAATGTATATTTGATAGGTCGATTTCCAAATTGAACTGATTGGCGTGAGATAAGCAACCCTGAGGTTTCTTTTTTGTAATAGATTGGTTTGTTTTGAATTTCGCGCAAAATTACACGAGTGCTATTTGCGTTGAAGACAGCTAGTCATCACTACTCACCGCCAGCTCTTGGGCTACCCTTTTACCAACGAATAGTCGGAGTAATCGTCACATTATAATGCTCCCACGACTGAAAGGGCGAGCATGTTTGGTGTGACAGGTATTTTAAACCGTGACTCTCGGATTGGTAGTCGAGTGCCTTAACTACCTGGTCATGACGGGCTTTTGTTGTTGTAATGTCGTACTGAAACTTGCGTGTTTTATACCTTGGCATCAGTCTTTTTTTTTACCGATTGATGGAATTTTGAAATGAGTTTCTTTTGCTGCTCTTCTGTAATAATTCAGCAGAACATCAGTGAATGTTTCAATTCATAATCAAATATTCCCAGAATTGTTTTAACAAGTTAAAAAAGAAAATCAAAACTGTTTAGCTCCCCGCTAGTACAGCAGTATGTCTCCAGATTTACAACGCTAAAATCAGGTGTTCGATTCCCCTCGGTGGGCTGAGCAGATAGCCCTTTGTGGCTTTGCTATATAAAACACACACGCAATAACTATTTATTTTTTTTTAACAGAGCAATATATTGGAAAACTGTGTCCACCACGGGGAAAATAAACCGAGTTTCAGCTGTGTAAGTCTGTAAATTACTCACCGGAGAACGTTTTACTCAGTACTCAGATTCGTGGGAGTGAATTTAACTTCAGTTGTCATAAAAACATAAATTTACTTTGTATATACATTATTAAAAGCATACTTTTTGAGCCTGGGAGGAATGGGCTGAGAAATATCTGTCTCGTGTGAAATCTTTATCACTTCTGTCTTCTTTCTGTGGCCTTCCTCTTTTCGTCAGTTATCACGGTCTTTATCGTACAGGTCACTGTAAAATACTGGCTTTTCTAAATTTAAAAAAAACATTTGAATTTATTTCTAGAAAACTTTATATTCATGTAAGTAAGAGAATTTGTTGCAACATTTCCTTAAAAGTTATTAAAAGATTTTAAAACTGAGTTAACTTATTGCTGGTGTTTTAGAACTTATCATTGTGAAGATGTAAGTAAAACGTCACTGTTGAAAAAAACAACTTAAAACCAAAATGCTGTTATTGCATTGTTGCGATGTTTATACTTTCATCCACACCTTGAGATTTTAATTTTGGCGTGAAGCATGTTTACAACGTGGAATCTCAAACTTCTTAACTACATTGTTATGTTACTCTTATAGAGTAGTAGTTTTAGTACGGCTAATTATTAGCTATCTTGCACGTTTGCTACTATGTTTTATGGATTGTAACATTTTTCCTACAAATTTTCGAAGTGTGGCACTTTACTGCTTAGAAGAGAATGATTCTAGTAACATTTATTTTTATCTTCTATGCTTCCAAAGTATTTATCTTCAACCATCATATTATTCAATAATTTCTGTTCTCAATATTTATGATTTTATCTTAATTTTTTCAGCCGTATTTTTTTTTCTCTGCGGATGAAAGTACTTCTTTTCTCAGTGGATATACACAACACCTACATCTCAATTAAAACAGCTCGCACATGACTCTCGAATAGTATCTTATAGCAGGAGGCACTAAATTTCCATTAAAGTATTCCAGTCTTAAAATACCCAGTAATTAAATTGATAGAGATGGAACTCACCTTTTATGACTCTTAGTAAAATTCCAATAAGAAGATCAGGAACGCAACAAATGTACCAGAAAATAAAGATGATGGATAACACTCGATGTTACCTCTTGAGCAGGTTGTTCATCTGGTGTCTATGGGGCTTATCTTCAAGTTCTGCCTCGAGGCTTCCATGTGATAGAGCCTATGGTGTGTTTATTTGTTTGTTTTGGAATTTCTGCTGAGCCCACCGAGGGGAAACGAACCCCTGATTTTAATGTTATAAATCCGTAGACTTATCGCTGAACCAGGGAGGGCAAAATAACAGTATTTAAGAGAAAACTTGGCGTAAGAAACTAGGTGGCAACGTTTGAAATACAACTATAGCGATCCTTTTTCTAAAATATTTGTGTTGTTACATCAGAAAAGATATTATGGATATTCTCTGCGATTTTATCGTTACATTGTGATTGTATTGTTAGGAATTCATAAATAGAGCAGTCTTTTCATTGTTAATACCCACGGTACAGTTTTGAGAAGCAAGTAATTCTTATTTCGTCTCAATAAGACAGAACAGAAATGCTGAAAAAAAATCACCTTTTTAATGAAAGTTCTGCACATTTACAAAATGGCGTGATTACTGCTCCATAAAATAAAGTAAAATAAAAGAAAAAAAGGCCCGGCATGACCTAGTGATTAGGGCGCTCAACTCGTATTCTGAGGGTCACGGGTTCGAATCCCCGTCACGTAAAACATGCTCTCCCTTTTAGCCTTGGGGGCATTTTAAAATTTCTGTCAATCCCACTATTCGTTGGTAAAAAGAGTACCTCAAGGGTGGGCGGTGGGTGGTAGTGATTAACTGCCTTCTCTCTAGTCTTACACTGCTAAATTAGGGACGACTAGCGTAGATAGCCCTCGTGTAGCTTTACGCGAAATTTGAAACAAACCAAATCAAATTTTTTTTATAAAAAGTCTCAATAGGTGATGGGGTGGAGTTATACCAGATTTTTTTATTTTTTAAAACAGCACATTAATAAGAAATATAGTTTGTTTATTTAATTTCATCTTTAAACTTGTCATTATCATGGACGTTGAAATGCAATTTCCAGGCTTAGAAGATAATATTGCGTCCCTAATTGATCAGTGATAAATTTCCAAGATTTGCTCTGACATAGTGACTACAATGTCGCTGGTATAGTTTCTTTTACGTCACAAATTAAAAACTGTAAAACTACGTCTTCTTTGTACAAAATGACTTGTTTAACGTTGATCTGTTTAAGACGTTTATTAGTAGGCATAAATCCAGTATTTTTATCTGTGTTTTTTCAAAAACTCGTGTACCCAGCCGCCATTTACAAAGTTTTCCTTTGTAAATCAAATACGTTTCAGAGCACTAAATGAAGTTGAAATTCGACATGAAACCATTGGAATAGCCTTCCCAGCTTTTCTGCACACCACGATATTAGTATAATCCACGGCTTTAGTTAAACCTTTTTTTATATAAATATATTGTAAAAATGAAGTTGTTATTTTGTTGAAAACATGAAATTAGACGTAAACTTCGATTTACGTAAAATATCCCTCAAGTGTGGAATTTTCAAAAATATATATAAAGTTGAATATTTAGAGGGTGGGGGAACTGAAATATTTTTATTTAAGCGTAATTTATGTATGTTACAGTTGGAGTGACCCATATTAAAACAACAGTCTCACAGTAGTTTTTAAAACGCTTTAAAATTAGAGGTTTGATTTCCAACTGTGGACACAGCAGATAGCCCAATGCGCCTTTGCTCAAACAAAATTGTTAACTGTTTACACGTCAGAAAGATAGAAGTGATTTTTCCAAAATTAAGACGTAACATAAAGGGAGGTATAGGGTAGGGTTTCCAACCTTCATTTCAGGCCTAGTTAGTTACTTTGCATAGTACTAAAGGCTCACGTATGAAGTTGATGACTCGTTAATTTAGGGCAATCGCAGCTGTCCCAGTCTGCGTCACCCAATATCAACTCGTCTTGCGTCCTACCGGTTGAAAAATCACCGGCTAAAAATTAGTGTGTCAAAGCTCCGGATGAATCCTAGATTCGAGATTTGCTCAGGAAGAATAGGATCTGTGCTTTTAGTTGAGGGGCTGAAGAAAAACAACAATTTCTGAACACTTCTGATAGTCGCTAAATCCCCTTTGCCTGTATTTTGATTTAATATCTGACAATCCTTAATGTTAATTGTAACTGCGTTATAAAGGCTTTGACATAGTGCATACCGCTGGCTGGCTGTCCTACTCCTGGTCAGCCCGGCATGGCTCGGTGGCTATGATACTTGACTCGTAATCTGAGGGTCGCGGGCTCGAATTCCCGTCACACCAAACATGCTCGCCCTTTTAACTATGGAGCGTTACGATGTTCCGATTAATCCCCCTATTCGTTAGTAAATGAGTAGCCCAAGAGTTGGCAATAAGTGGTGCCTTTCCTCTAATCTTACACTGCTAAATTAGGGACAACTGGTGCAGATAGCCCTTGTTTAGCTTTGCGCAAAATTAAAAAAAAAAAAAGCAATATTCCTGGCCATCATTTTGAGATTAATGTCGAGTACTTGAATACTAGAGGATTAGAGGATTATAATATGGCTAGTTAGTTCACATGAATAAAAAAAAAAAAAAAAAAAAGTGCCGCCCCGACTGGAAATTAGAATTTTAATTTTCATAATTATTTGAAACGCTTTAATTTACTCCATCGTGACTTGAAAGCTTTGGTTCATGTATGACTTAGAACTATGAGAGGTTTTCGTTAGCGATAAATTAATGTTTCTCAGCGTTAGAAGGTCTTGTATTTGTTTTTCACTCAAACAGCTACAAACCCAATGAGTAGACGATTTCTTACGTTAAAATTCAAAAATTTAGTACAGTTACCTCGCTTAGCGGCTTCGCAATAAATCAGAACGTTGTTCGCTGCTTTAATAGTAAAAGTATTAATACCCATACAAGCCGTCCTGAGATGCATTAAATTGTCTGATTAGTTTATTGACATTTTAAACAGTTTTAAAGCTATTAATCTTTTACAATTTCATTCTAAGTTTTATTTTGGATATTAGAAATTTGTCAATCTGTAGTCCAAGACACTTGTTTTCTCGGTCTGTGAAAGGAAATGGATTTCTAAGAAATATTAATTATACATACATACATACGTGTGTGTGTGTGTGTTTGTTTTAATACTGTATTTACTAAGCAATCCATAAGTATTGACGATTTTCAAAGCAGACTGCGAAAACAGAATTAAACAAATCATTGCGAGTAAACATAATTTAGAAAATGCAGAAATGTTTGTTTTGAATTAAGCACAAAGCTACACAATGGACTATCTGTGCTATGCCCATCATGAGTATCGAAACCCGTATTTTAGCGATTCTAGTCCGCAGACATCTCGCTGTGCCACTGGTGGGCGCTAGTTGTGGGATATTCATTATGTTATTAAACATGCAAAGAAGATATATATAGCTAACGTAAATTATGTTACTTAGATGGAGACAATTTTTATAATTAACTCGCTTCTTTCTTCTAGGATAACTGGCATAGAATGGATGTCATAAAATCATTTTTTCAGTGATACCCAATCCGAAGTATAAGAATTATTTTGTATGGATCAGTAGCTTTTAAAGGGAAACTGTGTTCTCGGCGGTGCGTTTCTAAACATCCGTATATACAGACAAGCGTAAATCGAAACTTCAGTGTACACCTATACTTGAGCTGTTGTCAAGCTTGAATGTTAAATGAGTGCACGTGTCTCACAAGAGATCTTCTAACTCGAGAGTGAGGTCGAGTGGGTTTTAAAGACTTACAGAAAGGGATTACCAGTGATTACTGGATGGGATAGTGTGAAGCATTGGGGACTTCTGAATACGGGGTTCCACCAATAAAGCTGTGCAGAGTCGTCGCGAAAATCCTATTTTCGAACCCTAAGGTGGATGGATTTTGAAAGCGTTATTTCTCTGGAAAAGCTGAAGTGAATTTTCGGACAAGAGCTTCCTTCATGTGTATTATGCCATTTACTGTAAATCCAAATTTCGAAGCACTTACACCATTTTGCAAATCGACTTTAAACACTACAAAGACTTTTTGTAAGCAGCTTAGCGTTCAATGAAGAATAGTTCTCTTAACACCACGCAGGTGATCTTTGGAGAAATCCAAAAGCGTCGTTAAACACTAAGTCTTCTGTTACAGTTGTTGATTTCCTGTCACTGATAGATCAGACTTGTTAACAAAGGTCTAATAACAAGAACTGTAATATTTCTACACACTGTTCCTGACTGCTCAGGCTTGGCATGGCCAAGTAGTTAGGGCGTTCGACTCGCAAGACGAGGGTCACGAGCTCGAATCGCCTTCACACCAAACATGCTTACCCTTTCAGTCGTGGGAACGTAATAAGTCATGGTTAATCCTACTGTTAGTTGGTAAAGAGTACCCCCAAAACGTTGGCGGTGGGTGTTGGTGACGAGCAGCCTTTCCTCTAGTCTTACACTGCTAAATTAGGGACGGCTAGCGCAGATAGTCTTCTTGTAGCTTTGAGCGAAATTCAAAAACAAATACGACTACTCAAAGAGAATGTTATTAAAGATTAGACAAACAACCAATATTACTCTTTGTGTAGTTTACCTTTATAATCACAAATTTAATCTGCAAAATTTTAATACCATATATTTTTATTTTAAAAACACTAGTGGCGGAAATAATACCGAGCCCGGCATGGCCAAGTGTGTTGAGGTGTGGGACTCGTAATCTGAGGGTCGCGGGTTTGCATCCCCGTCACGCCAAACATGCTCGCCCTTTCAGCCGTGGGGGCGTTATAATGTGACGATCAATTCCACTTTTCGTTGGTAAAAGAGTAGCCCTAGAGTTGGCGGTGGGTGGTGATGACTAGCTGCCTTCCCTATAGTCTTACACTGCTAAATTAGGGATGGCAAGCACAGATAGCCCTCTAGTAGCTTTGTGCGAAATTCAAAAACCAACCACACAAACAAACAATAATAACGTATTTCAAACGTTTCATTCATTATACCCACATAAAAGACTAGAACCCTACTAAATGGTAAAAACATACGTTTGTCCCAAAGTATGACTATAGGCCGTCTTAATTCAAATGAAACGAGGATTGATTTTAAAACAATCCCTATCCTAATAAATAATAAACATTCTAAAACAACTGGTATTTGTATCTCAAACTTTTAGATTAACTCTAATAAAAAAGAACTCCATGCAGTGTAAAACTTGTGGGTAAACAGTAGAAAACTTGTGAAACATCCAACCTAATTTCTCTGTAAAGAAAGTAAAAATAAATGAGATGAACAATCAGAGACAACTGTATGCATTTGTTTTTATTAACACTTTTTGTCTATGGTGAAAATTAGTAGGAATACAAGATTTATTTCGAAATGAATGCTCCCCCCCCCCAATGGCTCAGCGGTATGTCTGCGGACTTACACGCTAAAATCCGGGTTTCGATACCCGTGGTGGGCAGAGCACAGATGGTCCATTGTGTAGCTTTGTGCTTAATTCAAAACAACAATAACATCGAAATGAATAAAACATCTATGTATTATAAAATGACGTCATTGTCAATATACAGAGTAAAGGACAACGAATCCTCCAATAAAGAGAAATAAAACTGAGTACCACAGCAAACTTATGTTCATGTTTGGATATTGTCTGTGTGGTCTAATATTAAATATATAATATTACATTATATGTAATAATTGCACTAAGTGTTTATAAACAGTCACATTGGTTAATGTAAAGTTTTTCCTAAGCAAATGGGCCAGTCACGAACAAGTAGTTAAACTGAGTCTCGGATGTTA
Source organism: Carcinoscorpius rotundicauda (assembly GCA_011833715.1). Taxonomy (NCBI): domain Eukaryota; kingdom Metazoa; phylum Arthropoda; class Merostomata; order Xiphosura; family Limulidae; genus Carcinoscorpius; species Carcinoscorpius rotundicauda. Next base: position 16,684,504 of record CM022403.1, read on the forward strand.
CTAAACACAATGACGGACTTCTAGCAGTGGCGTATTTCTGTAAGGACTTCAGGAGACTCGGTTCCAGGGTTTCAGGTCTTTATGCAGACCCATTGATAATTTTATCCTATGTAAAATTACTTGAAATGTATGGCCCACAAAAATTATTAGAGCACACAACTTTAAATCTGCCACTGACGCCAAACGTGGCGGCCCGACATTAACAGAAAGATGGTTAAGGCACTCGACTCGTAATCCGAGGGTCACAGGTTCGAATCCTCATCACATCAAACATGTTCGCCCTTTCAGCCCACGGGGGCGTTATATTGTGATGGTCAATTCCACTATTCGTTGGTAAAGGAGTAGTCCAAGAGTTGGCCGTTGGTGGTGATGACTAGATGCCTTCCCTCTAGTCTTACACTCTAAATTAAGGATGGCTAGCGCAGATAGTCCTCGTGTAGCTTTGCACGAAATTCAAAACAAACCAAACCTAACGTGGAATGCCAAGTTTAGTAACAAAAACTATAGCTGTTACTAGAAAAGTATTTATTTAATGTTATTCTATATGAAGGTAAGAATCTTAGAATCACAGACTTTAAGTATAATATTGATAGAATTAACTCTCATAGAATCGCCTTATAAACAATGTCTTGACAAGTTTGAAACATTACGAAGTTATGACATCGTGCTCGGAATGGAATATTAAATCCAATTTCCACCCTAAATATAAATAGCGAGTTGTATTTTCGTAAAGAGACCTAGAATTTTATAAATATAAAAACTATAATAAATATATTTAATTTCATGAGACAAATGTCGAATGAAGTTTTATAGATAATTTACAGCAAAATGAGTATCGGGTATGACATGGAATTAATGTGTGTGTAATTTTCTAGTTTTATTAGCAGAGGAGCGGTTTAAAGTAATTTAAACTAATATCAAAAAGCTCAAAAATTGCGCATTTAAATTACATTCTAATCCGTGCAGCATAATCATACGTATGATGTTCCATATTATTTAGAATGATAAAAGTCGGAACGATTCGATGAAAATTCACATTGGTGTCGTAGTCATTTTCTGAAAGGGCGTTAATAGGTTCCTGGCCAGATTATAAGTCCGCTAAAACTCGTGTGTAGCTGACTTTATTTGGGTAGGTGACAAAACGTGATCGATTGAACTGCGGCAACTTTAATAAAATACAGCCAAAGCGAGACTTAGGCAAGGACATTAAACGAGCAGCGACACCGGGACTAAGGATGAGAAAACCCGGCGAGAACCAGCATGAGGCAGGACGTTTCCGCGACTCAGCGTGAGCCTAAAGCCTCTCGCAGTCCGTAGTTGCAGAACGGGAGTGTATCTAGCATGTAGGAGGTCGCGGGCGTCTAATGCAATATTCGAGTTGAGCGATGTATGCGACACGCCGTGCACTATATTACAATGACGTGGTCTTGCTGTGATAGATTCGCAGGAAAGCAGAGGTGTCAACTATACATTAACATTCGGCTCAAACTGAAGCCGGCTTTGGTCGATGAAACGAAAGTTACTATCACTTAAGTTACCAAAAATTAATCACTAACAGCATTATAGAACACGAATCATATAGAACGTAGTTCTAAAATCGTTATGTTTAAAAAAAAAAAAAAGTGATCAATGAAAATTCACCAAAATAAACAGAGGTGTATCAAATCAGTTGAAGTTTCAATGAGTCAAACTAGACCAAAGCTCCATAACTTTACCTAATAATAAACACTGAGTTACTGTGTTAATGGGTCTACGCTTCCCATTTCCAAGGAATCAAAACTTGAGTCCATAAGTCATGTGGAAAATTTGATTAAAATATTTTTTTTTAAATATGATTTATAAAATAAAATTATTTTTCGTGTAATTAGATCTATATAAATTAAAACATTCAATTTTAGAAATAGTTTGAAAAATACATTTCCATAACATTATAAAGTAAGAATTATCAGTAGGTTGAGGGTCTACGAAAAAATTCACTTACAAAGGGTCTTTCGGTGACAAAAGTTTAAGAACCCCCGATCTGGGGATTAAAGAAAATTTAGCTCCAGTTGAAATAAAGTCTTCAAATTCAGCTGATGTTTGTCCAGATTAAGGCGTGGTATTGTAAATGTTTAGTGTACTGATTTTGCACTGGTTTTGGTAAACTTCAAAACAATTTTCTGATTCTAAATATAAACAGATTTTCAAATGTTTTTGTTATCCTCTAAATTTATTTTCAGTTTAGAACTGCTTGCTTGGAATTCAGCACAAAGTTACATAGTGGGCTGTGTGTGCTCTGCCAACCACGATAGTCGAAATCCAATTTCTAACGATGTGAATCCGCATATGTACCGCTGTACCACTGAGGGGATTCAGTGTAGTATTACAGAGAAACTGTAGCCTGAATACTTTAAGAGTAAGTTACTTGTACATTATTTGAATGAATGTAAAAGGTTTGCTAATACTTTTTATTGTTTGTTTTGTTATTTTTTTTAAATTTCGTGCAAAGCTGCATGAGAGCTACATGCGCTAGCTCTCCTGAATTTAGCAGGTAAGACAAGAAAGAGTTAGCTAGTTATCATAACCAACTGCCATCTATTGAGTAGCCGTAAAGGTGGCGATGGGTGGTGATGACTAGCTGCCTTCCCTCTAGTCTTGCACTCCTAAATTAGGGACAGCTAACGCAGATAGCCCTTGTGTAACTACAAAATTTAAAACAAAATCAATTTAAGTAATATTTAAACGATTGTTTGACGCTGAAGTTAAAACAAAGGGTTTGTTTAAACCATTATTTTTAAATTTTTAATTCGCCAATCTAAAGAAACTACTGATTTGTTATGACAACAAACTTTTAGTTTATATTCTCAATGTTTTGGAAACATTATAAACATCAAATTAATAAAATGTTTGGACGATGTAAGAAATTAATTTAATAAAAATAATTAATTTACTAAAATATTGAGTTAACAACTCACACACACACACACACACACACACACACACACACACACACACACACACACACATGTATAACAAACTTATCCTGTAATAATTGATTATCCAAGTGTTTTATTGAGTGCAATTCTAAAGAAGACTAGTTCTTAGTTTGAAATTTACTGTACTTAACTTAAGTTTCGAAGATTATTAATCAGGAGAGTTTTCTGGTAATAATAAATATCAAGTTAATAAATGCAATAGCGTTACTTTTTTTAACGACGACTTTGTTTCGTTCAGATTATCAGTTTCTAATTATAACTCAAATTATTGGTAAAGAATAATTGAAAATGACTTCGACAAAATAGTAAATTTGTCATAAGTAAAATTGATAAAATCAATATTTAAAATAACAGTACTACTCTAAAATTCAAGTGTAATAACATTTAGTATTAATAAGTTAAATTAATGAAGGTTCTTCCAACGCTTGTGAAACTAAAACACATAGATTTTCTTGAAATTAAAATAAAAAGAACAAAGAAATTACTTCACTAAAATAACCTGAGGATTTTTTTCAGATTTCTAAAAGTGCATAAGGAAATTTTTCAATTAAAACTTGCTGTATATCCAAGTAAATCTTAGTTAACCTTAGAACAATAAGATAGTGCCCTTTAATAAGAGGAGATTTAAAAAGATAGCCATTGTAAAGTGGTGATTCATAAATCTGTAAGAAACTAGTTTGTAAGAATGAGATAAAAAATTGTACACTTGTACATCACATTTGTATTTAAACGAGAATAGCCAACAATCTCGATATACTATTTCAACCGTCATTGAAAGTCATTTAGTGTTTACACTTGCACAGTTTATAGTCAGAAGTTTATAGTTTATTTTACCTCAATAAAATAGCAAAGAATGAAATGAGCTACGACAGTATATTCTATGACCATTCTTGTGCGTATATTTTATAATAGGAGTAAAAATATTCAACGTTTGGAAATGCATAATAATTTATTATGTAAACTAAAACGTACAATTAAAAATTAATTGTTTCTCTGGATAACGTTCCTCCATCTTCGGGAAACCAGAAGAAACGGTAAATTTCGTTCTTTAATTTTTATACTGGCAAGTGCAACTATATAATTTGCATATTATACAGTGCCCTCTACAAAATGGATTTTCAAAAATTTACTTTAGTTACACCAGAACCTGAAACTTTGTTCAAAGCCCTTTTATATTTAATCATTTCAAGAAACTTTCTTGCTTTTAATTCATCATGAGCTTAACTTTCTCAATAAGTATTTTGACCCCATTTCATTCTGTTATGAATTATGCTTAGTCTATGACATGTTCTGCTAGCGCTGACTCATCGTTTTTCAAACGTTCGACTGAGTTTTTCTGCTCATTAATTCAAAACTTCACATTTCTACCGTTTTTTCCAGCATAATTCAAGCCACAATTGCAAATGATTTTATATATCCCACTTTTACCCTTTTATTAGAGTTTGTCCTTAATACCGTTTAACCTATACAAAAATTAGTGTGTGTCACATTACGGTTGCATTTATTTGATTTCTCGAAATAGAAATCATAAAAGTTAAAATCCATTTATCTAAATTCGGATTAAAAAGTTTAGTTTACTGTCTGCTCGTTACGGGGGCGTGAGTTAGGAGAGTGTTGTGAAATGTTATAAGTGTAGTGAGAGTTGATATAATTAGCCTGAAGTGTAGTAAAGCCTAGAACAAAGTGCATACAATTTATATTGAAAATAAAAATATCGATCTAATTTTAAACGTAAATTGTTTCTGAATCAAGCTTCTTTCTGTTATATCATCAACGTTTCTAATAAAAAAAAAAAAAAAACATTTTTAATAAACGAAGATACCAAATTAAGAAAACAACAAATTTGTCTTTCCACTTTTATTCTATATTATATTGTATTAAGTTATACTTTCGTTCCTATACAACATGACATAAAATCCACTTTTGGAACGTAATGTTTCCAAAACGCACTGGTTTTTATATGTGTTAGAAGTTTTTAATCTAATTTATTTTCATTATTAATCATTCTATGAATATCTTGATTCACTCACAATGGAATTTACCAACGTTTGACTGTCTTGACTGCACTTCTCTGACTCTTTCATTCGTTCAGCTTGATTTCACAAATTGATTTATTTTAATTAGCTATGAATTAGTTCAGGATGTACTATGGGGTTACTACTTACCCCACCATTTTTTATTAGTTATTCGCAAATTAATTATAATCCTCAGCATTTACTACTAAATTAAAACTAATAGAAGGATCGTATTTTTGTTAACGATGACAGAACGCATTCTTTCTTTATCAACCTTACGTATTATCTGTAGTTTGTTATACATTTTATCTTTAATACATGGTTCAAATCCTCTATTGATAGTTATATAGCTTAAATAATTCTGTTCATGCCTCATTACGTGTGAAGAATTTAATGGTTCTATGGAGAAATGATAAAAAAGGAGACATATGTTGTGATCACGGTGGATATAGTCGTGCGTACGGCACCATAGCAACTGAAAACGATTTTTTTGTGTACCGGAATAGACAGAAACTCATTCTCTCTCTTCACCGAAACACCCAAAAAAATTTGAACAACAACTCTCACCCATTCATAAAGTGGGTTGTTTTCTGGGAGCTATATAATTAAGAACACATTCTTGATCATATGTTATGTGAAGATTACTCATACGTTTACTACCAACTAAAATCTGAATAGTACTGCACTTAAGTAAGATGTACATTTCTACATCACATTTGTTTCCATTTCCTTACTTAGTCTGTCGTCAAGCTGACCATTTATTTTAACATTAGCGGCACAACGGTACATTTGTGGGTTTACAATACTAAAAAAATATGTTTTCGATATCCATGGTGGGCTGAGCACACTTTTGTTCTTAAGAATATTCAAATAAATTTTTAACTGCGACATTTCGGCCCTCTTACCAGAGCCCATGATTTGTCAGTCGAAGAAGGATCCGGTTAGTGTCAAAATCTCAGTTAGGCCTAGCATAACCTGGCAGTTAGGGCATTCGATTTGTAATCTACAGGTCACAAATTCAAATCTTCGTCGATGAATGTGCTCTCTCTTTTAGTCTTTGGTCGAGTTATCATTCAACGGCCAATCATACTATTTGTTGGTAAAAAGAGTATTCCAGGAATTGGCGGTGGGTTGTGTTGACTAGCTGCCTTTTTTCTGTCGCTGCTGAATTAGAAACAGCTGGCGGACAAAAACAACGCAAATGGAACACCTTGTTCATTGGAATTTTGCACAAGGCTACAGAAGAACTATCTGCGCTGGTCGTCCCTAATTTAGTAGTGTAAGAATGGAGGGAAGGAATCTAGTCATTACCACTCATCGCCAACTTTTTGGCTACTCTTTTACCAACTAATAGTGCGGTGGGCCGTCATATTATATCACCCCTACGGCTGAAAAGGCGAACATGTTTGGTGCGATGGGGATTTGACCCTCCGACCCGCAGATTATGAGTCGAACGCTTTAATCACCTGGCTACTATTCTAGGATGTGAAATAAATTATTTTTATTCTGTCAGTTTTTTAAACTACTGAAAGTTTGATTAAGCAGCGTCCCCAAAGATGACGCCAGTAGTTCCTGGCAATCCAACGGTTTGAAATATAGTGAGCTAAAGTTTTCAATTATTATAGCTTGCCAATTTGTATATACACTTTTAATACATTAACTGTGATATCAAAAGATGGATTGTTTCAAAGCTGGTAGTTTTTCTTTCCAATGTTAGCTTCATGTTTAACGTTACAATTTTATTCCTTGCAAGTCACACTAAATAATCTTTGTAGATTTTTCACACCATACACTAACTGCGTTGTATATTTCAATCAAAACCAGTTATTGCATTGCGTAAATACGTGAAAATTTCTTAGACTACTGTTTTTTCGTTTATTAAATTTCGTGTGAAGTTGATCAAGCCGTCTCTAATTTTAAAGTGATAGACTAGAAGGAAGGCATCTAATTAACACCACCTATCGCTAACTCCTGGGCTTTTCTTACCAACAAATAGTAGGATTGACTTTCACATTATAATGCCTACTCGGCTGAATGAGTGAATACTTCTGTAAGGGCTTTTTATCACATGACCCATAGACTTGTGAATGTCCACCCTAATTACGAGACCCAGTCCTTATGTATGATGACCTGGATAAACATGTGTTATTTAATATACACTACACACTATTGCAATATTTTTTAATACCGAGTTTTATAAACGTTGCAATGCTTTCTTTATTTTCCAGTTCTATCAAGACAAATTTGTTCAAGACATACTTGAGGTTTCAACGCTGTAGTTTCGAAACAGTTTGTGTTTTCGTATAGAAAAGCCACTTTAGGTTATCTACTGCGTCCACCGATGGTCAATCGGACCCTTGACTTTAGTGTTGTAAGTCCGAAGATTTAGCGCTGTACCACCAAGGGACTCGAAAGTGTCATGTCTTTAATATAATTATTTTTCCAAAATTAATATTTATTTGCTATATATTAATTTCAAAATCAATATTTTCCACATTCCCCAAAACAAAATGATAAGACTTGGAAGATCTCCCGCACTTACAACTCTATAAACTGGGTTTCCATACCTGTGGTGGGTAGAGCACACATAGTTTTAGCGAAGTTTGTACTTCCAACAAACAAACACTTTCGAAATTATCTGTTATTGTATATTATACGTATCTGATTTTTTTTACATAAAGAAAATTAAATTAATATATGATCTATTTTTTTATTATTTAATTCTCTTGTTTCATGAACAATTAAGCTGGTGGAAGTGTAACCTGCACGTGCTTTGTGTACTTTTTAAGCAGATTCCTGACTTGCCAGTAATTAAAACGTTGGAAACTGGTGTGTTGCTCAGCAGGTTTCAGTCAGGAACCTAACACTTGGAAGTTACCATCTAGACCTTTACACAATGACGCCCATATAGAAAATCTTTTAGATGTTATTGAAACTGGTGGTGCGAGGATTTAGCAATAAATTACTGTTGGTAGATCTACACCAGATTAGGGGATTAACCCTTGTCAAAAGTAACTGAATGAATAGCTCTGCAGTGGAGCCCCTACACTGTCCTTGGTTCGTGTGAAAGGAGAACAGTTTCTCATGCCAGACAGTGTTGAGTAGAAATACAATCAAACCGTCGAGTAATTACAGTTGATAATGTTTGTGTTTATGTCGATTAACAACGACAACAACTCCGATGTCAATCCACGTTTATTCTAATTACGAGAACATTCAAATATTCAGTTACTGGAATTTAGTAAGACGATAATCAACTTCCTATAGGTCTCTGAAATGTGTTTATATAAAGCACACAACTCGAAACATTGTTTCTACTGTAAAAAAAATATCAAAAAATCTCAAAAACACGACCTTCCGTTCGAAGTACACTGTGTAGATTAATATTGAGAATTCCTCCATATTAGTTTGTTCCTAAACATAGAAACACTAAAAGTGCTTTTAACTAAGTTAACGTTTTCATGAAATAGTGTAACATGTTTTGGGATTTTTTTCTAGAAAGTAAAAACTGGTAACAAAAATATATACTTTTAAAATGAAATGAGCAATGACAAATTAGAAAATAAAACTAATGACCCAGTAAGTTCATATACATGTTTGTTGATTAAGACACAACTCAGTTTCATAACTATTTTTATAGGTTATTTGAAAGTGGATCGGTTTCAAACTTCTCTCACTTGAACGTTTTCTGTAAAATGATGTTTTACAATACGTAAGTATACAGTGTGAATTTGCATTTTAATTATAACCGCATTAACCCAATAGGCCTGGCACGGCCAGGTGGTTAAGACGCTCGACTCGTAATCTGAGGGTTGCGGGTTCGAATTGCTGTAGCACCAAACATGCTCGCCCTTTCAGTCTGGGCGCGTTATAATGAGACGGCCAATCCCACTATTCGTTAGTAAAAGAGTAGCCCAAGAGTTGATGGTTATGACTGCCTTCCCTCTAGTCTTATTCTGCTAAATTAGGGACGGCTAACACATATAGCCCTCGTGTAGCTTGGCGCGAAATTCGAAAACAAACAAACTGACTTAATCTGATAGTTATGGTACCTAAAAATTTTTGTGATAATTTTCGTTTGATACTTGGTATTATCATTAAGCAGGTTTAATTTCGTCAGGTGTTCGTTCTTGGTTTAAAGGTCAAAACACTGATAGTAGCCAGCTACGGCACTGATGACCAAGAGCAGAGTGGTCATAGAAGAGTTTTCTTAGTTTGTCTCTTACACAAAACTATTTAACTGTAACTATCGTTAGAGTTCTAACTTCGGGTAGAAGTTACTAAATAACTGCAGGTTTTTCCATAGAAAGAAAGTGTTGATATAGCTTGTAAGAAAATAACAAATATAATATCTGGTTGAACAGATATTGGTTTTCACTTTTGAAAATAAATTATAAATACATATTTCAAGAATATTCTGACAGTTTAAGCTGAAAGTACAGAATTAAGATTTTTTTCAAATGAGAAAGCTCTCCAGAAAGTATATAATTAATATTTTCATATCGTGTTATTAAGTTTCTTAAAACTGTTGTAATTGACTGTTGGTTGCATGAATTTATTTTACGTACAGTTTTGTACTTTTATTTTCTTTAAAAGTAACAGCAATTTTTATCTTACGAAGCAAACAGCAACAAGATAAAGATTTTGTGCTAATTTGATACGCACACATTGTCATTATGTATCTCAAGGTATATTTATGCTTTAATCTAGTGTTTTGATAATAGCTCGGAAATGATAAATTATCCAAATCGATAAGTTTGGTTTGTTTTGAATTTCGCGCAAAACTAATCGAGGGCTATCTGCTTAAGACGTCCCTAATTTAGCAGTGTAAGACTAGAGGGAAGGCAACTAGTCATCACTACCCACTGACAAACGCACGAGTTACTCTCTTACCAATGAATAGTTGGACTGACCGTCATATTATTACGCTCCCAAGGCTAAAATGGGAAATATGTTTGGTGTGACGGGGATTCGAACCCGCCATCCTCGGATTAAGAGTTACGTGCCTTGTCCACCTGGCCATGGCAAGCCCCTGTAGGAAGGGAATTTCTTCCTTCGCTTACAGAAGTGAACATTCTCTTAAGATATAAAAATATCAAGCACTCAGAAATCGTTATTAACAACAAGGGAAGGAGAAACATTAAAATAAACTTAACTGATCGTGACGTAGTGTTAAAATGTCGATCCGATGATTTGCGGTCCAAGTTCTGTTGCTAGATAGTTGCGCACTGCAATTTGCAGCCACAGATGTACTTTATACAACTGATTGGTCAAATCTGAATATAGTAGGTCAAAAGCTGGTGATGTTGGTTAGCTGCCTTCTCCCTAGTCTATCAGTTTATTCTTAAAAACTGCTATTATAGATAGTTCTTGTATAGCTTTACGTAAGTGCTCGAAACAAATAAACCTCAGCAAGTAATAGGCCCTCAAATTTATTGCCCAGCATATAGGCCAATTGCTCGTGCTCGGTTCAAGGAGAACAGTGGTTACTTGTAATTTAATGAACAAATAAATCATATGAGGTTTGTTTTTTTATTCTTCATAAATTAGACATGTCGTTTGTAATTCATCAATGTTATGTTTTGTTAGTGTGAGGAACGGTCCAGAGCTAGTCACCGAGCAAGTCAGACGTGCTAATATCTCTACAAAGATGTTATTCAGAACGAAACGTTCATCCCCGCTAGTCAGGCCGGCAGTGCCGCCGATAATCGTCGACGACCTACCGCCGAACCTCACGCCGTACCAAATCGCTACGCTGATCGCCCAAGCCAGGGGCACCCATTGAACCGTCCAGGACCCGAATATTACGTCGGGGCGGAATCCTCATTCAACCAGCCACTACTGCAGACCAAATTTACCTGTCCCAGCCATGGAACACTGAATTCAAAGTAAGTTGTTCCCCCACGAAAAGTACAGACATTCTTTATTCTGTATTCCTTAGGGGCGTCGACCCATCTATTCAACCTGAAGAAATCAGACAAACCATAGAATCCCAAATACAAGCCAAAGTTTATGCAGTTCATCGATTTTTTTCTAAGAACAGTAACCATCCCACGCACTTCATGAAGATAGTGACAACGTCAAAGTACAGTGCCGACTGTATTTTACGCGACGGTTGTTATTATCATATATTTCATTTTAAAGCCGAACACCCACATCGTCAACCACGCAGCAACGTTTCAAACAAAGTTCCCAGATATCACAAACAGTCAACTGAAATCTTCCAACATGAAACTACTAATATTCCGCCGAGTCCAGATACAAATAGACGAAATATGAAGACAGATTCAGACAACTCTACCCAGATGACGAAAACTCCCATGGCCAGCATCACGCCAAATTCCAGCAGTTCAAGTAAGAAAAAGGACAGTGCATGCCAGACCCAAAACATTACCAAGACAACCATCGACGCGTCAGTACAAACTGAAAAACAAACCACCTCCACGCAGAAATCTCAAACCAAATTCTCGAGAAGAAACAAAGCATCACAGACCAACGAAGAACAACCAGTAGTTCCACCACCGAGACCACGTTTTTCAATCGCACCAATGGGTTTCAAGTGTATAAACAAGTTTTAAAGACGAAGTTACCACCTGACATACAAGACCGAAGCTAAACATCTCCCTGTATACCACCAACAGAGTCCATCCATTTTTATTTTATTTTATTTTAACTTTTCATTTTCTATTCCCAGCTACTTCCGGGCACGGTCTGGTTAGATCATTCGGCGCCCAGGCCGTGAAAGTGGGTTTTCTCGGGGTACTCCCGTTACCCCCCACAGCAAAATCTCTGACATCGGACCTGCAGGTCCCAGCCGTATCTGAAATGGGCCGTTTACCGCGACACATGGAATAATCACTGTAAATTTTAAAGATCAATTCGCCAGCGTACTCCGTCCTAGAGCTAAGGTCTGGCTCACCTCACTTTCGCTGCTCTCGTCCAGGTTTCCCGTCCTTCCTCTCACTCACAAATACCCCATTACAGTTTCGAAATATTAAAAATAAAATAAAAATTCCACGGGCATTTCAAAAATTTCTCACGAAAGGGGACGAAGAGGAACTACAAAGCTCCTGAACACCCCAGTTGGGGAGAGAACTCTTCTGATTTCTCTCTCTCTCTAAACTGAACCCCTGCCACGTTAGTTAAGTTTAGTTTAGTTTTGTTATTGTTTTTATTTACGTTTTGCACCCTTCTTCATTTCAGATTACATTTGTTATAAAATAAATTTGTTTTAAATAGATTAACTTGACCTAAAATAAAGAAAAAGAGCTTCCACTTTAAGGAGAAATAGCAAATAGGAGAGTGTATATTTTTTATCGATTATTCAGAATAAAATTGACAACATTTTACGTATGGATTTGAAAAAGGATAGGATGTACGTTATCTAAAAATGCGCCCCCCCAGTGGCTCAGCGGTATGTATGCGGATTTACACGCTAAAATCCGGGTTTCGATACCCGTGGTGGGCAGAGCACAGATAGCCCATTGTGTAGCTTTGTGCTTAATTCAAAACAACAACAACGACGACAAATCTAAAAATGTATATTAACACAAATGACGACAACAGTTCGGTGAATAATTATGTATATACTGGCAAAAATATTTGGCTTCGCGCGAGTTATCAGTTTGACATGTTTCAGCGAGTGCATAATCTTTACAAAATAAAAACATAATCTAATTTTAGACCTAAATCGTTTCTGAATTACATTTTCTGTTCTACCGCCAACGCTTTTGGTGAAAAGGAACAAACCTCTTAAATCAACGGAGATTCTAAGTTAAGAAATCAAGAAATGTTCCAGTTTGGTTATTTATACATTCCACTTTATATTTTCAGTACATAAAATAACACAAATATAAGATTATGCTTCTGTTGCTAAGTAATATGATGTAAAAGCCATTGCTGAAACGCATTGTTATTAAAACTCACTGTCTTTCTATGTATTAGAGGTTGTTAGTCTGGTATACCATAGATATACTGTGAGATGTGCGTACTCATACGCTCGTAGATAAGTAATAATATACAGGTGCACACCTTTAGGGTACACTTATGATTGGTGCAAAATTCCATGTTTCTTGGTTCTTGGAGCTATGGCGGTCACGCACACGCACAGAAACACGGCCTTTTTATGTTACTATAGGTACATATGCATGTTAGCATTACTTCAAGCAATTATTCTTTATTTATTATTATCTCAGTATGAAGAGGATACAAGCTGGCGACTCAAGTTCGAATCCCGCTTTATCACAAGCTTTTCGTTACATTTTATTTTCTACGTGGATGGTGAGAGGGAGATAAGGTGTTAACAGTCTGCCTTCCTTCTGGTCAGGCGCAGATTGTCTAGTTGCTTTGCGCCATAAAACGCCAAACCCACCTACCCTGTTGCTAGAAGTTCAAATTTATGGACGGCAGTAGATAGCTCAGATGCTTTGCCACATATAAATACAAAACATTTTGCTACAAATTGCGTATTGTTAATATGTAGGTGGAACAAAGGTGAATGAAGAAATTTTACAAATGACCGATTCAGCACAGAAATAGAAAAAAGAAAGTTGAAAGATGTGTAATTAGCCATTCAAATGTTTAAACGTAGTATTATTTGTCTTATTTCATCTTGTTTCCCTTTCATCTAAAATCTAAAAATGAACTAACAAGCTTTATATTATGTAAAATAAAAGACAAACATGACCATCCTATTGTAAAAACAATCTTGCTCTCCATTTTAGGTCAAATGATGCACTCCAAGGGTGGCGGTTAACTCCAACTTTACGGTCAGACAAGAGTTGGCGGTGGGTGATGTTGTCTAGCTGTCTTCCATCTAATAAATTAGTTCAAAATTAGGGGCGGCCCATCATGGCCATGCGGTTAAGGTACTCGATTTGTAAACCGTGGGAGCGTTATAATGTTACAGTTAATCCCACTATTCATTGGTAAAAGAGTAGCCCAAGAGTTGATGACGAGCTGCCTTCTCTATAGTTTTACACTGCTAAATTATGGACGGCTAGCACAGATAGCCCTCGAGTAGCTTTGCGCGAAATTCAAAAACAAACGAACGAACAAACAGTAAAGTGAGCTAATAATTTGCAAGCAATAATAAAAAAGAGCAAAACGAACGATTTAATGAAAGAGAAAGAAAGATAATAAATAACAAGCCACTGACAATGTAAAGCATAGTGGCAATTATATTATCCCTGTGGCTTTCAAATCCTTTCAGACCTCTGGTTTTCACTGCCTTAAAAGTCGTAGGTTTATATTTACGGAACTTCTTTGATGCACATAATGCTTAACTTTGCGTTTAAGAGTCTTAGCGTTTGGTCGATGTTTCAATGACAAATCACGAAGAAAGTTCAGCCTCATACGAGCTAAGTGTGTCAAAAACTAACTTTCTGTTCAGTGAACCATCCACGAAACCAATAAATCAAAATTCCACGCAAAGACTGCAACAGATTCTCTCCTTCATAACGTCACAATAGAACTATCGCCAGAATGACTGACTGCAAGATACAGACACTCTGCTGTCCCTTCGCGTCCTTCTCGCGCGTTACCACAAAAACGCGTTACCATCGCTGGCATATTTTCTAACAAGCGTTTTTCGAGAGAGCAGTTAGTTGGTCATGCGATTTTTGTTCCTGCTTTTAGGGTCGCCAGTCTTTTAAAAGTCATTTGCTGTTTAATGATTCGTGTGTCTGGTAAGTGAATAGACAAGAAGTAATCGTCCCGTTTAATAGTTTCTGTCTGTTTGTTTATACCAGTGTTTACTATGACGTCACTTCTTCCTTATCAACTTTAAATGGAGAAGGTCTTAATAGCCTTGTTTTTCCTCGCAAAAAAGAAAACTACAAAAAAATGTTGTGTTTCGTACACTGTTTTATGATCCTACTTCAAGAAGCTATGAGAGCGTGTCGTGTTTCGTAGATTGTCTTATGACTTTGATAAGCTATGGACCCGGCATGGCCAAGCGTGTTAAGGCGTGCGACTCGTAATCTGAGGGTCGCAGGTTCGCATCCCTGTCGCACCAAACATGCTCGCCCTTTCAGCGGTGGAGATGTTTATAATGTTACGGTCAGCCCCACTATTCGTTGGTAAAAGAGTAGCCAAAGGGTTGGCGGTGGGTGGTGATGGCTAGTTGCCTTCCCTCTAGTCTTACACTACTAAATTAGGAACGGCTAGCACAGATAGCCCTCGAGTAGCTTTTTGCGAAATTGAAAAAACAACAACAAATTAATAAGCTATGAGAGTGTGTCGTGTTTCGTAGATTGTCTTATGATAATACTTCGACAGGCTTGTTGGCCTTTTCTGAAAGAGCAGTCGAAATGAATAAGCACAGTGTAAATTAGTTCAGTTGACCCACAGCGTTTGATGAACCACGCGTGACCTAACATTTAGTTTGTCGCTAAGTGAGTTAAGGGTCTGTGGTTCGTGACTCCATGCTGCTCCGTATTTTGAATTGTGGACTCGTTATAATATGTAAATATCCTTGTATGGTTTAAAATAAATAAACAAATCTCTTGTGATGGTTGCCCAACTTCTGGTCGGCATTTCAAAAATAAGGATGGCCATACCTGAATTCAATAGGAGTCTCTGACTGAGCCGACTATTTGTTTACGTACTCACAAGGTACCATTCAAGTTGAAAATTCCATTTTCATAAAGTTTAATATATATTCTCAGTAGAGTCCGAACGCAGCCTAATGATTAACCTGCTCGGAGTGTGTATGCTGTGGTTTACGACTCGTATCCTATTTCTATATAAAAACACATCCTGCACTATGTGCGTTATAAGAGTGACTGTCTAATCCTACCATTCGTTTAAACAAGAGTTGGTGGTGGAAGCTGTTTTTCAGTTTCCATCCGTCAAGGTTGTGACTTTAGAATTAGAGATGACTAGGCACAGAAAGCTCTTTGTGCATCATTATTCAAAACAGTATGTGTGATTTCTTTATAGCAAAGCCATATAGGGCTATCTGCTGTGTCCACCGAGTGGAACCGAACTCCTGATTTTAACGTTGTAACTCCAAAGATCCACCGCTGTCCCAATGGAGGACTACTCTAAACAGATAAACAAAAATATTCTCGATTTTACGCCGTTATTAAATTTGGAATTTGCCACTGAATTTGTGTAAGGGCTCGTAAAAAGGGGGTTATTTTACCTTTAATCTATGGTGTTAGTTTTTATTTACTTCTTTACATTACATCCAAAATATTTAACCGATTGAGCACACTTTTTTTCGTCTGTTATTATCAAATACTGATACATATTCATACTTATTATGAAGAAATAATTGATTTGTTTTTAATTTCATGCAAAGATACACGAGGGCTATCTGCGCTAGTTGTCCATAATTTAACAGTGTAAGACTAGAGGGAAGGCAGCTAGTCATCACCACCCAGCGCCAACTCTTGGGCTACTCTTTTACCAATAAATACTGAGATTGACCGTTACATTATAATGCCCTCACGGCTGAAAGGGGCGTGCATGTTTGGTGTGACGGGGATTCGAACCCACGCCCATCGGATTACGAGTCGAGTGCCTCAACTTTAGAAATGAATGGCACATCATACTTAACACACTTTAGAAAAATCAACTGCGTCACTGTAAGCATTGGTACATAATGCGGTTAACACTCGGTGTATAAATGTTCTGTGGTGAACAGCAATAACTCGCATCCACAGGAAATGTTATTGCAGTGTCGTAATATTTGTGTATGAACAAAATAGTGAGAAGCTGGAATGTAAGTGTTAATTATATAGCATATGAAAAACTAACTGGCTTGAACTAACGTGCCACGTTGAAATAAACGTCCCCATGATGAACTAATTTAGTCGAATAGGTGTCAAACTAAATAAACGAACTACTTTTATCAACCCGAACGGTATCATATCCGCATAAATGAGCAAATCTCGGATTGTTAGGTACAATCGTCCATAAGTATGAATTATTCCTAGATATAAAGTAACCAGCTTACGGCACCATCCGTCACAAGAGCTTTGTCTGGTTCTTTTGATAAACCAACATGGTTAAGTGCAAATTTTATAATACTCCCAGAGCTGACATTGTGGACGATTTTAAGCAGAATCGTTTCTCGAACTCTTGATCCAAGGGCAGAAACATTAGCCATAAACCACACTGGGACCAGAACCTCGTAATAAGAATTACAAGGTATAAGCTGAAATAAAAAAAACAACACTTGTCGAGTATTATTTTATATATATATATATATATATATATATACCGTTACACATTTCTTTAATACTTAAACAGCAATTCATTACTATTGGAAAGTGTCGTATTGTATAAATAATTCATATTTGAATAAAATATTCATTACATATAAAGAAAACGTATAAATTTTGAAACTTTGTACGAATATATAAATGATTTTCTAAATTTTTAGTGTTTTTAGGAAATTGTAAAAAATGAGATATACTTAATTTATATTTGTATTTAATTTCACATATTTAGCGCGGTATTATGTTTTAAATTTTATTGCTAAAACCGAGAGGAACCATTTTTTATTGATTCTCTTACTTTGCCGTAAAATGTCTAAAATTATATAGATAATCTTTTGTATGATAGTAACATTTCTATACAAACACAAGATTCAGTTTTACGAAAGCATCTAAGAAACAAATCGTTCTTAACACCTAACTTAGGAAAGGTCCCTTTCTTAACAACATCGCCCTTCAGTGGCACAGCGGCATATCTGCGGATTTGAAACGCTAAAACCGGGTTTCGATACCCATGTTGGGCAGAGATTTGAGCTCAACATGACGATATTACTTGTTAGTGGCGTGGTAGTATGTTAGCGGATTTACAACTCTAAAATTCTAGTGTCGATACCTGTAGAGGGTAGCCCATTGTGCAGCCTTGTGCTTCATTTCAAAGAAACATCAAAATTTACGAAAGCGACAAATAATTTTAATAGCTTTGTAGTGTGCAAAACAAAGTTTCTCTCAAAACATTTTTATTCATTAAAAATTATCCACCAGATTAAAAATTGACGAAAAAGAGGTGTATCTAAACTGTTTTATTTAGGCTTCGATAACAAGGGGAGATAGTAGCAGTAACATTCACTTTTACATACTTGAAATGCGTTTTTCCACAGAAATATCCATCTGAATATATACATCGTACTTTTCATTTAAACCATTTTCTAACTGTTCTCATAGCTCAGCTTCTACGAGTTGTTTTTTCTTATGATTACCGAAAACATATATACAGAATTATTAGCAAGATCACATAATTTCTGCTTACCCAGCTTCAAAACAAATGTTTGTAGTTGGAAGCCATATCACTGTGAAGACAAAAACATGATGACGTGTCCATGAGAAATAGCAAGAAGTGATGAACCCTTTACACCTTAATAGTACTATTAATGCTACGAATGACAGAATTCCTATCCTGTACCCCTATATGCCGATGGATTTGGTTCTGACTTCAATGTAATCAGTGACAATAATGCCCCACTCCCTCTTCATGTTAAATTGACCAAAGATATTTGACCGACTGAAGTGGGCTTCATACACACTGGTCTTCAATTCTGTAACGATCTGGTTGCTCTCGGAAAGTGTGCCACATTCCGTCAAATGATTTTAGAAAACAAAGATGTCCTGGAAGTAGTTCTTTAATAATCCAACCATAGTATCAACTTTTTGTTATTTGTAGTTACACTATTCTATAATGAACTTAAATAATAATAATAATCGTAAAATATAACATCACACTTACTACCTGTTTATTTCCGAGTCTAAGATGAATGACCAGTCATTTACCCTTAAGGTCATATGTGTGATCATAAAAGGCCTGAAAATAAGAGAGAGAAGTGACTGATGGTATTTCTATAACGTTTATATTGCCCTGTAATGACAGAGTACACGAAATATTCTAGTTGTCCTTTAACTGTCTTGAGCAATGCTTTCTTTGTTACACTGTCAATTTAAAAACTGAAGATTTCAACCTTATCCATATATAATATACAGGAATTGGACTTTAAAAAAAATCTCATTTAAAAATTATGGGAGTAATTTATTAACTTACCAAGCGCTCTTTTTCTTGTCAGAAACAAGCCTGTGACGCCATCAGGTAAATAATTTACTACTATAGTTTTTAAAAGCAATTTTTCTTTAAAAGTCCAATTTCTTTATTTTATCAGCTTCCAGTTTTTTCTACTTATAATATAATACTTAAAAATTGTGCTTAAATGATGAGTTTTGAATAATAAGGTTACTTTATTCATATAAACATAATCCTTGAAATTCAGTTAACATATTATAAACAGACCAATAAATGATAATGCAACTGTCCCGTGTACAGCATGTCGAACGCATCGTTGCTCTGTCATTATGATATTATATTACTAATATGTAGCTAACTCTAACAAATTGAGAGTTACTAAACATACTTAATGAATACGTCGAGAAAACTATTGTTTATAACAAATGAACCATAAGACGTACCAATTAATTTTCTCTTCCCCCCCTGTGGCACTAGAAGTTACATAAATGTATTGGTGAGTACGATGTCGTACAACTTAGAGATATTCATAGAGATTGTATACTGAGACAGAACTATTAATTTGTCAATTATTTTCCAAATGTGTTCTGTGTGTTATTTTATACTGTGTTGTTTTTGATACATCTAAATTATTAAAATATTTGAAGAAATAAAAAAAGTATCTTTAGTAGTGCCATCTAGTAACCGTAAATAACAGCTTTTGTCAAGTTCTTTTCTGTTGACCTGAATTTAAGAATAATATTGATGTTTCTTACAGAAAATATTTGAAGTTATATATATATATACAAATATCTGTAATTCACCGTGGAAAGTGTCATAATTTATTTTTCTAACAGTGTTTATTTAATTATATATATTTATCAAATCATATACTTTTCTCATCAGTGTCTAACTGTAAAATCAAATAAGTCCATAGTCCGCGTACTTGTAACAAATTCGTTGCACCATTGCTATTTTTTTGTAATCTCGTAACACTTAATAAAGTAAACAAAGTATTAATGCTTAAATTACGAATAATTTGTAAAACAGTATCCATGTTTATTGAAAATAAAGAACAAAATCAATTAGACACAACATTATACGAATACAACAAATTCGAAAAAAATTCCACTTGTGAAGAAATTTGTGATAAAATGCTTTCGATCTAATCTGTAGCGTAAAAATTTAATTCTTAAATTATGCTAACTATAATTACTCACGAAACAAGACACCAAAAGTTTACGAAAAAAATCAGTTGTCTCAATTCTCAAATTTTGCGTATTTTATTAAATGCTTTGTATTAACGTTATTATAACTATCAAAAGTTATATCATTTCTTTTTAATTTTTCAAATTTCAAAGTGGGCAAAAACTAAGCAGTTAAATGTCGAAGTTTATAAATTGTTTAAATTTTCCAACAATATATATTTTTGTATGGTGTATTATAATAAAGTAAATCACCAACGCATAAAACTAGATGTACTGTTTAAAAATATTTAAAACAAAAATTAATACATTTTCATTTATTTCTTTTGAAATTCATGTCATGTTGCAGTCTACAAAGTGAACAATTCTCGTCATTCATAGCCTGCGCACGTTTTACTGACTTCATGATAGTATATGTTGCAAAGTTAACCAATCCTCATTTGACGTCATTTTATGTTCTACTGAGCAGGAGAACCCTCTAGGAATTCTCAAGCCCCATTTCGGGAAAATCATGAAACTGATTTGATATTTGTACGCTTAATTTTTATAGAATACTCGATTTAACCTGTTGCAAAAATGAATATATTTTATGCTAAAAATGATGAGGTCCACCCAAAGAATAATTTTACTTTGTTGCTACAAAACTTACTGATAAAAAAAACTAGCAGAAAGACATCGCAAACCATAGTAGTAATCTGTAAAAATAACAGTACTTGAGGACATTATTGTAACCAGATTTTTTTTCTTAGTGGAAAGTTACATCGAGATTGTTGTGTTTGTTTTTAAATTTTGCACAAAGCTATATGACGGCTATCAATGCTAGTTTTGTTTGTTTCTGAATTTCGCGCAAAGCTACACGAGAGCTATCTGCACTAGGCATCCCTAATTTAGCAGTTTAAGACTAGAGGGAAGGTAGCTAGTCATCACCACCTACCGCTAACGAATACTGGGAATGACAGAACATTATAACACCCTCACGGCTAAAGGAGCGTGCACGTTTTGTATGACGGGGTTTCAAACCCACTACCTTAAAATTACGAATCGAGCGCCTCCAACCATCTGGGCATAAACTATATCCTTCTGCAAGGAATTTTAACCAGCTAAATTATCATATTCTTTTAATCACGTATTAGGCTCAGCATGACCAGGTGGTTAAGGCACTCAACTCGTAATCCACGGGGTCGAATCCCGGTCACACCAAATATGCTCGCCTTTTTAGCCGTTATAATGTGACGGTCAATACCACTATTTATTGGTAAAAGAGTAGCCCAACAGTTGGTGGCAACTGGTGATAAACAGCTCTTTCCTCTAGTGTTACACTGCTAAATGAGGGACGGCTAGCACAGATAGCTCTCGTGTAGCTTTGCGCGAAATTTAAAACAAACTAATCACGTATATAACTGGTTTCAAATACGATAAATTATAATTTTGGTGGAAACTACTTTTTAAAGCACCTTCGTTTTTCAAGA
This sequence comes from Carcinoscorpius rotundicauda, assembly GCA_011833715.1. Lineage (NCBI taxonomy): Eukaryota > Metazoa > Arthropoda > Merostomata > Xiphosura > Limulidae > Carcinoscorpius > Carcinoscorpius rotundicauda. The sequence goes on from CM022403.1 coordinate 16,706,157, forward strand.
ACGTTACAAACTCAACCTCGTTTTCTTCCTTATCCTTACAAGTGTACAAAAGTCCAAGGGCAGATGTTCTTATCAAAAGCAGCCAAACAAACTGTTAAAAGCAATTTTGTTTTGTTTATCAGTGAGTGAAACAAAGATTAATCCAAGGACATCCATATCTCTCTAATATTACTCCACTTAATCACTACCTATATAATAGAATATCAATTGGAAGTAGTTTATATGACAACAAAGAATAATTCAATGGAATGTTAGTCACAGAGGAATTTCTTTTGTCAGGTTAGTTTCACTTGTTAAAATACTGAAACAGATTACGAAAGAGTTCCCTACCGATATTCAGTATTGGTATATATTAAAATACCTATTTAAAATGAGCACACACAACTCTGGAACCGAACTGTAGCTTTCTTTTGTTAACCTGAAGGTGACCAAGGAAGGTCGAAACGTTGTTCTCTGCTTATCAATAAAAGTCTTACGCACACCAGCCGTTCAAAAATATATACAGAACTTTGTTTCCAAATTTGATTTGAAACGTTTCAATCGTTGTTCTGCAGGACATTCATAGTCGCTTTATGACGAATCTTAACATTAGTATCATGTGTTAATTTATCGTCCATGTTTTTTAATACTTTATTTATTAAGAGTTCGATGGTTTATTATCTTAACTTCTCCAGTGACTTCTTGAATGGTAGTTTCGGACATGGAGGTCCAATTATTGTTTTTGTTTGTTTTTGAATTTCGCGCAAAGCTACACGAGGGCTATCTGCGCTAGCCGTCCCTCATTTAGCAGTGTAAGACAAGAGGGAAGCTACATTATAACGTCTCCACGGCTGAAAGGGCGAACATGTTTGGTGTGACGGGAATTCGAACCCACGACCCTCGGATTATGAGTCAAGCGCCTTAACCCCCTGTCCAAGAGGTCTAGTTAAGAAAAAAATCAACACTAAGCTCCCAAATATACATCTGCGACAATGTTATACTTCTAACGTATTATAATCACAACAGTAGTACCCGTAAAATCTATTATCCTGTTTAATTACCTCATTATCAAGTTGGAAAGCCGAGTGCACGGCATGACCAGGTGAATTAAAGTGCTCGACTCGTGATCTGAGGGTCGCAGGTTCGAATCTCCGTCGGACCAAACATGCTCGCCCTTTCATCCGTGGGAGCGGTCAGTTCGTTGGTAAAAGTGTAGCCCAAGAGTTAGCGGTGGGTGGTGATGACTAGCTTCCCTCCCTCTAGTCTTACACTGCTAAGTTATGAACGGTTAGCGCAGATAGCCCTCGTGTAGCTTTGCGCGAAATTAAAGTGAACAAAAGCAAAGCTGAATGTTAACATCGTGATATACGAAGAGCGATTATTTCCCATTTGAATTAGAAAGGTAGACATTTCTTACATATTCAAAATCTTATTACACTTTACGCATATATTATAGTATTGTACTGTATGTTACATTATTAATTTATTGTGAAAGTTTTATTGTACCGTTTCTAATTCTTTTAAATAAGTCACATGGAAGTTTAAAATCTGCAATACGTTTCCTTAACTCATTATTATATCTTTTATTGTCTTTACCTATTGAAGACAGCTTTACCTAACATACAACATCCCCTATAAACGATAAGGAACTTAGTATCATGTAAACTTTAATCATATATTCGCCGTTGAATGTCTGAAAATTTGACACATTTACACACAATTAACATTTCCGCACATTTTAATTTTAAAAACATTACTTTATCTATTAAGCAACAATACAATAAATCAAAGCTACAAAGTGTCTCTTTTTAAACAACATTCGGCTTCATGTACAACAGATTTGCAACTGTAAACTATTTCAGTTTTGTTTATTAATCGAATACTTTTCTATTTAATTCTACAAACACATGATGCAATTACTGAAATGTTGACATAAACAGGTCCTAAAATGCAAGAGGTTGCCGAGACATTTAAACAAAGCTACGTTTCATTTATTTTCAGATATATTTGCTAATAATAGACATTATTTGCTTTTTTAAAGAGTAAAAAAAAAGTGACACACGATAACACAATGAAAGCTAACATCTTTATTATCAATTAAATGTTCCTCGCTAAAATCAGGGGTTCGATTTCCCTCAGTGAACAAAGCAGATAGCCCGATGTGGCTTTGCTATACGAAAACACACCCACACATTATGAATTACAGTCGACTAGTTTGTTGATACAGTTATCATCATTGGACATAGTTACCATAATCAGACAAGTCCCTTTTTGTGTTTTTTACTCACAATAAACTATGCTTATTATTTAAATGAAACACATACCATGTTTATTTCATTAAATTTATTTATGCTCACAGAAATATTACGTTAAAAGGATCTTTGATAATTTATAACAATTCCTACAAGTAAAGATTTTATTTCTGACAATACAAATTTTGATACGTTTTAAACGTATCAATAATGGTTATAAAAAAATACAAAAATATTTAGTTCTTATCTATAGCACTACCTATATAAACTACATACAAGAAAACTGACTGCAAAAATTACTTTACAAGCAAGTTTCTCACAGAAATGTGTGTTTTTTTATGGCGAAGCCACATTGCGCTATGTGCTGAGTTCACCAAGGGAAATCGAACTCCCGGTTTTAGCGTTCTAAATCTGCAGGCCTCACAGAAATTAAACCCTAAACAATAAACATTTCTTCTGATACTGTAAATGTGACTGACATACATAAATGATACTGATGTTCATGGCACACAATATGCAATCACTTGAAAACTGAGCTTAGCATAAGACAATCAGCACAATTCATGGAAAACAATTACTTTATAATGCCGGAAGAAACATGGCACAGTAACAAACTACTTTTTTATATCCTTATGGCACAGTAACAAAATACTTTTTTATATCCTTGTATACAGTAAAGCACGAGCTCTGTATTTACAACAGTAACAATACACATCTGAACTTTTTATTTTCTATCATTCAATGCAATTTTAATAGGCTAACAGAATCATTACAAACTTTTACAAATGTAAACATTTTATCTCCATTTCATCTAAACTGTGGCTCATATTAGTCATAAAGCTATCAATAACTTTTATTCAAGGAAAATGGTGGTGTGTTTTATCACACATACTGTTTACTAGAATGTACACTGACTAGACATAAAAAACAAAATTTTTCAATAAAACAACCCATATCAATCTTACATTTTAGTTATGAAAAAAGTTTGTGTATTTATGACTTGTAATAGTTTAAATCAAATACGACTAACACTGATATAATCCATTACTAATAGGTGAGCTACAGTAGTGTCCTGAGTATATACAAATATAATGAGTATTTATCAACTGTATATGTTGAAATCAAATATTGTTAATAGTTCAGTATTAGTCTCAAGTGCCATACTGACAGATGAGTTATAGTATTGTGCTCAGTATACAAACAAATTATATTTACTTTAAAGAAACGCCAAACATTTTATAGATGTCTGCCTTAATTTATATTATTAAGGTCAGTTTGATAAGAAAGAAAACAAACATACTTTGTAATGATTTCACACAAAATACGTGTCACTGATCAGTAAACATATCTCTCTGACAGTATTACAATTTGCATAAAGACATTCATTCAATTCATTTGTAACAAATTTGTTACAGAAAAAAATATTTGTTTTTCAATTGACTCATGAAAATCATATTTTGAATTAGCAAAATTTCCTTTAAAAATCACTTACGATTTTGATTTTCCCAAGAGCAACCTCAATTGTGGATGGATTAATAGAAAAAAAAAAAAATCACACAAAATGACTTATAAAAACATACTTCAAAACTAGTGGACAGACAAAACTAAAACTACCATAAAAAATAGAAAATTGTGAGGTACAATAATCTCTGGAATTAGTCTTACAAAACTAGAATTTTAATACTTTGTAGCAAATTGTCTCAGATATAACTAATTATAACAATGAAAGAGAAAAAACGTCCCAAAAATGATACTGTTGGTATGAACTTAAAAAATTTGGGTAAGTAATTCTACAAGAACTAACATTACCATCTGTAATTTTTTAACATCCAAGTTATATATACTACAGTTGGGTTATGTTTAGTTTTTGTTTTCACAAACTATACTTGCACTTCTGTTATACCATAAATGATATATAATTACAAATAAAAGAAAATAATGTGATAAATGTCGCTGTAACTAAGTCATCTTTGTTTAGGATTTAAAAGGATCTCCATTTTTAAGAATAGTAAACCAACAAGTATAAAACAGTAATAAATGAAAAGGCAAACTTAACCTGAATTACATTCAATGTGCTCAATATTTAGTTACAACATACATAAACAAATATAAAAAACTATTAGCAAATATTCTGATTACGTCACAGAACTCAAAATCTATGTCATGTTTACATGAGGGATGTTGATGTATACATCAGAATGAAATCTGTACAGACAGAAATGGGATTTTATTTCCTTCACCCTAATTACACCAGGAGCAACATGCATACATCAATGACTGCCAAGGACACTGATAAACCGACACTGATTATGGTTTGTTACAGTTACTATTAAAAATAAACAGTTTTACACATTTCATAACACCATATATGAATCCAATTAAACTTTTTTCACTGCAGTAGCACTTTATGTACATGTGGACCAATCAACTAGGTCAGTTTGCTTTCCTCCCGACTTTTAGACGTACTCATCCCTAATTTTGAACTATAGTCTGCAGGTAAAGCATCAAGAAAGCAGCACTAACTGCTAAAAAGGTTTTGTCTGGATCTTTAAAACGAATAAAAGAATTGATTGGCAAGAACTATGGACCTTTTAATATGCAGCCTGACATGATAACACTCATCCTTCATTAGCCCTGTACAATTAAGTACAGCCACTTTAAGATCATCAACAGTCTGGAAGTATCATCCACACTTCCCCCACTTGTTACAGAAAATTTGAAAACCATTAGAAACAATATCTTATCACTGTAAACGTCCTTATTCATTCATTACCCCTCACTTTCTTTTATGAGGAAGGGTGAAGTCTAGTTTTCAAGACATATTGCCCTGCTTGGGTTATTTTATAGTTTTTGTCTCCATATAAAATTTCTCTGGGGTATTCCTAGTGTTCTGATATTAGGTTCATTTTTGTTTTCAGTTTCCCACCAGGAAGCCATTCTGATTTTCTACTTCCTGTCTTGAGGTTTTGTAGTTTGTTTGTTGTTTAATTAGTCTAATTTCCAATTATCTAAAATTGTTTATTTTCCTTTGACTTCATGGGAAAAATATTTAACTTAAGTTTTAAAAATGTTAAATTTTTGTTAATTTAGTTAAAATTATTCAAACAGAACAGAAAGAGCTGTTTTTCATATACAACCAAGCAAATACAGTTGTATGGTTAAGCTTTAATTTAATGACAAACTTATTACACTTGGAATGTGATGCTGTTTTAAGTTTATTTGATTACAAGTTTGTATGTTTTATTCAGCTATGATCTGTGGAAAGGAAACTAGGAGTCATGTGTGAGATAGCTACAAATGTTAGTTCATTGCACTATTTAGGATAGTGTGCATTTAGCTTTTTTATTATACACACCTTTCTGAGTGCATTTTCACATTTCAGTTTAAGCTGTACTGTGTCTTCTAATAGGTTTATTTTTGTCACATATTGGTGTTACGTTTTTGTCCGATAGCCATGCATGCCTGTATACACTTTCCCTTTCTAAGACAAATGTTTCAGTTGAAGTAACAGATATGCAGTTTAATGATAGCTGGATTAAAAATCTGTAAGAGAAGTTAACCACAGAAACAACCTAAAGTAAAGGAATGGGGAGATGTGGTTGTTATATCATGATTTCATACCCCTGTAATGTCTAAATAGTTCCTGTAATATGAAAGTTAAAGGTTTGTTATAACTTGAAGAGATAGTTTATATATTGAGCTCTTTTGTCCTGTTCTTAGATTTATCCTCATTTCCATAATAGTGAGATAGCCCTGCTTCTGTTTTACTTAGGAATATCATGATCTTACTATTACAGCCCTCTATAACTATTTAGTACATAATTAACATTTTGACATCAGTTTCTTTAATGTGCTTCACCTGTCTCTGTGCCAGTTTAAAACTGTAATTATTTTCAGTAAATGCATAATATTCTACCTGTCTCAGCTTAATGTTAATTTATGCAATCAGTACAATAATGACTGGTATCATATGACATACATTGGATATTGTTACTTTACTCACTGCTGCTTTCATCTTCATCTCACATCTATGATCTTTCAACCACTGATCATGTGGAAATTAAGTGATTAAATATTTATAACCATAAATGTTATACTAAGCCAGTCCTATTCTGAAACAGAAAAGGCTTTTCATTCAGAATTTCTCAATTGACATCCTTACATAACTAACTGTTTACAACATAATGTTCAAAACCAATATCATTCATAGATGCAGCTATACTGTGGTAACACAGCACACAATGCCACAAAAAGCAAGTGGGGTATCAAGCAATTACTTGAGAAAACCTTAATGTGTTCTAACTATCATGTTCTTACCTAAATGAGTTTTGTTTCATTTTTCTAATAAGATAAATATTTGAACCTAAAAAGTTGGCTACCCTAAAATAATATTGCAGGGGGGGGGAGCTGTATAAACCAACATTCTGAGTCTCACCCAATGATTACTGAACTTATTTGTACTACAAATCTAGATAATAGTATCTATACACATCAAAACTTGTTAGCTGGTCATACTGTAGGAATTGTTGTTTGAAGCAAGTTAGTAATTTTATGTTTATAACCATACGATATACTTACTATAAAAACTTCATCTTAATATTATATTACACAAGCATAGCAAAAAAACTAGACTAGTCTTTATGTGCCATTCTTCCTTCAGTATCAAGACTTACGTAATTATGCATTATAATTCTGAAAATATAATTTAAAAGTATCAAGTAGGAAGTAATTTAAGATATTATTTTAAATCTTACATAAAGTACTTGTACCAATATAACAAAAATATAATTCCTTAGGCACATTATGTGGGTTTGATAATTTATAACTAAATATTTAGAAGTTTCTTAACTTGTCATTTTATAAAGAAGTTTTTTCTGAGGTACTTCAGCTAATAATTGAAGAATAGCATTTAAAACCATGAAGGAGTTCTGTTAACCCTTTTGTTACATGCTCATTAAATACACACAAGTTTGTCTACACATTTGTTAAGTATTTGCAATATAACTTTTGACACAGAAAGTACATCTTCACAAAATTTTGTAGACATTTAGTGGAGATTATATTTGTTTGCATACAAAAAATCAGATTTTTTTAACAAAATAATTTTGCTAAAGATCTGTTTGTGAAAATAGTGTCTGTTTTGTTACTAGTATGAGTGCAAATAATTTCATGTTATGATTAAAAAAACTTTTTCATTCCAAAAATCTCAACTATTTTGTGTAATCTCTAAAGCCTTTTAAATACATTTCAAACATTTGTTTTCAATAAGACTTCGTACTTTAAGTTATTTTCTATATTCTAACTATGTCAGGTCTGTCAGTTGACTAACCTTGTAACAATCATAAAAAAAATTAGGAAATAAATGTAAGTTACGTTGTTTTTCATGCTAGAATGATTACTTATTATAGCATGAAAATACAAATGTTTAGTGTAAGTAACTTAGGTCTCATAACACTATACATTTATTATTTTTTATTACTTGACCTTACAGTCATGTCTGGCTTACATTACATAACATTACATGTTACGTATCTAATAATAAAAAACTGACCTTTAGTCTTCCCTGTCTAGGCTGTGTTTCACTGGACTAGTATTTTGCAATATATAGTCTCATTTCAATTATTATACATTATATGTGTATATAGATTATTAATATTTAGAAATAAGTTATGAAACTTACTCTTCTTAAAATATAAAACAGTAAATCTAGAATATATACACAGGTGAATAACCAAAAAACCGTAATTTATTAAGCTCAGTAACTAAGATGTATGAAATCAGATTTTTCTACTTACCTTCTTGAAATCTTGTTTCAAAAGAACATTATGGCATTTTCATATATTAAAATGGCTGAGAAACCCATAAAAGGTACATTCTAAGTTGTTAAATAGTTATTAACATATTATATACTGCAGTAAGTGTATAAAAGGGACTGATTTAAAAAGCGAAAATAGATGAATGAGGTCACTGTGTTTTATTCAGTACATAAGCCATATCCTGGTAAAATAAAAAGATAAAATGTTCTTATTTTAAATTCTAGCTTGATGACATTAGTCATTTAAGTTCCTAATTTGTATGAAACTATAAACTGTGTTTTCATATCACAAACATCAAATTTTAAACAGTGCTGCAATCAACATACCACATGACTCACTAAAATCTATATTTAGATGTCTTCTTTTAATATTCACTTTTAAATTAAGAAATTAACTCATACATAACATAAAAATCTGAACTATAATCTACAATTTAATTCCAAATTTGTTAACATAAATTCATAAAATAGTAGTTCAATAAAATTTTAAATGCAAGTCAACGAACATGATGACATGGTCTTTGACTTGTGATGAAAGGGTTAATGGAGAAACAGAATATATTTTGTACTGCAGCTTATGAAAACTTTTTCATTAATGCTGCAACATTATTGAAAATGTTTCTTCAACATCCTGATAATAAACCAAGGATACCCAAGTAGAAAATGGACCAATTTATCAAAATACTTTTTTTTCAAGAATTCAGTCAGACAGTGGTGAATACTACAGAAATCCTTTTCAGTGAATCAAAATATTATTGCTATTATTACTATGTCTTCACAAAGTTCTTACTAGTTAGTTAAAATATTTTATTATATGACCAAAATTACTATTATTTACTCACACTTTTAAACATGTTTTAATGTCATATGAAAACAAATAGCAATGCTCAACCTATATCATGTTTGAGATTTTAAAATTTCTTCTTAGCAATAACATGACACATTCAGCAATTATTTAAAAACAAATTTAAACTGAAACAGACACATCAATTTTAAAAGTTAAATGCCATAAAATGTTACCATGTATTTCATTCTAATTAATCAAAAATAAAATCAGGTAGGGAAAATACAGAATTAAGGTTACTCCAACTGTAAGTAGAACGTCTAAGTACATAAAGTTTATTCTCCAATTAGACAACAAGCATTGTTCAATGTTAATTTATTTTAGGTTTCTTTACCTTAAATTTATCAAATAATTGTGAATGTTTTTTTTTTTCCAATTTGCAAAATATTAAAAGTTCTACTTGAAAATAAAAGGAAAACATTGATGCAGTTAATCTTCACAGAACTAACTTGAAAATCTAATACTTTTATCTCCAATAAACATTTTTGACATTACAAAAGCAGGTGTGACAAATACTGAAGGAGTAAAATCTCTTGCTTTAGATTATTACAAAATTTGAAGATTTAAGCCTGGTGTTCCATATTTATCTTTATATTCATTAAACAAGTTCTGAAGGTCTTCCATATACTTACTGTGAAGGCTATTAACTTCCTCATCAGTTGGATTCTCATTCTGTTCAACTTCAATAGGTTTTCCAACTATGAAAATAAAGCAAAGAAACAGTTAGGATCAGGCCCAAAATAAGTGATCAGTTATCACAAAGTCAAAAACAAACACACAACACTCTTCAATGCAGTATTTTCTGTGCTGGACTCTACTATGCAAACAGAATTCTTATCATAAACTTACTTGCTGCGTATTTTTGTGCAATAAATAACTTTAATTATTAACTCCATGGAAACAAAATGTCTTGAGTATCAATAATGTAACTTCCAGGAGAAAGTCAAGGCTTAAAACTGTTTTGAGGATGAATGAATAATTTTTTGGAAATTTCCAACTTTCTAACTGAAATCTTATAAGAAATCCTGAACAACTTTAAGTTGAGATTTTAATTGAAACACAGATAAACAGTTTTTTTTTATATCATGTTAAGGTTAATATCTTTTTGCACTGCATACCTTTTAGCCCCCCAAAAAGTCTTTTAATTGGAAAAATTGATTATTTTCATAAAATTTGACTTAAAACAAAAATTAAAATATATACAATTATGTAAATATTGAAAATAATTAGATAGTTGTAATAATTAAAAATAGCAATACATAGCTGCATAATTAGAAACAATAATGTGGATCAATTAATTAAGCTGAACAAATTTAAATTAATCAAAAATGATAACAGCACTATTTTGATTACTGGATGGTTGGGATAATCAAAAAACATTAATAGATTATTTTACATATCGATTAAGCTGTCCAGTTCTACAGTGTGGTGTAGCATTTTATAATGAGCAGAAAAGTGTTCCATGCATTATAAATACATATATTTAGTCTTTTTAAAGTTATCACTTTCTAGGTCATATTAAAGAACATAAAAAGACAGCAAATAAAAACTAATGACATACCAACAGTTGTCACAGGTCTCCTATATGGCAAGTAGCCAACATTGTACTGAAATACTCCTCTTCCATAGAAAAGAGGTGGAGAAAAGCCTAAGCGATGGGTTAGCTTATCCTGCATTTTTCGAAGCCAAGACCCATCAGGATTGTTAACCTGATCAAATAGATCATTTTCTCCGAAACAAAAGACTGGAACTAAAGGAACCCTAAATATAGATATACAGAAGTTAACAGTAGATGTCAGATCATACAATATTTGTATTCCATCTATATATATATATTTTTTTTTTACTGTTCATAATTTATATCTTCATCAGACATTTTTCTAACAATGGTTACAGTGCTTTTTCAAACTTCTATGAAAAATTAATAGGAATGCCTCTAAAGTTTTTGATTATTTTCAAATGGGACCCAAAATTCGAGCACTTTAAACTGTCTCTACTTGAAAGCACCCAAGTTTGGGTCTTGTGATTTTGTGTGCTATCCTATTAATGAGAACTCTAAAATATTTATATCAATTACACAATCGTTTTTTTTTGACAACCATTTAAATTAACTGCAAGGGTTACCCTTTAATATATAAAAAACAGCTAATACTAACCCATGTTTAAGGGCCAAACGAACAAATCCTTTTCTTCGTTTCAGAACAAGGTTAACAGTTCCTGGGTGGGCATCTAATGCTTCAACTGCACCACCAATTACAAGGACCAGAGCATTACCCTTTCCTTTCTTTGTTAACAGCCACTCAATACTTTCTTTAGAAACAGAGCAAGCACCTGCAAAGGCGGATCAATTAATTGTTAATCCACATGCGACTAATGTTCCTTTTAAACCATCCTCTCATAAAATAAAAAATATTTTAAATCACAGATAATAATTTTACTTTACACATTAGATGTGAAGATTCTTTGTAAAATTAGAATTATTAATTTCATAATATTGTGGAAGGGAGCAATTCCTACAAATCAGAAGTTTACTATCAAATTCTAACAATTAAAATTTATAAGATTTTATAAAACACATCAATAAATTATATACCTTTCCTTTTTGAGTTAATACTAAAATCAAAAGTAAAATTCATTGCATGAGAGAGATGTTAAATACTAAATGATTAGTTCTTATAAAAATATCATCTATAACAAATAATGTTTTCTAACAGTCCCACTTCACTGTGATTATACTAACTGTAATATTTATTGTAATGGCATGCAAAGATCAACTGAATCATAATGAAAATTTACTGATTATGGACAATCAGCATTCTTAGTCACTCATTTAACATTACTTTATTAAATTATCTTAGTGTTACTCTGTTATATAATTGGCATGTTTCTGTTCATGAATTGTAAATGCTAAGAAAACACAATCACGATACTACCAATGATCAATACATATACAAAATTCCAAAGAACATTTTCACCAAGTGTAGAAATACTGGTTGAAAATTGTATTTTCTATACAAAGTTGTAATAACCTGTGAAAAACATGCACAAGAACATAAAATTTTGATCACTCTTAGTTTTTTTTTAATCTAATGAACTTTTACTTGTGAAACTTTGGCTCAATTTCTTAAGTAAACCATATTTTTTAAAGTAAAATATCATCAAATATTTAGTTTTTTGAAAAACAATAATTCAGTTGATATTTGCAACTTGAAATTATATATCTAATAACAAACACAGCTTGGCACTTATTAGAATTTGGTAATCAATTAATCATTGTATTTATTGAGCAATTCCATTAAACTAGTTGATTCTCCTCATGTCAGACAAATAGTAAGAAAAAGGTAACAATATGATGCACGTGTTTCAGTTAGTTGATTATTTTTATGAGTTGCAACATCAGTTAATGTAGCTGAACAACCATGAATTAATAAAATGTTATTGTAAATACCAATTTCAATTACTGACTTATTTTCATGGAATTAATCAATTTAATTGTAGCATTAATTATTCTATTAACACTAGCCTATCTAATTGTAATTTTGATTAATAAGGCCATATTTGGGGAACTTTGCTTTGGCCCAATTTTTTGTTGTTGTTGCCATATTTAGGGTTATTAAGTATAAATAAGACTTTGTTATATTCAAAAATGAGTGACATGCATGTGTGTGAAAATCCATTTACTTTCAGGACCACCTCTCACATTGATTTTGTTCTAACAAGAGGTATATTTTATTTTTGTAATAAATAACCCAGTTGAGAAATAAAGAACAAAATTATTTCAAACAAGGATGTACAATTCAAATGTTTGTTTTCTAATGTATTCATTATTTTCCATTGTTATATAATAGTTGTGTATACATGTGTTTTTGTACCTAAACATTATTTTAAAACCATAACAAAAGCTTAAGAATAAGCCTTACAAAGCAGATTCAAATAGTTCATTACAAATTTCAAGCACTGTGATTTGCATGATATGGAATTAATAACATATTGTGCACGACTCACACGTGAGTGATGAGGAACGTTACCACAAAATGATGCCATTTATATAAATAAAACTAGGGAGTAAAAGTATTAATGTGTTATTAACTAATACTAATACTCACAGGTAACAAATTGTGTTAATCAACCAGCTCTGTTAGCAAATATAATTTGAACTTCATATAGCAGTGTTGTTTTTTTTCAGCTTCATGTAGACGGTGGGACAGTACGTAGTATGTATGTGCATTACTCAATATGCAAATTTGCTGAATATTGGCAGGCAATGAGACAAAGATACTTGTACCAAGTGTGGCAATAAATATTACACACATTTGATACTAATTTCATGTAATAAAAACTGAAATGGCTGCTAAAACACAAACTGTTTGTCCAATTGCCTATCCATTTAAAAGACTTTTTTCTCCCACTAAAGGTTAGAATTGCATAGTGCAAAGATGAAGGACCAGTGTAGGTGCACAAAGAACAAATTAAGTGGAAAGCTACCACCCAGAATAAATGGGTTTGTGTTAGGAGATGAAACTGTAGCACATCTGTGGGTACGGCACTACTTCTGGAAAAGATAAGCTCTACACTCAGGAGTGAGGAAGGTAACATATAATGGACATGAAAGGTAAGAGCACTAAGAGGGTGTGAGCTGTATCAACATGTAACAAGATTTTAAAAAATAGTAGTAGATAGCTAGGGATTCTGGATTATGTAAACAATTTCCAACAATGCTAACTATAAGTGTCATATGTCAAGCAACTGTAATTATGCAAGAGAAACAAGTAGCCCAGTAATAACTGGAAAAACTCCCAAAACCATCACAGGAGCAAAAAGTACAACAAAGGAAAACTGACAATACAAGATCTCGGCATTGCCACGACTCAACTATTAGAACAGTGAAAGCTAGAACTGGTATTACAGGCAATGCCATTACTCAAATAATGGTAAATACAAGGTAGACATCCTGTATCCAGAATTATGAAGAGGACTTCTCCAACTTCATTAGAAAATTCACGCATACTGCTTCCTGTAGAAGCAAACATGTGTGATTCATTAACTATAAATGGGAATAAATAACCAGGAACAAGACTTACAATTAGACAAAATACAGAGTTGAAAAGAGGGACTGAATAGCAGTGTCCTGAGCTGGAACACTTGACTCTCATGCATGAATCAAAGAAAATCACATGACTCTGGAGTAATGGTAATGTAAAGATATGCATCAATCATGCCAAATTTGGTTATCCATTCTTAGGAAAACATCCACCAAAGTGAGAGAGAGGGCTCCAAGGTCAAGCAAAGGAGTTCCAGAAAGGAATTCAGCTGGAACAATCCTATAATTGGTATCCAATCGCCCCTTGTTTTGGTGAACAAAAAGAGATGAGAATAAAAATATTAATGAGTGAGAACCAGCTGCTCATTATCTCCTTTTTATAAAGAGGTCTTGAACACCTTTGGAAAGACAACTGAGAAAAGAGAGATCCTAAAGAAGGAAAACGAGAAAAGGGAAAGAGGTGGGAACTAGAACTGAAGGCAGACACCTTACAACAGAACCAGTAGAGCTTACAGATCTGTTATGAAGTGCAGCCACACAGTTGAGAAGTGGAGCAATCTAGCACCCACAAGATATTAAAACAGATGCTGTTTTCATGTATGAAAATGGATACAGCTAAAATGAGGATAGTGAGAAAGGCAAAGGCCAGAATGAAGAAAAAGGGCAGGAAGCCAGGATAGGAAAATCCTAGTAGGTAACTAGAGGACAATACAAACATGTAGATAGGGAGGAACATAACCTAGCTCCATAAATTTGTGATCCTAGAAAATCTGGACAACTCTTAAAAACAAGATCATGCAGAAAAGGGTCATTTTGGAGTTTTCACAGGGAAAAAAGGGGAGAGATAACACCTTTCAGTAAAACATTTCTCTCTAATGAGCTCAAATAGCAAAGCAGCCAATTATTGAAGGAAGGTTTAGAGTTTGATAAACAATCCATGGTAGCCCAAAGGAAGGTTCTGAGCTCTTTTTAAAAGACATCAAGAAATTGACAGAAAGCCTCAGACATTAACTAGAGGGAGGAAAGGTAAAATAAATGTGATGTCAGGAAAAGGCAAATGCTGGAAAAATACACTTTACTGAAGAGGATGAAAGCCCAGGCTTCAAGCCCAACAGGTGAGGAAGATATAATCTTAAGCTATAAAAATCCAAAAAGGAATCAGAGGTATGATTATATGTCAAGGAACATTATACTAATCTAACAAAAGATGGAGATAAGGCAGGCCTGTATCAGATTGTAGTTAATTAGAAAATATCTGAGAAAGAACAATAATGTTGGGAGGAGGAAAAATATAATTGGAAGGTGGACTTTCACCTGATAAGGCACAGAAGGAATCACAGGTTAAATGGGAAATACCTAAAGCATGGCATACCTGACTGACAAATTGTAAGAAGGGAGAAAGAAGTGAAATGTCCTGAATGGTGTAGATTGTGAAAGATCAAATGAAAGGAAGATATCGGAAAAATTTTCTTCCTAAGTAGGGTAGGCCTTCTCAAAAATGTGGTCAACTAGATGAGCAGAAGAAATCACTGGCCAAATGTAAGGCTAACTCCCCGCCAAGGCTTGTACTTCTTCATCAGATAAAAGTTTTGGGAAGACTTGTCATGCATGATGTTGTCTATGATAGAAATATCATTGTCCGCCACATTAAGTCTCAAATTCATATTAACAATGTAGAATCCAGGAACAAGAATTTAACCAAATGTAAAACTGCAAAAACATTTAGGAACAAGTGCAAAATTTTAACAAAATTCTGAGATTAAGCTTTCAATGAAAAAGTAACAAAATAAATCAAAAATTGCAGTCACATCTAAACCATGCCATGTAAACTGAGATGGAGCTAGTTATGCCATTAAAGGTGGCACAATACTATTGGTGAAGAGTAGTCACATGATAGATATGTGTTCAGAGGTGGTGCCAAACTGGTGCGGTATAAAGAATGGTGTGCTGATTTCTACAATTGTTTTGGCAATGCTTAGAGAGTAAGAGCAGATAAGTCTGTCTTGGAAAAAAGCAAATTCAGAGTTTGTTTCTTGTATGTTTTTTTATGACAATTCACAGGTGAAATCACTTGTTTGAAAGCTATGAGAAATATTTTCTCCAAACTTTTGGAGGTGTTAAAAGTATTAAAATTTTCCTTTGATCATTATTATATGCTTCTGTATGAAGTTTCAGGCATTTTCCTGTACTGCCCACAGTTCCTCTTTAGATTTCAACTGCATTTGCCTTGTTTCTTTAAAATTAAGATAGACTTCAATATTGTTGAGTTTGTATGGGGCTAAGTATTACAGAAGCCACATTAAGTAAACAAGGGTTTCATCTGCTTCCTTTCCATTTGAATACTGATTTAAAGCATTCATGTTTAAGATACTTATGCTGGAAAACAATTTTTTTCCTCCCTTACCTTTTGTCCAGAAGGAATAGCACAGTTAATGAATAGTTTTGTTTAAATTAGGTATAATCTACAACTCTTACTAGTCATGGCTAAACAGTCCCATATGTGAATACTATCCTCTCCCATGCTTGTAATCTCATTGCTCCTGCAACAAATCTACTGACATCTACTTGTTCCAAAAATTTCAAACTTTGAGACATCAGACAAAGGTACATACAGTTTTTGTAAAGAAGTCTCTTCTGCATGGTACCTTTTCAAAACAATATATTGTTACCACAGTGGTATCTTGAAATTCTGTAGTAAGATGGCTGCTGGATTTGCATCTGTCCGAGTTAAATAAGCCCAAGTTGATTAACATTTGACTGGGAAACTTTGAATTACCTTCACATATCTTTTCAGCTTTAAGTCTTGTTATATTTATCAATTTCACTACAACTTTAGATTATGTTTAGAACTTCACTTTTTGATATTTTTATATCACAATATAATATCATTGTGCTACACCTTATTTCATTTCACCAGAAACAGTGGATATTGGAGCCATGTTTCATGCTTGAATGTAAATTTGCGCTTGTTTGTTTGTTGCTTTTTGTTTAATAAAAGGAAGTAACTAATAATAAATGGAAAATTTTAATACTTTTTATAATAGAAAATGGCTAAATGCATGAAATGTTGTTTAATGTTGGAAATTAGTTTAATGGTGACACCATTTGAACATGTAAATATTACCTGCCTCACTTTTTATAAACATAATTGTTGTCAGTTCAGATATTTTTATTGCTCATTCTTAAAATTAATTTAATCCAAACATGACTTTGATAGCATATGAATAAGCTTCAGATTGACATTATTATCACATTTCAACCTCCTGCCCAAGAAAGTAAAGGGTAGTTTTTTTAATTTATACACAGAATTGCATAATTGATAAATGTGTAATCATTGTTATGTCATTGTTTTGATGATTTATTTAAAAACTTTTACCAGTATTTTTCAATTTTCATAACACAAAGTAACACCTGTAAGAAAATGCAAAAACATCACAAAAATGTCTACACAAACAATATTGAAGAAATCATGTAGATACTTGTTCCTACAGATAAACCATAGTGTAACTGATTCTTTTGTATAAACTGTATCTAATTTTACAGTTCACTGATTACACTAGATAAAGTCCATTTGTTCTGTTCAACTGTAAGATAAGTTCTAAAGGGGAACCACTTGACAGAAGACTCTTAACTATGTTTATTCTACAGAAGTTAAAAAAAAAAGTTGTTTCCCTAGTAACAGAGCTAATGCAAGATAATTTTAACTTTCACAGGTATTGTATACTAGGTTCACTGAAAGAGAAATAAAATAATATATGCATCTTCCATGTTAATTTTATACAAATGGCAATATTTTTATGGCTTATATGCACTTTTATGGGACTATTTTCTTACTGTCCTGGACATATAATGCCACACACAAATTAATTATACTTCTCATAAGACATTAGTGTTAGGCCTAATATAATGTCCAGTCCCTTATGACTAACAAAGTTAACTAATTATGCTTTGCCAGCTTAGAAATGGTACTTGCAATTTAAAATTGTTGATGTAGCAAATGATTTATGTATAGTGTTCTGACCATTAGGTGTTTGTTGTGTCCTAGCTGGTCAGATAAGCTCTATGAGAAAAACAAATTTGAAATCAAATACAAAAATGTACTGTAGAAATACATAACATGTCTTATGACAAATAGTTAATTATAATCATGCTTTGCCAGATTAGAATAGGCATTCATACCCTATTCGCATGAGGACTTTTTGTACTGGAGGTATTATTAAATTTGATGATCAATGTAAACTGAGTTTTATTCACAACTTGTTATCAGCTACACCTAAGACAAATACTGGAAATAGGTGTTCATCTTATAACTTCATTTAATGACAAAACTAGCTAAATCAAGATCACTAGTGAGAAACATTTCTGTACAACAGAAATTACCTAGCACTTGCAAGATTTACACAAACATCAGCTATTCTTCAGGTATCTATCAATATAATAATGTTCACAACATAAGCAACAAAGAATTAGATTCTCTTGCAAATGTAAATCACCATCACCTTACATATCTTTCACCACTGACCACATATTTACTGATCATAATATTGCACTTAATAATAATAATGTTTTGGCTCAAAATGATCAAAGGTTAAATGCTTGGTAAAAATGACACAAAACAAGCAACTAGTTCATCACTTAATTATATTTAAAGAATGGATAAATAATATCTAAGACACAAACAGGTTCATTACTAATAACAATGAAGATATGAATAAAAAATAGTATTACTGAATATGTAAATTTGCCGTACAGTGAATGTGTTAGATACGCGAGATTTGCATCACCTGACACACTCAGGACATGTTTTACCACCACTGTGCCACTCGAACAGCTAGTTTTACCACATCATTTGTTCTGTTGCTATTAAAAAAAAGTTCAGGTAGAGTTTTAAGGAGTAAGCAAGATTTTGAAAACTTTCGAACTATGGAAGTCTAGAACACACATACATTTAAAAATGTGTACTTCTAAATTTCAAATGAAAACCATGTGTTTAAACAAGAATATACATCCATACATCTTCATTCACACAAATAGTAACAAACATTTAAATTAATGTAAAAATGTTATTGCACTGCTTTCATCATGACAGGAATTTTTCAGTTTCACTACCAACTTTGAAGTGCCCACATATTAAACATCATTTACATTTGTGACAGCTTTAATGTACAATTTATTTAAGTTTAAGTGTGGATTATCTGCTACAACAAAATCCTCATGACAAAATGTTGAAAACCATAAAATACACGAAGAAGTTAGTTACGTGCAAAATACAATGTACCTACCCTGTTCTTAGCAAAAGTGAGATGCTAATGACAGTGTATTCTGTTCACTATTAAATATAATTTAAATACTAAAAGTTATAATGTACTTCCACCTATATTCTGTACATGGAATGGGAAATGAGCAACTAGATCCCATTGGATTAATTCTATTCTTTAATTTACATCCTTGTTTCTGTTAAGAAACAGTTTCTCATGATATAAGAGACTATTTAGGGTTTTTTTATGATTTGTGATGATGAGAAACCCACTTTGTTAACCTAAATATGACCTAAGAAGATCGCAACATTGTTTTCTGCTTTAGTAGTAAAAGTTTTAATACTCATACCAGCCATCCTGAGATAATGTTTAAGGTGGTTGTTTTTTTAATTATAAGAGTGTTAGAAACAAATGATTATTGGAAGCTGTGTTTGCAACTCACTGATGTTTATAATATAGCCAACAGATGAAAGACAGTCACATTCAGACAAAGAAGAAAGATCTAATGAATAATATAGGCCTAACAGTTGATACGTGTTAGAATAAGACTAACAGCATTGAGAGATAAGAAAAATAGTTCATTTCATCAAACAGAGTTCTAAAGTAATTAAATCTGCTTGTGTGGACTTTAAAAAAAAAGACCTAAATACAAAAAACAAGCAGACAATTTTAGAATTGTAGGACACATCTGTGGTAACTATGAAAAGTAAGTGAACTATGCTCAGATAATCTGACAAAGAGAAAAATAGTTTGGTTTATCAAACGAAATTCTAAGGCAATTCAATAGGCCTAAATTGATTTTTGATATGTAGAAAAGAACTATATAGTGTTTATATGTCTATGATTATTTATAGTGTAAAGAATTTGTTAAACACAAGTTTAACTAGTTTTGAATATTATTTTTAAAACAAGAAGTGGGTGCTGTTCCTTTTTTTTCAAATTTGTCACCAACAAGTCACAGACACTTACTGTACAAATACAACACAATATGCATCTATACTATTAAAAAGTATAAGTGAAAACCTTTAATTGACAACTGGTGAATATGAATCTTAAACATCATAGTCTTAAGTGTTTCTCTGAATTCAAATTTATTTTGTCCTATATGTCATAACTTAAGTAACATATGTATGCACACAGACATTTTAAGAAGTACTATATTTCTAGTCCCAATAGTTCCTTACCTGAGCAAAGAAAAAGTTCACGATGAAATGGAAATAAAAACTGACATTCCAAGGTCAGCAGGTGGGGCTTAATTTGAGGAAATACTTCGCTAAAATTGGTACCTTCAGTAGCAAAATTACAAAATGCTCCTGCACACATAATCCCATGTGGGTGGTAACCCAAAATGTAGTTTTTGTTGGGGTCAAGTTCTGCTGTCTTAATAAGCCTAATGGGAAAATAATCTCGGAAATATTTCCATATTCTCCAGTTTCTTACCCACTTCCAAGGTCTGCCACCTTTATTACAAATACTGTGATCATAAGCAAACCATGCTGCATATAGAATTGGTAAATAATACAGTCTTGTGAACAGCATAAATATACATAAGAGTATTCCACCTGCACCAAAAAAGATAAAACTTGAACTGTAGTACAATACTGCCAAGGTCTGTAGCCGACGAGCTATTGGAATATGAAGTGGGGCAAATTCAATTCCCATAATGTTCATTGTTGTATCTTTTCTGCAAAAAACCAAAACCAAAAGTTAGTTGTTTTTATACTTTTTAAAATGTTAACAAGTTAAACTGATTGAGTCTGTTTTTACTATGAACACATAAAAAAAGTTATTTATGTTATTACTGTCTCCACAAATCAGAATATAATTTTGTAATAAAACAGCCAGGCAATGCTAAGTATGATGGAGTTAGGATAAGGGACCCATCAAGTTGATCCATGTTAAGCAGTTAGAGGATGGGCTATTGTCCACCCATACCTACATTACTGCTTTATAGCTTACTGATTACATACACATGATTCATAGTCAAAACATTTAATATTAATGCATAGTACATCCATGTCCTAATGAATAAAATGCTACTCTGGAAGGTAAGTCTCAGATAGCTTTTAGTCCATAATCCAGTACACCTCTAATACAATTACCACAATTTAAGTATATAAGCTGTGTATTTTTTTAAATCATCCTATTTTCTTTAATAGATGGGCTACTTTGCAAAATTAAAAGTAGTTTTCTTCCAAGAAAAATATATCAGGTAAAAGTATTAACTGGTTATTATAATAATATCTGCATATACATGAAACTCCTGAAATTACCCATAGGTACAAGTACATAATGTACAAGATTTTTGGACTTCAAAATTGTAGACTTACTGAAAGGACAAAATACACATGAAAAGGTTCCAAATGCAATACCATGACATAAATCATATTCATCTATAGCTATATTTCTCTCAAGCAACATAATAGCTCACTGCAAATAACATTTAAGGTTCAATAATTGGATACAATACAATGTTACCATTTATTGATTATTTTAGCTGTGTGACAAGTGTTTGTTATATTTTTACAGTATATTACCACTAAAATGATTATTATAAAAAAATACTTCTAATGTTTAAGCATTAAAAAGTACAGTATTATGCTTACATAAAATGTTTAGTTAATAACAGTTTAATTCTGAAGTAATGTCATTTTTTTGTGTAATAGCATCATTTAAAGAAATATTGTGGAGAGAAACTTTTCACATTATGAGATGAGCAAGATAATTAATAAAACTAGAATGTTCTTGTAAGTGTTTGAAATTATTTGAACAATATAGATATGAATCACACTGAATTTCTTTAGCAGAGTTAAATGAATTATATTAGTGTGTCTGTTTGTTCATTTATTATTCTCAGCCAGATAGTCAATTCAGTTTTGTGAACTGAGTATTTATCAGTGAATTGCTAGATACACAAAAGAGTGCTATAGGTACAAAAAAAAAATTATTGACTAGCATATGTGAAATTAGATTGGTAAATGTTGTATAAAACAACGTTAACACTGGTATTCATAGATCATATAGC
This sequence comes from Carcinoscorpius rotundicauda, assembly GCA_011833715.1. Classification (NCBI taxonomy): domain Eukaryota; kingdom Metazoa; phylum Arthropoda; class Merostomata; order Xiphosura; family Limulidae; genus Carcinoscorpius; species Carcinoscorpius rotundicauda. The sequence goes on from CM022403.1 coordinate 16,728,371, forward strand.
TGAAGAAATAAGGATTCACAATCAGTAAGTGGGCTGAAGGATGAATTCATTTTCTTTCTTTTTTTTACCCAATACTTCACCTAACAAGAAAAGATAGTATGCATAAGAAATTACCATTGTGGTTCTCAACTAATAACAAGGGTCAAGTTTGACTGGACTCCTTTAATAACCATTTGTTTTTTCTGATCCAACCATACAACAATCAAATATTCCAGCATTTGCACAACCTACATTTTTCTTGATTAATCTTTTGCATATACCTCAACAAAATCTTTTCAAAAAGTCTCTTAAACCAATCAGGATTTGTTCTTCCAGAACATTGTGTTGTATATTAATCAGAAGAAATTTCACTCTTGTGAATTCATGTAATTTTATTTCACATTTTACTACATTATTATGAACACCTTTTTATCAGGCTATCCAGAATGTTTCCCATTAAAGAAGTAAAACTTTTAAGAAAACACTTTATACTACTTCCAAAATATAAATTACATTAGCAACTTTTCAAATCCACAAACATTTATCCAATGTTTACTGGACTATCAAAATAATAAGTTCACATACTTGATTTCTGACATCCTCTAACCCCCCCCCCTGAAAAATATTGTCAGATGCTTTATTTCTAATCAGTCAAATCTTTCTTTTTACCAGCCAGGAACTAACCTCATGATTGAGGTCAATCTCATAAAATGGTCAATCAAGAATATTGCTAATATTCTTTCTTGCAAAAAGCAGAGCATTATAAAGCTCAGTTTCACAATTATTAACAAAAACCTTACCATTGGTATCCTTTATGACAAAATATACTTAAATACCCTTACTGATAGTTTTAACATTATCAGACAGCAGTTTCTCATAAACCATTAATGCAAACGGGTTACAAGAAATTCCAAATTTTCTTTTTACATCTCCAGTTTTTCTACTCATTGAAACCACCTTTACTAGCTCTCAAAATTAGCAACAGCATGTGAAAAACATCAAGTATATGACTGAAGAAAAAAAATACTCTCACAAGAAAGATAATTCTAAATGGTTTCTCATTTGAATAACAAAAACTTCCATACATTATGTAAAAATTAAATTGCCTATATAATTATACTATTTAACAACCTTTGCACACTGCCTCACTTGACAGATCAATTATAATCATGCTTAGTAAACCTGTGTAATAATTTAAGGCAAATATAGAAGTTAATACAGTTCTTCACTGTTTAGAAGCCATCAGTTGGCAGATTTGTTATCCAATGAATGATTATTATTATTATTTCGAAAGCTTTTGATGCATGCATGAACCACATTCTGTGATGTCATCTATCATGGCAGCACAAGACAGTTCAATTTGTTAAAGGTAATGATATTGAAATGGTTTAACATCTATGTCGAGCTATATGTGTATTTATATTTGTATTTACTATAAAGAAAACTATTATAGCAGCAGGTTAAACTATAGCAAGTTATATGTATGTGAAATGAGTGAATGAATCTCAATTTTAAAATCTATGTATTTGTAATTATGCATGTACTATTTGCTATATTCTATTTTTCTATATAAATAATATTTTCCACTTCAAATAGCATGGTGAGAACTGTTTGTGAAATAAGTTGATAATATAAAATCATTTATCCTGTTCGAATGCTTCAGTACTTACTAGAATGAATGATTTTTAGTACTTGTACATGCTAAAACTAAAATATCATTGCCTGATAACATAGGAAACTTGTCCTTTCAAAAAACTGATTGAAACCTTCTTGTGACCAGGCCTTTAATACATTTGATTTGAGCTCCCTGATGATTTCTCAATAAATACATCTATGTATTTTAAAAAACGGCTACATAATTCTTATCAATAAATTTTCCAGATGTTAAGTTAAAAATCTGGGACTGAGAATGTGCCATACCATACATTCAGGAGAAAATAAAAATAAGAACGTGTATTAAATTGAATATAAATATTTCTTTCATGTGCATAATATGTTACACAATATATAGTATTTATGAATATTTCATTGCTTATTTTTAAGAATCCTGTATTGAAAGCCAATACACTCATATTATGTGAAACAAATGTCAGGTAGAGCTGTAGTGATTACTTTTTTACAGGAAACAAGAAAAGGGTTTGATAAATATATAAACAATCGGGCTAGATCCATTAATAATTTTTGGTTTCTTAACAGTAATGTTGATAAACTTTCCAAAAAAGGTTACCGATGCTCTATAAATTGTACAGTTCAAGAAGTTGGATATTCTATCTTGATTTATGAAAGAAAGAAAGACTTTAGTGGCAAGTTTTTTTGTAGAACACAAAGGGTTACATAGAAAAGGTTGAAAGCTAAATGCTCTTTTGCACTAATACTTAGTGCATCTAATCAATTGCTAAACTGAGAAATTTTGATCATTATTAGCAAGTTTTTCATTAGCATTACTGATCTATTTTGAATTACAAAAGGTAGATTTTATAAGAGATTCAGAAGTTCCATTAAGCAGTGGTTCACAGAAACATTTCAATGGTTCACAAGATAAAGAAAAATATATTTTAGTATATATCTACTAAGATATACATTTTATAACTTAAAACAGAATTACTTTAATATGCTAATATTACATGAAACACTCCATAAACTTTCAGAATCGGAACTGGCCCTCAGTTGGAAAAAAGATTAGGAATAACTGCCATCTATTGAAATAATGTTATATACATTGTTGTTTTTAAGGTCACACAGCACACAATGCATCTGCTTAGAAACATTAATTCTTTACCTTTCTGTGACTTATAAAAAATAATACCATTACATCTTAATATAAATTCCACAAGGCACCCAAAAATCAACTTTTAGGCATAAAGATTATATACATTTTATACACAAAGCACAAATGTGCCTGATATTTAACATACAGCATCACTTATTTTCAATGCTTTATAGAATACAAAATAATTACAAGTTTCAGATGACACATAAACATGATTTACACACACACACACACATTGAAAAGCAAATTGTTTGATCAAGATAAAATCTCAATAAATTAGCCAAAGACAGCTATTATCCAGAAAGATAGGGTGTTTATACAAAAATGATGTGTACATATATTTCATTTACAAACATTCTATGTTTTTACAGGGATTTATTTTAAATTCAAATACAACTCTATATTCTATTTGGTAGGTTTTTGTTTTACTCCTGCCCAACTACATAATGTAACAACATTACTATTTAAAGGATTTACCTATTGAAAACATCCACCTTTCTTAGATGCGTTGGTATTTCTCTTAATACTTTGACTCATATGGTACAGCACACACTTCCCATGCAGGAGGTTGAGAACTCAATCTTGTCTCTACACAAAAAAATAAAAAGTTTTTCCCAAACAACATTTCACTATTTGGATAATTTTAGCACATTGAAACAAAGGTTCACTCTCTAGTAGACAAGGTATAAATATAAACAAACATTTAAAAATAACAAGAAACTGTTTGTCCACCTAGGCTGTTCTATCCATTAAACTAAACTAACTCATAGCCAGCTCATTATTTACAGATTTATAAAACCCTCTCAAGATATATTAAATTTGCTACATCTACCAAATCTGAAGGTAATCCATTTTAAAAGCCAACCACTCTGTTAGGCAAATAAAACTCTCAGCTGAGGATAATTCTTACTCAATCAAAATTTTATATTTGTGTCCCTTAGTCCTATCATTTGCAGCTTTAAGTATGAAAAGAGGACAATACATCAACAATAATAATTCCTTTTACAATCTTAAAACATACCTGTTAGATTCCCTATTTTTTTGCAAGAGGAAACAAGTTAAGGGTTTTCGCCTATTCTCATATGACAACTTTTCCATTCCCTTCTGAACCTTTTCCAATGATTAAATGTGTTTTCAAAAGTTAACAAGCCCAATACAGAAAACAGTATTCCAAATGAGGTTAATATAATGACATAACATCTTCAAACTTATTTTCAATATTCTTGAAAAAAACTTAAAACTGTATTTGCCCTACAGCTAGCAACAACACCCTACTTTGATAACTTCAGAGTGCTCAACTATTGCACCATGATCATTTACTTTCACAACACTAAGTTTATTCCCATCAAATCAATTCAAATAATGATAATCTATATGCATTAACTTTGATTTATTACCATTAAAAGACATTGCCATTTAGTATTCCATTTTACAAATAAATTAAACTATTTAACATAAGAGATGAAAGCTATACATAAATATTTTATTACACAAAGTTGTTTCAACTTTTTTGAAGCAGTATCAGGTAAATACAACCTAAAACACAACAAATGTACTTAAATTCTGAACACAGTATGAGGATTTAAAATACTAGCAGTTAGGGCTGTTGATTGTCAATTACTCCAAGACTTGGATGGTTGAAATAACTAAAAATAGTAGTAATCTGAAACAATAAGATATATTAGTCAATTGATTTAACCATAATATTTATTAATTACCTGACACTACTCAATACAACTGATGTCCAAATAGAACAAACTGATTGAGTTAATTACTCAGATTTCCAGCAATCCTGTTATTTTTGTTGTCCATGTTTGAACGTCGAATACATAAGTTTGATGGTGAAAGTTATTGGTAAACTTCTGTAAAATGAAAGCTTAGTTGCTTTTTAACCTAATCTTTTGGTTTGGAAAGTAAATATGTACCTTAAAAAGGCTGGTATGGGTATTAAAACTTTTATTTGAATAAAGTAGAGAACAATGTTTTGACCTTCTTAGGTCACAAGTTTTACCTTTAAACTGAAAATTGTATCCTAAATGATTAAAACAAATATTAAATTCAAGTAATTACTGTATTTTCCAGTGTTAAAGACTTGTTTCCCCAAAAATAAGTCTCAAGATTTACCCTGCATCTTCCAGGCCAAAGTTTATGTTGCTAATAGTCCTAAACATAAGCCTAGAGGAAGCATTCTGATACTATACAGTACTCCAAGCCCATCTATATGACCCAGAATGAAATGTGCAAGTTACTTAGTATTAAACAAATACATAAATAAGAACAGGTCACAGAACATAAGGAACTGTAATATCAGCACTCTTTTCAATTAATCAGGTTTAAAATAACGTTATTACTGGTAATAATACAAATATTATACACTTTCTAAGGTAGATATGGTAAGCATATAGCTCACAGCAAACGAGAAGTAGGCAAGAGGATTTATATTCCATAAGTCACTAGACAATCCACGAAATATCTTGATAAGAAGAATGGAAGTGGTACAACCTTATTCTTATTTTTTTCCCAAAAATTTAGCTAATCAAAATTGGGGTGCATTTTTGATGCCAGGAAATATGGTACTTACAAGTCAGTTTTACCTTAGGTAGTAGAAAAATAACAGTGAAAAAGTAAAAAAGTCACACTAAAGAATTTACAAATTATTATACAGCCACACTGTGATGGACTAAAAAAATCTGCTAAAACCACAGTTGAAAAAAAAATTATTATACTTCAATAACCACAACAATCCATAATAAAACTTTTAAACAATTGGAATACAAAATTTATCTCTTACCAAATAAAACAGTGAATAAAGAACTTCCCTATCAAGACTTGATACTAACATTACTAAACAGTACAACATAAATCAGTGTTACTTGTTTCAGGTGATAAAGGAATTAAAAAAAACAAAAAAACAAAATTAAAACAATTCAAGATCAATAATAATATAAAATAAAAATCAATATTAATTCTTTTTAAAATGTATCTCATGAATTAACTCATTTAAGCTCAGGGCATAGTATGGAACTAATTAATTAACATCTTTCACAAGATTAATATCTGTATCATCACTTGGGGAAGTTTGCATCATAATACAAACAAACATACTCAAATTTAACTCAAGTTTTAGTTAGAAAATGAGTTTGAACTTCAAAAGTTGAAGTAAACAGTCAAAAGGAATAATACATGAATAGTAAACAAAATTATACCAAAATAAGATTAGTGTTTGCCATATCAGGACATGAAATTATGAGAAAAAAAAAAATTGTTTTTAATAAATCTGCAAACTTACTGCAACTGAGCATTAATGTGGTGCTTCGATACACTTCATTTTCAAAGGCTTTTAATAAGATGCCACGAGATTTTGAGAGAAAATTACATGTTTAATTATTTGGATGGTAGAAAAAAAACAACGGGATGAGTGGAACACAGTTATAATGGATTAATGTTACAAAAGATGGACTACAGAGTCCATGATAGATCCTTTGTTAGTTCTCACTTTCATTAATGATCATTAACTGTAATATTGATTAACTTTCAAAGTGTAATTATCATATTATTAAACATATATAACTAAAAATATTCATTCACACGTTTTCAATTTGAGAAACAAAAATAAAGGGCACAATTTAAATTTGGAATTCAAAAATCCAAATGCTATGTTTGAGACACCTGCAGATAGTAAGAATACAGTGTATAAAATTTAAAATATGAAAAACTTAGCCATAACTCCAGTTAAGATGGTATTACTTTCCTAACATAGTAGTAAACCTATGGAATAGATAAGTACTTTGGATATAAGAAAAAGCTTTTTTTGTTGTTTTATATTTATATATATAGTTTAAACTAGGTCAGTGGTAGGATATATATATTTGCCTAGATGGATCAAATGGTTTCACATTATCCTTCACACATAAAAGAAAAAAGAAGATAAAAACAGAATTTCCAGACAATTCAAAATGAGTCAAAATTTAAAAAGGTGGTTGAATATTAATGTTTGTTTTTCTTATAGCAAGGCCACATTGGGATATCTGCCAAGTCCACCAAGGGGAATTGAACTGCTGATTTTAGCATTGTAAATCCATCCACTTACTGCTGTACCAGTGGGGGACAGATTGAATATTTTACAAAAAGAAAAAAGATAAAATGGCTTAAAAATAGAATTTGAAATGCTCATAACTTATAGTAGAAATTTGTTTTTAAAGTATTTTTCTTTTTGTTTTTTTGGTAATAGTAAAGAGATTAAAAAAATACTGGATCTTCATGAAACTTGTACAAAATATCTTATCCTTCAGACGTAATATACAACTCAATTTTATGAAACTTCTTCTTACTACCATTTTTGTCTCCTGCTGGTCCAGTGGTAAGTCTACAAAGTTACAATGCTAAATATCAAGGGTTTGATACCCCTCAGTGGACTCAGCAGATAGCCCTGTGTGGCTTTGGTATAAGAAAACACATACTACCATTTTTATCCAAAATATTAATAATATTCTAGGCCTTTGATGGGTAAACTGAAGGGAGTGTCCCTTGGTGGTAGTAGTAGTAAGCGATATGAAGAGTTTATGGTAAAGCACACAAGTAATTTTACCAATTGTAAATCTCCCAGTTATGACAATATCTAACCAGAGACTTTAAAGAAGCCAAAATGACAAGTACCAATTCTTGCATAAAGATGACTCAACCTGATCATCCAGAAGAAACCCCAGACTAAGACATTAGTAAGCTAACACCTAAACTTTTTGCAATTATCAATATTAGCAATAGGGAATATTTAGTTACTAAACAAGATAAAGATGAGTATAAGCATATTTACTATTACTTGAAAATTAAACAATTGCCATATGACTTTAGCTCCACTATAAAGTCAATGTCCTTATTTACACGAAAAGTATTGCTAGCAATGGTAAAGAGACTAGTTATTCCCAAAACACAAAGTTTGTTTGTAAGCAAAAAGCTATATGATGAGCTATCTGTGATATGCTTGACATGGGTATCAAATTCTGGTTTATAGCAGACTAACAATGTCAACAGAACTGAATGATTAGCCTATAGCTGGTCATACAGGTGTTAGGAAAACAACAGACAAAATATCCAGGTGTTGATAGAGGCCTGGTATTGAAGAAAAACAAATAAAAAAAATAAAAAGTTGTATTGTCAAATCATCAAATGCAATAAAAAACAGCCAGCCAGGTTTATGGAAAGAAAACTACACTAATGGAATATGGCAAAATAATAGAAGTAGATATCACGAGCTCTTATCTTAAATCTACTGTCACAATTAGTTATTTGTTGGTTGTAGCAGCTGTTTGTTTTTACTTTATTACAGTTTTACCAAATTAATTTGTTCTGTGGAAAAGTTTCAGCAGTGACAAAATACATATCTTCTCCCCAATAACAAGTTAAGAAGACCTTGTTTCTTGTGTGTCAGATATATTACTGACAAGAACCTATGCACAATTATAATGTAAAACGCATTTTATGGTAGTGAGGATTGAAGTATGAAATCCTTGAAATTATAACATGCACTTAACTTCAGAATTTCAAACTTATTCTGTGTGTGTGTGTGTGTGTGTGTGTGTGTGTGTGTGTGTGTGTGTGTGTGTGTATAACACATCTTGAGTGTTCTGAATACTTTACACACACACACACACTTTTCATATACATAACTTACAAATTATCAAAAATTATATATTCAGTAATAGGTAGTTTACCATCACCTTCCAGCTGCAATTATAATGGCCAATTAACTTCAGAATTTCAACCTTGTTTATATTATATAATATTAATAAAGAATAAAAATTGAACCAGTACTCCAGATAAGATCTACCAAATGTTTTTGGCCTTCAATCTTCATGCCCACTACCACGAAAACTATTATTACACATCACAATCATCTTTCACACTGTGCGCAATTTAAAAGCAAGTGCATAACTTGTAATGCTCATACAGGTTATAACTTCCCATTTGTGAAATTCAACTTTTAAAATTAAAAAGTTAAACAAAAATCTAAGTTCAACTCTCACAGATGCTGTCACTAACACAATTAGTACTACTAATACGATTATAGACATACACACGATAATAATACATAAAACACCAGTTCATAAATTATTTTATCAATACTCTAATAACAGTATTAAATATTCATACACAAGCTTAATCATCAACACAAACTACGTTAAAAATATAGGCCTTTCTAAGTACAACATTTCTTCAAATTTCAACTATGTTAAGTTACTACCTCTAGCATCACAAAAATTACGAGAAATAATAACGTCTTACACAATAAACAAATCAACATCAATACAACACCCTCTCCAAGTGACAACGAATTTTACAAAACTTATTTTATAACACAAACGTCAAACCACCAATGCACATGGTCACCGGTTTAACGTAATTGTGTGACTGAAGTTTGTTTTTTTCTGCATGATTTAAAAATGACGGCATAATCATTAGATGAATGGTAAAGTAAACACTGGAGTTTAAGATTTAGTAACGCAAAGTATAAATCAATACAATCAGATTTATAGCTTTTGAGCGTTATTTAATACACTTGATATTATACATTAGTATTATTAGGTCATTTACACATTTAAACTCTACTTTTCGTTATTTAGGCCCTTGGGGTTTTCAAGAATTAAAAAAGAAAGCATTTCAACCACTATATTTTCGCCATTTCAATTGTTAAAAATGTTTGTCTGTTTGGAATTTCGTGCAAAGCTATACGAGGGGTATCTGCAGTAACCGTTCGTAATTTAACAGTTTAAGACTAGAGGGAAGGCAGCTAGGCATCACCACCCACCGCCAATTCTAGGGCTGTTCTTTTACCAACGAATAATGGGATTGGCAGTAACATATAACGCCCCCACGGCTGAAAAGGCGAGCATGTGTTGTGCGACTGGGATTCGAACCCGCGACCCTCAAATAACACCTTAACCCATCTGGCCATGTTGGGTCTCGTTAAAAATGTAATAGACCAAATAAGTGGCGTAAGTACGCTCCCCCAATTAGGGAAGGTTCGAGTCAAAAGGAGCCCAGAAGGACCTAACAAACTTAAGAATCACTGACAAGGAGAATAAATATAGCGGGACCAATTGTTTTTCGTGTGTGTGTTTAAGAGGGGTACTTCTTTTGTAGTTTCGCCACTGAGCCTAATATGCTAACGTTTTATGATAATTGTACTTAAAATTATGCTTCTAACCTGAGGGGCATTGTGAAGTAGCTAGGGCACTCGATCATTTCGCAATCTCAGAATTGAGGGTTTGAATATCCATCTCCTTAAACATGTTCACCCTTTCATCGGTGTGACGGTCAATCCTACTAATCGTTGGTAAAAGAGTAGTCCAAGAGTTGACGGTAGGTAGTGATGACTAGCTGCCTTACCTCTAGTCTTGCACTGCTAAATTAGAGAAGGCTAACGCAAATAGCCGTCATATACCCTTGTGTGAAATTCAAAACAAACCAAATCGCAAGCTTAAAAAATGACATTCACATCATAACAATTCTTTTTAATTTAGGTTTTGTTTCACAAGCAGTGATTGTTGGCGAGATAGTAAGTTTGTTAAAATACTTCTTATAGCCAAAAGTGTTTTTAATTTTGATGTTGTTATTACGTAAAGTTTTAAATTGCTGTTGAGTTTTCGATGTTTTAAATTAGGTGTTTGTTGAAGGAACTTCATTCTTATGCTGACACTAAGATTTATAAAGTTCATAAAAATTAAGAACTGAGAAGGTTTGTCTAATACAGAGGAACAAGGGTACTATATAAATATAAGAAATGACTGATTGACTGAGTCATTTCAGTGTCAGAAGGGAGAGTTACACTTCTCTAATTTTATTTAATTATTTGGCGATTTACATGTTTGTTCATTTATCAAAATCAATTAAACCTTCCACTGGTCTTGGAATTTCCGTTTAAACGTTGTGTTGGGCCTGAAAAGCAAACGTTTATTGAAGAAATGGATTAGTAATCGTTAGATGGCTTAAACTTAGCATAACTGTTGCCAAACAATCGAAAAGAACCTTTCCAGTGATATAACATGTTACAACGATATACATATGTAGTTTTGACCATTTGGTTTTACCAAAATTGAAAGAGAAAGGAAGTTTTTGTCTGAAGCTGTAAAACGACCACTATTGTGAATAATATTCAGAGATAATTTTACAGTGTTATTTAATAGGTTAGTTTCCGCATTTCATTATGATACTGAGGCATTTCAGCCTTTTTTTTCATCGATATTCAATATGTTAAACTTGAATATAATAAAACGGTATAATGAGGCCCAGTAAGTTAAAATGTGTTTAGATAAATATAACTTAACTGAGCAATCAAAAGTTGTTTTCTTAATAATTCAAAGTTACACAATGGGCTACCCGAGCTCTGCTAATCATGGGATAATAAACCCAGGATTATAACATTGTGTTTGTTTGTTTTTTAATTTCACGCAAAACTACACGAGGACCATCTACGCAAACAGTTCCTAATTTATAAACTAAAGGGAAGACAGCTAATCAACACCTCTCACCACCATCCTTTGAACTATTTTTTTACTAACAAATAATGGGATTCGTCGTAACAATATAATGCTCTCACAGCTGAAATATTGAGCTAGTTGGTAAGACAGGGATTGGAACCTATTAACCGCAATTGCAAGTCGAGGGCACAAACGGTCAGACTATACCAGGAAGTTTAGGAATGTACTCACCAGAAAATATCTAAATCATTTCTTCTGAAAATATTTTCTTTTGTAGTGTAATGTTATTGTGGATATGTATCAGAAACTTTTTATGATATATTTAAACTGACAAAATAGAAATATTAAAATAACTAAGAAAATAAAGAAATGTCGCATACCAAACCTGTTTCAAAGTTCATTACTAATTTCTAAGGCAATATATGTACGGTGATTGAAATGAAACTGTAAAATAAGAATTGTATATTTAATATTATAAAAATATTCTCGTAGGTTATAAAATTAATCAAAACTTTAAAATAAATGTAAAATATGAATGAGCTCTTGAATCTTTTTAGATGGAAATGATAATTTAAAAATAATAAAATTGCCAAAGGGTTTTGAATTCTAATTTGTCTTCCAGTTTTATAAGAAAAATATTTCTATTTGTCTAAACATTTTTGTATATATTTCTGTTTTAAAGCACTCGACTCGTAATTCGAGGGTCGCTGGTTCGAATCCCCCTCATATTAAACATGCTCGTCCTTTTAACCGTGGGAGTGTTATAAAATGACGGCCAATCCCACTATTCTTTGGTAAAATAGTTCAAGAGATGACGGTGGGTGGTGATGTCTAGCTGCCTTCCCTCTAATCTTACACTGTTAAATTAGGGACAGTTAGTGCAGATAGCTTTTGTGTAGCTTTGCACAAAATTTAAAAGAACAAACAAACAAGCTGTTTTAAAATTTTGCGGGAGTTGTTTGTCTCTGTAGTAGAACTCTGGATTCGGATTCATACGTTAAAAAAGAAATATTTTCCACACTTTATGCTGTAGGTGAGTTATAAGATTGACGATCACACCATTGATATGGGTGATGGGTGGTACGGTTCTGCTGACTGACAGAAGGACCTCTGACTAGTGGTTGAATGTTTCGGACAGCGTGTAGGTAACTTCAACAACTTTGCTGTAAATAGAAATAAAAAACGAAGTTTTTATTAATCAGATTGCAAAGAGCATAGATAAATTTGCATTAATTTGTAGGAATAAAAAATTTTCATAATTCCAATTTATTCATAATTATTATCTATTCTATTAAGTTTTGCTTCAAGTACACATTTCTTATACCATTGAAGAAAAAACACGTAAAATTATACATCTTGGGTGAAACCGAAAGCGAAAATTTACTCTATAATTCTATAAATTATGAGATAAAACAACAAATTTAGTAACGCCACTTATGCTTACTAGGTAGCGCCACGGACCTCAAAGTTGTGTGCGCACGTATTTGTTTTGACACGGCATTGCAACACACCTTACGTCATCCATTTTTAACTTCCTCAGACTCTGGTGAGGTTTTTGGTTTGTTTTGAATTTTGCCCAAAGCTACTTGAGGGCTGTTTGTGCTAGCCATCTCTAATTTAGCAGTAAAGACTAGAGGGAAGGCAGTTAGTCATCACCACCCACCGCCAACTTTTGGGATACTTTTTTCCAACGAATAGTGGGATTGACAGTAACATTAAACGCCCCCACGGCTGAAAGGGCGAGCATGTTTGGTGCGACCGGGATTCGAAGCCGCCACCTTCAGCTTACGAGTTGAACGCCTTAACCCACCTGGACATCCCGCGCCAAACACTCGAGACACCAAACATTTCTTTGTATGATATATTTAGCGTAACTTATCAATAGTGTTTTTTTTGTACAGATGAAAATAAAAGTTATTTTATTAAAATCAAATAGTATATTTTCTAATAGCAACAAAGGAAACAAGAAATTTGCTGGATATCTTCTTATTCATATAAGAAACAGCTCATAAGAAATCGACTCGAAAGCAATTTAATAAAATTGTATGCAAGACCTGAATTAGTTAAATAAAAAGTATAGTTCAAAATGGCCTAAAAATTGTTTCAGAAAACCCTATATTGGAAAAAGAGTTACAACAGTTGAAAAATTATAGCTAAAATTCATTGATATAATAAATATTCTGGATTGAAAAAATTTCCGCAATACATGAGAAAAAATAACTTGATTGAATGATAACGAAGAATAAACTGATACATTTAAATGAAACGTTTTTCTAGTTTATATTGTGCAACGTTTCGGGCACACGTCCCTTGTCACGATCTTTCCTGCCTGACGTCTCCTGTTTGAGACGTTGCAAAATGCAAAATAACGTGGCAGGGGTTTAGTTGAGAGAGAGAGAAATCAGAAGAATTCTCTCTCCAACTGGAGTGTTCAGGAACGTTGTTGTTTTTCTTCGTCCCCTTACGTGTAAAGTTATTGAATTTAGCTTTTTTTTCTTTCTTTTCCTAATTTTAAAACTCTTTTTTGGGTGAAGGAGAGCATACTTAATATTATTCATGATTCATGAACGAAGCAAAGGCAACACCGGAGAAGACGGCCAGGTCCCGTTCCGAAAGGCATATGTCAAAGTAAATATGAACACGACCTTAAACGACCCAATTCAGGGCCTGGCAATAAAGTTGCCTGGGCTGGGATCTAAAAATCCAATGCCTAAGTTTTTGCTGTGGAGGGAAACGGGAGTGCCCCGAGAAAAACCCACTTTCATGGTACAGGCGCGAAAAGTTTTGCCTGTCTTGTGCCCGAGATCATATTAATACATATTATTAACGTAAGATTAGTTCTTTAGATACTTTGTTGTGTAATTTGTGATTCTTGAAATATGTTGTAAGGTGAAATGAATTTGGTTGGTGCACTAGTTAATTTGTATAGTGATACCGTTAGTTTGTTTCTGTTTTCTGCTTTTAAATAATATTTGTGTGATATTTCCGTTAGTCTATTTCTTAGTGTTGGTAAGATACTAATTTGATGTATATAATTTACTGGAGTGAATGATGGTAGACTGAATGCAGATCTTAGTATTTTGTTTTGTTGAACTTGGATTTTCTGGAGTGTGTTATTTGGCATATTATATGTGACTTGACATCCATACTCTATTAGTGGACGGATGTAAGCCTTGTATATTTGGATATTGGTGTTTGGTGAGCATTTCGAGTATCTGCTGGTTAGAGTCATTAAGTGTGAAATCAGTTTTCTAATTGATGAGTGTATGTTGTTAACGTGTTTTTTCCATGTAAGTTTTGCGTCGAAAATGATGCCAAGGAATGTGATGTTTTTTCATATTAATGGGCGTATTTCCAAGCGATAGTTTTATTTTTTCTAAATTTTTCTGTTTTTTTAATTTTCTGTAGAAGGTGACTGCTTGTGTTTTGGTTGGATTTAACACAATTCTCCACTTGTTACTCCAGGTCGAGACGTTGTTCAGTGATTCTTGTACGCGAGACATGGCCATCATTGGGTTTCTGAAGGTGCTCCAGATAGCGATGTCGTCTGCGTATTGTGAATTATGCGTGTATGTTAAATTGGGGAAAGGTATGTCACTGACGAAAATAATATATAGAAGTGAAGAAAGGACTGATCCTTGGGGCACTCCTGCAGTTATATTGAAAGATTTCGATATAGTTTTGCTGACTTTTATTTGTGCTGTTCTATCTGTTAGAAAACTTGATACCCATTTAACTGTGGTAGGATTTATCTTTAGATGGTTTAGCTTGTATTTGATGGCATTGTGCCAAACGCTGTCAAATGCTTTTTTGACATCTAAGAATACACCAATGGTTACTTGGTTGTTGTTAAAAGCTTTATAGATTGACTCGGTGAGTCTTGTGAGGTGATCTGTTGTTTGCCTGTTTTTCCTGGAGGCGTTTTGAGATTCTGGAAGGATGTTATTTGTCTCACAAAAATGGAGAAGACGGTTGGAGATAACCCTCTCCATCAGTTTGCCAAGGCAGCTTAATAGACTGATAGGATGGAAATTATCTGGATTCGTTCTGTTGGTGTGTTTCTTTAGAATCGTGGTTATGAGACGTTGCACAAAATAAACTAGGTTTTAGTATCATTTTTCCTAGAATAGGTATCGTTATTACATGTATAACTCCATAACTTTGTAAGTCCTAAAATAAAGGTAACACATACTTCAGTAAGATATGATAAACTGTATAACTACAATGATTATATGTTTATTGCCTTTTGTTTCACTTTATAAAACTGTAATCAGTTTAAATATCAAGGTTAGATACCCGCAAGCACAAGAGTACACATATACCGTTGTGAAGGTATGTGCTTAACCACAAACAAATAGTATTATGTTATTGTCTTAGATATTTAAGTTTCAAGAAATGCTATTTTATTAATAGCTACAGACGGTTTAAATAAAATGATATTAAATCATTAATAGATTGCTTTAAAAAATGAATCTTCCGTCAATAAAAAATATATATTTTTTTCAATTGTTGATTTATAGAAACGTATTGACGTAACGTTATATTACATTTCAGTCTTTGTGGATGTTAGTAACATGTGCTTATACATAAATAATAGGCATCTGTTGTGTTTCTGTGTTTTACTTAAGTAGTAAGAACTTTTCAGTTTTCTTATTCTATTAATTTTTAATTTTTACGTAACGTCAAATCTATTTATCTATAAGTATATACGTTTAAGGTAAATATTTATAACTAGTTATTAACCACGGTGTTTTTTCATTGTAAAGCTAGTTAATATAAGTCTTATAAACTGAACTAATCTCATAATATGATTCCGAAATTAAGTTGACAGGGCAATTTTTCTTATTTCAGTAAAGAAAATACGGTTGAAGTTATTCATAATACATTGTAAATATACTAGAGTAATTATAAAATCATAGCCTTGAGAAAACAAGAAATGACTTTTTCACCGATATTTTAAAATTAACCAACTATCAACTAAAACTTATTAAAATTTACAACGTTAAGATCAAGGGTTCAATCTCCCTCGGTGGACACAGCAAATAGCCTGCTTTGTATTTGCTCTAAGAAAACACATTCACAGAGCCTCTATTGACAAAATACAGCATTTTCTAACAGTGCACCTGGTGGACTAATATATATATATATATATATATTTGAACTACTACGAATTGTAATATATACTTCTAGCTATTACCCCCAAGTTACTAAAACATAATTTACTTTTAATTTAGTCTAATGCATTTGTTGTTTTTAACCGCCATCTCCAAGTGACCGCACATTATAAAGCTCCCAGGGCTGAACGGCCGAACATGAATGGTGTGACGGGGATTCAAACCCTCTACCCTCAGATTACGAGTCGAGCGCCCTAACCACTGGCCATTCCGGACCCCTGCATGGAACGAACTCTGAATTTATGTTTTTAAATTCTCACACTTACTGCTGATCGTTTTTTGTGAATGTTAACTACATTGGAAAACTGCTATCTTCCGTTAGGTCATTACTCTCTTAGACTAGCTGTGCGATAGTGTGTGACCAAGGAAAAATAAAAGTATTTAAACATATCATATTGATAGAGGTTACGAAGTGAATTTATGCATTTATCACCGTGTTTGTCATTCATTCAGAAGTCTTATTGCCGTTACGAAGAATATTTTGTAGCTTATAACTGTGTCAAGTATTGAATAAAATCGTGAGCAATGTCTAAATTTAACGTGAAAATATCAATGACTCATCTTTAGTAATTACCTGAGCATATCCCTGTTGTGCAAGGTTGGAGATTAATTTAGTTTAGAAAACTATTTTAAATATTCTTCGTAGACATATCAGAGTTTTCCACTCGAATTCTCTGCCCAGTATGTTTTATTTTGATTATAAATTATTGCTCAAATAAGATGTGAAATCGCAATACGTATAAAAGAATACTCATGTGGTCGTGAATAATTATTCGGATCTTTCCAAAATTGTATTACGTTATATTTGCATATTAATGCATTAGAAATATTTTCGCTTTTATACATAGGTTCTCCTAAAATAATATATGCACAGGAATGTTAATTGTCTTATGAGAAGCTGGATAATCCCTAAACTTTATTACTGGTTTGGAAATAGAAAGGAATGAAATTATAAGAGCCATCAAGCCTACTGATTAGGTTGTTTAAATCTTACACTAGTAGCATATGAATAAAGTCACCCGCTGGTACAACGGTAAGTCTACTGATTTACAATGTTAGAATTTGGGGTTTGATTAGCAGATAGCCCCGTGCGGTTTTGCTATAAGAAAACAAAAGAAAGAATAATATTTTAGCACGATCTCAGAAATTGTCTTGCTTGAAGAATAAATAAAAATAATAACAAATACTTTTATTTCATGTTTTTGAAGTTCATATATCACGATGTGTTATAATCTACAGAGTGCATAATTTTTCTCGGGATTCTTGGCATGCGCAAATTTTACTGGCGCCACGACAGTATAAATTGTTAAGCGTCACTTTTGTGACATCATTTTAGTTTGTTACATATTATAATTTGTTCTGGACAAGTCTCTAATTTATGATGTTATTTATTACGATTTCAAATAGTCGAAATTTGAATTTGAATTTACTTGAATATCGACAACATATCAATTTTATAATGTTTGCCAATAGGACTGATACATACCATAATCTTTCTTAACATATATATTTTAATATACAAACAATAATACAATTTATAATAACGGTTATTACAGATATTTATTAAAAATAATGATTTATATACAAATGTTTTACAAACAACATTGTGCCTTAAATCTGGTGTGGAACTGAATATTTTATCGAAGGTTCTCGATGAGCGAATTAGTTTCGAGTTGATATTAGTATAGTTCACTTAACAATTTTCTCTATTTTTGACTGGTCTCACGTCACGTTTCAAGCTGATTTTTCATCAACGAAAATATCTAATGTCTTCGTAGAAAAACTATCATCCGAAGTTAATTCTCCGAATCTAAATGATTTATAATGTTCAAAATCTATAAACGTTCTTGGTGAAATATCTCTTGAAAACGAGAAACCTACTTGAAATAAAAATGTATCTCAGAACGGCTGGTATGAGCATTAACACTTTTATTGATGAGCAGAGAACGTTTCGACCTTCCTAAGTCATCTTCCATGATTATCAATAAAAATGGCAATACTTATGCCAGCCGTTCGGGTCAAATATTTACCTGTAATTTCCCGATTGCAAGCGTTTATCATAGTTATTATTTCCGAAAGTTATAACACAGTAACTGTAGCAAACCAAATGTATAAAATTGTCTCTCTGAGTTGCGTTGGTTATCTTTTATAAGCTTTAGAAGAGATTTTCTAGAACGTTTAGCTAAGGCAACAATACTGGTATACATTTTTCATTCTTATACTTGAGAATATTCTACAAATTTAGTGAACAGGCGAATATTTTGCAATGCACATTTAATGGTATAAGTTACACGTAATTATAAATAAATATATATATTTGACTAAAACAAACATCAATATGAAAATACATTTACATTAATAAATCCGATACAAGCGCTGTCTGACTTGTATCGTTGTGCGAATGATTGAAAAGATGGCATTTAACACGCTTTCAGGGAAATAATCTGAAGATAACGGAAACGGAAATAAGATTAATTTATGAATAATGGATGTATATAGCAGATTCACTTATAATTTTGATTCGTTTTCACGTGTAACAAGAATCTTTACGTCATATTGTATCGATGACAGGTATGTAAGATAAGAATTAGTAGATTAGTTTGCCATAAAGGAAGTAAAACGAATTTTGGATAAAATTTGACATTTTAAGATATATATGTGTCTATTGCACAAGATGAATGTAATACATAAAATGTTATGTACCCGAATGTTAACAAAATACATTTTTCAAAAAAAGTCTTAAATATTTGCCTAAGAGCATGTCATTCACAGGAAAAAAAACATTTTTATATCTCAACTGTGTTGTCGTGAATAAGTTTAAACAAGGAATATTTAATTACGAAATCGATAAGAAAATATTTGTATTTTCGAACTCTTAATCTAGTTTTTCAACCAGCAAACAATATTTCTATTTCTAAACAAAATAATTTGTTTTCACAAAGCATATACTAATGAATAATAATAACATGGAAAGACCTTTTATATGCAAAAACGGCTGTTCTGGGCCCAGAAAACACTTCAAATAGAAGAGCGAACAACCTTTCGACCTTCTTCGGTCATCGTCAGAACAGCCCAGAACAGCCGTTTTTGCATATAAAAGTTCTCAACAAGTGGGTTTCTCGACATCACTGATGGAAAGACCTGTATTTTTTTTCTAGTTTATATGTTTGCAATGAATACATTTTCTGATGAAACTAACTGCATGATACATAAACATCTCAAGTTTTCACAACATTCTTATCCGTGCATCTTGAAGAAATATGTCTCACCAGTAACCGGTATTAATTCTTGACGACGAGAAACGTTGTTCTATGCTTATCAATAAAAATGTTAATATCCATACCAGTGGACCTGAGATACATTTTTAACCGGTAACAAGTTCTGTTCGTATAAAATCGTATTACAGATGTGTAACTTTTAATTATTCTACTCACAATCTGTTATGGAGTTCACCCATACATATGTAATGCAAATTAATAGTCGTAAGCGTTATTACTTTGTTTTATTTCTCTGTTAACTTGAACATCTAAAAATTAATTGAATCTTGCATTGGAAGTTGTTAATTTCACATGAAAATGATGTATTACCACATGCAAACGAGGCGATGTAATCGTTTTTGTTTGAGAGAAAAACGAGTTTCTTGGAATGAGAGGAATTAGATGGATGATATTTCAACGATCCTTGTGAAGCCTTCATCAATATTGCTACAAAAACACACTGTAACTGCTATCCTCTTACTTTACTTCAGAATGTTAAGTACGAGAAACGAGTTCGCTTTAGGACGTGACAGTTAACGTATTATACGCGTTAAAAAACAAAACATAGATTAGTGTTTATGAACGAAGTAATCAAGTTTAACAATGTTTTGTAGAAAACAATATTTTTCAACAGCTGACAACAAAGACACTTTAGTTGTTTTTTTGTCATGCCACTGTAAGTGCTAGTACGAAAAAAAGAAAACAAATGAAAACATAAGTGTATCAAAAATTAAATGATTTTTCATTTAAAATTAATGTTGCTATAACTAAATATAATAATATAGCATTATATATATATATATATACCTTTTAAACCAAAAGAATCGGGTTTTATTATTTGTGGTGGGCATAATAAAGATAGCTAATTGTGTGACCAACAAAGAATACGATATTTTTTTCCTACAATTATTACAATATATTTCATTAAATTAATTAATTATACTATGATAGATTAGAATAATTAATAAGCGGATAGAATGGGTGTTTTCTTATAGCAAAGTCACATTGTGCTATCTCCCGATCCAGTTCACCAAGGAGAATCAAACCTTTAATTTTAGCGTTGTAAATCCGTAGACTTACCGCTGTAGTAGCGGGGAACCAGCTGGGAGAAAGAATTAGCTAAAACATCTTTCTACTAATACCATACTATTTCACTGGTATGCAATAGATATATAATGTTGAACACACCTTTTTTTTTCATACGTAAATACTGCGTTTACAAGGGTTTTTGTGAAGTACAGATTTTTGTGTTAGTTATGTATCGCTTTCAGTTTCTGATAATTTGACCATAGTATGTTTATACTAAATAAAATTAAAACATCACTTGTTTCAGTTTCTGATAATTTGACCATAGTATGTTTATACTAAATAAAATTAAAACATCACTTGTTTCAGTTTCTGAGAATTTGATCATAGGATGTTTATACTAAATAAAATTAAAACATCACTTGGACCGCTTCCAGTATAAATGTTATTTTATTTTTAGGTTATTCACGTGTAGTAATACAGTTTATTGATCAACGTAAAGAAAGTAGGAAAAAAAACAAGCTTAGCCTACACAATTTCGTCTTCTCTCGTGGCGAGTGTGAAAGTTCAGCAACACCTAGAATCTGTTGGGCCTTGCACACGAAACTACTGAAGTAATGTAGATAGTAGGTGGAGAAACAGTGTTTGATGTACTAATTCACTAACGAAGTCACTTGCAATCTGGTTTCACTTTGAGGCCATTCAAGAATTGTTCGCCGAAGGTTTCTTTTCTTGAGCATTTTGTTTTACTTTGAAAAGAAAAGAAGTCCCATACGACACCGATATCTTAAGCTATTGCGCATTGTATGCAAGTCTGACTTCAATTGTGCAAGTGTTCATCAAGACGCTAATCTTCGTAACGACGTTTATAGACGTCTGTTAGACAGTATTACTAATAGAAGTATATGTCAATAAGTACATGATATTTTCATTGTTAGCCCTAATCACCAATAGTATCATAGTTTAAACACAGGCAATTGTATGTATTCCAGTATCTGTCACAGAAACACCAACAGGTTGACAACAAATTGTTTCAAATACTAATTGATAAAAAATGCAATAATGAAACATTTAAAATACCCATAATAAATTTTTACACTTTCTTTAAGTTATATAAAGTAGATATTTGTTTAACACTATAAGCATGACATACGTCAGTCCATTTAACTAGTAGCTTTATTGTTCGCGGTCCAAACTGTTTTGGAGCTTGCTTCTTAAAGCGGACTCGTCCAATTAATTATCCATGCAAACCGTATTTGTTTAAAAAGAATTCATATAACACTGTTACTAACTGTCTTTTAATAGCACATTTTTTATAATCGTGAACAATCGTATACAACATGATGACTTGCCAAGCAAACACGTGGGTCAAGACTAATAAGAATTTCATAGCTTCATTAGATTTGGATGTAATGTTGTTCTATGACAAAAGAGGGCGCCTTATTTTCATTCTGAAAATTACATTCATGTAAAGAATATAATTATAATTTTTTCTTTAATTTTGCAGATTTCAATGTCTATTAACATAAATAAGCAGGGACAAAAACAAAATCATTTGGGGCAATTTTCGAGTCATAACCATTATTTTGTAGGTATATAACTTATGTACCGATAGTTTCAGTTTCATGGAAGATTATATAAAGATTATTCTAAATTTTGGACTTATCATTAAGAAAATAAAAAAGCATAAAAGATAATTCATTTTAAAATAATTTTCATAGAAAATAAAATCTTATTTTATTTGTATTTATTTTCGCTTTTGAATCGTCTAAAATCACGATTATAAAGCGTAACTACACTTCAAATACTTAAGGCGTCAATTTTTTTTCACATATTATTAGGCGCTTTTTCCAACAGCATGTTGAAACGTGCTTATACAATAACCTTTACAACAACGGCTGTTTCTTAAGCTCTTTTATTTGAAGACAGGCATTTGGTTTAACACTGTTATTTGTAAACTATAAGTTCAAGATTTGACATTCTTTATCAGGGATTTACTAAAAAAAATACCTAAAAACCAGTCTGGGAAGTCTATTCAAATTTTATCACAGGGGAAATTACGTAGGGTAGAAATTTACTTTTTAAAATAAATCTCAAATTGCTGAAATAAACTTTCAGGTAGACTTTTGTCTTGGTTCTAAAAATCAATGATGTTTCGGGCTATATGCTGAATATTTTACAGAAACCTCAAAGTAGACATGAAAACAAAGTCAGACTTCAGCATACGAGTACAAAATGCCTCCCACTTTAAAATCCAGAATCAGAACAGTCCAAGTTAACACAGACTTAAAATGCCAGTTTCTAAACTGTTTTGTTGATTTTTAAATTCATTATTGACCATATTAATTATTTAAATGAAGTATTAAAATGTTTTGATACTTAAAAACTTGATTCCTAAGCACCTTTTATTTTGTTTAAATACACCTTTTTTTTCTTCTAAATCACCGGTATGGTTTTAGCCACACTACTAGAGTGAAAATTGAGCATTTTAATAATCTAAATACCTTCGTCTCTATTATTAAGATGAACACAAAACTGCTAAGGGTTCTAAACCCACAGTTCACATGAGAAGGAGATATAGTGTGAAAAGAACTCCATCTAACTTTTGATTGACGTAAATTAAAGGCCCAATTCTGAGATACTTTTGGAATCATTATCAATTTGACTTTCGATAATGATATGTAAAACTGGAATTAATAGAGAATGATAATTAATTTCTTATTTAAATCCTGAAAATATTTCCAACATACTAACTTGTCTGAACAATGTAGCTATTGTAATCTTTAAACACTTGTCCTATTCTAAGTAAATTTATTTCCACACTTTTACTTTGGTTACCATAAAAATAATACTTTAAATACATTTAAATTCTACAAGAGTAGCTGGGAAATATACATACATACGTTTGGTTATTTATAACCTTATTTGAAAAATACAACACCCATGACATACTTTATGTTAGAGTTCCTTGCTATTAAATTAACCTTTACGAAGTGTGAAAGGTTATAAGGTCTCTTAACACTTTGAGTTCACTCTCATGAAGAAAGTTCTATAAGAGTCAACATGTCAAATATATTTACAGCTCATTATAATGGAAAATAAAACATTCATAAACAATATTCAGATATGTATACACAATAAACATCCCTTAATTACAATTCATGAATAATATGAAGAAATATAGGTCAATAAAACCACAAAAAGTTTCAAATGCAAAGAAAAAAATAACAATAAAAAACAACACATTCTAAGACTAAAAACATTATACAGTGTAATATGATTTTAAATGTACCATCAGACGTGAACTTCATTAGTTTAAAGTGAGGCAAAAAATGTTAAAATACAATCATGAAAAAGAGACTTTAAGAAGATGTTTTTCTGACACTTTCAGCTGCCTATTTCTAATTTCAAAAAATTCTTAAGTACGATCAAATGATAAAAATAATTAAAATTAACAGAATTTTACAAAGACTGTACTTAAATATAAATAAAGAATAATTTTTACCTTAATATTCGTTGACAAAGTGTTCAGGTTAATTACCTTTAAAAGCATAAATTAAGAAACAAAAATTGTTTGCGTAGTTAGAAGAGACAAGTATCTTTAACACATAACATTTTATTCCCCAAGATTAACAGCAAAATAAGAGCAATTAGTCAAATTAAGGTCTAGATTGGATTTTTAAAAATAACTTTTACCTGTTATGATTTTATAGCTTATTTTGTTTCAATAAAACAAAAATTACGCATATTAGTCAACTTGAACCTTAATGAAAAACTAGTACAATAGATGAATTTCATTAAAAGTTGTTTCGCACGGTAAAATCTTTTTCCAACTATTTTTAAGCTCACGGAACTTGGTTTCACTGTTAACATTTTTTAAACGGTGAACTTTAAATTAGGTATATTTATTTTATCATTATCACTTTTCATATAAAATTCTTAAAAAACAACAAACAAACAGTACAGAGCCTTACATAAACACGTCCAAAAAGCTAAATAAAACTGGCAGTTACAAGAGAACTAACCATTTCATTCTCAAAAGAATCTTCAATAATCTCAAGTTGAAACTATGTTTATTTAAGAAAGTCTGGACGTTGAAGCTTGGGACAGTTTATAGTCTAAACATTCGCGTACGTACTAAATTGGCAATAATATTACACTTTGAATATGTATCCTGCACAATCTTTAATTTTTACCTTAAAAACACTAAAAATATCATAAAAATGATAAACTATCATAAAGAATAGTTAGTAGTATACATATCTAATAAACATGTTACTGATAATAAACATGCCACTGATTGGACTTGTGCTTCTTTTAGCCCTTCAGTGTTGCCCTTTCTCAACTTACTTTTCTCACTAAAACATTTGGCAATATACAATTAAGGTGTGATTATAAATGGTATTATGATATGGTTAGAAGTAATCAAATATATGAATAAGAGTTCACATCATAAGATCAAAATGAAATAACTTGATGTGACATTTGTTGTGTTTAATGACGAACGACTAAAGTCCTAGAACAGAAACATGAGGAACATTTTTAATCACAGACTGAGTTACATATTAAAAAATTATTTTCTTCTAACACACTAGCTACGTCATTAGAAGTGACTTTTTTCACCACCTCAAATACATCACGTGAAACTGGTTATGAATCTTGCTGCTTTTGGCAAATACAAAAGATTCACATGTTAGCAGAAATGACGAAAACATCACTTGAACAATCTCGTTACTCCAGCCGTTTATAATTCTTACACAAACAATAAACAGAACTGATGTGACCAGTTTGTGTATATCTATATACAAACAAACACAGACACATACTAATATGGGTCAAGAGTCGGGCAAATAGTGTAGAACCACACACGTCGAGAACCAGATCGGACGATCAAAATGTACCTAGTTTGTTTTATCACACTTGTACAGTTATTATTATTTGATTGTTTAACCCTAACTTTACACACATAGCAACATGAGTGACTCTTTTACCATAAAACATGTCAATCACAGCCTTATTATACGCTTTAAGTGTAGCTAGTGCCACTGTTGTCTTCTATTGTTACACACTCTTCACACAGCTTAAAGGTAGCTAGTGCCATTGTTGCCTTCTACTGTTAAAGACTCATCACACAGCTTAAAGGTAGCAAGTGCCATTGTTGCCTTCTACTGTTACAGACTCATCACACAGCTTAAAGGTAGCAAGTGCCACTGTTGCCTTCTATACCTACAGTTTCAACACAGTTAACGGATAGTTAGTGTTGCTGTCGCCTTCTACAGTTACAGATTTGTCATAAAACGTCAGGGTAGCTAGTGTTCCTGTGCCTTCTGTTTCCACAGTCTCATCACATTTTAAGGATTGTTAGAGCCACTGTTGTCTTCTACGGTCACAATATACAGATAACTTGTATCGCTGTTGCCTTCTACAGTCAGAGTATGAGGATTATTTGTGTCACTGTTGCTTTCTATAATCACTGTATAAGGATAACTTGTGTCACTGTTGCTTTCTATAGTAACTGTATAAGGATAATTTGTGTCGCTGTTGCTTTCTATAGTCACTGTATAAGGATAACCTGTGTCACTGTTGCTTTCTATAGTCACTGTATAAGGATAACTTGTGTCACTGTTGCTTTCTATAGTCACTGTATAAGGATAACTTCTGTCGCTGTTGCTTTCTATAGTCACTGTATAAGGATAACTTCTGTCGCTTTTGCTTTCTATAGTCACTGTATAAGGATAACTTCTGTCGCTGTTGCTTTCTATAGTCACTGTATAAGGATAACTTGTGTCGCTGTTGCTTTCTATAGTCACTGTATAAGGATAACTTGTGTCGCTGTTGCTTTCTATAGTCACTGTATAAATTTAACTTGTGTCACTGTTGCTTTCTATAGTCACTGTATAAGGATAACTTGTGTCACTGTTGTTTTCTGTAGTCACTGTATAAGGATAACTTGTGTCGCTGTTGTTTTCTATAGTCACTGTATAAGGATAACTTGTGTCACTGTTGCTTTCTATAGTCACTGTATAAGGATAACTTGTGTCGCTGTTGCTTTCTATAGTCACTGTATAAGGATAACTCGTGTCACTGTTGCTTTTTACAGTCACAATCTCGTCAAACAGATTAAGGACTTTTATTTGTTATTTGTTGCAACAGTTTCTCTCGTCCATTTTTAACATGCTGAAATGAAAACATATCTGCTCGTAAGCCCAAAATCCGGAAATACATTGTATGAAATTATCATTTTGTACCAATGTTTGAAGTCTACTCATTACTTTGTTTACCGTTTTATTTCTCAAAAATTAAAAAGGACGTCTGTCAAGCTCGATCTTTTCATGTACTTGTTTAATTATACGATGGCCTGGATCTAGATGAGTAGCAAAGGTGATAATAAAAACTTCAATTGGATGACGTCACGCTTCGAATCGTTCTTATGCCAACCAATCAAACCAAATATTGGAGAAAATGAAACGTGAACAAAACCTAATAGATGGTTTCGATGCTGTAGAGAAATGAGTGTTCGCAAAACTGAGAAACTTTGAGCAATGAAATGAGTAAACTTTGTGACCTGTGAGCACGAGAAATACCTGCAAGTGTAAAGCTTCTATAGATTGCACACTTCGCAAGTATATTTAAAAGAAAGTAAAAATATAAACCGTACAAATTTTTAACATTCATTAGCTAGTTAGCATATTTCCACTTCAACCCAACAGTCTTTGAAACGAAACTTCTACCAATATGCAGCGTAGTTTCATATTTCGTAATGACTTTTAAGGCTAAAGTTTTAATTCAATATTTTTAACTTAAAGCAGACTATCCAATTGGATAATTCATATTATATATAGCATGCGGTTGTTGGTGCTCAATTTGAACAGCAGTAAAAATGGTTAATATAATTGAACAAAACCGGCACAATCCTTTGTAACCGTCGCAAACTACCTTTAAAGCTGTGTAAATTTTATAAAGAAGAAAAACACATACGTAACAGGCTCCTTTCTTAAATTTTGAAATAGTCCAAACTTAATAATAACATCTTTATTTAAACAAAGCAAAATCACGTATGAGAAACGCAATTCATTTTTAATAAAATATATGAACACATCTACTAATAAAGTGTTATCATAACGTTATCTTATACTTTTTAAGTTACACAAACTCATGTCACCATTGTTTCTTATCTTTCGGTGTACCGATTTTTAGCTACACACTTTAAAATAATTAACTATCAATAAAATATATTTTCATATATATGTGTATATGGTGTCAAGGTCCCATATTTCTTTTCCTTTTTTGTAATATAATACAAAAGAACACTGGGTTACTTCAACACTCATAAGTTAACAAAATTGTTTTTTAAAAAGTTAATCAAATTGAAATGAAATTTAATACAAACTAATTCAAAAGTACAACAATGTAGTCGTCCATTTTTACGTTTCAAGCGACACATAGCCATCAGCATGAGTCTATATCTGATAATTTTGTATTATGTTTCAGTGCGTTGGTCACTCTTAGTCCAAAAATGGTTAAAACTTGTTTTAACTTTGCAAAACCATAACGCATCACATGATTTGCAGTTAAAGACATTTTAAAACTGGTGTCACAACATAGAAGAGATGGCATTAAGAGAGAGTAATACTGAACAGAAAATACCTTTTTCTTCAACATTCATAATTCAAGTAAAAAATACGTCTCGAATGTGGTCATAATTAATGGCACGTAAGATATATTTAGATTTTTCATGTTTGCCGACTGTGTGACTAGAGCTCCAAACAAATTCAATGTTATCAAATATAAACTCTTTTTGGTAGAAATTTCAAATCTATCATTGAACACCTGTTCAAATTTCAACACTTAAGAAAGATATAATGTTTTCACTAATTTTCAAGCATCGTACTTCATTTTTGACCTCTTACAAACGAATATATTAAGATTAGTGATACGCATCAATCTTTTATTTAACGTCATTGTCAGTTATCTTTTACTTGGATCCCCCTAGTGCCAAAGAGGCAAAATAATACATGATATCCTATTAAGCTTGCCCTAGATAAAACCTTGGCATAAATACCCCAAGGTTTCTAAAAAGGGCGTGGCCGCAAAAAGTTGACAGTACTTGCATGAAGGGCAACAGTATTTCCCTTTGAAGACATAATGAGACATTGTCGCTTTTCCGTCCATAACTTTCACAAAACCTGCAGAAAAAAACAACAAAATACTTTTATGAACGATTGCAAGTAACAAAACATACAAAAATTTTAACAGAATCATTCAACAGACAAAGTTTCTGATCATAAAAAAATGTTAGCCTAAATTAACAGTAACTAGCGCAACATGAGTAACCGATGCGAAATCTGCATCCTTTATTATTAAAACAGTGAGACAGTTGTATTACTTATGAAATACCAATATAAAATAACAGAAATTTTAAATTATCCGATGAAGGATATAGTTAGAGTAAATAAAAATATAATTTTGTTTTATTCAAACCTGCCTTATTCTAGGACCACTAAAATAATTCACTTTCATTCATATTGGATAACTATTGTTTTATAAATTTACAAATTTCTGGGATGAAAATAATTTAACCAATCCACATCGGACAGTTAAAAGCCAACGTTTAATCAGTTTCTCAAACCATGAAGCCTACTTCAATATTTTATAAATGCAAATGCAATCACTTTTAATATGTTGTATAAATTTATAACATTGCTGACTTAAACAATTGTGTTTAAAATTAACTACTTTTATGGTAAGCTTAGATACGGAAAGATGGATTCAATCTGGAATCTTTCACAAAACATGAACTACTTTTCAGTAAAATCAAAGATAAACAATGAGGACAAGTTCTTTAAGTCACTTGGTTTTGATACTTTGGAGAGAGAATAATTCAAAATTAAACTGGCCTGGAATGGCCAGGTGGTTAAAGGCACTCGACTCGTAATCCAATGGTCGCGGGTACAAATCGCTGTCAACCAAACATGTGTAGTGAAGAAACAGATAATGCGAAATAAATCCATTAGACTCTTATAAAGGTAGATAAAGAGTATGTCTACGAATATTGTATGAGGAGGTGGTATTAAAAAATTGTTGTTTGTTCTTGAATTTCGCGCAAAGCTGCACGAGGGCTATCTGCGCTAGCCGTCCCAATTTAGCTGTGCAAGACTAAAGGGAAGGCAGCTAGTCATCATTACCCACCGCCAACTCTTGAGATACTCTTTTACCAACGAATAGTTAGATTAACTATCTGTTGAAGAGTACAAAACTCGTTACTTTTGAAGTGAAGTATTCAGAAATATTACAGACCTTACTTCTCAAAGACGAACAGAGCGACATGGTGGTCAATTACACAAACCTGTCTTAAAATCTTGGCACAGTTCCAGGGTGTACAGCAACTAGAGGAAATAAGACAACAATTTATGTTTATAAAAAAGATAAAAAATATAAAAATCACTAGATATGCCACTAACTTATCCCCCCAAAGTACCATATTTGTTTGCATTTTAATATCTTGAAAACAATACAACAGTTGAATTAAGAATAAAATTACGTCAAAGTTAAGACTAAATTAATGATTTTATGTTTGTAAATTTACCTTTAACCTATTTTAATGTAAATAAATATGGTTATTCGGTTAGCCAAGATACACAATATTTTTTTTAACTTTCTAAATAAAATACTTTAAGAATCATACTGGTTTTTATTTAACGGAAACAGGTCATCTCTGAAGCACAAATATGTATTATAACACAGATAAACTGGTTAAAGCTATGAAAATTACCTATAACATTTATATGTTTCACAGATCATTGCTTTTCATGGTTGGTATTCCAACCATTCAATATCCGTGTAATCTGATTCTTTCAAATTCACACAAACAATTTGAAAGAAGGAAAACTAAATACTAAAAATGAACAAAATTATGCATTGTTGCTGTGTCGCTGGCCTTAGTTCCAATAATTTAATTTTCGAAGTGATAAAGTTTCGTAATAGGTGAATGTAATTTGTTTTTCAACATGATAAATGTCATCATAAAAAATCGAATATCATGCATACACCTCAAGAAAGAAGTGCTTCTTGTAGAATTTTACTGAGGATTATATTGCAATATAAAACAGTTCCAACTTATAAATGTTTTATTATTATATTTAAATATAAAACACATCTCGCACAAGTAAGATAATATCGAACGGCACCAACTCCTACAACTGAGAATAATACTGAAATATCGAACAGCTCCAACTCCTACAACTCAGAATAATATAAAAATATAGA
The DNA here is from genome assembly GCA_011833715.1 of Carcinoscorpius rotundicauda. NCBI lineage: Eukaryota > Metazoa > Arthropoda > Merostomata > Xiphosura > Limulidae > Carcinoscorpius > Carcinoscorpius rotundicauda. The sequence continues at coordinate 16,759,320 of CM022403.1, forward strand.
ACTGCTCCAACTTCTGCAACTGAGGATAATACTGAAATATAGAACTTTTCCAACTCGTATAACCGAGGATAATATTGAAATACAGAACAGCTCCAACTCCTACAATTGACTATAATATTGAAATATAAAACAACTCCAACTCCTCAACTGAGGATAATGTTAAAATATAAAAAAGCTCAAACTCCTACAACTGAGGATAATATTGAAATATAGAACTGCTCCAACTTCTAAAAATCGTAACATTTATGCCAAGTTTTAGATACATATTTTTCTTAAGTGAAGCATTGGAAAACATTTTTTCTGTTTCTCTTAATGCGCTCGTAATCTGAGGGTCGCAGGTTCGCATCTGAGTCGCACTAAACATGCTCGCCTTCCCAGCCGTGGGGGCATTATAATATACGGTAAGTCCCACTTTTCGTTGGTAAAAGAGTATCCCAAGAGTTGGCGGTGTGTGGTGATGACTTGTTGCCTTCCCTCTAGTCTTACACTACTAAATTAGGGACGGCTAGCACAGATAGCCCTCGAGTAGCTTTGTGCGAATTTCAAAAACAAACAAACTTATTCTGTTTTTCTTAACATTCCAATGGTGCTAGATAAGGATTCTAACAGGCAAAATAAAGTTAGTGTTAATTTTTTGAAGAAAACATGACCTTTAACGAAAAATGCATTATGTAATGTATCACAGTTCGAGGAAACTATGGTTGTCATGGAAACAGAGGCTCGTGCTGTTAATGAGCTACAGAAAGAGGGAGGTATATATATAGAATTTAATTCAAACAATATATAAAAATGGCGCTGAGAGAAATATACAAAACGTTCAATTTAAAAGCAAATGTACAAAAAAGATTATTTCTCCTGAAGTCAAACTAATCAACTTTTCGCGAAGTTTTATGCTCAATTTTTCCAGGCCTGGAATTACTGCATTAAGTATTTTAATTAAAAAGGAGAAAAAACAACCCTAGTTTAAAGATAAAGAAGATATATATATACGAAAAGTTTACATCATATATTCTGCAGCAAACAAGATGCAATTGTTTCAAATACTCCTTTACTGTCGTCTCAAAGAGATGAATATAAAAAAGTAGTGATTGTTATTAAGCCTAAAGCTACACAATGTGCTATCCGCCTTGTGTCCATGGCGGGTATTGAAATGCAATCATAGCGTTATGAGCTTTAAGAGGTATTCCTAAGCTACTGACCTCGCTATCAAAATGGTTTTCCATTCATCTCCATCCACTTTCCTTTTGTTCTCCTTTTTAATAGAACGAGACTTGTACGACATACACGTCACAATAAAGATGACCAATTTTATTGAAGTCCTGTGATAATACTGATCTACAAACATTTGAAATCAATACCATGTTGTGTTGTTTTTTTGTTTGGGGGGGGGCTTTATGAGCGTGAAGAATTGTTCCATTACCCCCTGGAAAAACACTTGCCACCAGAATGGAAACACAGTATTTTGGTTTGTGTTTTAATTTTTTGTTTTTGAATTTCGCGCAAAGCTACACGAGGGTTATCTGTGCTCGCCGTTTCTAACTTCCTAAGCATGTAAGAATAGAGAGAAGATAGAGAGACATCACCACCCACCGCCAACTCTTGGATTACTCTTTTACCAAAGAATAGTGGGATTGACCGTCACATTATAACGCCCCCACGGTGGAAAGGGTGGGCATGTTTGGTGCGACAGGAATTCGAACCCGGAACCCTCAGATTACGAGTCGAGCGCCATAACCACCTGACCATGCCAAGCCACAATACTTTGAAGAAAAAACAATAGATAACAGCAAGAAGATGCATTATATATTGCATTTTAATTTTAAAAGAATCAAATCCCTTAATTTTTGCCATAGGAACATTCTCCCTCAGCACTCTACCACCTCAAGCATATTTTAGTAGATACCTCATATATTCATTTTATACTTGGTAAAAATAGAGTGAAACTATACTTAACATACCACACTATATATTTCTAATATTTCTAGACATTTAACGAGTTTATGCTTTAATAACCACTGAAGTCGCGCTTTCTTGTTTGTATCGAAATGAACGAATTTCGTATTTGTGTCCAGTCCTCAAGCCATAGTTACGTTAGTTGAGAAGTACGCATTTGCTTAGGTCCAAACCCACTTATAAAACGTGAATATCAGAATACATAACATTTGTAAATCATTCTTTGGATATATATATATACACATGTATATAAAGTAAATATTCTTATTATATTCTACATATTTCTTGTCCGAAAGTTAATATACAATTTTTATTTTTATTTTGACGCAATTCTCCACCAGAGTTGCTAAGCTATTCTGCCTGGCTGTTGCTTGTTTATTTTCGCACGCGAGGTTAAAGACCTGGATTACACATTGAAACGAAAATTTTCTAGTTATAAAATAAAATTCGCTTTTAGATAAAACACTAAAATTTTAATGGACAATCAGTATTCTAAATACCTGGAGTAAAGTTTTGCAAATTAAAGTGGCGTAACTCGACGTCACATTAGCACGTACGAAGTAAATTCATAAACATTATTTTCCCATACAAATTTATAAATTCTTCGTGAGACACAAAATTCATTTTTTTTAAATATGTGCACAAAGCAAATTAACAATCAACCATAGCAACTTTTTATTTTGTGAAACAGAAGAGGTGTAGTCACGCATGTATTTTTATAAAACTATATTTAGGCCCATCCCACGTGATGAATTCTGGTTTTGAGCAATAAATCTTCATCGACTTAAAGTACTGTATACACATTTACCTGAACTGAAGTATGCGTAATTTCCATAGCATTTAATACTTTTAAGGAGATTTCTTGCTTTAAATGTTTTGGCTTATGAACCCAGGTTTATAGTATTGATGCAGCTTTGGGTTTAGTTAGGACTAAAAGGCTATTGATAAAAGCAGAACAGAAGTAGAATTTACATTCTCATCCATAATGGATTTCGAAAGAAATTGATTGGTTTGGCTTGTTTTGAATTTCACGCAAAGCTACACGAGGGCTATCTGCGCTAGCCGTCCATAATTTGGCAGTGTTAGACTAGAGGGAATGCAGCTAGTCATCACCACCCACCACTAATCGTTGGGTTATTCTTTTACCAACAAAAAGTGGGATTGACCGTTACATTATAACACTCCCACGGCTGAAATAGCCAGAATATTTGGTGTGACGAGGATTCGAACCCGTGATTCTCACATTATAAGTTGAGTGCCCTAATCATTTGGCCATGTCGAGCCAGAAAACATGTTTCGTGCAGCGAAATGAAAAAGAAGGTAAACAATCAGTAGCTCGAAAATGGCAAAATGGCGTATGTAATAATTTTTTATACATTTAATAAGAATTAGCACAAGCAACAGTTTTCAATTAATTAGAAAAAGTGACGATCAATACAGAAAATAGGATATCAAAGAAACGGATTTTGAAGGAACAATTATCAAAGTTTATAGGATACCGAAATATGGCGTTTAGGGTTATAAAATAGTCTACAAGGCTATAGTTTCATTGGTAAATATATTGATCAACCTAGAGACTTATGATGGTTTTTGCTTTTAGAAATTTTTAACATTCCTAGGAATAAAAAGCAATTTACATAAGGAATGTCTTACGTAATGGAAGGAATTAAAACATCGTTGAAAACGAATTCTTCAGCAGACAGTGCAGCTCAAACTTTAAACGAAATTAAACGACGTCATTTAACTGGCGGATTTAATAGGCTAATTGCAATTGTTAAGATATTTTGGCAGAGAGAAAGAAACCATGGTTTTCATGGTACATTTACTGAACTAAGAACGCAGTAAATGATATTTTGTTTTTAATTTGCAATAAATAGAATTGATACCAAAGCCTGATTCCATAACTAATGAACTCGCCAAAGTAAGTTCTTATTAACTGAGTCTTGAGGTTCAGAATAAGCTAATTCAGATGCTATTTTGAAAACTCGTTTACGCAGTTTTAAAAATCAAACGTAAAAGTTGTAGCGTGTACTGATGAACTCTAGATCTCACTTAAGTCACCAGGAACAGATAGAAGGAAAATATTGAAGTAAATTTAATCTCCTTCATTAACACTGAGAACACCGCGGGTTCTACTCTCTGAGAAGTGATTATTTTTTAAGAGTTTACAAAACATGGAATATTTCCAGAAGTTTGCAGGTGACAGATGTCACAACAGCGACACAAATAAAACTGGTCAACACAAAGGGATCAATTTTAATTACTGGAATTACATAAGAAGATATTTTGTGGCCGTCATTCCTAGAGATTCATGATGCTGCAAGATCTTGAAACTGATCAAAGCTTTTTGGGGTTTTCTTCAAATAATATACACTTTTGTCTGCAACATCAACTTACGTATGGGCAATTTAGATTCCTTTATCAATATTATTCTAATACCTATTTCTAATATTAGGTGGGGCTGTAAAGCTGAAAACAGAACAGTGGATTCTAAACTGAAATAAACTGAAATAGTACTGACAGCATTAGTGACATTGTTTGTTTGTTTTTGAATTTCGCGCAAAGCTACACGAGGGCTATCTACGCTAGCCGTCCGTAATATGGCAGTATAAGACTAGAAGGAAGACAGTTAGTCATCACCACCCATCGCCAACTCTTGGGCTACTCTTTACCAACTAATAGTGGGATTGAACGTAACATTATAACGCCCCCACGGCTGAAAGGGCGAGCACGTTTGGAGCGACCCTCAGATCACGAGTCGAACACCTTAATTCATCTGGCCATGTATCAGTTGGTGGAAACTTTTGTAAGAGATCTATAAGCGAGCAACATACCCATCACGTGATGGGTTAAGCCGTTGACATGAGCATCGGGTCTATAGTCGCTAGAGAGACATTTAAGGGCTGTGCTTCACGGTGAATCACGGATAAGTTTGACAGGTTATAAAGCTAAAATTCGGGTTTCGATACACGTGTTGGGCAGAGCACAATAACCCTTTGTATCGCTTTGTGGTTAATGGTAAAACAAACACTTCCAAAAAATGTACATATGAATGTTTTGTTAAATAACAGTTATGAAAAACGCGAAAACGGCCATTTCACGTAAACCATTCCCAATAGCTCATCTCATTTGGAATTTACATCAAAATGTATATTGTATCCAATATTAACCGTTCGCTGTTTATTCAACAAAAGATTATTACAGCCGTGCACATAACTAATGGCAGATCAACATCTGATGTTAAGTCAAGTTGAATCTTCCAAACCATGTTAATTGTTTGTCTCTAGTTTTTGCAACTATTATACAAATATATGTACACACACACATATATATAATATATACATAAATCAGGGTTAGGCAGTTACATAAACTAACAAGTGGATCGGATAGGGTTATCCAATGCTGAAATGAAAAAAAAATTCAAACCTTCCAAAAGTACCATTCAAAACAAATAACATTTAAAGCATTTCCCTTTCTACAGAAAATGTGTTTAAATGGTGTCTAACACCTGTTTGTTATGCAGGTGTTAAGAAATAAATTTCCAATAAATAAAATAAACAAGTGAATTGTTAAGAAACTCACACGAAACAGGCATGAATGGTTGATGAACCTGCATTGTGAGAGCTTGTTGATACGGTGTAGTACTTGGTTGGTACATGGGGAGTCCGCTCTTGTCAGGTGCTGGCCTTTTGGTACAAGGGACCATACCAGGAAAAGCCTGTAAAATAAAAGAAACATTTTCAAATGGTATGAAATAATACACTAACTACCAAGAGCTAAACACAAATAAATGTTGAATGGTTTAAAGTGTTTGACAGTTACTTGTAATAGAGACGCCTTACGCGTACACTGACAAAAAGATAGTTTGTTCATAACTCTGAGGAGACATTCGCTCTACCAGTCATTTACGCTAAACATTTAAAGACACAAAAATAAATACAACAGGACACTGAAATTTTTGAATAGAAAGTTAAATGAAATCCTCGGTTCGAGTAGTTACTTAACAAGGTAACAATAACTTATTTCTTATTATGTTTAAAAACAGAAACAAATAAACGACTCTTTCCAGTTATGTGTATCATATATTGTGGCTTGACGTGAATTGAGAAAGTTATTCACCTCCTATAGGGCCCGACATGGCAAAGCGTGTTAAGGCGAAAGACTCGTAATCCGAGAGTCACGGGTTCAAATCCCGGTCGCACCAAATATGCTCCCCCTCCCAACCGTGTGGGCGTTATTAAGTGACGGTCAATCCAACTATTCGTCGGTAAAAGAGTAGCCCAAAAGTTGGCGGTGGGTGGTGATGACTTGCTACCTTCTCTCTAGTCTTACACTGTTAAATTAGGGACGGATAGTGCAGATAGCCTTCGAGTGGCTTTGCGCGAAATTCAAAAACAAACGCCTCCTATAATTTTTAAACTTCCAACGCGTTTTATAGTTTTTTCTATTTTTCAAGCTCTTGCTTAGTAAATACGGAGGGTACTTGCAAATAATGTTATTAATATCTGGAGACTCATTACATAACATAAAGTATTATCAGGGTCGTTTAGATGTTGGATCTGTGTGTATGTGAGTATGCTGAGTAAATGTAACCTGATTGGTTAAAGATACCTGAAATTTTATCTAGTTCTTAATACACTATTACATTTACAGATGCCACACAAAAAACCATAATATTTACAAACTATATACCCATACGTACGTGTGTGTTCATGTTTATATGTAACAAGCCAATGTCTGTCTGTTCGTGAAACTTCTCCCATAGTTTAAAATCGATTTGGATGGAACTTTTCAAAAATTTCCAGCCCTAGAAGGGAAAGTTACTAACAACATTTTGTTACGATTGGATTTTTGTAGAGAAACGTTTATTGAGTGCACACGTTCACTTTGTATTATAAATAAATCAATCAATAACAACTTTACATCGTACCCAAATGAAAAAATGTAATAAAATGATCCTTACAATTTTTCCCCTATTCGCGACCTTAATGGATAAATTGTACTTCCTTTCTCTTAACATGTCTCTCAGGAGCGAATAGGTGTTTTTACATTGATATTTATTGAATATTAAAATTAAGTTAAGTCTGAAAACTCCCAGAGAAGACTGTTTTGGACGTGTATTTTCCCAACATGTTTTCATTTCTTAATTGATAAAATGTTTAGTAAAATGCAGCGTCTTCAACTACACATAATAGCTGGTATTAAGGCCTATCTATAAAACCACATTCTGATAGCTGACAACCTATTATGTTTCTGCTGTCACCTTTTTATGTTTAGTTTTCAACTTCGATACGAATGATATTACCTGTGATTTGGTAGGGAAGGTCGAAGCATCACGATAGTCAACAGTAAGATGAGTGGACAGGAATACTTTGAAAGCAGCTAAAAGTATAACATTATTTTCAGCTTAATGCACAATATCTACAAGGTGGTTCTAAACCGTTCCTGAATACCTCTGTGTGCAATTTGGAGACTTCCACGTTTCTCGTGCTTGGGTGCTAAGCTCATGAAATGCTGACAGATTTCAGTCACCTTACCATTTAAAATCACATTTTGCAGCCTCAGTGCTAATTAAGTGTGAGAAATACCTTTCTTTTAGCCAATAAAAAGTCTAAAAAAATTAGTTCGAATTATAAGAAACCGAATTGGGTATTTCTTTTTTCGTTGTTTCTTGAACAGAATTGTCCCCCATTGGCTCGTGATGGGTCTATTAATAAACTACATTATTTTCTATATTTGTTATTATCAATAAAGTTAATTTTTTTAAATAAAGCTTCTAAAACTGTGGTAAAGTGACGTAAATGCAGAATTTCAAAGTGAGTCCCACAAGCGACTTTTTTTTTTTTCGCTGGAGAGATTCTCCAGAGTACGATATGAATAGAATTGTTTTGTGACAAATGCAATTTTGTTTGGTTTGGTTTGTTTTGTTTTGGATTTCACGCAAAGCTACACGAAGGCTATCTGCGTTAACCATCTCTAATTTAGCAGTGTAAGACTACAGGGAAGACAGCTAGTTATTACCACCCACCGCCAACTCTTGGGCTACTCTTTTACCAAAGAATACTGGGATTGACTGTAAAATTATAACGTCTCCACGAGTGAAAGAGCGAACATGTTTCGTATGACGGGAATTCGAACCTGCGACCCTCGGATTACGACTCGAGTGTTTTAACTGCCTGACCATGCCACGCCTTGTAATTTTACAGTAACTCGACCTTTATTATAAGTTACACAAGTAATTGTTTATTTCATTATTAGTATAAGGTGAACAATAACATCGAAAATCACGTTACCAAAAACTGTCAAACGTAAAAGTAACGGTGCAAGCCTGAAACTTTGAGAAAGAAAAATGAAAAGTCGAGATTGAAGTTACAAAAAGAAAGAGCATCAGAAAAATAGGCTTGCTGACCAAGTTATGAAGCAATACTCAGTGCAAAAAGCCACATATATATGAAAGTATCAGCTTTCTCGCCAAGATGCAATTAAAAAACGTCGTAAGTAATTTCGTAACAGGGAAGCACACAGTTCAGTTTGTCAAGATTCTGACTGAACAGTCGCCCGTGAGAGGGCGTTTCTGGTTTTTATGTATATTGTTCTTCTAATTTGTTAATATCGTAAAACATAGCATAAAAGTATTATAATTAATCATTTTAGTGTAATTGGACAAATGTGCAAGTTGAGCAGCAACTGTACTACAGTTGCCCAGTAGTTATAAATTGGAGGGGGCGACTCCTTCAATCATCCGGTCGGAAACATCTCTTTAAGAGTTCTGCTCCAACATCCTCGAAGAATCTAGATGGATTATCCAGAAATTGTTAATTTTCATGGCGCCTTTTCTTAGGTTTTGTTTTTTTCCATTATAATAAATTGTTGTGTTCATTGTATGGAAACACTATTTCATTTGAAGCTAAAGCACCTACTTGCAGCCTAATTTAATCACGCTAGTAGTTCTTGTCTGATTAGCCTAGGAATGTGCAATTTTCTACTTTAAAGCGTAGTGTCATTAATACTTTATAGTCCAAGACGTCTAATTTAGGCTGTGATTTCTTTTGAAAAATTGTCACATTTCTCTGAAGCAGAAGAAACTTTAGTTAGATATTGTAGTTTCATTTCTGTTCTGAACGTGATTATTAAACGGATATTTGATATGAATACAAGCACATTTAAATGTTTTCTGGAAAACACCACAATCTTGCTCCAAACGAGTTGTATTTCTAAACGCAACCCATGAAGAATGTAGTTTTCTGAGCTATCTAAGAGTCAGTTTTTGGCAACATCTTTAACAGTATGCTTGCTGCAACAAAGCAATGGTAACTATAGACACATTTTACTGTAAAAAAGTTATGTTGGTAACAAGCTAGAGAACAGCATAAAGACAGTACGAATGTACACTAGCAGTTATAGTGTTTAATTTATTACAGTTAAAAACATCTTCTAATGTATAGAGTTAAAATATGAAAGGCCATTAACAGAAGTTGTATCAGTAATTTTTTCTATTCATTTAAACTGATGAAGTGTTTATAATACATCTAAATTAATATGAAACCAACTACCCCTAATATCCCTAAAGAAAATTTATCATCCCTTAATTTTGGTCCCATATGGTACATACATACAAAATATAATGATGTTACTAAAATGGAAATAAAATAAATGTCGTTAACATTTATTTTCTACATGAATTGAAGACGTTCTAACAAGAAATTATGTATTTTCACTTGACTGTTTCAGAATGCTTCAGGCATTTTATAAAAACAAACATTAAATCTCAGGTAAATGAAACGGAATATAGAAAACAAAAACAGAATAACTTAAGAATCGCATGTTGTAAAATTTCACACGATATTTCTGGTTTTTCAAATCATTATTTGTTTTTAATTGTTGAATTTCGCGTAGAGCTACACGAAGGCCATCTGTGTCAGCCGTCCCTAATTTAGTAGCGTAAGACTAAAGGGAAGGCAGCTAACTATCACCGTCAACTCTTAAGTTACTCATTTACCAACGAAGAAGGAGATTCACCGTAACATTACAATCTCCCCACGGCTGAAAGGGCGAGCATGTTTGGCGTGACATGAATTCAAATCCGCAACCTTCAGATTACAAGTCAAGCCCCTTAACCATCTGACCATGCCAAGCCATTTGTTTTTAAAATATATTAATATTTGTATTACTGTATATTTTTGCTCAAACGACTAAGTTACAAAAGTTTGATAAATTACGATTAAAATTTTCGATTCGTGGCGTCAGCTAGTGGATAATCGTTTTCATGAACAGAATTTCTAAGCGATATATAATTGCACATCTGTTTTAGTTTTATATGGATACTCGTGTTTAACGATGTCAGGATTGTTTTCTTTTTGAAGTTAAGCAAAAAGCTACAAAATTAGCTATATGTAAAAATGTAACAGACATACCACTTGGGGGAGGAAGGAAATTAGAAAAGTTAATATTTTGTTCAACGTTCTTCTTCTGTGGCTACGTTTATTTAGTTTTACGTCTAACATAAAACTACTTTTACTACTTACTTGAACTTACTATACAATTGTACTGCATTATTATAATTATAAGGCCCTTGATCATATTTAAAAAGAAATATAAGATGTAAAATGGTTATTTGCTTATTTTTTTAATCTCCCTCAAAACTACACGAGGGATATCTGCTCCAGCCATCCTAAATTCATCAGTGCTAGACTGATGGGAAGAGAGCTCGTCATCACCACTTACCGCTAACTTTTGGACTACTCTTTTACCAGCTAATAGTGGAATTGACCGTACATTATAATGCCCCAATTCCTGAAAGGGCAAGCATGTTTGGTGTAACGGGAATTCGAACCCGCGACCCTCAGATTACGAGCCGAGAGTCAGAACCACCTGGTCATGCCGAACAGTGTAGAATTATATGTTTCTTTGTTTGTTTTCGAATTTCGCGTACAGATACACAAGGGCTATCTGCGCTAGCTATCCCTAATTTAGCAGAGATAAACTAGAGGGAAGCCAGCTAGTCAAAATACTCGCGCCAATGTCTGGGATACTCTTTTAACAACGAATAGTGAGATTGACTGACACATTATAACGCTCCCACGGTTGAATGTGTGAGCATGTTTGATACAATGGGAATTCGAATCCGCGACTCGCAGATTACGAGTGCCCTAAACACCTATTATATGAATGTTCTATTGTAGCAACTATGCAAATATATAAAGGTTTATACAGATATTATAAAATATCTATAAAACGCATTATCTCAAAACAATTCCAGTCACGGAACTTAAATGTAATTTAATTATTAATTGATCGTTAGGGATAAAATCCAAATAATGCGATTCTCACGGTACACGGTAAACGTAAGCTTTGTGCGAATACCCTTAACTCTGGAACTGGGAAAATAGAAGGAATGCAGCTAGCTAATCAACTTTACCTTATGTAATCTTAAACCAATCGCTTCTAAATGAATAATGATATGTTACTGTCGTTTTTATAACGCATCTACGGCTCAAAGTGCGAAATGTGATATTGCACAAAGGAGACGTCAATCCTAAACCCTTGGATTCACAGTCGGGCATTATAATGACCAGGTCACGTTCGGCTGTAAAAATTAGATACTAATATGCGAACATAGCCAGTGTGTAGTTTTATAAAACAAAACCAACAACAACAAAGAAACATTTGAAGTTAGCACATCTAATCATGTTCCCTTCAATACATGAAGAATGAGGTATAACCCTACAATATACAGGTAAAATAAGGATACGTTTTCGCTTCAGAAATACGGGCAAAAACTAGATAAAGTCGATACGAGTAAAATTTGAGCTCGTAAAATATGTTAACTCGTTAATGAAATAAAGGTTTGAAATTGATACGTTCACCAAATGGGCATGAAGTAGTAACATACAAAAATAAAGTAATCACGTGTTCATGTTATGTAAGGTCCATGCTCTGCACTCTGATCAGGATAGACATAAGAACACAGTAACGTAATGCTGAAAGACATAATTCAAATACATTTCATTATTTTAAAATGATTTTAATACATCTAAAATTATAATGCATTTGTACTTAAAATGTACATTTATTTCCGTAGTGTATTTAATTGTATACTAGAGCAATGAACTAGCGAAAAGGACGGTAGTGAATAATTATTGAATTCACAGAAGTGTTAATAATAATATTAAAATAGATATACGATTTAAAATGAAACAGCGACCATTTGCGAGACTGTAGTTATTGTAATAATTCAAATAAAATATACAATCTAAAAAAAAATAAATTTAACATCTACAATATTCGGAAAGAAAACAGGAATATTATAATAGGATAAAGTTAGTGCTTACACCTCAGTGTTCTTAGATGTTCATTAGATTTACGTCAGGAGATTTAATGTTGTTTTTTTGCACAAGTAAGTGTGAAGTATTATCATAGATAAATTATACAATAAAGCAAAAATCTCAATACTAAAAGATTTTGATTTCTTAATGTGAATAATGCAATTTTTCTTTTTCAAGTAAAAGTACTACATTGAGAAAACATGTGCAAAACATTTACAAAATAAGAAAGAAATGGAAAACAAGGCAGAAGGCGTAAGGAAGGCAGTGAAACATTGGCCTACCATAGAAGCGGTGTTTACTCTACTTTGGGCAGCCTTTAGCTGTGACTGCAAGTGAAGTGGAGGGTGAAAGTAGCGGCAGGGATCCCGCGTGCACCTCCCTTTCATGAAATCCATACAGACTGTCACCATGCCTTCCACAATGTCCACAGCCACGTGCTCTTGGGGGTGAGCGAAGCGGCACTCGGTTTCTGTCCTTTTACAGTTGCCGCGTTGGTATTCTCGGCAAACCTAAAGGTAAGGGAGAGGCAAGGCAGGAGAAACCGTTTTAACAAAGCCTGCGCAAACAGCCATAATAGCAACAGGCAATAAAGGAAACAGCAGAGGATCGTGCAAGGTTATCAAAATGAAGAAGCAGCAGATACACAAATACAACGAAAAGGGTGAACAACCAGGCTAGAACTTACAATATAAGATTTTTTCAGTTGCAATTGTAAAACAACGAGGGAAAGTAAACTGTGTTTTGGGAAAAGAATTGATTAGTTTTGTGCCATTTATTTTCATGAATAAAATATACAAAAAACAGGCCCAATAAAAATAAGATTGAATCATACTTGTATGTAATACTTCTAAGATTCCACGATATATATATATTATTGTATACACACCATTGCTTCCTTTACTAATTAGATAAACTATATTACTCTGGGAATACTTACGATACTGGTAGCCAATACGAGAAATCTCTGGAAAAATTATTGAAGTAATTAGCCAATATTTTCAATACTTACCGCGCCGAGGTCAACATCTTTAACACTTCTGAGAACAATGACCAGCAACTTGACCATTTACTGCGTTCAAATTAGTGGTTAACATCTTGAACACTTAATACGTAGAGGTCAATTTACATCATTTCGAGCATCTACTACACTGAGGTCAATGACAAGCGTCACGAAGATTGACTATGTTGATGTCACAGGCGAGAATCTTGGACATTTGTTACACTGAGGTTAATGAACAACATACTGAGGATCTCGAAGAACAGTACCTGTACTAATGTCAATCACCAATGGCTTGCTATACGGTGGTCAATGTTTAATATGTTGAATACTTCTGAGGTCAATGGCCAACATTTGAACTGTTTGTGGCCAACATCGTCAGCATTTTCTGTACTGAGTTTGATAGCCAATAACTTGATAATTTAATCTACTGAGATATTCTTCAACCACCTTGACTATCAACCGCACTGAGGTCAATGGCCATCAACTTGAATACTTACTATGTCATGGTCAATTGCAAACATCTTGAGCATCTACCGTACAGAGGTCTTGAATACTTACTGAACCGAGGTCAATAGCCAATATCTTTATCATTGACTATTCAAAGTGCCAAAAATGTTCACAAGATTGTCATTATTTTAAAATTCAATAAACTGCCATAGAATAAAGTATCATAAGACCAATGTTTCGGTCTACTTATCATTAAGCTACCCTAACTGTTGATTAGTAAAGTATCATAAGACCAATGTTTCGGTCTACGTATCATTAGGCTATCCTAACTGTTGATTAGTAAAGTATCATAAGACCAATGTTTCGGTCTACGTATCATTAGGCTATCCTAACTGTTGATTAATAAAGTATCATAAGACCAATGTTTCGGTCTACTTATCATTAAGCTATCCTAACTGTTGATTAATAAAGAAGATTCCAAAAAAATATTTCTTGCTTCTCAATTTTTGCTTCAGTAATACATGGAATATATAGTTTATACAAATAGTAATGTATTCTGTGCGTTTTATAAATGCTTACATAAAAGAGGTTTGTTCCAACTTTCTCACATGACCAGAATCAATTTAGGACTATCACTACCTACTAGTAAGATGTGTTTAGTTACACGACTTGGTAAATATAGAGATGTATACTTAAGATAAAACAACAACAATGATATCTAAATGTAAAGAGGCATTGAGTTTCTTATATTTACTACTTAATATAATGCTTAATGGAATATGCTGTGAATTTGTTAATAAACTGAATTTGAAACACACGCATATTTTTGTTTCTCAGGAAATTAAAATTAAACGAAATGTTAAAAATACGAGAATGCTTTACTAAAATTAGCAGTTTTAATTTCAGTAATTTCTCAAACATCTTAATAAAGAAAAAAGTTTTGATTAGATTTCCAAGAGAATCAGTAAAATAAGGACTTGCAACAGTTTTTGAGACAAAATATTTGAAGATAATATTTATAGGAAAGAATAACAAGTCTGTTTAAATATACAAAGATATACTTGTGCAACAGACGAATATTTGAGACCTTAAAGTGTTTTTTAATTACATCGATTAAAATACGATCTACTAATTTACAGTAAATACAACAATCTTTCAATTAAAATTTTGCAACGATCCTTGTTTCTTTGATAAATATACGTTTTCCAAAATATTTCATAAAAAGATTGTTTCTCGTTTATCTTGACTAATACCAAGTTCAAGACAGAACGCGACTACTTTAACACACGTAACACATAAAGATATGTAACCTACGACTATTCTATGAGAACGTAGAAACTGCTTTATTAAACCGAATTTTACTAACATTCCTTGATTTATAAGGTAAAGTAGGCTTTAATCTTGCAAACAGATGTTCTTAAACAATGATTTTCCTCTCGTCGTTGGCCAAATTTATTTTGCTATTTTCAAAAGAGCGTTCCTAATATTAGGTATGAATTATGTTTTTGTTTCGTTTTCACTAAATGAATCACTTGCAAGAGTTCGTTTCGCACGAAAGTTTATTCAATCACTCTCTGGATCTATAAAAGCAGGCACGTGCCAGAGAAAGAGACATTTTTGTGGTTCGTTTAAAACGATTTCTATGCTAACATTTTTGCTATTCAGAGATACACTACTCTACACAGTTTTATAAATCTTGGAATAATATTTTACTTACAAAGCTCAGACGTTTTTTGAACATATTTACTCTGTTACAGTAACCATGAAGATAGCAGCACTCACGTATATGAAAAAATTTGGTTCAACAAAGATATTTTAGAAAATGAACTATAATGACGTCAAATACAAGTATGAATACGCTGATAACAACAAACGCTTGCAATTTAGACATAAAGCAGTTTTGCGCTTAATTTTAGAATATTTTTTCTTGCATAATGATAATTAGGCGGACCCTTAATATCCTTCATGAAACCTTTTCATTATTCATGAAATACGTATTTCGGTATTTTTTCTGTTTAATTTCACGTTTCTGTTTTCACTTAATTTTTCACACATTTTATCTTACGGTATAAAAAAATAAAATAAATTAAATTAATGGCTGATTATTTTCGTCATAAAATTAAAACAAACCACTTACCTCTAGCCTGTCCGTACGTGGCACCTTCTGAGGCGTGACCATGGGTGTGGGTATAACACTCAGTGGTGCCACAGCATCAGCTGGCATCATCCCCATCATAGGACTTGGACTAAAGTAGGGACTGAACGTTGAAGGTGTGGCCATTGTGGGAAGAGTGGCCAAGTAGGAGTTCGTTGCAGCCTTCAAAATTTCCCAGAAAAAAAACAACAACAACAGAAATATTTGTGGTAACAAAATGGAAATGACAAATGGGAACACTTATGACTGTAATTGATACGTATGAAATATCACAAATTATCTGGATAAGTTAAAAGATATTCAAAACAAATTTATTAAGATATTGAAATCAATATTGACTGTCTATTACTATCAATACCGAAGTAAAAAAAAACTGGAAAATTTTCAAATCTTCTATGATAACAGTTTGGTATTAGAAGTTGGCTATCCCGTTGCTACTTAACGACCGCTACACATTGCGTGTTTTATTGGCAGTCCAAATTGTTACAGATACATAATAGTGGTTAATAAAGAATCACAGTGAAACTGTTATCTGCCCACAAAATAGTAAGTGTTATCATTAAATGTCATGCTGTACAATACTCACTATAGGTGCCATCCAAGAAATGGAATAAAGTGTGATTTAGATATTTTACTTTTGTGAAGTTGTTAATTTAAGCCTAAAACGACGTCCATCATCGAGTTATGTTGTTACCTACAACACTCCCCCTGCTTAAAAGCCCATCATACTGTCAGAATGTTGATATTTATTTGGTTTGGTTTGTTTTTAAATTCGCGCAAATCTACACGAGGGCTATTTGCGTTAGTCGTCCCTAATTTAGCAGTATAAGATTAGAGGGAAGGCAGCTAATCATCACCAACCACCACCAACT
Source organism: Carcinoscorpius rotundicauda (assembly GCA_011833715.1). Lineage (NCBI taxonomy): Eukaryota > Metazoa > Arthropoda > Merostomata > Xiphosura > Limulidae > Carcinoscorpius > Carcinoscorpius rotundicauda. Next base: position 16,776,072 of record CM022403.1, read on the forward strand.
CTTTTACCAACGAATAAAAGGAATCACCGTAATGAAAGGGCGAGCATGTCTGGTGTGATGGGGATTCGGACCCGTAACCGTCAGATTACGAGTAGAGTGCCTTAACCACCTGATCATTCCGGGCCTAAGACGTGATCATGATATTCTTGATTCTTAAAGCTATTACAAATTAATATTAATTGCCACAAATTAAACTAATATTTTGATAAATACATAATTTTACTATAAATGTGATTTCCACAGTGAAATTCATAGCATTACTTTCCATTTATTATACCTTGGAATTTGAAAACTGAAAAAATTTTAATTGTATATTTGACATCGATAACAATTTTGGATTATAATATAGCCTCACAAGAGAGAGGCATTTGTAATGGAACGAATTTTTTTTTTATAAACATTAACTTTTTTGTTGTAAAGGTTTTTCAACACATTTTCTGTAACTCGCAGATGCACACAGGTTATTACATTACGAACGGTTATTTTCTTAATATTTTATCTCGTTCAGGGTTAGCCTACCTTTCACTCTTCCAGGATGTGGTTACTGGAGTTAGATTACAATTTAAACAGCCAAGTAAATAAATAAGAAATATAACTAATTTTATACGTTTCTTAATTAAGCAATGATTAATTGTTTTACGTCATCTTAAAATCCCGTTTTTCTCAGTAGTTATACAAACAGCTTGATAACATAGGCAATGTCTTAACTGCTACTGCGCCTGTTGTATCGAAGCCGACATGATGAGCTCTGGTATCTGGCGAAAGGCTTCGTCGACACTGGGTATGGCAGATAAAGTATGGTTGACATATTATTATAAATTATCCTGTATTTTCAATGACACTTACTTATACGTTCCCTGTATATGATACTTTCTTGTCACCCTAGTAGGCTAAACGGAAACTCTAGCATTGCATAACTCTTCAATAAATTCCTTGCGGATATGACGTCATTGACAGCGAAGAAAAACTTGCTAAATTATTGAAACGTAGCCTGCCCAATAAAAAGTTTATTATCAACCTTCAAGTTCCAGTGTAACTTGTTATTCTACACCAGGACAATCATTTTTAGAGCAAAATACAGACTCATAAATGTATAATTCGAGAGGTGAGCAGTGTGTGTGTCGGAAGAATGCTACCTCAAGAATCCAGTAGATTCCATCAAAATATCTCCGTTTCCATCTCTTGGGACCCACAGGAAGTATAGAGTATGGTACTTATGGTGGTATACGTCGACTAGCATCTGACTTTACGACCAACTAATGGGAATTTACACTCAGCCAAGCCAGGGTGGATGTTGGGGAAAGAAACCAAGCAATGTGCGCGTTAGGGCAATGAATACAGTAGAAGCTGCGTTTACTACATTACTTTATGGCCCTAATATCGCCATCATAGGTGGGTTATATCACTCGACAGCTGACAGGAGTGTTTTGTGTCATCGCAAGGTAGCTAGATGACACTGACTGGAGGCAGAAAACTGGTAATAATGTAAGTACTTAACACACAAGAAGAGATAACAGACTTAAATATACGCGTAAGTGAAGTGAAAATAACAGCTTGATAAACTCGAAACTGCTAGAGTATACCGCATAATGTAACTTTTTGAGTCCATTCTGTTTACTTATTTGGATAATAACTGTTTCTTGAATAAGTAAATATGAGATATAATCCAGTAGTTTCAACGTTACGCTTACAGAAGTTATTGCAACGAAACGGAAATAAAGTGTAAAATGTGGTGACAGACTTTAAATTACTCGTATATGATTAACACGATCCAGTCACTGTGCTGAGGACACTCGAAGTAAACTTTCATAAACTTCATTTTACAAATTTGAATTTCCATGTTACGACTGATATATATTTATCGGAAATGTCTATAATATCGAGATATTAAATCCACTTACATGTAAACAATTTATAACTTTTTTTTTTCTCAAACAAGTTTAATAATTTGGAGGTGCACGAAAAATTCCATACAAAACAAACAAGATTTTGAAAATATCGAAAACGTAAACAGTAAATACTGGCAATAAGACAAGTAATAACTGTATAAAGTTGGTGAGGTAGACATGCAGTCTGCAGACATGTTCAATAACTGTATAGAAATCCAGCTGTTATGCAGTTAACTGTAGGCATTTGTCTTTACAATGAATACATCACTTAAAAACAATATGAAGAATAAACCATTAACAACAAGGACACTTAACTAATGGATCTATGCAATCTAATCATTGTAAGTTTTATTTATTTCAGCTTGTTCATTTGCAGCACTGTACATACATATTTAATGTGTTAGAAAGAGCTGTCCTAATTAACGTATATGTCATTTTAAAACACCTCAGTTCTGATCCATGTAGTTGATTCACATTTGATCATAAGGTAACATGTATTGAATACTAGTAGTTACTCCGTGAAATAGCATGGTAGAAAAACAAGATGGATGTTTAGACCTCACTACCCTTTTTTCCATTATAACAGGCTTGTTTATGGATTAATGCTCTGCAGTGGAATTTCCATGGCAGTACATTGATATCAATGTTGCCCAAAGTCCATTATCATGTGCAGAAGAAGACTTCCGAGGACCTAAAGGTCCAAAAGCCTATGAATGACAAAACATGGAATTCCATTTGTACTTGCGTCGTGTAGAGAAACAGTACTTGTTAACTTGGATAATTAAAATGAATTAACTGTGAACCAATCATGCAGATGTTACTGATTTCTTGTATGTATGAATGGATACGTTACATTGATGAAGTCATACTTAATAGCACCGAGGTTTTTGAATGACGATCTTTCTCTATGGTACAATAGTGTTATTACTAAACTTCTGCAAAGCTCACAATGACATTTTTCTCTTCCCTGTGGGAGTCTAACTTGGCATTATAGCCATAACCTGTATTTATCTTAATACTTTATACAACTATCAGAAAACCTCTGAATCCTTTATAAAATATTGTATTATGGGAAGGATACTGATAAACTAAAAGGACTATTGCAGATACTTGTATAGACATGTGCATGACTCAAAGGGATGACATATTTCCATTCGGCAACTGCTAGATACTGTTTGTACAGATGTCAGTCAATTGTTTTGGTCTGTCAATAAGTGGTGTGCTTGGGGAGTAACTTGTAAACATGACTTTTATAAATCTAAACCTGTGTAACCTACAAATAATCTTCCTTACCTTAGCTATAATGGAATACTGAATTCCTTAATAAGCTGAAATAACGCCTTCCCTTGCTGTACTCATAAGTTTCAACCCAACAGAATTTTTTGTTTTGAAAACAAAAAATTATGCTTTACATAATTTTACAATCGCAAAGTAGCAGAACTTCGTGTCACAAACTCCTGGAACATAAAACCTGCCAAAAGGAGGTCAGTTTCAAGGTACTATCTTGCATTTTCAAATCACTAGATTTCAACTAATTTGCAACATGCGTAAACATAAGCCAAAGAGATGGAAAGAAGCGAGGTGAATAAATCATATTTGCTAACTGTTATCATAGATCACAATCAGCCCTCTGTAGTTATGAACTAAATGTATTCTATAACATTTGGTTAACGCTACCAAAGATTCCATAGGTCATCTAAAAGGCCGTATACATAATTGATGGCAAAGTATCGCTGATTAACTTAACCTTTTTAAAGTTGGTGTAATATCTAATACAAAACCCTGTAGAACAATCAGTTTTATTTCCTATTCGATTCTGTTGAACATACTAAAGTTGTTTTCAATTAAGCGCAAAGCTACACAATGGGCTATCTGTGCTCTGCCCACTACGGGTATCGAAACCCGGATTTTAGCGTTGTTTGTCCGCACATATACTGCTGAGCCACTGGGGGACTGAAGATACTAATAACGAATAGATTGTTACTCACACTTAATATCAACTTCGTCGTTTCTTTTACATGTGTTACGATGCAAAGCTTCAATAAGGAATATCTGCGCTCCGTCTGCCATAAGGGAACAAAACTTATTATAGCGTTGTTAAGTCCGTAAAATGTACTCTGTCCTATCAAAGATCTCGTATACGTACAAATATATATTATCACACCGTATTTTATCAGAAAAAAATATTTTCCTTTGACAAATAGGTTGTACAATCATCTGTACTTTCAGAAAATATCTTTGACAAAATTTGGTAAAACGACTATTCTATGTACCGTAAAACATAATTATACTCGTTTATAAACATGTTAATAACGTGAAAAATTAATGTTCACAAATTATCACATTATTTACCTCTAGGTTTATCTCAAATACAGAAGAAGTATGGAGTCTGAATTATATTCATATTTCATAAACAAAATACATCACTAGTAGAAACAATTCATTCATAAAAATTGTAACAGAAAAGTGCGAGGCTAATTCGAGTGCTAATTTCGCGTCGGTTTTTATAATATATTCAGATTATTACTTATATCCCAGCTTCTTTTATGTTTCAAGAGTTCTATATAATAGGCCAAAATATATACATTTAATCATTGAAGGAATAAGCTTTACTGACAAAGTACTGACAAAATTTGTATGCATTATAGAAAAACGTTAAATTGCAAATAAATCCACTGCTAGTAATCGAATCTTGTGAAGCTGGAAGTTTTTGCATAATTTTATACTTTACTAATCAAATTTTATAACGTAATTTTATGTTTGATGATACCACTGCGTAATAAATATTTTTAAGACTGATTAAACCATAACCTTGGAAAGCAAAACAGGGTCATTTAGTATTTAATGTTTATACGTTATAAGACCAAAAATTGTATGTGTAATGGAAAGAAGTTTTGCCATCTTGAACTAAAATATTGATCAGTAATGTGCCAACATTTATATGATTTTATAAAATGAATTATAGAAACGTGAAAAATGTTTTTCATAGAAAAGAGTAAACCAGTTTATAAAAATAATGACGTAAAACAGTTCATCCAATAAACAAACATATACTGTGTTTCCTTTGACGAAGTATAAGAGCTGGCTTGTTTGAAGATATTTTAAAATACTGATATTGACAGTTCAATATAACATGATATGAAGAGAATAAACTTATCTTAGCGAAGAGACAAGATGCACTTCTAATTTAAATAGATCTTGTCACACAGATAATAAAAATACGTAAACGGCACCCAGTTGTTTGTATTTGAATTAAGATTATGTATTCAGGGTTATAAGAGTTTAGTTAGTACCATTTTATCATTATTATAATCGTAAAAATATACCTAGAGTACACATTCATTATGTTATTCAGAAAAAAAATCGTGAAAAGATGGATTACCCACAATTTAAATTCATTCTTTATAACCTAAACTGTCAAAGCGTCTTCCGAGGGGATTAGATCTTACAACTAGAGCCACCTGTATGTGGAAAAAACAAAATCTGACTTAATTTACAAAACAGAAGGAGATCACCGATAAGGTAGAACAGAGGGACCGAGTTCTACGTTGTTTGTCAGTTTTAGTGTTTGTGAACACGTAATTACTTCCATTTAAACGATAGTTCAGGTTTTAAGTTGCTTTTTGTTATGCTTTGTTTGGGAATGTGTTTCTATAGTTATGATTTTTATTTCTGCAAAGCTTATAGCTGACACTTAAACTACACATAAGTGTAAATTCACATGAAATAAAATACATTCCCAAACAAAGCATAACAAAAAGCAACTGGTAGCCAGGATTTTCTGTATTTGTTTTGAATACTATTTAAGTCAAAAGTGCTCGATTTTAAATTTGACGCTTTAAAGCCACTGCTAATCTCCTAAACATATAAAGCAGGTTAATTCAGGATGGTGTCACTAAATCAGAATGATATTCGAATGTTACAACAATAGTAACATCATATGAATAGCAATATCATAACTTTTGTATGACTTTATCATAATAAACACAATAACGAGAATAGAATACGTAAACACCTGTTCATTCATACCATTGCATACTGACCCCGTGGGTCAGAGGTAAAATTGAGCACTTATAATGGTAACATTTAAGGTTCGATTCCTATGGTATTCAACGCACAGATATCCCACTGGATGTCTCTGGCTAATATACATATAACATACAACTCACATTTTATTATTATCTTCGCCATTCCCCAAACTGTAAAATCATGTTTAACATAACGAACACATTTAGATCACATTATCAAACTACATTGTCTATAAACTTCGGGAAAACATTCACAACAGTTGTATACAAATTGATTCAAATAAATAATAAATCACAATTCTTGAAAAAAATGTTCTCGTTGAGTCTTGTATTATCATTATCATATAGGGTTACGATTATTACAATCTGTTGAATAAAACTACAAACTTACAATTACATTCTGATCTCACAACAAGCTACTTCTTTTTCATGTAATATTTGTAGAGTAAAATATTTTTATAATATCTATATAAATTAAATTAATGACTTAAATATAGTCTAGAGAGAACTTGAATGTAATTTAGTTTGAGTTATAAAAATACAATTTTTAAATTTAGTGAAGTATGTGAAAACAAACATCCAGTCTTATCAATATGGGGCCCGGCATGGCACGGTGGTTAGGGTACTCGACTCGTAATCCGAGGGCTGAGAGTTCGAATCCCAGTCACATCGAACATGCCTGCCTTTTTCAGCCGTGAAGGCATTATAATACGAGAGTCAATCTCATTATTCGTTGATAAAACAGTAGCCCAATAGTTAGCGATGGGTGGTGATGACTATCAGCCTTCCCTCTAGTCTTAGAATACTAAATTAGGAAGGGCTAGCGCAGATACCCCTTGTGTATCTATCCGCGAAATTCGAAAACATACGAACAAACTTACCAATATGATGATAGTCTTCTATTTGCGATTAAAAAGTAAAATAAAAAATCTGAGTAGGAATTGAAATAGAATTAACTGTAAGAAATCAGATATTCTGAAGACAATAAACATTCCTGTCTACAATTTCTCATTACACTTGCCGAGGAAATGACGATCGGACTTAATATTGATTGTTAAGATTTTCTTCTCTGCAGTGAACCATAACATTTCAGTTGTTAGCAATAAGTACGATTCGATTTTTTTTGTTTCTTTTATTAACGACATTCGTTAATAATATTTTCTCAGGAGAACAATTCAATCACGGCGACAAACTTCTTACCTTAATGTTGTTATTTCTTCTTTTATCATTCGAATTCTTTTTTTCTGTTCGTCTGAATGCATTAAATCTTTTAACATAACTTTTCAGTTCTGTCAAAAACAATATTTAAAGACTAGATGAAATTGAAATATACAGTATCCAAAAATCTCAAATGTGGACTTACCACAGTTGGAATCTGGCTGTGGAGAACTGGTTGGAGAGGCATCTGTTGTAACAAGGCATTCTTAAGGGCAAGATGATTTCTTCCATTTATCAACAGCTGATCCTTAAGGTGTTGTGGAGGATGGAAGTACTTACAGGGTGGTTTTTCCCTATTACACCGGCCCTAGAATGACAGAGATAGTAAACTGGTTCTAATCAGACTGAAGTAAAATCAAAATTAAAACAATAATAAGATTCTCTTTCAAATATTTCTTAAGTACCGATGTGAAATCAACAAAATGCTTATGAATTCAAACTATAATATATTTTATGAAGTTTTACGTAAAATTAAAATAATTTTTATTTTGCTTTAAATTTTGTTCGTTAGTTTTTGGCATTCATAAACCTTGGAGAACTGTCTGTTCGAAAAAAAGACTAAAAATCTCCATGCATCAAATAAACTGGACGAAGTCCTGTTCTCCAGTGGCAAAGTGCCATGTCTGCAAACGTCAGTGCTTGAAACCGAGTTTTGGTACTTATGGCTGAATAAAAATAAAACACTTTGCAAAGGGAAATCAATCGAGACTAGGGTTTATATTCTAGAAGCTACACCGTATTCAGTCTTACTACTAGTTATCGACTTTGGGCTTTTATATTCCTATAAAAACATCCAAACTTAAACCATTATAAAATAATACAAGTATAAATCCTAACCTAAAATAATTCAGCAAAAATTAAGCATTCATCTTCCATTCCATTCGAAATCACTGACGAATAAGCCGGGCTAGGCCTAAAATGAACTTACTTGCTTGTAGATAATCTATTTAGGCCCATAACATTAACTTTGTCACAAATCAAATGGGAATTTGTAGGTTCTAGTTGGTGAATCCTAATTTCCACTTGCAGGCTACCCTGTCTTTGCTAACGTTTTTAGGGGTAAGTGTGAAAGTCAGGATATTTTCAAAGCATTTGAAAGCAATTATCACAAACATTTCTCGGCCAAATGTTTTGTTGGTTTTTACTAGCCTTTGTTGCTGTCATAGTAATTTGTTTATATAAATTCGTTTTTTTTGTTACAGTTATAAAGGTATTGAATAATCTTTTATGTAAATCTGAGAGTTATGACTTAATATTTGTTTTGATAATCAGTGTTAGCATATTTGGTTCAGTTCTGGCTTATCGTCGCGCTGAGACAAATCTGATTCCCTGTCACATCAAATTACAGACTAAAAACCAATATACATTCATCAGTTGTGGAGGCCCGGCAATGGCCAGGTGGATAAGGTAAGGCACTCGACTCGTAATCTAAGAAATTCGGGTTTGAATGCCCGTCATATCAAACATGCTCGCCCTTTTAGCCGGGGGTCGTTATAAAGTTACAGTCAATACCACTACGCGTTGGTAAAAGAGTAGCCCAAGAGTTAGCGGAGAGTGGTGATAACTAGTTGCCTTCCCTCTTGTCTCACGTGTTGTTTGTTTGTTTGTTTTTGAATTTCGCGCAAAGCTACACGCAAGCTATCTACGCTAGTCGTCCCTAATTTAGCAGTGTAAGGCAAGAGGGAAGGCAGCTAGTTATCACCATCCATTGCCAATTTTTGGGCTACTCTTTTACCAACGTGTGTAGTGGGATTGACTGTCACATTATAACGATCCACCGGCTGAAAAGGCGAGCATGTTTGGAGTGAGGGAGTTTCAAGCCCGCGACCCCCGGGTTACAAGTCGAGTGCCTTAACAATTAGCCATGCCGGGCCTCAAATATGTTAGGAAACACACTATGGCTAAATGCAATATAAAGATCTCTGATAATCTGTTAGGGATAGGTTGAACACTATACTATATAGTACAATTGCATTTCTCTAAGAGTCGTTTCATCTTACTTTTTCTTTCATTGTTTGAAAAATATTTACTTCATTTTTAGTATGCTGAAATGACGGTTTGGATAAACATGCTAATTAAATTAACGTTTATCAGAAAATAATTATTATTTTTCTTGTAGTAAACAGTAATGTAAATTGATCAGAACGTTATTACCATAAATTCGTAGAACAATTACTGAGCTGGTAATTTATAAACACACTTACCCACCGTTTTTAGTGAACACAAATACAGTAATATGTGCGAAGATTGAGAAGATATGAATTCAGCGTTAACAACTTAAACATAAACCGGAAATTGAACATCATGGGCTACGGCATTTTCGCGGTAAAAATCCGCGATTCCTAGTATAAATGAAGCAATTTATATTTGAGATACCATATCCGAATTAATGGAATTCACAGTAATATAGATTAACTTTATAAAGTCAACGAGAAAAACAAAAGGTTTAGTTCTTCTTGGTGACGAGAAACCCACTTGGAATAAAAATGTATCTCAGAACGGATGGTATTGGTATTAATACTTTCATTAATAAGGACAGAACAACATTAAAACCTTAGCCTGAAGATGACCTGGGAAGGTCAATACGTTGTTCTTTCCTCATCAATAAAAGTGTTAATACCCATACCAGCCGTTCTGAGATACAAAATGGTTTGTTTTGTTTTTAACTTTCGCGCAAAGCTACACGAGGACTATCTGCGCTAGTCCTCCCTAATTTAACAGAGTAAGACTAGATGGAAGGCAGCTCGTCGTCACCACCAACAGCCAACTCTTGGTCTTCTCTTTTACCAATGAATAGGTTACCAACTGACCATCACATTATAACGCTCCACGGCTCAAACGGCAAGGATGTTTGACGTGACTGGGATTCGAACCCTCGACCCTCGGATTACGAATTGAATGCCTTAATCACCTGGTCATGACGGGCACAAAACAAACAAATGGACTGCCAGCAGACAAATGGTACCTTGTTCTGTGAGAATTATTTTGTGCTGTCAGCTTTCCTTACAATTGACAACAGTTGTTTCAAAAACAAAATTATTTGTGTAATTTATTTAAAGAAACCAAATCTAAAATCTTTTGAACAATAACAACTTAAACCTCTGAATATTAAGATGAACATACATTATGAAGTGAGATAAAATACATAAATGTATGTATATATGTAACAAACTTAATAATGGTTTTACAGTAGCTTTGCTTACCGCCAATGTCAATCATATACAAGTCTTACACCAAAAGTTATAGCACCAAGAAAGTTTTGCTTTTCATTGGGGAAAGTTAAAAACATAAATATACCCCCGATATCTTTGAGGGCCCAAGTTCCTGATGGCAAACAGTTTCGTGAATAAATTTTATCACATTAAGTTTTCTAAACCAATGACATATGCTACATCTATAGTGCCCCTTGATAGCTCAGGGGTAAGTCTGAGGCCTCTAATGTTTTACAAATCTGCTTTGGATTACCACGATAGATAGAACACAGATGGTCTCTTGTGCAGTTTTGCGTTTAATAACAAACAACTATACCTATATTGGACACGAATTAATTGGCTGGTGAATGATGTTGACCAGGCAAGACTAAAAGAACAACAACCGTCATTACAAAATGTGAAAATTCTTAAGAAAAGGATGCAAAAAAAGCGCAGGTTTATTCTTTTCTATATTTATCTAGTTCTATGACATGTAGGATCCATCAAAGCAACTCAGTAAAAAACATTTATTTTGTGAAATATATTTTAAAATTAAGAACGTTAAAGTTCTAGAAACCTTCGATTTCCTTAGATTAGTCGCTGTACTTATTTAGAGTACAAAAACAAGGCAGTTTTTCTTGGCGTGATGTTGATTGCCATATTAGTAGCAGTTGAAAAATAGGCTTAGAAAACTTATTCAAAGTCAGCGGTAATGCGCAATTTATGCAACAAAATAGTTATTTTTCGAATGATAACGCAAGTAAACTTTGTATTGTTGTTTTGGACAGACATAATTTCACCTTTTACTTTTCCTGATATAAATGTGTGCGATTATTTAATATATGCATGTTTTTGATAAATGTAACAAAAGACTAACTATAAAACGTTTATTCAATATACCAGGGTTACTTTTAGCAGTTTCAACCAATTGCAATTATTAATTCGATATGATTAAACATTTTCTTTATCTGTTGAATTTTCACGTAAAAATACTTTAAGACTATTTTCGCGAGTTGTCCCTAATTTTGAAGTGATAGACCAGAGCAAATATCTGTTGTCAACTTTTAGGGTACTCTTACCAACAAATATTGGAATTGGCTGTACGATCATAACGCCTCCATATATAAAAAAAAGGTGGTGAGCATTGCAGGCCGAAACAAATGGAAGTAAATCTCTTGTGGTTCGTAATTGGAAGCTTATTTTAATATAACAAAAAATTTCGGTTTGGAAATATTGCATGATATTTGTTAATAAAAAAGCAAATTTAAGTTTCAATTTAATACGTACAATTAGATTAAAATATTATTTTACTTATTCAAAATATCAAGCGTTATTTGTCCTAATGAAGGATTTTATATTATAATTTTGTAATTGAAATTTGAATTTTTTCTTCCGTTTGTTTGTTTTTAATTTCGCGCAAAGCTACTCGAGGGCTATCTGCGCTAACCGTCCCTAATTTAGCAGTGTAAGACTAGAGAGAAGACAACTAGTCACCACTACCCACCGCCAACTCTCGGGTTACTCTTTTACCAACGAATAGTGCGATTGATTGTCACTTTATAATGGCCCCACGGATGAAAGGGCAAACATGTTTGGTGTGACAGGGATTTGAACCCGCGAACCTCAGATTACGACTAGAGTACCTGAACACACTTGGCCATGCCGGGCCTCTCTTTCTTCCGTTCTACAAACTACTGTATTTGGTAATCAGATGTCATGAAGAAAAATTTTTTCACCTTTCGGATAAAAAAGCCATTAGCTGATAGAAACTTGAGATATACTTTGTACGTATATATACTAACACCTAGAGATGTGACAAAGTGTGGTATTGCTGTGAACATAGAAACAGCTTTGTATTACGATGGCGTTAAATGTGCAATCTTAATACTGGTACACTATTACAGCATTATGATATTCAGTAGATGTATTACTACAGTTACAGTATTATCATGGAATAAATAATTGTCGTTTGACACTTGCCCTCCAGTGGCTCAGCGGTATGTCTGTGGACTTACAACACTAAAAAGCGGGTTTCAATACCCGTGGTGGGCAGAGCAAAGATAGCCCTTTGTGTAGGTTTGTGCTTAACTCAAAACAACAACTTATGACACTTACAGCGGTTTACGTTGCACCCAATTGTATTCAAATTATGACAGAAATTGTCTCTCATAATACATAAAAAATAACATAAAATACCCCAAATCAATAATTAAATCTACACATTTACTTTATTTAAGTTTATTACGATAAATAAATTGATTTTTAATTTTAAAACTATTTCTAAACTTAGGTGCTTACAGGCTGTTGACAATGCTTACTCTGTTACTCTGTGTCTATTATGTATAATGGGGTGCCATCTTCAGGGAATAAGTTGAACTTACTGTAAACCTAATATCCATTTTATATAAATATGTGGTACTCATAGGTTGAATATCCACAACTAAACGTGTTGATTCTATTGTTTGTGTCTTGGCTTGATTTGGACTCCCTATATTTTGTTATTTCATTAATGTATTGTTGAAGGAAAAACAAACTAAATGAGTAACACCATATCAGATCACCTTGCAAAATAAGGGTACGAAATTCCGAAATTAAGTAAATACATAAAACAACGTGACAGTTATTGTTAAAATTTTGACCAGTTATGGATGATCTTGCTATATTAATTTTGGGTTTTAATGATTTAATCAATAAAATATCCTGGAGCTTAGATTTCTTTAATCACATTCTGTTAAAATCCTGAAAATTTATCTATAAAGTTATCACATTACATCTCCATGCTTGAGGATAACCTACAAGTGTAAAACAATGTATTCAGGATTTTGGCAAAGTGTAATGATGAAAAAATAATATCTAAGTATCAAAGAGATTTTACTGATCAAGTGGTTAAAATCCGCAAGTAAAGAAACAAGATTTTGTAATGAAAATGTCATTGATAAAATACGTCTTCTGTGGTCGTTTGACTTGAAATGTGCAAGCAATATCATTAGACGGTCACTACGCCTACTTTATATTTTTGAAAACTACTAATTAAATAACAGATGGAAGTATTTTCAAAATAACGTTCCAAACAAAGTTGTTTAAAAGTTTGTCAAATCTTTTATTTCTCACGCAGTAAGCGTGACCTGCACAACAGACCTTTGGCTTCCACCCATTATGATACAGTAAAGTAACATTGCAGTTAAGGTTACTTAAAAATTGACTCTTTCATTACAACCCATGATTCTAAGTTAAAGAAACATTACAATTAATATGACGTACAATAACTCTGGTTACCACTAGTGGAAGTAGCATACTTTTGATCCCAGTTTATTTCATTAGAGGGAGAATAATATTTGTTTCAATTATATTACTTGTGTGACATTTAAACTTTCTTTTTTGAAGTATTCAGTTATGCATATTAATTTGCAAATAAATACTGTTTCAAAATATTAAAACCTCACCAGGTATACTTATAAAATACCAACCAGTAATGCTTCAGCGAGTGCATATGTTCAACCTACTAATGTGCCACACGTGCAGACCTTTTACAGCTGTGCTTGAGAATGTTTTTTTATGTTCATAAATGTCATGGTAGCTGATTATTCTTTTGTTGTTATGGGAATGCCACCAGTTCGTGTTCCTCCATGGCTATTATGGGACGATTCTCTTGGAAGGAAAGTATAAAGAACCACAGATGCATAGGTTATTGTTAAAATAACAATAAAATAAAGCATTATTTTCTTTTACAAACAACTCTGACCATATTACCAAAATAGCACTTTTCCCTCTCTCATCATCATTGTGAATTATCTTATTTGCTTTATTTGAATAGATAGCTTTTGAAATAGTAACCGTGAAAAGAACGATGGTTACAGACTCGCCTCTAAATAAGAAGTGATTCTAAGTTATCCACTGTGAATGACTCGCTACTCATAACTCACAATGTCACTTTAAACTGTTTTATTTTGGAATTGTATATCTTATACTAGTGATAAAATCCACAGTTCTGTTGGCTCTTTTTAATTTCGCGCAAAACTGCACGAAGGCTATCTGCGCTAGCCGTTCCTAATTTAGCAGTGTAAGGCTAGAGGGAAGGCAGCCAGCCATTACCACCCATCGCCAACCCTTGGGCTACTCTTTTATCAACGAATAATGGGATTGACCGTCACATTATAACGCTCCCACGGCTGCTGACAGGGCATGTTTAGTGCGATGGGGATTCGAACCCGCGATCCTCAAGTTACTAGTCGAACGCTCTGACCACCTGGCCACGCTGGACCTCCACAGTTCTAGCTATGATGATTGTATAATTTTATATGCAAAGACGGCTCGTTTTGGGTTCAGAAAATATTTTAAATAGAAGGTCGAAACGTTGTTCGCTCTTCTATTTAAAATATTTTCTGAACCCAAAACGAGCCGTCTTTTCATATAAAATTCTCAACAAGTGGGTTTCTCGACATCACTGATTGTATAATTTATTCTTTTCACTGAAATATTCTTTGTTCGAACAGTGACTTATGAATGAAGAGGAAAGGTTGAAATAATATGAAAATTAATGTAAAGATGTTTTCTTCCCAATTTCTCTTACTTTGTCCAATGCAGCCCAAAATCGTATGTGTGTAAATACAGCATTTCTGACCCAAATTTTGTTTCCCACCAGAAGCATTTCATACAATGCCGCAATGCATCAAATGTGCTGGACAACGAAGGATATAAGACTCAATGAAATGCTATTTTTATATACAGTATGATACTTTAAAAATTATGGTTTAAGGGCCAAAAAAACAAAGAAAAAAATATTTCTGCGGCTAACTCGTTTTTTACAATAATTTTTAGTCTTATCGGTTTCCAACAGTTCGCTTCCGTTCAGTCTTCATCCTGAAATAGAAGTAGTTTAAAACAAGTAATAATAACAAATAACCAACGAAAATTGCTAACGAGACGAAAATAAACAAGAAATAACGCTATTTGTTGTTGTTGTATATTTTGAGTGGAGAATAAAACACAAATTAATTGTTTAACTAAGCGCCAGGTGGACATGAAACACAGCTGCCACAAGCTACATCAGTGGTTATTATTATTATTACAGCCTTATGTTTACTACTTTTCTCCCCGTTATTAAATATTTAAAAAAGAAAGTTCATGGAACACATTTCAAATTAGCAAAACAATACAAAAAGTGTTTATAAGATAACAAAATTTCTTACGTACCCAAAGGATCTTTCAACATTCTTTGAAATAATTGCATTTAAGGGAGTTTTTATATTACAAAAGTTTATAAAATAAACACTCATAGAATACAGAACTCGAATTACTTGGGCACTAATATAATCCTTACAAACTTGGAGAGGAGAAATACAGTACTGCACTTTTATACTGGAGATCAAAGTTAACTGGGTTTGATTTGAAGGCCATATTATAAACTAGTATATTTTTTTACTCTGTTTAATAAAGCAGGAAGTTCATTCAGATAAGCCCGACATGGCCAGTTGGTTAGGGCGCGTCACTCCTAATCTGAGGGATGCGGGTTCAAATTCCCGTCACACCAAACATGCTCGCCCTCTTATCTGCGGAGGCGTTATTATATAACGCTCAATTACATTAATTGTTGGTAAAATATTAACCCAATAGTTAGCAGTGGGTGGTGATGACCAGTTGCCTTCCATCTAGTCTTAAATCGCTAAATTAGGGACGGCTAGTGCAGAGAGCCCTCGTGCAGCTTTGCGCGAAATCCAAAAACAAACAAACAATCATTCAGTTACATAAGTAATGGAAATTTTAATGATATTTTTCTCCGTTTCAGTTCACTGTTTTTCTACTTAACATACACTTCTTAATCTTATGGGACTGGGTGTGGCTAATGGTTTGTGTACCCGCGGTGTTAAACTGAGATTTCAGTTAATCACGTGATTTTGCTTTGTAATGACAGAAAATATAAAGTCTCAACAAACGGCCACACAATAATAAAAACAATTTGTTTAACAGTGAAGGTTGTGAAACAAAAATAACCGCGTTCAATGACATTTTCAGCTAACACTGGCATTTCTACTGCTCCCTGGGAAGTATGTATATTCCGAGTAGCAACTGTTCAGTGAACCAAACTGAAGATGATTTGACAAGTTGTTCTTCGACTTGTCATAGCAGAGAGAGAAGGGAACACATGCGATACAAGACAACCGGCTGATCCCGTACATGTTATCACAAACACATGTCGTTTTAGGGCATGAAAGAACTTGCAGACGACACCAGGTGACTGATTCAGGGTAAAGGTACGACGTTCTTTATTCTCAATTATAATTCACATCCCAGTGTACCGCGAAAAATGAATAAACGGATATAACGTTTGGCAGCTAGATTATCAGACAAGCACGAATGTTTTACGTATCAAAAATCTATACCCCCCACACTCATGTATATTCACACACACACACACACAAATATACATGTATATATATATGTATATATATATATATCTTTTAGAGTGTAGTTTCTAAACATTTTTGGTTAGTTGCGCATGGCTCGTTAACCTATACGTGTGAACGGATTTATATTTTGAAAACCTTAACCATGTTTTAAGTTCATAGTGATTATGACGTTTTACACTCGTACAAATGTTTCATTATTTCAGTAGCATCATCGAAACGTTTCGTTCAATTACTTAACTTCCCATACTTGTGCTTGCAGGTTTCATTTGCAAAGGCAAAGTCAATCCTCGTGACGCTTGAGCAAAATACCTAATGATGGTTTTCCATATACTGCTACGTGGTTAGACTCGTAAATCAAGTGGTTTACTGCGTTCCAACACGTATAGTTTACATCTGAGGGCGACAACAACATTAATTAATAACGTAAAATGGTGACCCAATTACATTGGCATACAATATAAACTCAAATTATGCGTGGCAGTAATTCTGTTATAATAAATGATTAGATAATTCATTTGGGATATAAGAATACACTTTAAAATCTATGCTGACTTACAAATGCAGGGAGAATTTATGATATCACACCGACTGTTCAGAATTAAGTACCACTGTTCATCTGTATTTGTTAGAAAATAATACAAAATACACAAATGTAACACTTTAAAACAATTATTTTACAATGATAATAGGAATATATTCCAATATTGTTGACATCGGTGTCAAATATCCTTCTTTACACATTGTCAACATCCCGTTTATAACAAAATGATCCGTCCGTCTGCTAACAGGTTCGTGTTTGGATTCCATTTATGTAAAGTAAACAATTAAGTATTCGGTAAAATCAACTACGTAAACTCGTGTACTTGTGCAAACTTTTAATAAACTTTCATACCTGTTTGTATGTATGACACTGTCTACCAGAGACTATATCCGGTATTCGAAGTCTTTTTTTTTCTTTTTGTGCACAACTACATATTGGGCTATATGCACCTACTCCATCACGACGAATAGAAACTAGGATTCTAGTATCATAAGTTCATAAGCGTGTCGCTGATCGACCTGAGGACAGTAGACGATGTACCCTTACAGATGTGAGAATTCTACTTTTCATATACATACCTTGCAAAAACCAATATCCATTTTATATTTTCCCAGTATCATCGGGTACTAGGTATCTGTTTTGTACCTTTTCTTACGTTTTTTTGTTATTTTTTTTCACGATCTGGATTCACAGTACCAATATTTATGGGTATTAATGGGCATTTGAGATTTAACAAGAGGATAATTTCTAACAGAGGATTAGGGAGCCCCAAAGTTTTTAGAGTTTTCTAAAAAAAGCAATGACACTTAGCTTTGTACTATAATTTTTGTCGATTTACAGCACGTACAATAACATCTGACACTACTGTTAGGCCTAGCTACTCTGTGTGGGGTGGGAGCTGTTGTCCCTCCCGTCTTCCACATAGTCCAATCCAATTCTGGCATGTATTAAGGTTTATTATAAAAACCAGGAGTGTTCAGAGATCTTGGGATCCCTCTTCGCTTTGCTCAAAGTTAAAAAGAAGCGTGCTTAGATTAACTTAAGATGGTTATTTTAAGTGTTTTACTGGTGCTTTGGAAGTTCATGGAGTGAAGCGTCAGCGTAGAGTCTATCGATGTTGTGGTACTTGAACGATGCTACACGACTGAGTTATGATTGAAAATTATTATGCGATTTTCTTCTTCTCATTCTAAAGTTCAAATAGTCCCCGTAGATGGGAAGTTCTACAGAGAGGCAGTAATCTATATATCATATGTCTGGGCTGCGATCAATAAATACAAAGTTCGAGAATTAGCTGTGTGTGTGAGAGAAATCCTTTCACGGTCCAGCCGACGACAGAGAATGCTCGAGCATAATAATAATAATAAATCAAAACATTTTGTAACAATAATTTTATTTTAAATGGCGAGAAACATTCTTGAATAGAGATGTTCTGGAACATTAGTATCTACCTTCATCCCGCTCGCGATAATTTATTTGTTACATTCGTAAAGTATCTAATTTTAGCTGGAGGGATTAGTCGTATGTTGTATTCTAGTGAATTTGAAGTTATTAATTAAGAGAAAAGGCCCGGCATGGCCGAGCGCGTTAAGGCATGCGACTCGTAATCTGAGGGTCGCAGGTTCGTGTCCATGTCGCGCCAAAAATGCTCGCCCTCCCAGCCGCCGGGGCGTTATAATGTGACGATCAATCCCACTATTCGTTGGTAACAGAGTAGCCCAAGAGTTGGCGGTGGGTGGTGATGACTTGCTGCCTTCCCTCTAGTCTTACACTGCTAAATTAGGGACGGCTAGGTGCAGTGGGCTAACAACCTACTCACTTGAAAACCTGTTCAAGAAACCGCAGTGTTTGCGGCCTTATGTTCCTTGAAGGAATTGAGTGGCAGATGATGATGATGATGAATTAAGATAAAACTACAATGCGACACCACAGGACGCTACATGTGTGTCGACCTCAAAGGAGAGAAGAAAGGGGCTAATGACGATGACGGCATAGTTCCACAAAGTGTCAACAGAGGACGCGTTACTAGACTATCATAGTCAGGTGGCCATGACTCTATGGAACTAGCATGAATTTCTTCAACATGTCTCAACATGACCATAATTAATACAGTCAGTGTAAAACACTAGTTCATTAGATCTATAAATTTCACGATAATTTATATTTAACTTGTTTTAAAAAAACGATATCGTGAAATAATGAAAACTTACTGTTTAACTCAATTATAAATTAGTGATTACTTCCAAGATTTTTGCTGCTTATGCAAGACAAAATATTTAATTTTACAATATCATTTACATAACTCATGAGACTTAAAAAGACAAGAGGTTTACTATAATTCTATGTGTGATTATGTTATCAAACCACCTGCTAGTACAG
The DNA here is from genome assembly GCA_011833715.1 of Carcinoscorpius rotundicauda. Lineage (NCBI taxonomy): Eukaryota > Metazoa > Arthropoda > Merostomata > Xiphosura > Limulidae > Carcinoscorpius > Carcinoscorpius rotundicauda. Next base: position 16,795,725 of record CM022403.1, read on the forward strand.
CGGTTAGTCTGTGGATTTACAACGCTAAAACTAAGGGTTCGATTTCCTTCGGTGGGCTCAGCAGATAGTCTGATATGGCTTTGCTATAAGAAAAACATATAAAATATGTTATCAGTGTCTAGATGTAATTATTCTAAAACCAGCATATTTTAACATCTGCTAGTTCATTTTTCAACAACTAAAAATACTAAATGAATGATGTTGAAGTTTATTGAATGACGTTTTCTATAAAACGTTCCTTTGAATAATAAAATTGTATTAAAGATTGAGTGTGTTTAATACAAGGACACTATAAAGAAATCACACACATACAACCCAGACATTGAATTTTAACAATTACAAAAGTCGTGACGTGGCCATACACGTGCAGATAGAGATTCTATAAACGTAGGATGATAACTTCAGTGCATCATCAGTTAGTATATTCAATCACACGCAAAACGTTCTTCTTCCCCAAATCACCGAGGAAGTTTGGACGTTCAAGTTTCAACCAACTTTTTACTAAGAAGAGAGGAGCAGATATTTCAGTTTGGTCACAGTCTACTCTACCTAACGCTAAAGGTTAAAAAGCATTTCTAAATTTGTCCCCGATATTTTCTAAACCTGAGCTGAGCAGTGGACTTAAGTAACAAACAGGTTGAACCGTAACCACTTTTTTGTTTTGGAATTTCGCACAAAGCTACTCGAGGGCTATCTGTGCTGAACCGTAACCAAACTGAAATATCTGCTCCTCTCTTCTTAGTAAAAAGTTGGTTGAAACTTGAACGTCCAAACTTCCTCGGTGATTTGGGGAAGAAGAACGTTTTGCGTGTGATTGAATCTACTAACTGATGATGCACTGAAGTCATCATCCAACACTGTGGTTTCATAATAATGTCAACGTTTTAAGTATTTCACTTGATTGAGTGGAACTAAGCACAACACTACGGGTATCAGAACCCGAATTTTAGCTAAAGACACCACTGTACCATCATAAGGTGAAATTCTCAATTTACCGCGGGAATCGAACGTGGGTCTTCGAGGTAAAAGCCCGGTACCCTTAGCCAGTACACCACATAAGATGGTATTTAAATGGTAAGTCGTTCGTTTATTATATTTAGCTTCAAAATAATAAAATTAAATTACTGGTTATAATAACTGTCTCATGTATGTTTTACTTCTACAGTTCATTGTCCGAAAGAAACTATGGGTAGTTTAAATATGTATTCCATACTTTTACAACGTTTGTGTACAGAAAGAAATTTGGAAATATGTTTATCAGTGATCGATTCCTAACAGCATTAGAAAGTCTCAAATGTTTATGCAGTTTTAACCTCCAATTAAATGTTTTGAAAAAAACAGGATGGATAAATAGCAAGTCATTCATTTATTATTTTTATTTGTACCGATGTTAAAATATGCAAATTACTGGTTTTAACGTAACTGAATCTAGACACTGATAACGTAATGACATGTTAAAGTATGCTAATACCGTCACAACATATTTGTTAACATCTTACTTAGGAATAATGGTTTTAACATAATTAAATTCAGAATTTGGAAAGGTAATCATATGTAGAAATGTAGTATTGCTGTTCGCCTCAGTAAGATAAAGTATGAAACTATCAAATGAAATATTTTCTCTTGCATAAACACCAAAAATCTTTAAAATAATCACTTGATTTATAATTAAAGAGTTCAACGATAAGTTTTAATGATTACATGTTATCTGACTTTTACGACAATTTAAGTATAAACGGTCGTGAAATAAATGTATAAAACTACTGAATTAGTGTTAGATGTCATTTTTATGGACCGTTTACATATAAATGGTTAATAAAGGTAATAAACTAACGAATTAATGTTTTATACAGAATGTATTAATTGTACTCAAGTTGAGATAAGTTAATCAAATTGGTGCTAGTTCCATGGAACTGGCCTGGTATGGCTAGGTGGCTAGGACACTTGACCCGTAATCTGAGGCTGCGGGTTAGGAACCCATCACACCTTTCAGCCGTGGAGATATTATAATTCTCGGTCAATCCAACTATTCGTTGGTAAAAGAGTGGTCCAAGAGTAGGCGGTGGGTGGTGATGACTAGCTGCCTTCTCTCTAGTCTTATACTGCTATATTAGGGACGGCTAGTGCAGATAGCTCTCATGTAGCTTGGCGTGAAAAATAAAACAAACAAACAATAAACAAACATCTATGGAACTACAACGAAATGGCGGTCTATCATGGCGGCTTAGCAAAAAGCCCTTTTTGATGATATAATTGCATGACACTAAAACTCCATGATGACATTTTGTACAACTATGTTTTCACGTCACTAATTGTAACATTAGCCCCTGCCTTTAAAAAAAAGAAAAATTCAGTTTCTTGGTTCACGCACTATCCACAGTTTGTATAAATACTGAAACCAATATACTTAAGTCTTTAAATATAATCAAAATTAACTTAGAGATACTAAAATGTAGTTCTTCCACGTGCTATCCCTGATTCTCCGTCTCTAGATACACTGACTAGTGTACCTAACTCTTTTGTATATGATGAAAAATAACTAAAGAGACACCAAAATCCAGCTGTTTATTTCACGTACTATAGCTGGTTTTCTGTCTCTAGAGACATTGACACCAGTATACATAAGTATTTATATATACTAAAAATTAACAGTCAAAATTAGATGTTTGTTTCACGTACTATAGCTGGTTCACTGTCTCTAGAGACATTGACATCCCTACACTTAAGTATTTATGTATACTAAAAATTAATAGACAAAATGAGATGTTTGTTTCACGAACTGATCTTCGTTTTCTGTCTTTATAGAAGGTGACAACAGTTTATTTTCGCCTTTAAAAATAAATTTTAATTCAGAAGAACCAAGATGAAGCCGTCTGTTTTATATACTACACTTGTTTCTCTATCTCTAAAACATTGACAACAGCATACTTAAACTTGTATATATATATATATAATAAAAATTAATTTAGGAGACACAGAAATCTAACTTTGTTTCACGGACTATCTCTTGTCCTGTGTTTCAAAATTTGTAAATAGTATTCCTGAGTCTTTCTATATAATTCCTTCCAATAACGACAGGTGAGCAACGAACGCCAACTGATGCGCTCCTTTTGAACAACCTTGTCTTAATATCAGATGGAAATAATTGTTGGTTTAGTAAAGGTCCTTCAGCGGAAAACATTAACGAATCCAGTGTGACAAGGAAATCACTTTATAATACATGTACAGAAAGACAGTAATCGGCTTGAATTCCCTCTTCATTTTCTGCTCACTCAAATGTTCATAGAATCTTCTATGAACCGTACGTACCAGAGAGTGAAAGAAACTTGTACGAACCTTGCGTACAAGAGCCTGAAACAGTTTTCTATGAACAGACAAGAGTGTGTGAAACAGCGTACTGTTAAATGAGTTTCTTATGAATAAAGGAGTGACACAATCTTAGATGAAGTGTATTTTTTGCAAACACGAGAGAGTGAAATACACTACTGTGAATTATGTCTCTTATGTACAGCTGAGTGAAATAAACCACCATAAACTGTGCTTCCTACTTACAAGAAAACGGTTCAGTGTACTATAAAACGTGTTTCCTATGATCAAAATAGTGTTTTTCTTACAACCAAGAAAGTGGAACAATCTAACAAGTGTATTTTATTTCCATAATACCATAACTAACAATTGGCTAGTGAGCTTTAAACATTCATTTGACATTTACATACTTAAATAAAAACCTTAGTTGAGCTAATCACTGATCTTCAAGAAAGCAATGTTGAAATATACAATGGAAATGACGTTAAGAGACCCTCTGTACCAGGTCTACAGAGGAAATTTTAAGCCACTTTTCTTCCAAATGTTTCTCAGTAAAACACAAACCTTATTTGGTGCTTGAGTAAATTCTAATCGCTACAGATTGAGCTGAACGTTTAACAGCGCAGTCTCTACAAAGACACAGTCTACAGAGAGTTATCATCTAGATAATAAGAGAATACAAGACTAAGTAGTCGAATGCTATCGCTTGGCATCCAGCCGGCGAGGTCGATGCGGTTGCCACGGCTACCGACAATGCAGACGACCTGCGACCCGCGCAGACATCAATAAATGAAGCAGTTGGATCTCGTAGCACATCGTCCAGGTAGACAACTTCGTAATGGACGAGAGGTGCCCTTGATGAACACGGAAACTACCAGCTCCTCAATACTTCAGTCGATCACGTGGAGTCTTTTTCTTCCATCTTCTTCACCAAACGGAACTTACTATCACTCTTATCACACTTTTCAATAAACGTTGCTTTTTTTGGCATGAATCTGTTACACTAAATACTCATGTGCTTGGTCTTTCCGTCAGATCACAGTTAGTTAATACCGACTCTTAGGTTTATCCGATTAGCTGTTAATTAACTCGGCACAACTTAATCTGTGCTAGAAATAAACAAACGTAAAACTTGAAAACCTTCTCCAAATGTACCACATCTGTTACTATATCCTCAAGTATGTGTCCAGTTTAATTTCTCAGGATAGTCACGACACATCGAATTTAGGCAACAAACCAAAATATCATTAACTTTGTTCTAAAATACTTCGCTTATTTATTATGGTACATATATATATTACAAAAAACTTACGTATTTATAATGATAATTTGTGAATTGGCATGTTTTGTGTAATTTCAATACTATTACTAGCAGATGCATCAGGTTACAGAACTTCACGGATACAGGTATTATTAAAGTCAGTGTATCAGTGGGTGAGACAAGGGAAGTATTGGGTTCAGTAATGAAATTCGATATTTTCCTATGTAGTTGGAAACAGATACAACAGCGAGGGAATAGATTATTGAACTAAGCTTAACACATCACGCGCTGTTGGTCTGCAGAGGAACAGCAGCGTCAATCTAGTATTTTGTTTTTATCCAACTTATACGTAGAATGTCTGTTACGAACACATAAGTTTATCTTGCCCACATAATTACTGATAGAACTCATATATCTGGTTGAAACGATTCGGTTTTCGGGATTGTCAAAACAAACATAGTTCAAACGATTGGGAAGAAAAACATCAAATAAAAAAACATTTGTTGTTTATATCTAAGGCTTTTCGTTCCCTAGAGGAAACGGATCAGAACGAAATGTTTCTATTTTGTTTTCTGGAGTTACAACATCTACTAGGTATCTTTCCTTTTTTGTTGTTCTGGAACTGTACGCTCAGTTGAAGATTTTCGTGCTCGTTTACCCATCACGTGTCCCCATTGATTGCAGGCACTTAGAGATGAACCTCCCAGCAGCTCCGCCTCTGCTTATAATCCTAACACCTCTTTTACTTCTGCTTACAAAGTCAATTTTGGGTTCGATTGAGTCTACTCAAAGAAGAGTTCTTGTTTTTTTAATCTTATTTTCTTGTCTGGTCTTTGCATGTTTCATGGTAGCTGACACTCGAGACACGAACCCAACTTGTTTTTGCTCAACAAGCGTGTTTTATATCGCTTATTGGTTCACGTACTCAGCGACTAACAACGCAGTTTTCCTTATCGACGAGGCAACTATCCGTTGTGTTATAATTGACGAAAAATCGATTGTTCGATTATTTATGGTTTACTTTTCACCGACGTGATACTTCTGGAAATTTCTATGCAGATGTAAAGTTAATTTCCTTCAATACTCTCTAAAACAAAAACGAATAAACAAAGTCCTTTAAAATCTGTTGTGCACACTAGAGGAATTGACATATTTTGATCAAAGGGGTAAGGAAAAAACGACCTTTAAACTTCAAATATGTGTAAAAGAACTTTTTATTTGAGCGAGCGTTTTGCCTTTTCGACTCTATCAGAGTTAGGGCATATAACTGATTGATATTAGAATATTAACTAACAGGAAGTTGCTGAGATAGGAATATACAAACAATATACAAAAACAAACTTATCACTTGTATTTTTTGGAATGAAGAAAATATCTCTGAGAATTAAAATAGAGGTTGACGCTTAAAGAAAGATTAACATATCTAAGAAATTGGTTTGATATATAACGCTTAACAGAATAACATGATTTTAAAAAGATGTAAAACAAATTTTCTACTTAGTTCACCAGGGTGCGCTACATATCAAAACGTATAAAATACTATGATTTTGTAACGCCATATTGGTTGACCCTGGAGAAGCTAAACGTGTATTCTAAACTTTTTTTAAGGACTTGATACTAATGAATAGTACAACAAATCTTCTCTAAACACTGAAGTAATTGAAGTTTATTATGTTTTAGCACGCAACTTTTGTTTAATGTAGTGTATTTCAGAGTAAGTTATTTTTAGTACAAACCTATGCAATGGAAAATCGAACCCAGAATTTTAGATTTTGTCCGTAATCTTTCCACTGACCAATCTGAAGACTGTATAACAAGTAACCAGTATTATGTAATATATTTGGTTTACTTTTTACAGAAAGTGATTTCAATTTGAAAACAAGGACGTAAGTACTAACTAGCATCTAGCCTTATCTTTTGGTAACGAAATCGTTTTTCGGAGTACATGACAGAAACTGAAAACATCATCACGTTTGTCTTCTGTTGATTTAAGTAATGTCTCATGCAACTGCTATATCTAGAAAACAAAACAAAACATTTGATTACGAAAACCATTATCAGCTGTTCTTCTCTACTTCAATATTGTCTGTAAGACTCGAGGTTGGTTAAGGTTCAGTTTTCGAAACGCATATCAGAAACGAAATTAAATTTGTAACCTTCAAGCACTTTATGCTAGAAGTTCTTCTTTTGTCTGTATGTTCAATATACACATTTTAATTGACACAAAAATATATCTGAGAAAATAAAGGGAAAAACACGTATAATAAACCGAAGCCTCAAAGGATGGAAACATTAAATAAACGAATTTGCCTGCAATTTTACAATACGTTTTGTAACGTGATCTAAAAGTACTTAAGATATGTTTAAGTACACAATTCTGGAGTTTTACAAGTCGTTATCACCACTCACCGTCAACTCTTTAGCTACTATTTTACCAACGAATATTGGAACTGACTGTCACATTATAACGCTCTCAGAGATGAAATGGCAAAGATGTTTGGTGGGATGGGGACTCGAAACTGCGACCCTTAAATTGTGAATCAAGCTCTCTAACAATTTGTTCATCCCAGGCTCATGTTCGATCAAGTATTGAACTTCAAAATTAATATTTACGTTAAAAATACAACGTGACAGCCTGGCATGGCCTAGCGCGTTAAGGCGTGCACTTTGTGATCTGAGGGTCGCGCTAAACATGCTCGCCCTCCCAGCCGTGGGGGTGTATAATGTGACGGTCAATCCCACTCTTCGTTGGTAAAAGAGTAGCCCAAGAGTTGGCGGTGGGTGGTGATGACTAGCTGCCTTCCCTCTAGTCTTACACTGCTAAATTAGGGACGGCATAGCACAGATAGCCCTCGAGTAGCTTTGTGCGAAATTCCAAAACAAACAAACAAACAAACAAACAAACACAACGTGACAGTACTAATAAATAATATTTCAGTAAAACTAATAAAAAAGAGAGCTAGAATAAAACAATTACTTATTGTTTTAACGAATTGTTTTTATTTTCTTTTATTACATAAAGTCTTTGTTAGCAAGAGATTAATTGAACCAAAGAAATCTAGAAAGTTCTTTTTGAGTCCTTTTATTAATTATTCAGATTAAAGTCCAGTGCTACACAACGCATTCATTGTCTTCTAGCCAACATAATGTTGCATCACTCTAGACACCTTAACGTCGCACCTGTTTTCGTTTAAATTAATTACACTCTGTGTCTGAATAGCGTGTGACTCAGACCATGAGACGACCCGAATTTGAATCTTCCAATACTGCATAATATTCGCCACACTTTAACTTGTGGGTGCATTATAAGTTTGTTTGTTTTTCTTATATCACAGCTACATCGGACTATCTGCTGAGCCCACCGAAGGGAATCGAACCCCTGATTTTAGCGTTTTAAATCCGTAGATTTACTGCTGTACTAGCGGGGGACGACAGGGTTATAAGAGTAACAGTCATTCCATTGGAATGTGGATAATAGAATGATGGCGCTGACTGGCTGTCTTCCCTTTTGTCTATGGTTCAAAATTGGCAGATATATTTAGTATATTTACCATAGATACAAAACACAAATAGCTGAGTAATTTGCTACGACGATACACACTAATCATGAAATAAATAAAACAAAGGGTCATAATGTTTATATTGAATAAAACAAAGGGTCATAATGTTTATATTGAATAAAACAAATGGTCATAATGTTTATACTGCAAGCAAACATATTTGACAAACTCATAATACCACTATAAATAGTGGCGCCTTTTTGTAAGAGTTTAGATTAGTAGTTTTATTGTACGAAAATAACAATTTTTCTAAAGTGTTCTTCTAAATGCAGTTTTGAAATGTCACGTTATAACTGTGATATTTTCTACATGATTATTTCTACTGACGAATGTGTAAAGTTAGCTAGTAATTTATATATAGATATTTTTGCGCATAGCTACACAACGGGCGATTTGAGCTCTGTTAACAGTAAGAAATCGAACCTAGAATTTTAATCTGTAACTTATAAAATTGGTTTTTGAATTATTATTATAGGACTGGATTTTTAATTAGTGTTATAGCATTGATTTTTGGATTAGTGCTTTTGGACAGGTTTTTGGATTAGTGTTATAGGATTGATTTTTGAACTAGTGCAATGGGACTGGTTTTTGGATTAGTGTTATAGGATTGATTTTTTGATTAGTGCTATGAGACTGGTTTTGGGAATAGTGTTATAGGATTAATTTTTTGATTAGTGCTACAGAACTGATTTTTGGATTAGTGTTATAGGATTGATTTTTTGATTAGTGCTACAGGATTGGTTTTCAACATGGTTATAATAGTTTATATTTTTAATAAATTGCCCTTTAACTATTTCTTGAGATTTTCTTTGTTGAGGTCTGATCATGCATATCTAAGTCTATTGGTCACTGAAGATCAAGACAGTGAAAGTGGTTACAACGAGAACAACATATTCTATTATTTTACAGATTTGTTTCAATCTATTGTTTCATTTCTATTGTTTCAAGAAGACCTTTCTTTCCGATCAGTTTAACTTGAATAGGAAACTATTCGTGACGACATCTACAATATTTGCATTTCATGTATATGTTTCAGTACGTCACATTTTCTAACTTTGCGATGGCATTTTTACATTATATATTGACCAGTTTAGGAATAAAACAACTGTTGTACGGGTAAATTACTTTGCAAAAATTATTGATTTTCACAAAACCTTGACACAAACGTAGAGAAAGACTCACCTTAGAATCACAGATTTCTCCATTAAAGATGTGATTTAGAGAAGAGCTATCAGTATACAAGAATCTGTTTTAGTGAGGGTTTATTCACATATTCTGTAAATAAAGTTATATTTGCAGTAATTAATAGCTTCAATAGAAAATCGTGGGTTCGAATTTCCGCAATAAAATATATTATTTTAGACGCATACCTTCTGAAATTATATTCTTCTCTGGAATCGGTGAATGTTGTTTTAACTTTTACTTTTAAATGTTTCTATATAAACTCAAATCCATTTTTAGATCATACAGTCTTTTACTCCTTGCGAAAAACACACACCAAAAAACAGGACCATCGCTCAAACTAAATGGTCCATAAGAACGTTAATTCAGCGAAAAAAGCAGTGTTAACTGTGAAAAGCATTTACAATTAATGTAAATCAGCTTGATACATCCAGAAATGGACACTTAGGAAGGCTTAAAGCAAAACATGCTCATAGTGTTTGTAATATTATCACTGCAATTTGTGGAGACGAATCACTTTTAAAGTTAAACTAACAAAAGAAGAAAATCGATCTATTTATTTCCCTTTTTTACGACGTCAAGGTTGGGAATCTGATATATACATTTGATTGAAGGCCTCAGATTAGCAGCACAGAAGTGTTACATTGGTAAAAGCTTATAGAAGTTAGAAATAAAAAGGAGAGCATACACTGAAGGAAAGTTTCTGAAGTTCTAGAACCAGGAGAGAAGAAAAGTCTCATGAGTTATACTATGAAATACTTAACTAAGCTTAATAATCAACGGATAACTGCTGCCAAATATAAAGCACAAAGAAATATCATTCTATTTACTGGTTCTTGTGAACCCAATAAGAATTTATTTTCAGAGTTTGTCAAGGGTGGTTATGAACACGAATATGGAAACTTACTGTTTTCTCTGTCACACTTTTTTATTTTTTGTTTTGCTGTTAATAGGGCAATTCGTACAGGATCTATCCCACTTAACTCTTTATTACTATTTCATTGGCATCCTGCATCATTCAGATGCTGGCTGGAGAACAAATTACCTTCCAGCTCAGTTGTAGATAAGCCAATTGACTGAAATGAGATCCTCTAATCATTGATTACAACATTAAAGTGCACGAATCACAACACATTTTAATGGGATTTCTTTCTTGTAATGAAACATTTTATTTAAAAAGTAAGCTTAAAAATAGTAATCACAGTCAGATCTGTCTTCACCTATGACAAATGCTAAAACAAAACTGGATGTTATCAAGTGTACGATGTCTATTCTAACCGTTGGACCAGTGCATGGTTAGCGTATTTGTTTGTAGGGCTGAGGTCCAATGGATTGTGTCTTAAAAAATTGTTCTCCACGCTGTCGGAACTTTGTGGCATTATAAGCGTGACGGTCTAATCCTATTATCCGGTATGACAAAAGCAGCTAAAACTTGGAGGAGGGTAGTGTTGTCTCCTGAGGTCTGTCACTTCAAAATTATGAACGACTAGCGCAGATAGTTTCCTATAACTTTAGGTGACGCAATCTCCACTTTTGCTGTTACTAGGAGTCACTTATTTACAAGACTTTCTTGTGTAAATAGGTGTCGTTAGTTTATCACAGTTTCAACAAACACCAGTATTTGTAAGGAATTACGGGCATTTCCGAGTTTAACATACCTGAAGTACAATATCTCTTGCATTTATTATGAAAATTACAAAAATGAGCGTGGTTTACTTTCCTTACAACAAATTATGTTTGGACAGTAAGTAAATAATAAACAATGTAGCTCATTGTTTGGAACGAATAACATTTATAATATTGTTTTGCTCAAAATTATCTCCCCCCCCAAAAAAACAGAGTATATGAAATGCATAGACATGCAAGAGTACTTATTTAATAGTGGCGAATAATATATAACAAATATGTAGAACTCTCTAATATAATGTTCAGTACACAATCAACCTACTTACATATGTGAATGAAATTGATTCGTAAGAGGAAAAAAAATACTGGTGTTTTGTCATGATCTGGAACTTTTTCAAACAACAATGTCCGTCGATTTGTTGCCAGACTTAATGTATACGTTGTAGCCGAAGTCGGTTACAACAGAGAAAAGGTTTGACTCTTTGTCGAGAAGAGAACAAAGCTTCAAAATGAAGAGAGAACGTTTAGTTTTTCTTGTCAGTATTACATCTTGGCCAATTCAGCCTATTTGATTGTAAGTTTCATGGGAGTTGAAACGAGTAATTTGTCATTCGTATTGTGTGAAGGGGAAGATGACCCACCCGCTTGTGTGTTTTGATGTTGACTCCAGGAAACCTCTATTCCCTTAAGAGGTCATCTATTGAATGTTTGTCACCAGGAAGGGGACCTCTTTTGCACCACAGAGTTTACAATAATTTCTCTTTTGCAGTTCCCAGATTTTACACTCGTGAAAGAGAGAGTTCTGAAATTACTGTTTTCAAAGAATTTAAACTGTATGTTTTAAACAGTATTTCGCAACAGTGAAAAGTTTCAACATGATTAAAACATTCTGTAAGCTTACATTACATGAAAGAAAATCAAATCACTATCAAGAAACTTCATTTTTTCTTTTTCCTGAACTACTTACATTTGTAGGTTTATTTTTATACATTTCTTTCATTGTTGTGGTTTCTATAAAATAACCAATTTTGATTTTGATTTCACATAACCGGGAACTATGTCTCATATCATTTATAGGCATAAGAAACAACAGCTGAATTTTTCAGGTCATATGAATGTTCATTCAGTTTCCAGTTTAATTCTTTCAGGATCCACCTACTTAACATGGTCTAAATCCTCAGTTTACACCTTCTGGACCTCATACCAAACATGCTTGCCCCTTCACCTTTAAATGGTCAATCCTACTTTTCGTTACTAAAATAGTCCAAGAGTTGGTGGTGGGTGATGATGACTAGCTGCCTTGCCTTTAGTTTTACACCGCTAAGTTGGAGACTGCCAGCGCAGATAGCCCTCGTGTAGCTTTACGCGAAATTAAAAAAACAAACGAACCTTCTGGACCTGCCTTTTTTGTGGTTGTTCTTTATGGCGTTTGTCAGAAGATTTTCACTGAAGGTCTAGAGATAAATATTACCTTAAATTATGCTGTCTGAACCTCCGTCTGGATATTTATTTATTTCCTTGAAACGTTATAAAGATACGGATCTTTATAATGGCATGGCCGAGCGCGTTAAGGCGTGAGCTCGTAATCTGAGGGTCGCGGGTTAGCATCCGATTCGCGCTAAACATGCTCGCCCTCCCAGCCGTGGGGGCGTTATAAGTGACGGTCAATCCCACTTTTCATTGGTAAAAGAGTAGCTCAAGAGTTGGCGGTGGGTGGTGATGACTAGTCGCCTTCCCTCTAGTCTTACACTACTAAATTAGAGACGGCTAGCACAGATAGCCCTCGAGGAGCTTTGTGCGAAATTCCAAACAAACAAATAAACTGCTCGTGCACAGAGAAATATTTTAGATTTTTCTCTTTACAATTTTAAATTTCTCTGAGACGTTTGAAATAGCATGAACTTCCTTGATCCTTTTCAACCAATACAAATCTTGTCGATATTCAAGTACTTTTGTCTCTTCACTGCCAAAGGTTTGAATAATCCAAATCTCTGGCTTATAACTTTGATTTATAAATTTGATCACTGTCTTTTCTGCTTATAACATGCAACAACAGAAATTATTTAACTCACGTTTAGTAGTTAAATGAACAGCAGAGTTTATGCCATTCAACTATGTATGAAATATTTCAAATTCTACTTTTATATCTAATCAAATCTCGGGTCTAACTGGTACCTTCTTAAATATTTCTTCAAAAGCCTCCAAATTAAGAAAAGTGATAATTTTATTAGTGTACCATCTGAAATCCAAATATATTAAAATTGAAAGACATAACGCAAATCTTGATTGTTTGGTGTTAACGTAGTATTGCAGAATGAAATATCTACCCTGTGCTCCTCTTGGAAACTGAATGTGTTGTAAGCTTTCAAACGTACTGCTGATCCACCAGGGAACAATCAGTGATTACTATGTGCGTATTAATCTCGCGCTATCGTTCTGTAATTTCTTTGAAGTTATACTTACTGTAACTTTAATGACGTGAGATAACAAGCAGAAACTCACGCGAACGTTTGTGTTATACTTAATTTGATCTTCAATTTGACTTAAGAAAAGTTTTAACTCGAAGGAATTCCATGTTTATTATGATTTTCAAGTGAGATGAGAATTTGGAAACAATGTGTTGAAACTTAAGCACTGACGCGATGCTCTTTTAATTCCATTATATAAAACAGATTTTAATATTCATCTTCACTAATAAAGATTTAAAATTAACAGCATCTGGAATTTCGATCTTATTAGAAAATACTTATTCCAATTCCCTCTAGCACAAAAGCGCCATAATAATTCAGAAAAGACTAGCAGAGTTAAGTTGTAATGTAGGATCAAAAATCAGATAAACTACTAAACAATATAATCCAGGTGCTTTCGTAAATCACACTTTCTTTTTTCACCATGAACCAACAAACAGATATTAAAAAAAGATGGGGAATAATGTATATCAAAATATGAATTAATTAGATGCTGTAAAACTAATTAAGCTTTATCATAAAAGGCTTAGAATACATAATGAAAATTATTTTAATGCTGCATTTCTAAAATAAGTAACGTTTGTATTAGATTTAGAGGCAAAAACTGCAAGAAAATGTCAACACATATAACAATTTCTTTTAAGTTTCGCGCAAAGCTACCTAGGGCTATCTGCGTTAGCCATCCCTAACTTTGCAGTGTAAGAATAAAGTGAAGGCAGCGAGTCATCACCACCCATCGCCAGTTCTTGGGCTACTCTTATACCAACGAATAGTGATATTGGTTGTCACACTATAACGCACCCACGGCGGAAAGTCGCGAGCGTGTTTGGTGTGACAGGGATTAGAACCCACGACCCTCAGATTACGATTCGAGTGCCTTAAGCACCTGCCAATGCCGGGCCGCGTAGTACGGTAAAGTTAGTTTTCAGTATTTTCACCTGTTTTCTCCGAAATATTCCACAAGCTACTACATTGAAACATAGGATTAATTTTGATAAAATAGACCGAAGCATTAACCTTTATTCCGAATGTTCAGTGCGAAAATCGGGAACGTTTACCTACAGCAACAACTAAAACAAATTCCAAGATATTTTATTAGATTAAATGTTAATATATATCATTATGAGAATTCTCTCGTAAATTACATTTGCAATTTCCTTTTCTCAATTTGGGTCCACCATGGCCAGGTAGTTAGGGGCACTCGACTCGTAATCTGATGTTCGCGGGTTCTAATTCCCCATCATACCAAACATGCTCGTCATACCAGCTGTGGTGGCGTTATACTGTTATGGCCAATCCTATTATTCCTTGGTAAAATAGGAGGCTAAAAGTTGGCGATGTGTAGTGATGACTAGCTACCTTCCCTCTAGACATCCACTAAATTAGGGACGGCTAGCTTTCGGTTCCATCGTCCATTTCTCTCTTTGCAGACTCAAACTCTGAATACCGTAATTTAATTTTAAAAGCACCAGGCTTATCTATTATCTTTTGTCATCTTCAAAGGTTTAAACCTTTCCAGATCCGTAACTCCAGTCAATGCCTATAAGAATCTGTTTTTAATTTTACAATCATGTCGTTTTTTTTCTACACTCTATGACTTATTACTAATTCACATTTTCTACAAACAAAGCAGTTGTCCAGTTGAAAGTAGGATGAATATAATTCGTTTTCCGGTTTTGTTCTTTTCTTATTAGCCAAGTAGAATGACAGATCGTTTGGCATGTTTTTAGTTTTGCCTTCGTAGTTCATCGTATCATTTATTATATGTTAAAATCCTTAATGAAACAACGTTTTGTCTTACAAAATGAACAACATCATTCATTTATAGCTTTAGAAAGATATGGAGTGATTTATTGTTTAATCAGAAATGGAGCACTGGCCACATTATTCTTAAGATGGTAACAGAAGCAAGTTATATAGTTCTGAGTTGTATAACATTGATTCTTATTTATTGATATATATATATAGCTGTTGAAGTGTTGGTGTTTCTCCATCGCTTGTTTGGTGTTAAAGCTGCTCCTTTTGGCGTCTATTATTTATTACTTCCATCTCTATAGATCTGAATAGCAATAAAAAGATGTATGACGGAAGAAGGTCAGAGATGATACTGTTTAAGCTATTTCACTTTCTTCCAGTTGTTTTGAATTTACTGGTTGAAATAGTTTAATACAGACAGATTGTCACATAATCAAGCATCAAATAAACCACCCTGTTCAGCTTATTTATGCTTTACAACCAATTTATATTGATGGTTGAATTCCTACTCATGCTATTTGTTTCCTGTTATTGTTTTGTGTTTGTTCAATACAAACGACTCTTGGAAAAACTACCTATTTGTACCAACGTATGAGAATATAAATTTTTGGCTGATACGGAATTTGTCACTCAATTCTAGATAATATGTGTATATATATATACTATTTTTTCTTTTTTACAAAAATAAGACATAACAACAAAAACTGGACGATAAATTTACCAGGTGATCCTCAAGCACTCCTGCCGTGTGAAAAGAGCACAAACGCATGCGTTTCAAAACATTCAGACCAAGTAGAATTTCATACCGAAAGACACAGCTTGCACGTTTCTCGCTCTGTCTATATGTACAAATACGAAACTTTCCTTTTTTATCTTCCTAGTTCAGCCAATGAAGGTTAAAAATTTGCAAAGGTCTAAATCTCAATCCTATCTTTGGCATTGTACAGAGTTTGTTATACAATACGAATAAATTCTGCACAACTACAATCTTAACAAATTCCGAAAGTTAAAGTTAAATAATATACGATGAGAAAAATGGAAAAAGTTAAAATACGAACTGGGATTGACCTGTTGGCTAACATATCCGGACTGTGAATCCGAGATTTCATGGTTTGCGATCACATATCGCAAAAATGCATTTCACACTTTCGAGCTGTGGATCACCAAAACCAGACTGTTAAAGTCTGACAAAATTGGAGTGAAAAGATAGAAAACCTCAAAATAAGAGTCAGGTGTTGGAATTGGAAATTTTTAACATGAACGGCACTTGATGCAATCATAGTTTGTACAGCGAGGTAAAAAAATCACTAGAATTCAGGTTTAACAGTCCTTTGTTTTGAACTCCAAAACGAGATTTTTTTGATTCTTTGAATCAAATAATTGGCTGTCAGTAATATAAAATGCCTGAAAATCTCAGACAAGCATCTCAACGAACTGATAAAAAGGCATTATCCCCATTTTATAGAAAATCATATTAAAAAAGGTTTCTCTATGGACTCACCTCCATGCTTTTGTTCACCGAGCTTTTTCAATGTTTAAGAAACATATAAAAATTCTAGCTGATTTTTTCCTTTTGTTCAATTTCGGACAAATAATTCTATAAAACACGATTTCATGAGGTGTAGTTCCTATTTGTACGACAACTAAAAAAAAATTTAATCAACAACATTCAGTAAAAGTTATAATGATAATAAATATATGTTTTTATGCATTAACATTTCGATGTGTTCGTGATATCTTATATGTACATATATTCGCTAAAGTTGACTTTAACCGTTATTCAGTGTATGAATGCATTCATAAGACTCAATTTTTTGTTTTACTGATAAAATTTACATATTTGTTATATTATATGTTTTGTAATGATCACAAAATATTATATTTTGTTATACCTAGCAGAAGTTTATGAATTTTAATATTTATTTTTCATTTTTAAATTATAAATTTCCTAAAAAAGGGTCCATGTAAACCAGCCAAGAGTCAACGTTTCCTATTTAATTTTTAGAAAAGTTTGACAGTTGAATTTTCACAAAGCATAATGTTTCCGTAAATTCCTACAGTATAATCACCTTATATTAACGTTTTCTTTAATTAATTAATTTATATCGAAAATAAGATATAATATTAAATTTTATAAGTTTGTAATTCATTACAACTGTAGCTTATGTCAGCTTTGACTTTACTGTGTGGTAAAAGCCCTTCGATAAAACGTAAAAAAATAACCATTATCTTATACATACCTGTATAAAATGTTTGGTTTGATTGGTTTTGAATTTCACGCAAAGCTTCACGAAGGCTATCTGCGCTAGTCGTCTCTAATTTAGCATTGTAAGACTAGAGGTACAGCAGCTAGTCATCACCACCCATTCTTGGGCTACTCTTTTACCAACAAATAGTGGGACTAATTGTCACATTATAATGCCCCCACGGCTGAAAGGGCGAGCATATTTGGTGTAAAAGGGATTCGAATCCGCGACCCTCGGATTACGAGTCGTGTGCCTCAACCATCTGGCCATGCCAGACTTTTCTTTTATAGTTGTTTGTTTGAAATAGAGGAGATTATTAGAGAGAAGCGTAATTTGAGCATCCATAACTCTGAAAAGAGCAACTAAAGTTGTGTCTATTGTATAGTTATACAAAATGATGAAATGACACACAATGTTAGAGTTAAAATGTTCCTTCTTTTACATGTCGTTTTCCCTCTACATCACTTGCTGTAAATTTGCCTTTGTTCTGTTTACATTTGCATCTTTTTTTGAAGATGTATAATGAATATTACGTTTATTAAACAGTTTTAAAAACTGCTATCCACATACAAAGCTATGGAAAAAAATCCATGTTAACAAATTAATGCAAAATGAATTAATCTTAGAGGACAAAGTTTTATTCTAATCACTTTTCCTTGAAACTGTCTCATAATCTGTGAAAAGAACTACTCGTCTGTAAGACGAGAGGGAAGGCAGCTAGTCATCACCACCCACCGCCAACTCTTGGGCTACTCTTTCACCAACGAATAGTGTGATTGACCGTCACATTATAACGCCCCCACGGCTGGGAGGGCGAGCATGTTTGGTGCGACTGGGGCGCGAACCCGCGACCCTCAAATTACGAAGCGCACGCCTTAACGCGCTCGGCCATGCCGGGCCTATGTAATGAAAGAGTTACAATCATAACATTTGCAAACTCTTCTCGATTAGCAATGTCCAAGATGTCTGTAGTCTCTATTTGTTGTTCTTGGTTCTAGAAATTCAACAATATACAGTAAAATGTAATAAGTTTAACGACTTATGTCTCAAAATTTCTCAAAATTCAATTTTGTTTGAAGCCCTAAACTGGTGCGCAACCCCACAAGATCCTTATGGTTTGTTTGAGATTAAACATAAAGCTACGCAATGGACTGTCTATGCTCTGTCCACGACAAGTATCGAAACCTGATTTCTATTGGAGTGAGTTCGCATATGTACCGTTGTACCATTGGGGGCACGTCTTTACGAAAGTGATTCATTGCATTTGACAACAATGCTTCCAGAATATTAAGTGTAACCTATCTGATCCAAGTTGGAGCATAAGGTTTCATTTTACTGCTTTCTCTCACGTAAACATAATCTCGTTAGACAAACAAGGAACTCGATATTTTAAAATGAAAAATTAGATCTGTGATTATACCTGTTGATTATCATTTAAGAATAACTTAATGTTATTGTATTTTTTCTCCACTACACGTCTTAGTGATCGACGATAAAGTTCTCGTCTTCATCTTTGTCCAACTCCTAGGAAGTATGTTTATTTATTTCCAGGTATTTTATTAGCAGAGCCTGTTTGCCAAAGATAGATTATGAGCTTATTTTTCTACAGGTGTGTGTAGGTCGGCTGAGATTTTATCTCGACTTCCTTCAGGCTTAATATCTATAATGTCTGTCGGGTTGGGTTATCGCTAGTCACGACCCAGCTCTGAAACCCACGTCTCAGAAGGCGTTCAGACAATGTTAAGTAAAATACATGAAACTAGTCGGTGTTAAGTAAATGTTTTATAGTTACTTAGTTAAGTAGAATAAGAAGTTGCTCTATTAGCCATGCAATCTGTCTGGTTATCTTTTATTATTCTCAAGTTTTACATTGTAATTTCAGATGAAGTTTATGTTGTTAGATAATTTTATGATATAAGTTTACCCAAGTGTTTATTCTCACGTATGATTTACTGTGATCACACGAAATCAAATAAGAATATCTTCTCTTTCAAATTCGTGTGTCATAAATGTCAGTCGGATGTGGTTTGGTTTGTTTTGAGTTTCGCGCAAAGCTAAACAAAAGCTATCTGCGTTAGCCGTTCCTAATTTAGCAGTGTAACACTAGAGGGAAGGTAGCTAGTCATCGCCACTCATCGCTAATTCATGGGCTACTCTTTTACCAACAAATAGTGGGATTGATCGTCACTTTATAAATCCTCCACGGCTGAAAGAGCGAGCATGTTTGGTGCGACGGGGATTCGAATCCGCGACCTTCGAAATACGAGTCGAGTGCCTTAACCATCTGGCCATGCCGGGCCCAGTCGGAAGGGACGAGTATTAAATAAATACGCTGTTACTGCTTTAAAATATCAGAACCGAGGAAGTTTTTTTTGTAGTTAACTGAAAGGCTATATATGCTCTGCCCCACACGGGTATCGAAATCTTGTTTCTAGTATTGTAAGTCCAGAGATATTCCGCTGTACTGCTGGGGATGAGGGTATGTTGACTGAGGAAGAAGAACCAAACGAACATACCAAAACACTTTTTTTCGCGAGTTTCGCACTCAGTAGAAATTTTAAAAATAAACGTATTTAAATTCCTTTAATTATAATTCCAAAAAAAAACCCTTTCATTACATAGAAAATAAATACACATATAAATACATACACATGTATATATTAAAATAGAATTGCTCCTTGTTTGTTTGTTTTGGAATTTCGCACAAAGCTACACAAGGGTTATCTGCACAAGCCGTCCCTAATTTTAGCAATGTAAGACTAGAAGGAAAACAGCAAATCATCACCAGCCACAGCTAACTCTAGGGACACTCTTTTACGAAAGAATAGTGGGATTGATTGTCACAATAACGCCCCCACGGCTGAAAGAGCGAACACGTTTAGTGGAATAGAAATATCGAAGACAAAACATTATATATGTTGCAGACAAAAGAGTCAAGTTCTTTGAAGCTTGTTATTGAACACAAAGATTTACCACAGTTTTAAAGATGTAAAATAACCGTAGTATTTTCTGTACTATTTTTCATTTATCGCAAACTCCCTTAGAAGCTTTAAATTTCATTCCTTGCTGTAAAATATTTTAAAAAGAGAAATACTGTTAATTAACTTTTGGTAATATCTAAACTTTTTTCATTTTAAACGATACGAATTACAAACAGCTTGTTACTTAATCAATTTACGAGTAGAACTATAAATGTAATCTGTGATGTAGAATTCTGATTTGAACTTCGCGCGAAGCTACACGAGAGCTAATTGCGTTAGCCGTCTCTAATTTTCTGGTAAAAAAACAAGAGAAAAGTCATCACCACCCATTATAAACTCTTTAGCTAATTATTTGAACGACAAAAGGTAGGATTGATCGTTACATTATAACGCCCCCTTGGCTGAAAGGGTGAGCATGCCTAATGAGATGGGGATTCAAGCCAGCGACCCTCAGATTGTAGCACAAGTGCCCTATCCACTTAATTATAACAAGCCACAATAAATCTGAAGGCTGAAAAGGCAAAAAACCCACAAACAAACAGATAGAGAAACAAGAAAAGAGGTTCGATATCTGCGTTAGGCACATGCAGATACAGACCATTATGTACCTACGTGCTTAACTGCAAACCTACAATCTGTATTATACCGAAAAATAAATTTGGCGCAATGCCGTAATATTATTCACACATCTAAATTAATCTAAGTTAATAATATTTTAATTAGAAAAGGACTTAAACCCCCCAATAATATCATTGCGAAATGTCTAAATCTCTCCAATTTCCATTACAAATTCCAGTGTCGTCACACTTCCTTGCTGTGAAGACGTCGTAACCCTCTAGCGTCCTCCATCGGCTTTTCACTGTAATGAAATAGCTAGCTCATTTATTCGCTTACAAGATCTGAAAAACCACACAATGTACGAGGTACATTTCGATTTGCTAAATTCATACTCCGATAAAAAACAGTCTGTATAGAAACTTTCTAATTTGATATTATGTAAAAGGTAGAACAAAAAACAAAACAAAAAACAACTGTCTTGCACGGTTAGAAACCGAATCGCTAGAGAAACGTAAAAACATTGTTGCTTTTTATTTATTTAACTGGAATTAAAGTTGTGTCTTTACAATATTACAAAAAATATCTAACAGTTCTGCTAAAATGTTGAACAATTAAATAAATATCAAAATATATAAAAACGTTCGAAACATTTAACAACGTTGTTAGGCTTAAGTTTTTATGTGCCATTAATTTCAGAAGGTTAAATAATCTTAATGTATTTACTGATAACAATGTTTGTAGCATAAATTTTCCTAATAACTGATTTACTTCAGCTATTTTTTTCTATTTATTTATAGCTGATTTTGTTCTTTGTAATAAATTATAACAACACGTGTGTATATATAATCGGTATATCTGGAACTTTCAACAAAGACATTAATGGCATTGGTTTTGTAGATACAAGTCGTATGTATTGATGATGCTCTATTAAAACTAGTTTGACCACGAATATTCGTCCTTAAAATCTGAAGAAAAAATATTTAAGTTTTGTAATTAAGAACTTATCAAGCAATTTTCTCTCAATATAATGTGTAGCTGAGTGAAATTATAGAATTATGCACACGCTACACAAACCATCCTGAAAAGAAAACCCAGCAACATTGTGTAAATTTCTATTGTTCATTCACCGTTTAATAAAAAAAAATGTTGTTGTTTTGAATTAAGCGTAAAGCTACACAATGGGCTATCTATGCTCTGCCCACCACGGATATCGAAACCCGGTTTTTGTAAGTCCGCAGACATACCGCTGAACCACTGGTGGGCAAATAAAAAAATACTCTGAAACATAAATACGTTTGTAAATTTGAAATTTCCGCAGTTTAAAAAAAAATCAAAAATATCTGATGCAACGGTGTTTTTCAACACCAATATATGTAAGATATTCAAACTGTACACATTGTTTTTCTTTCGCACAAATTAAGAGTAATTTATATGTAACGTAATTGTTTTTATCCACGACTTGAGAGAGTTAGTTGAAGGTTGAACGTTTCTCTATGACAAGTTCTTGAAACACGGTCAAGGCTGTTGGTTAACTCTTCACTATGTAAAACAAGCACAAGAACATAAACAAACTAGCCTTGGTTATCCATATTAGGTCTGTCTGTATTGGTCTAATATTAGATTAGATTTCAACACCAAACGTCATAGGTTGTTATCGCAAACTTCTGTATAACTTGGCAAGGAAAGAAACAAGCAAAAAACTTACTGATGTCACGTGTCATAGAAATGATTTTAGTTGTAAGTTGTTGACAATAAAAATGATTAATCGTATATATTTAAATTGTTTCTCCTCGCAATCTGTGGGTCGAGGGCTCGAATTCCGTCATCGAATATGCTCGCCCCTTCAACTATAGGAACTTTATAAGTGATTGTCAGTTCCATTTTTTTGCTAGAGGAGTAGTCCAGGAGACAGTGGTCGGTGATGTTAACTAGCCAGCTGCATTTCCTCTATAAAAATCGTTTCTAAATTAGGATGGTTGGTACAGATAACCCTTGAGTATCTTTCAGCGAAATTCGGCAATAAACAAGTAAATTTTAATCTATTGGTTTCAATCAAGGGCATGTTTCAGATATAATAACTAATTTTTTTCTAAAATTAAAAATAAAACAAGTAATTAATTTGTCAAAATGAGTTATTTAAATGCTTAGGATAAAAAGTTAATGAAGAAATACAATTCTGTTGAATATTTAATATTCTTTCTAGCTTTGGATGTCTTAATACCGAAGCCTGGCCGCCATCTTGAAGTAAAGGTTTATCTGCCATGACTTGTTCAAACTGAAAAAGTAAACTGGTCATGCTATGGCTGTGAACTTCTTAATACGCCCCTGTTTTAACAAGGTATTATAAGACATTACTTACAGCATGTCTATTATGAAATGCGCTCATGTTTAATACGCTAATGTATAAAAGGGTTCAAGCAGTAATCAAAGAAATGTACCACGACACATTCATACAGGAACATATTTAAATAGACTTCACTAATCGATCTATCATGTTTGGCCTGGCATGGCCTGGTGGTGAGAGCGCTCAACTCGCAATCTGCTGATCGCCGGTTTGAATCCCTGTCGCAGAACATGCTCGTCCTTTCAGCCGCAAGGACGTTAACAAGTGAGAGTAAATCTCACTTTTCCTTGGTAAAAGAATATTTCAAAACGTGGGCGTGGATGGTTTTGATTAGCTCGAATTTATCATCACTAAATTAAGGACGTCTAGTACAGATGGTATTCAAGTAGCTTTGCCCGAAATTCAAAACAAACAAAACAACCAGATTTATTTCCTTGGTATTTCCTGTACGTGAGCTCAGGGACAGTCAAAGTCATCTTTTAATTATATCAAACCAAATATTTGCAATTTATAGCAAAATCTAAACTCCAAAATATGTTTCTTAAGACTTTCACATAAAGCATATTATGACAGAAACCTACCAAACATTTTTATGAGTACTTAACCAGCTCATTGATATGAAAATTCAGTCTTTCCTTACTTATATTTGAGCTTGCAAGTTTAATATTTTGTTTACACTTACACTGTGTAATATCAAATCTGGATTAGTTTCAGCCAAAACATCAAGACAATAACTAGAGCATATTACTGTTTCTGTGCTACAAAGTTGTACGGTGAAGCCTCGGAACAGTTTTCAGTGCAGCTTAATCAGTAAAAGTTATACTTTTGTAGTTTACATGTATACATTTCCGTGTTTCAAATCAGGTTTTATAGCGAATTATCAAAACTGATTTTAAATTATTTTAATTATTTTTTTCTTTTCAGAAAATATTACATTCCAAACTATACGTTCTTGTCTACAGTACCAATTTAATATGTTTGATCAACTCTCATTACTTTCAAGTCGACAATTAAATGTTACTATTTTTGTAACTCTATAGTTAATTTTAAAATTATACCCCAAAAAATTAAAATCAACTTTAGTCACTGCCTTTCCATTGTGCTCGGCGTGGCCTGATAGTTAGGGTGCTCGACTCGTAATCTTAGGGTCGCGGATTTGAATCCCCGTTACACCAAATATACTTGTCCTTTCAACCGTGGGGGCGTTATAACGTAACGGTCAATCCCACAATTCGCTGGTAAAAGAGAAGCCCAAGAATTGGCGGTGGGTGGTAATGACAAGCAGCCTTTCCTCTATTCTTGCACTGCTAAAGTAGGGACGGCTAGCGCAGATAGCCCTTGTGTAGCTTTGCGCGAAATTCCAACAACAAACAAGCAAAACAATACTTTTGGCCCTTACTGTGTACAATACCTTTTTTATCATAAGATCTTAAATCTGAGGTGAAGGATGTTATAAGTCCATTTATCAGGCATCGATTATCGAATAAAAATTAGTTATTTAATATCTTTAATTCATAGACATCTACCAGCAATGGGCTATCTGTGCTGTATCCACCACAGGTATTGAAACCTGCTTTTTAGCGTTACTAGTTTGTAGACTTTTAGATGTGCCACTGGAGGACGTTGTGATGCATAGTTAGAGGACGTTTCAGTTTTTAATACCAAACTCGTAAATAGTTTACAGTAACTATCAAGCAATAAGCGCTGGAAAGAGGTTACTTATCGCCGACACTTATTCGACGTACATCAACAAGTACCTAACAGATGCCAGCACTTACCACCCATGACAAGTGCAAGTCATCAGTTAACAACAGTCTGTATAATAGATATCTACTATCAACTGCTCCCCACCACGAAACGTAATGATTAAAGAAACACATGTAGAACCGTAAATGTAAGTTACAGCCACGACACATGATGTAGGACATATGCTAATAGTAAGTGTAACACTTACCGAATATGTACAAATTACACCTGCATATGCAATTTAGGAAAATTTTAGTCGTAAGCCTAACATTTATCGAATGTTACAGCCACAATATGTTAGTACATCAGTTGTAAAATATAATAATTTTGTTCGGGTTCTGTTGGTATTTTCTATGTCTGGATATGAAGTTTGTACGATCAAACAAAGTTTCTTTTTCACACATTTTTTATACCGGAAAGGGAGTGCAAAATTTTGTAACAGAAACTATTCTCATAAACCACGTCATTTTTGACATTTAATGAAATGTTTCGGTATATATTTAATGGTTAAGTTGCATTTTTTTTTCATAAAGAGCCGACATTAGCTGAACTTTTAGGTCCTTAAAATGACGTATTACAAAACAGTGTTGTACAATTTAACACATTAATTACCATGGGCTCACTGGAGGGTCACAATAAACTTTTATTTATGTAACATCGGTGGGGCACAAGTTAGAAGTATCTTCAATGAGCTAATTAAACATAGTATAGATAGCCATATAAATATTAAACATCTAAGATAAGTAAAACAAAACATGTACTTAGCACTAGGGTAAGAATTTTTAAGACTACTGGTGGCAGAGAACGTGTTAAAGCCCTTTTCAACTATAGGACACACTATGAGACAAAATGAAAAGTCTACTGTTTTTATCGTTTCTTTTTTAAACAGATTTATTAAAATAAGATAACGTCATCTACCTCGTATCACGTCACTATATTCTAAGCTCATATATTCAGTTTTTACTGCTCAGTTGTCCAACTACAGTGTACTATTTCATATCTTTAAGGGTTAAGCTCTGTTCTTTTTCTTCGATAATAAAATATAAATAGTTTTGAGGCTATTAAGTATTGCTATTAATCAGCTATTCATAGCCAAATGTAACAAGTAATTGTATCCTGAGGAAAATAAGTAATCCGAAATGAAACTGAATTAGCATACAACATAGATGGAATAATAATATTAATAATAATGAAAAAAACAATATTGTTTCTGAAAGTCGATTGCAACCACATAAGCACAAAGACTTGAAAACAAGAACATGAAACTTAAATATTAATTTGTTTGTTTCTTCAGATATAAGCATAAAGCTACACAATAGGCCATCCTTACTCCACCCATCACTGATATCGAAACCCGATTTTTAGCGGTGTGAGTCTACAGATATACTGCTGTGCCATTGGGGACTCACCAGAAAGACACCTTATATAAACAATGAGCAGGCATAGCCATCACTAATTTTGATATACAGACCTCAAGAAAGGAAACCAATTGGCGGCATCCACCGCTTCAAACGACTACTCTTAACCGAGTGTCCGCAGACTTATAACGATAGAAACTGGGTTTCAATACTCATTGTAAGCGGATCACAAATAGCCCATCGTGTAACTTTGGGCTTAATTAGAAATAAAACAACCGAAAAGTGGAGTCGATTGTCACATGGCTCTGAGCGTGCTTGGTAGTACCACGTCTCGAGCCAGAGACAATGTATTCTTTAGCTAATAACCAATATGTCACGTAGTGATGTATAAACCATGTCAAGGAACAACAAACTATAACAAAGCTCTAAAGTCACTTAGTATTCCCAGTTTAAAAAAGAATAAGCCACATCTTTAAATATAGTCTGGAATAGCCAGGTGGTTAAAGAGCTCGACTCGTAGTCTGAGAATTGCTCGTCCTTTCAAACACAGAAGCGTTATTATGTAACGGTCAATTCCACTATTCGGTGGTAAAAGAGTAGACCACAAATTAGCGGTGGGCAACGATGACAAGTTACTTTCCAACTAGTCCAACTGCTAAATTAGGTACGGCTATCGTAGATACACCTAGTGCAGCTTTGCCTGAAATTAAAACACAACAACAAATCTTTATGTATATTATAAAACAAACTATATTAAAACTAGTCAAAGTGGTAGCATACCCTCGCTCCGCTGTTCCTTTTGGAGATTGCATTCCTTTATATACGGTAATTTTATATTCAAAATCTCCGGGCGCAGATAGCCTTGTTGCTTTGCGCCATAAAACGCTAAAGCAACCAATCAAAATATCAGAAATGTTTTCCTCATATTCTAATATCCAAAACGATTAACGGCAAATGTCAGTGCAAAAAAAAACGACAACAGCAAAACAACTGATAAAGATCCTCACAGATTTTTTTTTAGAACACAGCTAAAACTAATAGTTTCTCACTAACTGAGAAAGATATTGAGAAAAGTCATGAGCATTATGTTATGTTTCTAGCAGCAAATGAAAAAGGTATACTCGTAATCTGAGCGTTGCTGGTTCGAATCCCCGTTGCACCAAAAATGCTCGACCTTTCAGCCGTGGGGGCGTTGTTAAGTTATAGTCAGTCCCACTACTCGTTGCTAAAAGAGTAGTCCAAGAGTTCGCGATGGACGGTGATGACTAGCTGCCTTCCCTCTAGTCTTACACTGCTAATTTAGGGACGGCTAGCACAGATAGCCTTCGTATAGCTTTGTGCGAAATAAAAAAACAAAAAATGAGAAAGAAACGTCACCATCGCACTTGACAATTTAAATAATTTCAATTTATCAATCAGTTTATTGTTAAACTAAGGTGTTTGGACAGCAATAAGTTAGTAGTTTGAAGTGCGAATTATGTTTAAATAAACTGGAGGTTAGCTTGACCACATGCACAGTGAACAGATTCCTTTCTTCCGAAGTAGCTTATAGGGCACTGGTGGGTCCATTCTACCTCATAAAAAAAGTGTTGTGTTGGTGTTTTCAGGACCCTGATTGACCTTCAAAAGAGGGTCAGTAAATGTATTACAAGAACTTGATTCACTATGGCAGACCATATTACAAGAATTGATTCATCATGGTAGACCATATTACAAACAATTTGGTTCACCATGAAGACCATATTATAAAAAATTGGTTCACCATGGAAGACCATATTACGAGAATTTGGTTCACTATGGAATACCATTTTACGAAAATTTGGTTCACTATGGAAAACCATATTACAATAATTTAGATAACCATGGAAGACCACCGATGAACTACCCAAACCACAGCTGACTCCTTTGTTTGTTTTGGAATTTAGCACAAAGCTACTTGAAGGCTATTTTTGCTAGCCGTCCCTAATTTAGCAGTGTAAGACTAGAGGGAAGGCAGCTAGTCAACACCACCCACCGCCAACTCTTGAGCTACACTTTTACCAACGAATAGTGGGATTGACCGTAACATTATAACGCCCCAACGGCTGGGATGGCTAGCATGTTTGGCGCGACCGGGATGCGAACCCGCGACCCTCAGGTTACGAGTCGCACACTTTAACACGCTTGGCCATGCCGGGTCCAGCTGACTCCATGATGGTCACTGAAGGTATCATGCAAGGTTAAGCTTTCAGTTGGATGCCGATGTCAAACTTTAACTGTATGGCTGCTATTCAAGGTATTCTTCTGGTTGTACGTAACCCGACTGATCCTGTAAAAGGAGTTACTTCTTCGCCATCCTGTGCGGCAAACTTGTAATGGATAACCAGTCTGTCTACAAGACTACTTCTGTCACGGGTGAGTGATTTTTAAATGCATGTGTGCTGAAAAGTTTTTATGCACTTACTTTGACAAATTGTTGATTCAAGTGTTATTCTAATACAATTGTATAATAATCCAATTACTGAAGTCTGGAACTTGGTGCATTACACGGAGTGGTTCTCTGCGAAGTCTCACTGCTACTCCAATTCTGCAACATTGATGTTTCATTCCAACTGCTCGACATTTGTCAAGTAATCACTTGTGTTAAACGAGGGTCCATAAAAGCTAAGTAAAAGTATTGATTTAGTGGTTCCAGAACCCGCTAAAGCACTTACAGGAACCATCTCAGCAAATTTCCCTCAGTGACCTTAATAACACACATTGAATGACTTCAGAAAGAAACTTATCTTGACACTTTCAGGAAAAAAAATGAAAGTGTTTTACTACTGTACAAGGGGAATTACTCTACAGACATTTAGTGTTACCAAAAGTCCAGTATACTGTAGTTCACCCTGAACAACATAAAACTTTTAACAAACTAACACTCACCCCACCCTAACACTCCCTTAACACTGTAGAACCACACTGAATAA
The DNA here is from genome assembly GCA_011833715.1 of Carcinoscorpius rotundicauda. Classification (NCBI taxonomy): domain Eukaryota; kingdom Metazoa; phylum Arthropoda; class Merostomata; order Xiphosura; family Limulidae; genus Carcinoscorpius; species Carcinoscorpius rotundicauda. Next base: position 16,825,067 of record CM022403.1, read on the forward strand.
GTTGTGATTGCTAAGTTGGTATCTAGTGTGACTTGTATAAATCACATGAGTCCATTTAAATAATTAGGATAAGAACATCCAAATATGTGGCTGTCTTTACAAGAAGCCTTATTAACTTACTGAAAAAAAGATATTCTGGTGGTTTCACTACCCTCTCCTTCAATGTAAATAGCTCAAGAAGCATCAAAATCTTGCTAAGTACCTTTTAGAATGCAAGTATCCTGAATCAAGCAATAAGCTTAACTCATACTTTACACTAAAACTAAGAAAGTAACACTTATTTCCTTAAAAAATGTAGCAAGAGTATGTTACTAAGGGAGGGGAGCAATTTTTGGTTGTTTATTTGAAGGTGCGCACAATGCTCTGCTTACCATGGCTATCGAAACTCGGTTTCTATAGTTGTAAGTCCGCAAACGGCCCGGCATGGTCAGATGGTTAAGGCAGTCGACTCGTAATTCGAAGGTCGCGGGTTCGAATCAACCTCACACCAAACACGCTCGCCCTTTCAGACGTGGGGACATTATAATGTGACGGTCAATTCCACTATTCGTTAGTAAAAGAGTAGTTCAAGAGTTGGCGGTGGGTAATGATGACTAGCTGCCTTCCCTCTAGCCTTACAGCGCTAAATTAGGGACAGCTAGCACAGATAGCACTCCGGTAGGTTTGCGCAAAATTCAAAACAAACCAGACCAAGTCTGCAGACATACCACTGTACCACTGACGAGAGGGGTGATCCAATAGGAAGGTTAAAATAAAAGTAAACTCACTTCTAGTTAAAATCTTCCATAAAAGGTAAACATCTGGAACTAATTTAAATGGAAAATTTACTGCTCTGTCGGCAGGCAATACGAAGTCGTGTAAATGTTAAGGGTTTGTCAAACAATGAAAAACTATAAATTATAACTAGTGATCTTAGTAATAAATCGAAATCAGTATTTTAGTGCACAGTTATCAGCAACTGGAGTTAATATTTAACTGAACTTGTTGCAGAGAGAACTCACGTGCTTCACCTATAATTAACACGTTGTGATCTGTGGTTAAGAAAACAACAACGTTTTTAAGAATATTGAGTAATAATAGAAGTGCATGGTGTTTATCCAGGTCACACCGACAAAATTACAAATAACATTTCACTTAAATAGCATTATTTTTTAAGAATTACATACATAACATAATTAATATTATATAAAATATTTTCCTCGATATGATTTCGGTTTTTTAATCAAGCCCCATATGAATAGCAGAAGAACATGCAGCCTAGAAATTAGTAATTTGCATTGAGAACAAACGAACGTTGTAGCACAATGGTTTCCAACCATTTTCTCTTCGTGAACCCCTTTACTAATATAGTTTTTGCAGCGAATACATTACAAGGAGCAATTAATTTCGTAAAATAAATTTTGGACGTGTTGCTTGCTTATTTCTTCTTTTTGGGTATTTGAGTGTGTTGGATTTTAGATACCCAGGAGAGTCGGGTGCAAAAGACCTCTTCCTTCACATCTAACATTCATGTTGGTTGCTACTATGTTTTAGCTATAATGCTTTAGGGCTAGAGTAACTCATAGTTCCCCGGCTCTTTTCAAGGCAATGTCCAAATATGGTCTCAAGTTACCTTTTTTATTTTCTTCTTTTATATATATTTTCCATTATTATTTTATTTGTCTTTTAATTTATTCATACATATATATATTTAACGATGAAAAAGAAAGAATAAAAGCTATGAATATTATATTAGTTTTAAAGGTCTAGTGCATGGTGGCCAGCTTGATTTATATTTCTTAAATGTATATTCATTGGAGAGAGGTACTTAGGACCATGTTCATCACGTATGTAGTATCTATCGAGATTACATAATAAATCATTTTAATGTCAATTTTTATTAAAATAATTTAGTGCATCTGGACGTGTTGAATTTATTGTTTTTTTTTTAATTTCGCGCAAAACTACACGAGGATTATCTGCGCTAGCCGTCCCTAATTTTGCAGTGCAAGATTAGAGGGAAGGCAGCTAGTCATCATCAGTAGGATAAAAAAATGCTTTGTATTCTTCAATTTCAACATCTGCTTACAGGAAACTTTTACAATCTATTAATGTTAATCTCCTGATGAATGATATTCCGTTTGTTTTCGTGTTTTAGTATCAGTTTGATTAAAACGAGAAAATTACGTAGTTTAAAAATAACGAATGATTCGACCTGAGCCATTAATTAAGGCAATAAAATTCGAGATGACATCATAATTGGAAGAAAGCTAAAGTACGCCAAACAATCTGGTTGAAGAATATTAAAATGTTATTTTCATATAACTGTAGTAATATCAATTAAAAGTATAACATATTTTGGAATTATATACAGATAAAGCGTATTTTCATCAACACTGTTCTCATATTACGAAATGTTGAGCCGGTAATTAAATTTCTTTACATTATCAGTGGCCAGATGTTTAATATCCGCACTTTCGGATCTTTTCAATGTGTATATTTTTCTTCAATTTTCTCAATCTTATGCCTAGATATTTCTTCTTTCATTAAATTTTAAACGCAGATGAAAAATATTTCTACACAAACAAAAGTCACCGAATATCTCAGGATTGAAGATTTCATTCAAAATATTTATTATGCCTCATTTATCTTGGTTGATAATAGGTTTCACTCGTATCTTTCCTGGAGATTTATTTCCACTTAATTTATATAAGAAGCTTAAAAATATAAATTAGGAAACAGCTCCCCTCCAAAGAAACATAAACTATCTCCAAACACACATCATCAACTGACTTCTTGAATAATTACTAAAAACAAGAAAATAATGTTATAAGCTACTTTTTATGTGGTCGGCTTTTAATAAAGTGTCCATTAATGAGCTGATTAAAGATCTGGATTTAGGCTTAGCGAGTAAAAGAGTATTGCTGCACAGTTTCGAAAACAAAGAAAGAAAAGAAACAAATATGAACAGAAATAAATATTTTTAGTCATTTGGACAAAGACAAATGATATAGAGATATGTTTGTTTTGTTGAATTTCGGCAAAACTCTCGAGGGATATCTGATCCAGTCGTACCTAAAGTTGAAGTGACAGACTAAATGGGAAGGCAATCACTTAACATCACCCATTTTCACTCCTTAGGCTACTCTTTTCAGTATGAATAATAGGATATAAGCTTCAATTTTATAAGCAATCCATTGCCCAGAAATATGGAGAGTGATTTATTTATTTTTGATGGTAATGGGATAAGAACCACAGAAACTGAAATCTAAAGTTCAGAATATTTAACAACTGGGCTGCTCTCGAAACTACAACAAGATATTTAAAAGTGTTTTATTATTTACATGAAAATCTAAGGACTGTTTATTTTGAAGGGCAAAGCCACAATAAATTATCTGCTGTGTCTACCGCTGGGAATCAAACAATCTGATTTTAGCAATGTAAATCCGTAAACTTATTGCTGTCCACGCGAGGAACAATGTTATTGAAGGAAGTTTCGTTTTAGAATTGACATCTTGGTTTTTACCAATTACTGTGAGGCTATGCAGTCTATTTTTTTGCAACAAGTTTAATCACTATATATACGTGGTAGATTTTTTGTTTTGTTTATCAGTTTCCAGTGAAATATGTTAATTAAAATAGTTGACAATCGGTTTATTTCGGGTTTCATCTTCCAGGTTTCTTAGAAGTACGATTGTCCTAGCTATAATATAAAAGAATAAAGCTGCTAATAACGCTGGCTGAAACCAACGCGAGAACCACAATGAAGATATTCTTCATACAAATATTTTATTACTTATCGCCATATGTAATAATTACTTGTCTTTTTTTCCTCCGTCTACAATAGCAAACGAAAAAACTAATTTCGTCAGCTTTATATTGGGAAATATTTCTAGGAAGTGTTATTAATGCGTAATGCATGTTATTAAGATAAATAATTATTTGTTGGTTAACATAAAGACAACAAACCATCTGTGCTATGTCCAGCATAGGTATCAAACATGGATTTTGAATGTTATAAGCTCTTACCCTATAACGACCTGGCCCGGCATAACCAGGTGGTTACAGCGCTCGCCTCGGAAACTAAAGGTCGTGGGTTGGAATCCCAGTCACATAAAATATGCTCTCCCTTTCAGCCGTGAGGGCGCTATATGTGCCAGTCAATTTGTCAGTAAAAGAGTAGCGCAAGAGTTGAGGGTGGATGGTGATGACTAGCTGCCTTCCCTCTAGTCTTACACTGCTAAATTAGGGACGGCTAGCGCAGATAGCCCTCGTGTAGCTGTCTGTGTACGAAGTTGAAAAACAAAAAACAAACAAACAAATAATTGGACAACCTGTTGGAGGGAAAACGAAATTAAGCCAGAAGTGTTACAACAGAGTTCACACATAAGTTTGCTGGATAATTTGGTCTTATATTTCTAGAAAATACAATTATTTGCATATTTCTTGTATCTATATTATTGTTTCTCCGAATTCTGCACAATTAAGAAATACGAATTCATACATTTTGTAAAACATTAAGGCTTTCTCTTTTATCGGATTCCTTCTTGTTACCAATTTTGCCCTGTATTTCCAGATAGCCTTCGACTTTGTGTCAAATCTGAACAAAATAGTTTATAAATATAACAAACAAACCTCGCTTTATATTTAGTATAAATAACATAATAAATTAATAGTACAGTTAGAAGATAAGCACATTTCACAATCAACTCTAAATATTAAATGGGTGAGATGTTATACTTGGATACATTATTATCAAAACAAAAGAACTAACACTGGAGTATTTTAAAGAAAACTGTTTCTAGGATATACATATTGAACCAGTTAGTCACAGCCCACGAAAAATAATCACCTTCAAATTTAAAGTGGTCAAAGTTAGGTTCTCACAGGATAAAATGTCTCGAAGAAAGACACACTTTACAAGAAAATATACCCTTGAAGAAGAGTACCATAAATCCTTTAGCTTTGGTACAGATGGTGCACTGTGGACACACGTAATCAGTGGATGGTCGACACTAAGAGTGACCAAAACTTGTTTCTTTGACCAGTCTATTTCCTTCACGATATGGTTTCGTTTTCAAAGTAGTACATCGCAGTCCTGACATAGATTAGACATTATCTTACATAAGGAAAAAGTATAGTCTGATTTTACCTGTGACAGGTTAAACATCCGGTTTAATAGCATGTCGACATACAAACAGTAAAATCCACAACACCAAAACGGTCACATTTATTGATTACTCAGATTTTAAAGGTAATGATGTCTACTGGGTTTCTTCCTTGTTCTGTGATTTCGACAAAAGATTAAACAGGCTACGTAACGCTGTTAAGGCAACTATAAATACTAAAGTAGGTATATTTTACCTTTAGCCGGACTAACGAAGTCTGTCCCTTATGATTTGGTAATTGATAATCATTCCAGTTGCCATCTTGAAGTCCATGATCAGTGGAAGAGCAATCATTGTGGCAAAAATGACCTTATATTTACACAAACATGTTGTCTAATAGTAGGTACCAACCTAAATACAATAAAATGAATCACAACTTGTCTCCTTTAGTAGAAAGTCCAGTTGTATAGTTGCAGATGTCTAAACCTTCACAACACTAACCTGAACACAATAAAATGATCCATAAACTGTCTTTAATAGTAAATATACCAGCTGTCTAGTATTGTGGCACATGAATTTTCACCGTGCCAACGTTTCATTGTGTTTGTACTCTTTGCAATATTTAAACAGCTCAAACGGAATAAACTTTAGTCAAAAACATGCACCTGACCACCAGTAGGTAACATTGTTACTCAATTATATAGAAACAACGAAGGATAACACAACGATATAGCCAAAATATAGAAAGCCATCTTTGGATCTTCTGAATACGTGATTAGATGGTGTAAATTACCTGGACAGATATGTCATTTATTTACAGCAAATAAGTAATATGAGATAAGTAATAGAACATTATGGGTTGAAAAACACCGTAGCTTAGAAGTTTGTTTTGTTTTTTACAATTAATATTAATTTATTTGATGGATTTCGATCGATATCTTGTGTTTAAATGAAGAACTCTTATAAGATACTGTCACTGAAAGAGTTATTTTCATGCAAATATTATCTTTATTTTCTTATATTTTGTTCACTTGGGGAATGAATTACACTTAACACAATTGTTGTTCTAAGTAGCCAGCGAATGTTTATTATTTTGACATTTCAAAATCTTTCATCTCAGTGTTTGGTATTGTTTGTTTGTTTTGGAATTTCGCATAAAGCTACTTGAGGGCTATCTGTGCTAGCCGTCTCTAATTTATCAGTGTAAGACTAGAGGGAAGGCAGCTAGTCATCACCACCCACCGCCAACACTTGGGCTACTCTTTTACCAACAAATAGTGGGATTGACCGTCACATTATACACCCCCACGGCTGGGAGGGAGAGCATGTTTAGCGCGACGCGGGCACGAACCCGCGACTCTCGGATTACGAGTCGCACGCCTTACACGCTTGGCTATTCCAGGCCCCATGTGTTTGGTATTAACCACAAAGCTACACAATAGGCTACATGTGCTCTGTCCACCACAAACATTCCGCTATGCCATTGGAGGGCTTTTTCAGGTTACTTATATTACTTATACGAAAATTAAATAACCAATCAGTTTTAAGTTGGTTAAGTGGTTCAACAATATTCATAACTTATTGATCCTAAGAGGTAGAGAAACATAAATGAATAAAGTTTGTTTATCGTTAAGCACAAAACTACATATTGGATTTTCTTTGCCTACCGTGAGTACCAAAACCCAAATTCTAGGATTGTAACACCTGATAATTATAGTTGAGCCACCATGGGGCATTAATGATAAAACAACGACAAAGATGTAAAAAAATTGGAAACATTAACTACTTTACAAAATATAAACGTGGAGGTTATGAACTCTTTGGTTTGTCGTCTTTAAGCATAGAATCAACAAGTTTTATTGATAAGAGCGCAGATAGTTCTCGTGTAGCTTTGCGCTAAATTCAAATTAAACCAGTTAATTATATGAAAAGTCATTAAATAAATTTTTAAAGTCCTAACATTAAGCTTATGGACAACAAACAAATGGAATAGTTGGGAAATAATAAATTATTACATCCATGCACTCTATTTGATATTATCTCAAACACGCGTTTGTTGAAAACGGGCACGTTCCTTAAAATCATTTTTGAATTGCAAATTCTTACATGCTTACAACCTAAATACTGTCATGCCTTAGGTGGACAGTTTCTTAGAAAACCTGTAGGTTGCGTAGTAGTAATTGGAGTGGTCATGCTTTAGCTGCATGAATAGTTTAGATTACGAACATTTTTTCTTTTAATTTGGCGCACAAAAAAGAAACATCTGTGTACAATTTAGACCACAGAATGCGGAGGGCCAACTAGCTTTGTTATAAACCACTATTTTAATAGCTGGATACACAATGAAAGAGGGTTAAAACGGTTTCAGTGAAAACTGGTTCAGGCCTATACATTTTCTTACAATGAGATCAGCAAAAACTCATGAGAATGCAAAAGGAAACATTCTTTGTCCATCTTCCCCATAACTTTCAATTATCACCAAAATTCCCATCACGTCACTTTAATGAACACTGCAAAGTAAAAGCCAAACCCTAAAACAATACTATATAATGTTCAAAGTGTGGATGCTAGGAAACATTTGTTTCAACGTTTCGATGCAACTCCCTTGTGCCGTTTGTTTTTGAATTTCGCGCATAGCTACACGAGGGCTATCAGCGCTAGCCCTCCCTAATTGATCAGTGTAAGACTAGAGGGAAGGCAGTTAGTCATCACCACCCACCGTCAACTCTTGGGCTACCCTTTTACCAACGAATAGCGGGATTGACTGTCACATTATAACGCTTAAACAGCTGAAAGGACATGTTACATGTTTGATGTAACTGGGATTCGAACCATTCGAATTAGGAAGCGGGCGCCTTAATCACCTGGCCATGCAGCACCGCAACTTTCATATGTTCAGTACTTTTTTGCCATAAATAAATGAAACAGTTGTTTACTCCAAAGGTAGTAAAATAAGATTTGATTAAATGAAATGGTACAGAAACACATTAGTAAATATTTGTTCATTATTTTTTTCTGCTGGAATCTGACATATGACTAACAAGGCTTAATGAAAACTAATATATGACGATAGATATATTAATATTATTAAGTTGTAAAGAATTATCCCATATTCAAACAAAATACTTAATTAATATTTTACTTCTTCTGAGTTTGCAAATGTTATTCATTTCCGACCACGGATAGTTTCAATTAGGAATAATTTAATCTCACATTACTGGAAAATGAAGTTCTTTCGAGATCCTAAATTCGCTGACTTGAACTTGTGCTGCGAAAAGTACCCTAATTAATTATTAAATCTTAATGTTAGGAAAACAAAGAATTCATTATGTATTTACCAACTCTATTCATGAACGACATTCTTATGTGACAGAAATGTCATGAAATAATTTATTAAAATAGTATAATAATAACTTAATTGCCAGGTCTAACGCATAACAAACAAGCGTGTGTGTTTTCTTATAGTAAAGCCACAACGGGCTATCTGATAAGCCCACTAAAAGGAATCGAACCGCTGATTTTAACGTTGTAAATCCAAAGACATACCGCTGTACTAGCGAGGGGCAGAAATAAACGAAATAAAAACTACTTTTAAAATAATATTTATAGAATACTATATCTTTGAATTTGTAGCCAAAAATTATATTGCAGAATAAAAATATAATATCCCAGTTCGTAAAAGTAAACACCATTTTTGGATTTATTCATCCATTCACTTTATATTCATAATATGGTATACCGTTGTATTTTTACAAATCGTACAGTTTACTTACTGAATCAGGAACTTATAACAATAGGCCCGACCTGGTCAGGTGGTTAAGGCATTCAACTCCTAATTTGAGGGTCGCGAGTTCCGATACCTGTTACACCAAACATGCTCGCTCTTTCAACCGTGAAGGCATTATAATATGACGGTGAATCCTACTATTCGTTGGTAAAAGAGTAGCCCAATGGTTGTAATAAGTAGCTGTCTTCACTCTAGTCGTTAAAGAAATATACTCTTCAAAAAAAGAAACGTAAAAGGAATATTTTTGTTATTTTAAAGAAAAATATATGTAATAACGTTACAAGCTCAGAGTATGTGATGTTACACTTGTAAAATCACACTGTAAGGCACTGATTGTCAAACCAAAATGACAATAAAAATTGTGCACTTTGAAAACGGAGGAAAACATCGGATTTTTCGCCAAAACGCATTCGTGTCCAAGAAATTTGTTTGAAAGATCTGCATGTTCTGCAAGTGCAACATGTGCAAAATTCCTATAAAAGTGACGGGTTCTCGGTTTCCATAGCTCAGTGTTAAGCCACCGACACGCAATACAGTTACGCCAAGACTGACTGAAGCACAACGCAACAACGCCATGTTGTTTTACACATGTCATACAGAACTACCCGAAATAAACTTGTTAACAATGTGTCTCAAATTTTGCCTTTTGGGTTTCTTTTTTTGAAGAGTATATATTAAGAAATGAACGAAATATTAAATCTCAAATTTTGATTAAATTTTTCCATTTTTTCTCTTTAGCACCGAAAGTTCGGGAAAATATATTTGATAGAAAACATACTTATCTTTTATGGATTTGTTTTTCAAAGTTTGAACACGGTTAAGTGTCAAATTTGAAATGTGCAAATACATTCAATAAAAAACACTTAAGTTGACTAAAATATTTGTGAATGCCTAAGAAAAATATCACGTGAGCTATTGGTCTGAAATTTTTATTGTAGCTTTACTTAAGAATAAAAATGGACAGCTTTTTTTGTCATTTGAATTATAGACGACTAATTTAGAGCTGCAAAACTGTTAAGGTGAAAGGACGTGCAGATACCAAAGTACTGGTTAGCAAACTATATTAGCAGTTCTATTTCAAGTTTTCAAAAGAATCACGTGAGTGAGCAATTATTATCCATTGGCAACATTATATAAGAACGCATTTTCTAAATTTTATGAAATTCTCCTAATAAAAGACTGTTTACTTCAAATGGTATTGACTTAAGCGATTACTGTAAATGATTAAGCTTGATATGGCTGTCTCAAGTACATGTGGGTGATGACAAGAAGCTATTATTCCATGAAGTTACTATAAAGAAAGTTATTAACACTGTTTTAGAGAAGAAAAAATTACCGCCATGTATTTCAAAGAATTTACTTGGTTCTCTCAAGTAAAGGTCTGTCCTGAATAATAGGATTACGATCCTAAAGCTGATGTTGATTACTATCGAGTGTCACTTTTTTACTTGCTGTGAATTGTAGGTTTGTATAGACAGAGAGTCATAATATTTAACCAAAAACATCTTAGGTGTGAAAAAAGGTGCAACAAAAAATAATCTGCGACCTAAAAGAATGAAATCAATACTGGTTGACAAACTTGTAGCTACACTTACAGTATTGATAAAAATTTTACAGCAAATATTAATTAGTTATTTAGACGGCATGTTTTGTTTAACTGACCATCATGTTGCAATATGAACAAAACAGGCAGCCTGACCAAATGCGAATGATTATTTGCTGTAAATTTCTTATCAATGCTATAGGTATTGTTTACAGTAAATATATTACTGTCTTCATAATAATAATAAATAACCAAGGTGGATATTACAAACAGTAGACGGGAAGAACTACTTTTATTGAAATTATAAATAACAAAGTACACGTGCTTCACCGGTAAATAACGCACTCTCCACCCCACCCCACTCCCCAAAAAAACAAACTACTTTTGCATTACTTTCCGGACTATCTGTTCTTTCAACGCAATATTTAGATTTATAAGTCTCGCAATTACGGCTGAGATACCGAGGACTTTTTATGAGTTAGTGTTCGAAAACTGTTATTGGTATATTTTGCTGAAAGCGTTTGAAATCGAACGAACTGTAAACTTTAACTTGCTGAATTCTACTTTCTAAATAGATAAGTACGAAATTATTCACTAAAATGACAAATAGTAAAAGAAGTATGAATTAGTGTTATTGTACATGTTGAGCTACTGAGATGTCTTGTTGCTAAGAGGACTTAACGAGCCTCTTTGGATCACTGAAAAGAGGCGCTAATACAGTCATGTGATCAGGCCACACCCAAGCTGCCAGACAACTGAATAACAGTTGGGTCACAAGCTCACGAGACAAGCTGTCACCCGATCGATATGTCTGCTCAGATAGGAGGTAACTAATAGTTGTGATTTTCTGTGGTTTCTTTTTTATTATTATTCAACTTGTAATCCATTTGTCGTCAGTTGCATTCTAACTTCTGATGATGATGTCCTATATTTTGATTATAAACTTTAAAAATCCCGTACTTTATTAGAAAAAGACAGGAACAAAAAATGAGAAAGTAACATTTACAAAAAAAATCATTATTTGAAGTTGTAAAATAAAAATATAAACTACAACAAAACCACTATTATCACTGAATGGATACTTATAAAGAATGCAGATCTATATATACACGTACATTCCGTTTTGATCCAACGGTTTCCAATTAGATTACCCTAACCTTATATATCGTGCATTATACGCTGACCATTTTGCTACAACGAAATCTTCGTTTTTATATACCTTAAAACATGGAGGTTATAAGAACTAAATTCAAAATATTTCCACTTGGTAGACACGGTAATTCTTCGCAGACAGACAAAATCCATATTAAAAGCCGTTTCTGTTCGTTCATATTAACTTCCTTTTATTATCAATTATTTTACGTAATATTTGTACATGCATACTCCTGGATTATTGTTACCTTTGTTCGCTTTTAAAAAGTTAGCGCTGTAATTCTAGAAACTTCTACTGTTCGTTTACTAATTCAAAGAATCTACAAGCGTACGAGCAAAATACTGATAATCCAAAACGTCACAAATCGTAATGACTATTTCTACACGTCACGGCAACTACATTATTCAATGGAGAGCAGTGTTTCCTCATCATAATTAAACCTTTTAAGCCTAAGCCTTAAAATTACTAGATGTCAATTCATGTTCCGTTACTCGACAAAGACAACACAGTAACTCTTGCTGACACAGACCGGCGCAATGTTTTGAATGTATGTGTATAGTACAGAACATGAACACACAAACCATTCTTAAGTTGTTAATTTCGTATTATATTTGCCCCCCAGTGGCTCAGCGGTATGTCTGCGGACTTACAAGCTAAAATCCGGGTTTCGATACCCGTGGTGGGCAGAGCACGGATAGCCCATTGTGTAGCTTTGTGCTTAATTCAAAACAACCAAAACAACAACGTATTATATTTATAATATTATCTCTCTACTATTTACTAAAATCACATACATTAAATTAGTGAAAAACACCAAAGAACGTTTATTTATTTCTTGAGTATTTTTAAAGGTAAATATGGTTTGATTTGAATTTTGCGCTAAAGCTACACGATGGCTATCTGCGCTAGCCGTCCCTAATTTAGCAGTGTAAGACAAGAGGAAAGGCAGCAAGTCATCACGACCCATCGTCAACTCTTGGGCTATTCTTTTACCAATAAACAGTGGGATTGAGCGAAACATTATAACGCCCCCACGGCTGAAAGGGCGAGTATATTTGGCGTGACAGGAATTTGAACTCGCAAACCTCGGATTACGAGTCGAGCGCCTTAACCTTAGCCACCTGGCCATGCCGAGCTTTTTGAACGTAAGATGAAACATTTAAAAAACATGCACACCATGTTGCAAAACATACGAAACTCAAATCAAAATATTTAATTTCAATTAGTTCATGTTTTAGCAGAAGAAGAGTTAATTGCTCCCTAAATCTTATCAAATAACCCTTTAGAATTCGCGATCACAGAATCAACTAATATATTATCTGATACTTAGTTTGAATGGTTTGAGCATAAATTTTAACCAACTTTTGGTGCCGACCTGTGTAGCAGTAGAACTAGGCTGATACTTTGATGTAATAAAAATATAGCCATTTACGTGAGAATATTAAATAACAGAACTCACGTCAACTTGAACACATATGCTAAGGATTCATATCCTGACATGATAGTTGGTGCAAATGAGTATTTTCTTATGGATCAGCTCGTAAAATACTTCCTTAAGAGCATATACAACATCATTTAAGCAATGCAAACATTATGTCTCTAGCTTAAGATGTATTCGGCACAACTCGGTTTGAAATGGTAACTTCAGCCAAGTTGCATCAGTATAGAAAGCCAACAGCGGTCATTACAGTATTTACAGTTGCATACGCACCAAATAATTAGAGAGTTTGGCAGATGGAGCCATACCAACAAGAACCATGTGGATTAACATGGCCACCAGTTGACTGATAGGACTAGAACTCAACATTAAATCAGCTATTGCCTCAGCCAGTAGAAATAGGCAAATGGTTATTGGTTTGCATTTAAAGGAGTTTTAGTTTGTATAACTTCAGAAAATAGTCTTCTTAGATCCTGCCTTTAGATGAAACATTTTAGGTTTGAGCATCCTACAGACGTTATTTATTGGTGTAACCTGTGCAACAGATTAATTGCAACCATATGCTAAGATTATAAAATGCTGATAAGAAGACGAATGGAAGCAGTGGATTGTATGAGAGCATATGACAAAACATAATGTTTAAGAATAACAAGGGACTTGTTGGTCCATCTTGGCTCTCCCACATTCTAAGCTAAACTAAATCTGTTTTTCTTAAAAATTAAAGTCAGCTCTTATCATTCATATTTATATCAAGCTTTCTTTTAAACTTACTCATATTTACTGCCTCCATTTCGTCCGAAAGCAATTCATTCCACAGCTCAAATACCATATTTAAAAAATAAAACTGTCTTAGTTTAAAACGGCTTCTACCTTGTCTAAATCTATATTTATGTCCCATAGTTCTATAATTCCCGCTGTTAAGTATGAAAAATGCTGATTAATCAACGTTACCAATTCGTATTACAATCTTAAACACTTCAATCAAATGCAATTAGTATGTTTTTTAAAAAATAAAAATGTTGTCCAATAGACTGTCACAAGTACATCTATAAATTAACTAATCAAGAAGTACACAAAACTGAAACAGATTTATTAGGCTTCAATACGCTTCGTAGTAACAGCCAATAAACAAATTTTAATAGATTTGTGCTTACTGACACCAAACTATGAATTATTTAAAGTCTTATTTTTTTCCACAAACCACAATTCTATTGTAAAATATGCGAATAAACATAGATAAGATGGAAATAGGCAGATAATTTTTCACATGATCAAACTCCCCATTCTCGTAGATGGTAACAACTTTAGGAATTTGAAGAATCTCGGGAAACTTACCAATTCTATATATTTTATTTAGAAGTACAGTTAAAATGTTTAATATCTGTATAACTTGCAGACATAACCACTGATAACAGAACGTCATCCCAACCAGCTGAAAAGATCTAGAAAGTGTCTTTATGGCAACCTAAATTTCATTCACAGTTACAGGTGCAAGGAAAAACTCTAACCTATAGGCTTGTCTTGACGCTTAATACAAGAAGTAGTAACACCCTACCTAGTAAAACAATAATTAAAAGTACTAACAATACCAGCAGGATTAGTGCTATAAATACGTGTTATCTTTACATTATTTTCTATAGTCCTACATAATTCTTGATGGTTCATCATATGTAATGAGTCATTATCCTGAAAACATGTGTTAGAGTATCTAGCTTTATGAACATCAGCTTGATTATGGACAAGTACCTTAAGTTTTAAATATTTATTTCATGTCCAAACAATAGCTGTATTTCTAAAGTGCTAACAGTCTTTGCTTATGTCAAATCATAAATATTAAAGTTAGGGTATTCCAGGGTGGACAACTGGCATTATTCAATTTAATAGTTTCAACATATGAACAACATGAATTATGCCCTAAAGAAGGAGAAAAATTATCTCAACTTTAGTTAGCTACGATCTTCTGAAAACGATTATTTTCATTAATAAGTTGTTTTTGACTCAATAAACATATACAAACATCACATTAGTTAACAGCCAATGGTCACCTATTGGTTATAAAGCAAAATTAAGGACAGGAAATCCAACCTCCGCGTCTGGATCTCTATTTGTAGGCAGTGACAGTCAACCCTACCATTAGTTTACGAGTGCCTGCTTAATTAAGCAGGGGTGCTGCTTACTGGCTGCCTTTCGTAAGAAATTCTGAAACGTCTCTGATCTGGTCGTTTAGCGCATAAGATACTGTGCACGTTGAAATGTCCAGCACTGCGACAAAAAGACAAGTAAATCGAAATAAAATTAAAAGTAATAAATGAATAATTTCCCCAAGCAACTTTTCTACCCATAAAACGCATTAACAAAATAAAATAAGACTACCGTTTGTTTCCAGTAAAACAAATATCTGTATGTTTTCTAAATTATATCCTTTTATTTGTGTTATATTTACTGACTTATCCAGTTCTTTAACGGACACTAAAATATTAAATCCTTAAAACGGAGGCCTGGCATGGCCAGGTGGGTTAAGGCGTTCAACTTGTAATCTGAGGGTCGCGAGTTCGAATCAGCATGCTCGCCCTTTCAGCAGTGGGGGCGTTATAATTAATGGTCAATCCCACTATTCGTTGGTAAAAGAGTAGCCCAAGAGTTGGCGGTGGGTGGTTATGACTAGCTGCCTTCCCTCTAATCTTACACTGCTAAATTAGGGACGACTGGCGCAGATAGCCCTCGAGTAGCTTTGTGTGAAATTCAAAAAAACACAAACAAACAATTCTTAGAACGGTACTTCCATTCGTTTATTGATTTAAAAACATAACAAAAATCTGCCAGTATTTTTAGCCCTCCAGTAGCACAGCTGTGTGTCTCCGAAGTTACATCACTGAAAACAGGGGTTCGATATCCGTGATGAGCGGATAACAGATAGTCCATTGTGTAGCTTTGTGCTTAACTTCAAACAAACAGTATTTTTATCTCGTATTTCTTGATTATAATACGACACGTCTCAAATTCATCTGATACTCAACTGTTATCTCCAGCAATACTATAATATCAGACGATACATCATACACGTTTCATTTGTTTTAAACGTTACAATGAAAAGTACGACATATAACCATTACCATCTGCATAAACATACTTCTTTCTTATGCATCTAAACTTCCGTTAATCATATCGCAGTTGAGGTCAAGAGTTTACCATCCAGGATGTTACGCATGGAGGCATCCAGCAGTAGCTGATTCACCAAATTACAGCTTAGTTTTTTCAAAAGAGTAAAATTGTATAAATATATATGTATTCTTAGAACGTAAGAATCAAAACTAAATTAATTGGCAGGTTACGAATGTGTTATTCATGTTCAAAGTTCGGTTACATTCTTTTAAGCTTGCGTTACTCATCGTGTATCTAAACACTATATGTTTAGTCTTCAGTTATTTATTTTGATCTGTAGGTTGTTGATAACACTTTGTTAGCCATTTATTACTGTCAACCGCCTAAATTCCTCGTGCTGTTTGTAGAATCCTTTGGCATCAAAACAAAGTACAGGCATGACATCTGTTCATTTACAAATATATATGTATGCAGTAAGTGTTTTATAAATGTTCATACACTACACAAGTAAAAGTTCACAGTTCATTTCTACAACTTGCTGTGTAGTACTTAAGATTCTTAATGTAACGCTTTCATGAAATGAATGAAATAGTTTTCTGAAACCCAGTTTATTTTCGATAATTTATTTACTATCCATCAAAAGTAGAAACTATGTTAAAATTTAATTGGAAGAGAACGGATTTTCGGCTTAGACTGGGTGGAAATTCAAACGCTTCTAGAATACATTGTTATACCGAAGCTTATGCCTTGAGCGTATTAAAGTGAGTCGAAGATCACTAATTATTTGTGAATATTAAACATAATATAAGCCATAACTAAAGGATAGAATCTGTTATACGATTCATGACCTGTAACATGTGAATGTGAACACATTCTTGTCAAATATTTTTCAGGAATTTCAAACACCAACAACGAAACTTCCAGCCTTATTGATATCACTTTTTTTTCTTGTATTGTTATAAAGTATAATGTAAATTTCCTTTTATATTTGTTTTGTAGTATCGTTATAAAGTGTAATACAAATTTCCTTTTATATTTGTTTTGTAGTATCGTTATAAAGTGTAATACAAATTTCCTTTTATATTTGTTTTGTAGTATTGTTATGAAGTGTAACATAAATTTCCTTTTACAATATGTTTGTAATATTGTTAAAAGTAACATAAATTTCCTATTACGATATTTTTGTAGCATTGTTAAAAGTGCAACGTAAATTTCTTTTTACAATATTTTTGAAGTATTGTTAAAAGTGTAACATAAATTTCCTTTTACAATACAGAAAAAAAGTTCTACACGAGGGCTATCTGCACTAGCCGTCCATAATTTTGCAGTATACGACTAGAGATAATAAAGCTTGTCGTTATCACCACCCACCGCCAACTCTTGGGCTACTCTTTTACCAACGAATAGTGGAATTGAGCAGACACATTAAAACGCCCCAAGACTGAAAGGTCGTGCATGTTTGATGTGACGGGGATTCGAACCGCGACCCTCGAATTAACCACTCAGCCACGCCGAGTCTTCCATTTCGTTTAACATACCTTTTATTTACCAATGTCATACTAATAAGCAGTATGGATCGCTGACAAGTTACATGTTAAACATAATCGCACAGATTTATTCGATTCATATGCAAACGAATAAAAACTGACAAAAACACCATATGACTCAGATTAAACCTAGCAAAAATATTTTTTCCAATTAACTTACATTATAACAAAGCTACACGGATGTTTATTGTTACACAGATATGCTGTTAATTTTGCCTTACGATTCCAATAATTTAACCAAGATTTTAATGAGTTTCTGCACATCCTTAAAGGTTTCACTTCATGCACACTCAATGTTTGAAACCATTGATGGTTTCGTCACAGGTCAAGCGTTGCTGAGATACTTTCGCTAGTTTGCACAAACTGATCATTAACAACCAAGTGTAGTGATATAATTAGCATAATAAAAACAACCATGTGATGGCTAGGTAAAAAACAAACAAATTATCATTAGAGAGCATTGGCTTGTCAGAACTTGTGCCAAAACGGGATTAATTAAGTCACTCAAAGACTCCATTGTGCTATTAGTGAGATCTTTCCAGTAATAAAGAAACAGACTAGTCACAGCCTTTATTCAAGACTTTCGTATTATAAAATCAAGCAGTGCGCAATAAATACATTATGATAGTTATTCTCTTTATACCGTAACAGAATAATGTGATAATATTGAAATATGTAAATAAGGACACATACTGCTGAGTGCACTCTTACCACTGGTCCTTGAAAATTCATTCACAGTGCCTTTAGTAACAGTGGAACTTTGATGAATGACATTAAAGAGTGGTTCGGAAACATAGTAGGAATTTAAATTTAAATTCATTACTCCAGTTACAGTTAGGTTAGACATGTCTATTAGATTTCGCGTACAGCAAGTCGAAGGCTAGTTATGTTAGCCGTTCCAGAATGAGACATTATTAACTAAAAGGGAAGGCATCTATTCAACATTACCAGTCGCCAACTCTAAGGTTACTCCAATCTAATAGTGGAATTGACCAATATGTTATAAGGCCTCTACGACTATAAGGTTATGCATGTTCAGTGATGAAATTCGAAACTGTAGACAGAGTTGAGTGTCTTAATCATCAAGCCAATCCAAAGCGCATGAAAACAATATAAGAATGATAAATGTAAAACTTACCTGAAACTAAAATTATATTTGTATTAACTATAAAAATTGAAGTAGCAATGAAAGAACTGAATACAATAAATATGTTATACTGGGAGGATAAAAAATGCACCTCTTTTATAGTACAAGGTTCTAGGTATTTGACATTGCAAATAAAATAACATGTATGATACCTAAGACTTTTTCATGTCATATTTTCTTACTGCCACATGATATTCAAGTATTTTCTGTTAAGGAAGGTTTTTTTTCTTTCCAAAGCATATGCTAATACAAGGTTTCAGAAGCAATCGATTTCTTAAATATGCAAAACATCATGGAATGCCTTCTTGGCTGTGTTAAGTCTATGTAAATTATATATAATATGTGCACACAGACTATAAGCTGAGGCAGACCTGACGGAGCCTGGTGGGGGACTTTTATGTTTTATTTCAACCAGTCGGCGCCATCGGCCTTGTCTTGTCTGGTGGGATCACGTGACAAAAAGCTATCAGTGTCTGGCACGAAAGGGTTTAGAAATGACTGCAGCATGCTTTACTTTAAAGTGCTGCTGTTATTGAATATCGTTAGCCACCAGGGGATTTAGTGATATCCTCATCTGGTTTAATGTTTACCTTATTCTTAACTTAGTATTTTTTTTTATTCAATTACTCAATCGCAAGATAGCGGAAAAGAAAAAAATCAATAATTATTGACGCCTTTATCATTAAACATTGCATAGAAAAAGAAACAAATGAATACATCGACTCGTCACACAAGTGTAATAAGTAGGAAAAAAAGTTACTCAAGTACAGGTCTCTGTGTGCGAGCACGCGTAAGCATGTGTTTGTATGTCTGTCTTCGTTCAATAAGATTTACACGGTTACACCGGGGAGAAACACGGTTGAATAGTTCAGTGTGAACATTATCCGCTTTCCATTTATATGGAAATTTTTCGCTGTGTCTCCTGATATTCTCCTGCAGGAATGCGTGCTAGAAATATCAAGTCACCAGTCGTGTGGTGGTTGTAGTGAAGACTACAAAAATAATGTGGTCGAAGTTTGATCTCTAACAATGTAACTAAGTTTGACAAGTGTTTTAAAACGTTATTATAATATTTATTATCGAATTACTTTTTGTTATTCCTTAATAAACTATTTCGATAAATATTTACGATCTGTGTTGAGCTTCAACTGCATGGAAATCCGAACTTGTGATTGCCTTCTAAAATGGCAAATTATCAAAACGTAAAAGTTACTCCAACGTGCCACGTGTTGAAAGCTGTATAATACAGCAAAATTTACATACAAAAACATAAACTGGTTTACTTATTGATAGGTTCTTCACCTGCTTGTTGTACGTGACACCAGACATAAATCTTACATAGTTCGTTCATTGTAGTGTTGTGATTACGTTGTTTAGAGATGTCAAAAGCACATGCTAATCGCAACCTCACTTACTACATATAGAACCAATGACTAAAACACGTGTAGTTACGACCATAGCTGTTGTAGATGGCGCAAAAATCCTTTTTACTTCACCTTGAATGTGTTACTGGATATTTTAGTCATGTACAAAGACACTTTAGTATTTTTACAGAGACTTGTGTATGGTTTAAAGCGCAAGGGATGTGGCACGTAAGATTATCTAATTTGTGCTTCAGACATTTTGTTATAGCTGATTGATGTGGTTTTCTGAATTGCAAACTCACCAGTTTAGGGAATAAACAGTGATTCTTGGAAATTTCACGAAAACACGGGCAGTTTTAGTTTTTAGAGTAAAACATAGGAATGGGATAAACTATTGACCTAGAAATGCTCACAACAGTACTAGCTCTAAACATGAAACGCACAAATAATACCCAGTGGGATTTGATTTGAACACCTACTATCCCCATGTGCAGGACTCGTTTTTTGGACTAAAGGGGCATGAACCCTGGCCACACTTATCCGAATGGTGAAAGAAAGCTCATTTGTACATATATCAGAACTAACTGAAATTCAATTTCGGAGGAGTGTAATGGTGGTTCAATAAAAGAGAGTCTCTAAAAACCTCGAAGCAAGTACTGCTACCGTAGTTTTGACAAAAAACTTTACAACAAGCTAAATACGTCATCATTATTCATGCACCAACAAATGAAAGTTATGTTGTGATAAGAACGTATTTTCCAATCTGGTTAAGCATGATTATAACTATCACAAGTGTAATAAATTATAGAAGAAAATTTTGTTGAATACTCAATGATAAACCAGACGCTCATACACATATTAGAGAGTTTATGTTCAGGATTTACTAAATATTCTATAGAAAGGCAAATCACACATAGTTTTAAATATAGTAAATCTTATTGAAACTAGGGTAATATTATAGATATGCTTACTATTTTTACAACTAATGTAATTACTGTACAGTACTTATGGTAATTTATACAAGTAGGGCAATAGTGTAGGTGTTTTTCTTATACCTTTTCTTGTAGTCATTGTAAGGCATTTATTTCTATCCTTAAAAGTAGGGTTACTATTGCAGGTTGTGGTTTTCTTATCATTGCAAAGAGGACAATATTGTAAGATGTATTTTTTCACTATATTGTATAATTGTACATTGTATTTTTCTTATATTTATAAAAAGAACAATTATTGTTAAGCTGCATTTTTGCTATCTTTGTGAGAAGCAATAATTGTAGGTTGTATTTTTCCAGTCTTCCTGTCTATGTAAGAAGGACATTATTGTAATTTGTATATTTCCTATCTATATAAAGAGGATGATTATTGTAATTTATATTTTTCCAATCTACCAAAGAAGGATAATAATTACAGGTTGTATCTTTCCTATCTTTAAAAGCAAGACAATTATTGTAAAGTTCTTCTCTAAAAGCAGGATAATTATTTTTGTTTTTTCTGTATTTAGAACTGACCATAACCCTAAAGTTCAATATCAATTTAATCCATATCTTCAATGCTAGAACATCAACGTCGAGTTTAAATCGCATATCTTCATGTATTCTTCCTTGTGAATCTGTTTCGTTTCATAATGAAAGAAAAATAAGAGAATTTATTGTTCATACTAGTGTTTTCAGGTTTCGTTTGTTTACATGTAGGACTGTAAGGTAGAAATGTTTCTATTAATCACTACTAGCCGTCTTATAAATTTTCATAATCTACCTTGGTTAGCAGAAGTGGAGAAGAATATTAAATAGGCCTAAATTAGATGAATCTAATAATTAAGTTTACTGTTTAAAAAATTAGCAAAGAAAGTCATCTAACTTTCAGAAAAAAGACTTATGCCAGTGTTTACTTGTTTGTTTAATTAACTTCCGAGAAGAGATGAAGCTACGTACTCAGAAATAACATAAAAATATACCCAGTCGTCAATATAGCTAATTAAATAGACTTTCCTAACACACATTTTAAAAAAGATTAGAACAGTGTAATGCATTTACCGTTACACGTTTATTTTAATACTTACGTGTGTTTCAGTTTAATGTATGTGACTGATACTGTTGAATGTATATTGCGCAAGTCCCTTCTGTTCTTTAAACTTGCAAAGATTCTCAAGGGCAAGAATCAACAATAAGCGGTTTACGAAAACGCTACCGTGCTTTCGAATTTTGTTGAACAAGCGAGAATCTCGCTTTAAACTAGAAACCTACTGCGCTAATAGACAGATTATTATTAAGCAGCTCCTTTAAGTGTGCTATAGGCATCGGGAGCTATAATAATGATTAACAGTAATCAATCGGAAAATTACAGATATTTGACCAGGAACGTTTATAAATTTCAAACATTACAAACCTTTCAAATTTAGTGAATTACTTCGGACGTTATTATTTCTACCAGGGCATTAAATATCTTCCTCAATAAGAAGTGATTTTGTAATTGCCACGGCAAGCAAAGACACGCAATAATATTAACTTAGAATAAATATGCTCGTCGTGGACCTGGACTATCGATAAAATATTCAGTTCTAGACCAGATAGAAGACTCTGAATAGCTCGTAAAACTCTGATGTATAATCCAGTATTTATAATGATTCGTTGATATAAATTGTATTTTATTTGTATATTATGATATATCTGTACTTAAAAAGAAAATTTTGTACATCATTCTTGTTGTAAAACATCGTAAATTTGGTACCTACTAACATAATTAATTAATTTCTAAATTAAAATAAAAAAATCCGATTATTTGACATTTTAATACCTGGTATACGTAATATAATAAATCAGAGACTCGTCCGAAATAAATTATAATACATCACAATATGGACTGTCATTAGTCAGAGACTGTGCTATCAGTATTTTCAGCCGTAATCCCATAACATAACGTCTTAACAAATTCAGGCAAGCTTAAGAGATTTACTCTAGTTTTAAATTCATATATATTAAGCTAACAATGCAAAACAATCTTTATAATAAAAGAATAAGTATAAAAGTAATAAAATTAGATGTATCAAAAAGTCTAAGCAATATCGTTAACAACAATAATAATACAAAAAATAACAGTACACTTTGCTTATTTGTTTTGAAATTTCGTGCAAAGGTACTCGAGGGCTATCTGCGCTAGCCGCTCCTAATTTAGCAGTGTAAAACTAGAGGGAAGGCAGCTAATCATCACCAACCATCGCCAACTCTTGGGCTATTCTTTTACCAACGAATAGTGGGATTGATCGAACATTATAACGTCCTCACAGCTGAAAGGGTGAGTATGTTGGGTGTGATGGGGACTCGAACCCGCGATCTTCAGATTATGAATCGAGTGCTTTAATCACCTCTATTTGTCAACAAGTTTATTTTATAATTGGTGGCCAATAATAATAAACACACCCAGAAAGCCCTCATTTTGAAGAAGATATGAGAGGAATTTAATGACGAATGAGAGAGGCACGAACCATGCTATCGTCATAGTTTATACTTTACAGAGACACACGTAAAGCTGAGAAAGATAACTATTATCAAGACTTTCGACCTTGTATGGAGAACCATTTTGATTCGACTAGTCTTCGGTTAATTACAGAAAGAGGTTATCATGGTAAATACGCATACATCACAAATGTAGTGTGGCTGGTAAACTACTATTAGAGAACTGTGGCTTCGTTCTCTTTTTATTTATTTGTTAATGAATGATTCCAACTTTGTAAACGTGCCAAAAAAACAGGCACAAAATGAAGTAGATTGATGTATCTGAAACCAGTCTTTTAATGGAAATTACAAGTACATTATTTCTATATGAGAAACATATTTTCTATAAAAATGATTAGTTATGGAAACGTTAAGTATTGCTTCACAAGAGATCAGTAGTTCTTGTACTAGACATAGAACCAAACAACTGTTAAAACTACTGATATAACTATTGATTTCTGATACAACTTTTTACATTGACTAATATACCCTACAATGCACTCTGTCTTTTTAAATAAAAATAAAATGTAATCTATACATTGTTCAGTCGATTTACTAGTTTTCATCTAAAATAGTACAATATACTCTCTCTGTACGGTATTCAGTCCAATATTCATCAGATGGTAACATGTACTCTATATTTTATTCAGTTTACTACTCGTCATCACAAGCCACGTAATGATTTCATAGGTTGATTTTGATTCCAATTAAAAATTTTTACTACAAAACTTTTTTTACATTAATAGACCTATTTTATTTCCATGTTTAACAAGTCAAAGTAATAACATCAAATAACAGATATTAAAGGTGTCAAGTTCTCCACAAAAATTTAAGATTGTATGAGTAAATTAATTATATCACCAGTTAACACCATGTCATCAGCTCTAAACAAAGAAGATAAACACGTATGTGTTTTCTTATATCAAAGCCGCATTGGGCTATCTGCTCAGCCCACCGAGGGGAATCGAACCGCTTATTTTAACGTTGTAAATCCGGAGACATACTGCTCTACTAGCGGGGGGCCCGAAGATAAACACAGAAACTTTATAACTAAAGGTTTATAAAAGTCATTTGTTTTTAAACATGAAGCTATTTGTTCTGCTTACCACTGGTATCGAAACCTGATTTTTAACGTTATAAGCTTTCAGACTTATCGATGAGTCATTGGGGGACACAACTAAAGGAAATAGTACATCAAGTACTAAAGAAATAATAATAGTAAGAAAAAAATATTTTCAAAATATAATCAAGAAAATATCATGGAAAAAACATTATTAGTGGTAGCTGGTTAGAATACTTACCCATGATTATAATGGTATTTTTGGATGCAAAACAACCCTGTGGGTTGTTTAAACTGAAACAACTAAAAATATACCGGTACCAAATCCCACTTCCAAAAATGTAAACTTGATACCTTCATCAATGTGAAATTTGAGATCAGCAATTCAAAATTTTCTAAAGTCAATCATCTTTCTTTGAATTTAGTTCCATTTGTCTCTTTCAGTGTTCTTTTCGCTACCATTTTGTTTCAGTATTCGCCTCTTATGATTTTGAATGAGCCCTATTCATAATGAGTAATATCATGTTTGATACACACTTGCCGGGTAATTCCCTTTTCTATATATCCGTAGAACAAACAGTAAGCCAGAGTTAATAACTGAACTCCACCACATGACCAATTTGTGTTTAATTTTGTCTGCACGAAGAATTTTAGTAATTGAGAAATTTTTTCAGTTCTATCCAGTTCTTCCAAAGAAGCAAAATAAAATCTGACAGTAAAGATTTGGACAAACGTATCTGAAAAGCGCAGAAGCAAGGACTTTTACCTGACAAACTTTACTGACAGTGAACCTCACTTTTGA
Organism: Carcinoscorpius rotundicauda; assembly: GCA_011833715.1. Classification (NCBI taxonomy): domain Eukaryota; kingdom Metazoa; phylum Arthropoda; class Merostomata; order Xiphosura; family Limulidae; genus Carcinoscorpius; species Carcinoscorpius rotundicauda. The sequence continues at coordinate 16,850,585 of CM022403.1, forward strand.
TTTTTTATTATATATATAAATAATTATAATAACTACGAATTGCAAACCTCCACTGAAAACACAACGTCACGGTTCGTACATATTTGTTAATAATCGTGAATATCTTGGTAAAAGGACTATTACTTGACGAACTTTTTTGAGAGCGAACCTCACTTTTCATTTCTTAAGGGTAACTTAAGCTGGTCCTTATCGGAAGCGATTCTTAAATAATTTTAAACAATTTAAAAGTGAAAAGGACATAAAACTAGTTTAAACTTTGCCATTTTATTCCAAACTTTAATGGTTTATGATAAACTTCCATATTTACTTTTTCATATTTGCAATTTTTTAAATCGAAACAACTATTATTTGAACAATTAAAAACAACTAAAAACGCAAATTATACAATAAAAAGTAAATAAACTGTATTTGTTTGTTTCGGAAAAAAAAAAAACCATGGAACTATCTGTATGTCCACAGTAAAGAATCGAACCCTGGATTTTTGTTTTACATTTTCTTGAACCTATCATTGACCCATCAAGCAGCAATACACTGTCTACAATAGGTAATCTCATCGAAATTTTTGTTTTGAATAATATCATAAACATGTCATTTGTACATGCTGTTTTTAATGTTTCTTATTAATGCACAACATAAAGCACTAGATGTTATAAAAAAATTAAAATTTAAAATCCAGTGAACATACTTACAAAGATGATCGATTCTGGGCTGAACTTTGACCTTTTTATATAAAATAATGAATGCCATGTGTAACATGCAATATATAATTAGAATTGTTATTCAAACACAATTTATAACTATTACGTCCATTGAATGAAATTCTGTAATGAACGAATGAGTGTTCACTCGGAAAAATTGCATTGGGAGTTGCGTTCCGCTGTGAAAATAACCACGGACCATTAATATAAATTACATGTTCTATCCCTGGTGGTCTGAAACGTACAAACGGAAAATATATGCACTTTAGTTCCTACATTTAGGCGTAGGCGTGACACAACGATTAGAGCGCCAAGACTATGTACCTGAAGGCCCTTGGTTCTCTTACCGTTAAAAAAAATCGAACTCTGCACTTCGGACCAGTGAGTGTATTATCAAGGGTGACGCTGAAATCGTACCATTCTTTAGAATATAACACTATTTGGCTGTGGGTGCTGTTGGTCAGCTGATTGTCTTTTAGTTCACAAGCTCTAGCAAATACTCTATCTATCTATAAATATCCGCCTCTTGTTAAGCGCAAATTTACAAATTGGATTACTAGTGCTGTGTCCATCGCTGGTACCAAAATCTGATTTTTAGCGTTATAAGCCCTCATATTTATTCCCGAGCCATCAGTTGACTATTCGCATATTAAATGTAGTTAGTAGTTGTAGTTCCTTCCTATCGAAGCTGATTACTTCACACTACTAACGCGAATCAGCAGTACTTGGAAGTAATACTCTGAACATCAGTATTCATTCATTATTTATACACTCATATACAGTTACTGTGTTATCTGTTAACAGACCTGATCACGTTCAGCTTAAATGAAGCCAAAGAGAGATTTGCAGATAATATTTAAAAAGTTATTGTTTCCTGGAATTACTAGGTGCTTTTCAACAGTTTCTATAGGTCCATAATGTGGATGATCAACATTCATGGACATAGCGGAAATCTAAGAAACATGACTGGACAAAATGTTAGAAATTTTGAGTAAATGTTTTACAAACACCTTTATCTTACATACTTTGAGTGTGCTAAATACAAATTTAGTATTTGCTGCAGTGTAATTTGATTTCATAACTTTTAAAATCCTCAAAGTGGCCATCACTGAAGAGAAAAAATGAATTATTTTTGTGTGAAACCGTCTACTGAAAATCTGGACCTTCTAATTAACAATAATATCGTAGTGTCTTTCATCACATATCATTCACTTGGATATCATCCACCAATAGTAACGCTTATTTGACAACAGGTGTTGTCTTTACTTGGAGATAAATTGATCTAAACTATCGAGTTTATCCGCCCCAGAATGTTTGGAGATAGGAGCCGGTTATTTTACTACCAATTATTACGTGTCTGTCACTTGTCCCTGAGTCCTAGAAATGATTTCGTACACCAGAAACACTGAGTATAAGATGTAAATTCACGTTTCATCTGCCACGCACAGGGATATTAATGACAACTGCCATGATGTTAAGAGCAAATATTTGGCTGAAGTACTTCTGAGAGACGTGTAGTATACTCGTTACAAGATTATATCAATTTGACCTGGAAAGCTTTGTCACACGGCTTCAACACTTGTCTCTAATTGAGTGAAACACTTTGTAATACTAATAACACCTTTCTGTTCGCAATTTATGTAATTTAATTAGTGAAGACACCAAGTATAAACTAGTCTTCTTGGTTTCTGCATTCCAAGTTTACAGTATTTTCCAGTTTATTGTTGTATGTGAACTTTGCAACGTTAATTTCTTGACAAGTAAAATAACATCTGAAGATATATATCTTAATATTATTATAAAAGCATATTTAACTTGTAATAGATTTTGTTTAATGAATTTCATTTTCCCAGTCTTCGACTTTACTATTTCTAATCGTTACTTGTTTGAGTATTAGAATTTAGAAACCAAACGAAACACAAATTTAATTCTATACCGGTTTGGTTTGAATTTTGCGCAAAGCTATATGAGGGATATCTGCGCTAGCCGTCACTAATTTAGCAGTGTAAGACTAGAGAGAAGGCAGTTAGTCATCATCACCCACCGCCAACTTTTGGGCTAGTCTTTTACCAACGAATAGTGGGATTAACTGTCATGTTATAATGCCCTCACGGCTGACAGGGTAAGCATGTTTGGTATGGCAGGGATTCAAACTCGCAAACCACGGGTTACAAATCGAGTGCCTTGACCACGCCGGGCCTAATTCTATACTTAAATGTAATCCTTTGAGCACAAAGGTGTATGTGTGAAATATTAGTGATTTCTTCATTTCAGACATTTCATCTTTAGAATAAAGAATACAACCAATGTCTAACAGTGATTTTGAAAAACAATTTTGATAACATTAACGTTCTCTTACTTATTTATTTCATGCGTTCCGTTCAGTAAAAGAGAGAACAGATAGATAAATGTAAATTTTCGTCACTACACGAAAAAGATTAAAAACACATAATGGTTTCTTCAGCGACCTCGAAGCGCAGATAGCCTAGTTGTTTTCCGTCATAAAACGCCAAACCAACTAATGACTTCGACTATACATACATCTGATGGTCCAAAATACACCTTTTAGATATATTAATAATAATGGATAATATTTTCGTTCTCTTTGTGATAATAAATTGACATTTCCGTAAAGACTACTGTTTGGTCTTTTAGCATTTTTGGAGTTAGAATACAAATAGTAAATTTAGGTCCAGAACGCTCAAACTGTATAAAAAATTGTGCTAACTTTCACAATAATATTGTTATAGATTCAGATTTAGTAAGCCTAAATTGTGTCAACTTTGTCCCGAAAATGTCTCTAAAAGTTTATTTGTGTCAAAATCCGACCCACCTAGAACTGTACGAAACAAAGAGTGAGCTTTTTCTTTCATGTTGCGTTTTATTAAATTCACAAACTTAAACAATTATCTTCATCTATTTTTTGTATCCGGTTGCTGAAATCGTGACCAAAAACTTTCAACTTGAATAAACAATAGTGCATCCTCAAAAGCCAGATCTTTTGTATTTTCATCAGCTATATTTTAATACACCATGAATACCGAGAGGAGGTGTGCGTATATCCTATATGGCTTAATTACTCATCCACAGTTTTATCAGCCTACCCTTAAATTAAAATTATTTTAGGCAAAATTAGAATAAATTAATCAATGAAGACTTGGATGTGATAAAATGTATCAATCAAAAGGATTTCACTTCTTGATTCAAAAACTGTCATTAGATCTCAAAATCAGTTAATAGATGAGAAATTTTGTAACTAATAAATAAAGAGGTTAAATCACTCAGAACAGTTGTATTAGCTACCGAAGTGACAATACCATAAATAATGCAGTTAATCCGCTCGATTGATGCTGGTATTCACTTACTTATTTTACATAAAAACAATAAGTGTTTTCACTGAATTCTTTTGTATTAGTTCGTCACACCGAGTGTTGTTACGGGGGCATAAATATAAAATCATTCAGAATGAAGTACATTGCTCTACCGACGTTGAACTGTATAAACAAAACGAGTTGACAGTTTGAGGAGTAATACATAAAATTGTTTTTCTTTACATGTATACATCCACTTTACATGCTATAGCTGCACTAAATAAATTAAATCAATGCTTTAGTTCTAGTCATCTGATATTGTTCATACATGATACTAGTTTAAAAATTTTGTTTGTGTTTGTTTTTTCTTATAGCAAAGCCACATCGGGCTATCTGCTCAGCCCAACGAGGGGAATCGAACACCTGATTGTAGCGTTGTAAATCCGAAGACATACCGCTGTACTAGCGGGGGGGGGGGCAGTTTAAAAATATAAAATTATTCAATTTGTTATCAGTATTACAATATTAGTTTTTAATGTTAATAGTAATTCTAGATAAACACAAAGCGGTCATTAAAATAACACGTTTTTTTATAAAGTACTTAGAAAGAACTATACTCAGTGACACGTATGGACACACACACACATATATATATTACTAACGGTACATTCTAACACGGTGACTCACTATCTCCTGTCACAACAGCCACATCAAGGTTTAATGAACTGTCAGCAAACTTAATTCAAATATAAAATAAAACTTGAGTTTAATTTATGTTAAAGCGCTAAAACAAATATTAAAATACATTATATCAATCGTATCACATGTTCTTGTCGAACGATGTGCGTATGTTTGTCTGCATCTATCTCTCGCCTACGTATCCTCGAGGGAAATGACCAGTATACACTTGATTCTTACTAAAGAGTTTAGTTACGCATTATACAGCAGTCCATCTGAAATAATATTAATAATACAAATAATATTAGGAAAGAATGTCGCAGGTTGGTAAATCCTCACGATAAATATTTGTTTTTCATTTTAACATTATATATATATATATATATATATATAAACTGAAATGCTTATGGGTTACTTGTGGAGATGTTAAACATGTCTGTTATCTGATTATAAATACGCCAATAGCTTCGGTTTTACTGATAACCGGATAGTATATTAAATAAGCTTCCAAACAACTAGAAGCGTTTTCGAATGTTATTCATGCAAGACAGTCTGGACTCATTTTAAGTGAATTCAGAACTGTTATATGTTAGGCTTGCTACATATCTATATAAATCAGATAGGCACGGCATGGCCAAGCGCGTTAAGGCGTGCGACTCGTAATCTTTGGGTCGCGACAAACATGCTCGCCCTCCCAGCCGTGGGGGCGTTATAATATTAGGGTCAATCCCATTATTCGTTGGTAAAAGAGTAGCCCAAGAGTTGGCGGGGGGTGGTGATGATTAACTGTCTTCCTTCTAGTCTTATACTGCATATTACGGACGGCTAGCGTAGATAGCGTAGATTCACAACTAGATTGTGAATTAAACCCAATAAGAATACAGTTATTAAAGGATGAAGTTGTTCATTTCATAGCGCAGTTATTCATATAATTATAAGAGCATATGCAAGATGTATATACGTACATTATTAAGTTTATTTATTTGCTTGTACAAAATACATACACTAGTCGAATTACCCGTTCCCTGCAAAGGTCTTCAAATACTTGAAATAGTTAGTTAAAAACACAAATATATTATTACTTTTATGAATATTTATTTAGAAAATTCTACTTTCGTAACATTTTTATCTAAACCTTTGATTTTCAAAACAAATTTACGCAGGTTGGCTGTTGTGCCTTCTTTCCACAATATAAATAGGTTTTAATGAGATCCAACCATTAAACATCGTACATAGAATTCACCAGGCTGTTTTAAGAACAAACAAGAAGTCTTCTAATTTCAAAAGAGTAATTACTTGGCAGCAGAGGAATTCTTGAAAGGAAGACATCTTCTTCTTTGGCATGACCATTTCTAACTGTTGCTTCAATAACGTGTGGTAATGAAGTCTTAATATCTAAACTTGTGATATTGCGTAGCTTGGAAAAATTAAGATTTATCAACAACGTCATCAGTGAACCAACATTTAATTTCAGAATGTGATCTGACACCCCCTGGTGGTTCAAGAGAATTAGTGAATTAACACTTAATTTCAAAATGTGATCTAAAACCCCTGGTGGTTCAAGATTTATCAACAACGCCATTAGTGAACCAACATTTAATTTCAGAATGTGATCTGGCACCCCATGGTGGTTGAAGAGAATTTAGGAATTCAACTGGGTAATTTACAACATTAACTGTAACTGGAACACTGACAGCTGAGCTGTAGATAAATGTCTGTCCAGGAAACTTTTGTAATAATTGGTTAATTATGTCATGAGAAGAACGATTTGGAGGTCAAGAATTGCTCTTTCACAAACATAAAAAATTTTGACAGATATTAGGAAACTCTTCCTTTAATTTTTCTGTACCCTTAACTAACGTACCATATTTGTCTATAATAATAATGTAGTTGTTGGATTGATTAGAATATTTTCACCACGAATATTAATGACTTTGGAAAACTCACCAACTTCACTAAATATACTCAAATCTTTGAATAGAAGGTAAATTTTTCAACAAGCTTCCATATAAAAGAAGACTTCATACATGCATGTACATCATGACCTTTTATACCTCTTACTATGACAGGGGCAGTACAAAATCCCTTTATAGTAATAACGTAACACTGGCAAATAACAGACAGTGATACAATATTATGGATAAGTACAGAAATAAATTAAATGTTGCAAGTTGTTTGTCAAAATCAAATGTGCCCATTTTTGTGGGAAACAAAGTGGGAATATTTCTCCTTCGAACTTTTCCTGGGGACTGTAGAAGTCGCCAATGCTAAGTTTGGTGGAGATTGGTTAAATAGTGTGTGAGGAAATAGAGAACAAACAAACACATAACATCGCTTTTATATATATTTGGACTGTTTTCCATGTTCCAGCTTTGTTAACCTGCTGAGCTGAAGAAAGGTGCTTTATTTTAACTTTGGCATTTTCAAAACTTAAATATGCTGCGACTAAACCATGAGGATTATTACAACATTATGAGGGTTCAAAATAGACAATGTTTTATGTTATGCAATGTGTCTCCTTGACAACTAAAGAAAAGTAATAGGGAGTTTTAGCCAATTATTACTATTGTTAAACACTAGCAATACGAAGCATGGGGTGTGTGTATACACGATTCGATTTTAATACTCCTCATGAGTGCGACCAGCCTATCTTCAAATCTAATCTATTATATACCTAAATTTAACGGCGTGAAAATGGACAGGCAGAATTTCTAACCCATTCATGTTACTTCTTTGGGACCTTAGGAATCACCATGTCAAGTTTGGCGGACATTGGACAAGTTGGGTGAGGGGAGTTAACGGACAAACATACAATAGATTCCGCTTTTATAAATAAACACACTTATGAGTACTCTAAATATTATGTGGCTTATCATAAGTTTTACATATCTTACAAGTCATGTTCAGATGTGGTAACAAGCGCACGCGTTATATTATTTCAAACATTGCTTTAAAGGTTGACGCATCGATACACAAACTAAATGAAACCTGAAACGTACTTTGAGGTGCATCGCATTGATTCGAGACGTTAAACGCAGTAACTTCAAACATATTTCTTTGGAGAAAAATTACATTCACTTGAACCATGAGTAATTTGAACGCAGTGTGCAGATCTTATGTAACTGCATAATCTAGGGTTTATAAACTACAGCATAAACTTAAAGGATCTCAGATTATCAATGTATAAATTGCAAGTCCAAATTACTTTACATAAATTTGCGAACACTTCACACATTTAAGCAAAGCAAAACTAACAATGTTCAAAAATGTATGTTAGATTGATTAATTACAGTACAAATGTGTATTTTCTTATAGCAAAGCCACATCGGGCTGTCTGCTTGGTCCACCGAGAGAACTTAAGCCGCTGATTTTAGTGTTGTAAATCCGAAAACTTACCGCTGAATTAGCGGGGGACTAATTACAGAAGAAATAAAATAATATTATATGCAGAATACAAATGTACAGCTAAATGGAGAAAATATAAAAATCTTCGAAAACTGACATGAGACACATCTTAGTTATCCGTTTGAGTTATCCATATATTGATTGGAAATTTCATTAAACTTACTATAAAATTACTAATTCGGTTTTCTGCTGTTTACTAATAGTGAAGGCCTGGCATGGCCAGGTGCGCTCGACTCGTAATCCGAGGCGCATTCGAATCCCTATTATAAACATGCTCGCTTGTTCAGCCGTGTGGACGTTATAATGTGACGCTCAATCCTAATATTCGTTGATTAAAGAATAGCCCAAGAGTTGGCGTAGGTGGTGATGACTAGCTGTCTTTCCTCTAGTTTTACACTCCTAAATTAGGAACGGTTAGTGCAAATATCTCTCGTCTAGCTTTGCGTAAAATTTAAAAAGAAACAAACACATTTTAATATATTCTCCAGCAATGTTATATCTTTTGTTTTAGCACCCTGCGTAAAGAACTGGTAATCAAAGGGATTAATTATGGACAAGAAGAAAACACTGAATGCACAACATTTAATTGGTGACATTTAATCACATTTATATCTACGTTTTCACGTTATTCAATCTCCACTCCTTATTTGTAATTGGTAGCCACACTGGAAGTTTTTAAAAAAAATTTATTCTATATACACATTTCATCTGTAATACTTTCAATTATGTTAAAACCTGAACACAAATAATTAAGCTAAACGAAACATTTAGATTAAAAATAAGAATAAACGCCACCGAAACCCAAAGTGTCTTTATAACTCTTTTAAGTATTAAAAGTACCAAAAAATAATAGTAGATAACAGTTTAGATGATATATTTTGTTAATAAACTTGTATCTTACGAAATATATTCGTCTGTGATTTAAAGGGCACGAAATATAGAAACATGCATGTATGTCAGAGCAAAGGAACAACAAAGTTTGTATGTTTGCCATTATGCCAAAACACAGCATTAGAACGACTACAGTATACAAACAGTTCTCTGGGCGCCCCCCAGTGGCTCAGCGGTATGTCTGCGGACTTACACGCTAAAATCCAGGTTTCGATATCCGTGGTGGGCAGAGTACAGATAGTCCTTTGTGTAGCTTTGTGCTTAATTCAAAAACAACAAAACAACAACAGTTCTCTGGGATGAATTTTGTTACCAGGAGACCTTTACGATATTGTAAACTAGTAGATGGTAAAAATTAGAATATTAGGCATCAGTATTCAAGACTGAATAAAAGAAAATTCAGAGTAGAGGTACACTTCAACTAGATAGAATATTAAGTGTGTAGAAATTCAACAAAATAACACGTGTATTTTGTTTCAAATTGTATTCATAAGACGGCCGCTATGGGTCTTAACACTTCAATTAAAATAAAGTATAGAACAACCTTTCGGCCTTCTTAGGTCATCTACTTCAGTAATCTCATGAATTTTTACTTTAAGTGGATTTCCCGTCGTCATGTGTAGCTTTGTGCTTAATTCAAAACAAACAAACAAACAATCGAGGAGCAGACTGCGATGTCGAGACACCTGGTAAAATTCCGGTGGGCTGATGACGCCTGGGCCAGTGGTGTGGTCACCTGGCTTATCTGTCCCCGTGCTACTGACTAGCCAGCCTACCATACACCTCTTTTTACATATACTTTATATTTGATCCTGTTTCTTTAGTATTTGCCCGGGCCATTTTAAACTCCCGATCTGCCTTTCAATTCTTCACATTATATAACTGCACAATAGCAGGTATAATAGACTTATTTTCCGAAAATTGTTTAATCTCAAATAGTAGCCAGTGTCACTTTTTCTTCACCTATCCAGTGTATAAGTTTTGTTCGTTTTGTTTTGAATTTTGCGCAAAGCTAGTCGAGAGCTTTTTACGCTAGTCGTCTCTAATTTACCAGTGTAAGACTAGAAGAAAGGCAAGCTAGTCATCACCACCCCGCCAACTCTTGATCTACTCTTTTACCAACGAATAGTGAGATTGACCTTCACATTATAACGCCCTCACGGCTGAAAGGGCGAGCATGTTTAGTGTGACGGGGATTCGAGCCCGTGACTCTCAGATTACGAGTCGAGTGTCCTAACAACCTGGGGCCTACCGTGTAGGGGTTTTGTCATAATGATTTTTAAAGGAGTTCACACGAATGATGTGTGCCAAAAAAGTCATAAACACCCAAGTAGATAGCTCATAAAAGTATGTTTAAAAATACGATGTGATCTATATGGAATATCACCAGTTCATTTTGTTGAATTTCGCGCGCGGCTGTACAAAGGCTACTTGCTCTAATAGTTCTACCGTTTCTAATTTTCAGGTGCTAAATTACAGGAAAACAAAGCTAATAAACGTCACCTGCCACCAATTGGACTACTCCTTTACAAACAAAGAGTTGATTTAATCGTAATATTAAAATTTTCCCACGGTTAAAAGTGCGAGAATGTTGGGCTACGGGATTCGATCCTGCGAACCTAAGATTGCGAATCAAGCATTATATCTACACGGTTACTCTCCATCAGTAGACCCGGCATGGCCAAGCGCGTTAAGGCGTGCGAGTCGTAATCCAAGGGTCGTGGGTTCGCGCCAAACATGTAAGCCCTCCCAGCCGTGGGGGCGTTATAATGTGATGGTCAATCCCACTATTCATTGGTAAAAGTGATTGTGGCCTTATGTTCCTTAATAGAATCGAGAGGTGAATGAATGAATGAACTTTCCATCAGTAACTACCCAATTAACTTACCAGTTGCCGTTCTGACATAATCAAACGATTATATGCAACAACAGCATTTCAACATATATCAATAACAGCACTATTTACTATTTACTAACCCCCATTACTATTTTAATAATTGAAACTAAAATATCCAGCTTGTGTCACATCGTCTTTCGTTTCTGGAATTTTATAAAGAAATAAATTAATATTGTTTTATTAATCCTTATCCTAATTCCCATTTGTAAAAAAACTTGAAAATATGATTCACAACAATTACATTTCACTTTGTTAATATAGTTCACATCATAATAGTTGCAACACGTGATAGCCAGTGATATATTATAGACCGATATGATACCTGTCGTATCCTAGCAGCCCTGACGAACCCTAATGTTTATTAAAAAGACTCGTTGACACTGGATACTGCAAATATAGTTCGGTTGATATATTATTACATATTTTTCTTTAATTAAATCGCATGCTCATGGAACTAAAAAGATTTAGTGTCTCTTTAGACTAAATTACGTGTATTAGTGTTGTCAGTCGTAAACTACATAAAGTTACTTGCAGACTGTAAATTACGTGTATTAGTGTTGTCAAGTCTGCACTACTTGAAAACACCCCAGTGACACAGTGGTATGTCTGTGAACTTACAACGCTAGAAACCAGGTTTCGACACCGTGGTAAGCAGAGCACAAATAAACCTTTGTGTAGCTTTGCGCTTAACAACAAAAACTTGAACAAAACAGCCTACTAAGGATAGTTATAGTAGTAGTTTAGTAACATTTAATTAAGTCTGCACAGTATGGTAAAAACTTAAAATTATTAGATGAATCTGAGAGCAGAGAGACTTCAGGATGCCATAAACAGAAAGGAGAAACACGTATGAGTTTTGCATCACCGCGTGGTGATTCTTTATTTTACGTAAGAATATGCAGCATTGGTGCAATTAATTTTTTCTTGTGAATTATTCAGCCAAATAAAAGAAGGCGAGATGCTGTACACAAAAGCTTAAGGAGAATTTTGCTGGTAATAATCGTGAAAAAGTTATACACTATGTGACTTGTCTGTTAGGCGTGTGAAGAATGTTCCAGATAATTGGGGGTACTTGGAATACGCAAAATACACAACACTATGAGAAAAGCTCTGCTTTGCTTATAGTGAAACAAAAACTCTGAAATCTTCAGGATTGAGGCTATGATAGCCACTCCGCTTAGTTTGGAAGTACTAAGCAGTACAAGTTTAAATCCAGTCGCGCGAAGAATTTAATGACAAATGTGTTATATCATGCCCGAATGAATGAATGGCCAGGGATCCTACCTTAATAACAATGTCATCAAACTTTTAAGTTAGTTCTAGTGGTTACTTCGTGGTTACTAATAATAATAGATTTAATATTATGTTAAATATAAATAATAATAAAGTTAAATTAGTACCGAAAATTAAAAAAAACAAAGAAAACATTTATATTTTTCATAAAGGCAAATGCGGTTTCCGAGAAGAACAATGATTCCTGTGTGTTGCATGACTACCTCAAAATAATAACATTAATATATTAGAAAGACACAGCGAGAGCCAAGATATTTATCGTGTGGAATGTTTAAGGTAATTTTTTAAAGTAACTCGGAATGTTTAGAACTCAACCTTGCAATAGTAATCAATTTGATTGAGGCTTTAACATAAAAATTAAGATAAATTAACCTAAATACCAATCAGAATCTAGTTATTAGTAAGTCTTGTAAAATTGCAGCAGTTATTCAGGCTAGGGCCTTGCTACACCATTTTAGAACATTAATAATTATGAAACTCTATGACAAACTGTATGAACACTTGTAGCAGAACAGTAGACATTTGTTGCATAGCGAATCCGACACTATCGATTATGTTGAAAAGACATAAAAAAATGATAGCATTTGGTAGGAAAAACGTTCACTACAGCAAAATACACCACTTACCTGAAAACTAACAAAATAACTGAGTTTCGTTATTGTTATTTGATAGTATGGAGAAATGTTCTGGATATAACCTTAATCGTTTTTATTAAATTTAAAAATTATATTAAAAACAATGAGAAAATTACGACTGGTAATTTTTTTTATGGTCTTCTTGTTTGTTTGTTTTGAATTTCGTGCAAAGTTACACGAGGGCTATATGCACTAGTCGTCCCTAATTTAGCAGTGTAAGACTAGAGGGAAGGCAGCTAGCCATCACTACCCACCGCCAACTCTTGGACTACTCTTTTACCAACGAATGGTGGGATTGATTGTTACATTATAACGCACGCACGGATGAAAAGGAGATTCTTCTTATCCACAATGTTCATGTTTGAGAAGCTTCTTAAAAAAAGAAAGAAAAATCTTTTATATAATATACTCACATTAGATTTCAATTTGAACATATAATGCGCTTACATCAGGGCTCAGTCTTAGCATTCAGGACAGATACATCAGGCTTAAAACTAGTTTATGGTTACACATATCAGGACTAAAAACTAATATTAACAAACAATAATTTGTTGGTAAGTGCTGCAGTTTTGTAGGAGAACTTAAAAGGTACTAAAATTTGTTAGTACACATTTTTTATGGAAAGTATGAAAATTATTGCTTTCAAATATCAATACACTTTGTCTTTCAGTACCTTCTCTACCTTGCAAAGTTCTGAGTACAGACAGTTACTGTAAGTATTGCTAAATGATTGTTTCATATACCAGTGCTGTGACAATTTGGTGATCTCAGTTTTGGCCTTGTGGTATTTTCAGGACAAGATTCAGGAAATTTAGATAGTGAGACTGGTTTGTTGTTAGGGCAGTTAGCACATGTGCCAGCCAACTAGATTCACATCATTTGGCTTCTGCAGTCAGTTTTCCTGCCAGTGCAGCTTATAATAATATAAAAGTCACATAAATTGCATATTTGTTTTCCCACATTTCTCTTAATTATGATATGTGATTTAAATGTTTTACCCAACTTGTCTCTAGGTGAACATCAAGATTACATCTCGTTCTTTATATAAACGTTTCAGTTTGTACCTATGATGTATTTACCAGAAAACTGAGGGCATGATAAATAACATATTTGTAAAACAGGAGATTGGAACCTGCGACCCTCAGATTACGAGTCGAACGCCTTAACCCACCTGGCCATGCGGGGCCTATCTTGTTGCTGGAACTTAGGTTAAAAACATAGATATGGCTTGAAAGAAATAAAAATAATAATATTTTATTACTCCAAATACAAAAGTAGGGTGGTTAGAAACTAAAAGTCATTAAAGTACTTATTTTTCGCAAACAATGCCTTTTCTTCTTTATTATTATTTCAGTAAACAATCAGTGCTTAACTAAGCTGATTTCTTAACGCTTCGTGATGATGAGAAACCCACTTGAAGTAAAATGTGTTCTCAAGATGACTGGTATGGGTAGTAGAACTTTAATTAAAGTACAGAACAACGTTACAACTTTCTTAAGTCATCCTCTGATTAACCCGAAGATGTTAATTAATATGAAATTTTTACTATAATTAAAAATATATATATAACGACTTTAGACAAAACAGGCGGTACTTACGAATTCAAGTGTTAGAAATTACTATATTAAGTTAATGTGCCAGCGTATTAATCACATGAGATATTTTATATCAGCATTTCCGTTTTTCAAATTATTAGTATGACTGTAGCATTGTAAAAAGCTTCAGTCAATTCAAAAGAAAACATTTTTATCGACTATCGTTTTTGTTAGCTAAATTCAATCTATAGTTACTTTTATTTCCATTTCCACTTGAACCAATCAGTCTCTCTGGTTTAAAATATCACAGTCAGATAATAGTGATTATGATAAAGTGTTTCACCAAGTTCAAAAGGTAGAGGTCTAGTTGTATGTTTTTTTTTTATTTGTAAAACAAATTACGGTAAATGGGAATTAAATTGTTCTCTAAAATATCTTGACAATATATCAAGTTGATCAACCTTTATTTTACAGTATTAAAATTCTATCCACTACTTTTCTTTTGCATTAAGACTTTGATTACCTACCTTCTTACTGTTCTTACTTTAATGTTAAATTTCAACTCTTATATCAAAGGAAAGTGAAGATACCCTTTTACTGAATGATTCCTTACTTTTGGATCTCCTATCGACAAGTGTCTTATTTAAAAGTTATAAAGGTATTTTAAATGTCCAGATTTCTGTCATCTTGGTAAGCTAGAATATAATTCTGTGAAGATCCAGTTCTCGTTTCTAAAACGAACAATAAACTAAGATCCTCAAAATGCGGGCCTAGCATGGAGTGGTGGTTGAGGTGCAAGTGGTGGGTGCTAATCCCTGTCGCCGAAAATGTTCGCCATTTCAGTCGTGAGGACGTTATAATGTAACAGTCCATCTCCATATTTGTTAGTAAAACAGTAGCTAAAGGGTGGGTGATGTTGAGTAGCCCCACTCATTTTAATTGCTAAATTAGGGACTGCTAGCGTGGATAGCCTTCGTGTAGCTTTTGACGAAGTTCAATCTTAAAAGAAGTCGTTTTTAAGTTTTGTAAAATAACAGGGGACATTTATCATATACTGCTTTGTTGAATGTTAATCTTTATGAGATTAATTTTCCCTAAACTCACCCTTGAAACTACTCAAACTAGGAATGTATCTATACGTCCTTCAAATAACGAAAGATTATCACTTTCGAATCAAGCTAATCAGTCTTAAGTTCAAACATATGTTGACTGTGAATCCAAAAATTTCTAGTTTCTAACCAGTTACCATTAAAACGCGTTGATACTATGGGTACATAGATGCTTTATAAAAGTGATGGCTAGATTCCACTATTTTAACACTCAAGAATCCTGAAAAAATGTTTACGGTCGTCATTGTTGACTTATTGACCTCTATGACGGTTCTGCGCAGACAGCTCTTTTTGTAACTCTGTGTAAAAATTGTGAAAAACAAAATATGTCTCTCATTTTAAGACAGTCACAATGTAGACACTGACACGATACAAAGTTATGTATAATTACAGAGGAAGAATAAATAATTCGCTTTCCCCTTTGCTGTCGGACTAAAATTGAGTTTCGATACCCACGGTTCGCACAGCACAAATGGTCCATTATGCAAGTTTTCAACGGATATGCACTTTAATGAAAATGTTTAATACGATCAGGTCTAAAGTGATCTATTTTAACATTTATGCCATGATAAAGTCGTTAGCAAACTATTGATATAATATTTACTTTTTATTATAAATATTTTTTGAAAAATATTGTTTTTTGGTTGTGTATTTTAAAATTTCTGCGCAAAGCTACTCAGTATATATGTTGTCGTCCCTAATTTGGAACTGAGAGATCAGAGAAAAAAGAGCTAGGACTACTTTTGTCTGACCGAATGTAAGGGATTTCATCGTTACACTTAAAGAACAACTAAGACACCTTAGTGCGGGGCGGGTTTTTGTTGCAATGAGCCACGAATTATGAGCCATTGAATTCGCAATCCGAGCACACTAATCATTAGACCAGCCCCGCTCGACTCCTTACGACTTTTAAGAATAGATACATATATATGAAAAGCAAAAATATGGCTCTAAAGTTTTATGACGTTTGTGAACAATAATAATGAACAAGGAGAAAAATTATAAAATTAACAACATGGTATGATAATGAACATATGATATGTTAATTAACACATAATTGAATATAAATATATGATGTTTAAAAGTAACGCACTACTCGATATATTATGATGTTTGAGTGTCGAATAGGGACCAATGAATATTAAAATCCGTTTGGTGCATTATTTGCTAATAATATGTTGTTATCGAAATCTTCTAGAAAACAAATAAGTTGACAATATTTATTGCTAAGCTTTATTCTCGCCCTTTCATAAGGCAGCCCGGCATGACCAGGTGCTTAAGACACTCGATTCGTCATCCGAGGGTCGCGGGTTCGAATCCTCGTCACACGAAACATGCTCGTCCTTTCTGACAATTCAACTATTCGTTGGTAAAATAGTAGCCCAAAAGTTGGCGGTGGGTGGTGATGACTACATGCCTTCCCTTTAGTCTTACACTGCTAAATTAGGGACGACTAGCGCAGATAGCCCTCGAGTAGCTTTGCGCGAAATTCACAAAACAAACAAACAATACCCTAAAGCGTTGGCCTTTCAAGTACCTGATAAGCTGGTTCGAAACGTGGAGTCTGGTCAGAGTGAAATATTGAAGTAGGTTTAAACTGAACAATTTATTCAGTCAGAAGACATGTCACTCTTTAGCACTTAAAAAGAATAAAATTGAACCATAAAATAAAGAAAAAGGACACAGCATCAAACAGGTTCGGCTTGTTTCCAGGCATGCAACTTGACCTACGTTTACTTAGGTAAGATCATCGCCAAGTACACGTAAATCGTGCAGACACCAAGTTGGCGCAAGCGCAATGGAATTGCAAAAATGTTATTCAAGCATGTATCAAAGTTCCGTGTACATGTTAAGGCCCAGTTGTAGTAAGATCCAAGTAATTTCATGCTGTTAATCGTGATTTGATATTAAGATTTACTTGAATCTCGATATCGACTGACGAAGAGTGCGTGTGTAGCAGACAAACACAGGAACTTATAAAGAATTAGCTTCATCAGTGACAAAATGTGAACCATCTGTAGGTTTGATTTTAACAAGTTTCAAGTGATGACCAGACTAACTATAAAACAATCTGAACTCCAAACAAAATGAAACTTACCAGTTAGGTACATACCCTAGTAATATAACTGTATTACCAACAGGCACATCTAGAGATTATAACTGAAAGATCCCGGCTAGGTATTGAAACACTGACTTTTTGCTTTAAGTTGTCAGTATCTTGAAACAAATGAACAAAATCTTAATAAACAAATAGCAAATTTACGGTTCTTGTCCGTTTCAGGTCGAGCAAAAATGTGGCCACTGCAGACTCAAACCACGCATTTTACCTTTATAAGCTTTCGAGTTTACCGTTGAGCAATCAGGGGAATATTTAACAGGACAATGCAGTTTGGTAACTTGTTGAACTTTCAAGAATATAAACGAAACTATGAGCCAAACTTATTGACAGTTATAAACAAGCATTACCAATCGTTTATTATATACTGAGTTTAAAATTTTCCATAAGCCTCAGTACCAAACCCATAATCATCAGCTTCAGAAAAAAACCCCACAAACATCAGCCTTAGAACAAAACCCATAAACACCAATCTCTAAATCAGACCCATAAACATGAGATTCAGAACCAAACCCACAAAAATCAGCCCCAGCACCAAACTTATAAACATCATCCTAGGAACCAAACCCGTAAACAGCAGCCTTAGAAACTAGCTCATAAATATCTGCCTCAGATACAAGCCCACAAACACTAACCTCAAAACCCACATACATTCAGTCTCAGGAACAAATTTATAAACATCAGCTCCAGAGTTAAAACCTTAAATATCAACCATCAGGACAAATCCATAAACATCAGCCTCACAGCCACACTCATAAGCATCAATCTCAGACCCATAAGCATCAGTTTTATAGCCAAACCAAACATAATCATTTTTAAAATTAAATCTTAAAACATTAGCCTCAGAAACAAATCTAAAAACACCAACTTTAGTAATAAACCCATAAATATGAACATCAGAATACCTGTATGTTTGTAGTTAAGCACAAAGTTACAAAATAAGATATCTGTGTTCTGCCCACTACGGGTATCAATACCTGTTTTTTTTGGTGGGTGTTTTTGCGTCAAAATTCCGTAGATTGCTCCCCAGTGGCTCAGCGGTATGTCTGCGGACTTACACGCTAAAATCCGGGTTTCGATACCCGCGGTGGGCAGAGCACAGATAGCTTATTGTGTAGCTTTGTGCTTAATTCAAAACAACAACAACATCCGTAGATTTTTTGCTTAGCCACTAGGGATCCAATCTGAGAAACATCACGCTCAAAAACAAATCTCATAGCCAAATCTGTACACACAAGCTTCATAACCAATCTAAAATAACATCATTTTTAGAACGAAACCGGTGCATATAGCTCTCTTGTAGTTCTTCGCGAAATTCAAAAACAAACAAACAGAATGAAACCCATAAACATGCAAGTTTACTCACAATTCGTAGTTGTATCCATCATTCGTGTCGCAACCAGTTGAATGATATCTATAAAAATATCCACACTGTTTGTATAAATATAATGTTCATTTAATAAATACAAAAAGCTTTTCGGTATTTCAAACCACGTGCATTCTGATTAATTATCTGGCAGCACGCTCACAGGTAGATTGACATCTTACATGATATTGTAATTCAGGTATCTGTAAGCATGTTTTCTTGTGCCCTTCTGAAATCGGTAGTTCTTATATTTAGTTGTGTACTATTTGCTTGAAATACTTGATTTAGATAATTCCGAATGCCAAACTTCCAAAAAATTAAAATTATTTATGGTATAGTACCTTTGCTTAATTTTCTTAAAAATACACTGTCTGATTTTACTCCATTATTGTCCTTGACGCATGCTGTAGAACTGTTTCGTTGCTGTGTGCCTTAATCAAGTTACGTCAGAATTCATTTTGTTATTTAAATAAGCTTTCGTAATTTGTTCTTTACTCTAAGTTTGACCTAGGTTGTTACTAGTTGTCGATTTTGTTTAAAGTGGTAAATAGCACGTAGTTCAAACTAACATGATTTTCTTTTTATTTGTGTATCCACTTGTTACAGAATCATACACTGTTAACGGAATATGATATACGAAACCAGTAATGGCAAGATAAACAACGACTTGTTATCTGTAAAAATCAACACATAGTAGATTAAATATCAATAGCAGTTCAGATGGTATCAAATTTATTTATAAGTTACTTACATCACAAATATCTGGTTTGTTTTAAATTTGCTATTAAGCTGTATTAGAACTATCTGTGCTAACCGTCACTAATATAGTAGAGAAAAAGATTAAAGGAAAGGCAGCTAGTCTCTACCATCAACCGTCAACTTCTGGACTACTCTGTTAGCAACACGTGCTGGAATTGTCCGTCACATTATAAACCATGACCAAAAGAGCAAGCATTTTTAACTGGACGGGTAATCCAATCCACGACCCGTTAAATGCAAATCGAGTCATATCGACCATCACAAAGATAAACGTGTCATGCGCTTCTGGAAAAATGAACATTGTACGAATAAAATAATCGTACGAAATGAAACATCACTACACAGCGCTTATGCCAAGCTTTGAAGCAATACAGAGATAAATGCGCAAGTTGCTATAGATTATTCTAGAGATGAATATTGTTTATCTCTATGTTGCAGAAGCTTTTTCACAGTGCTGCTAGATCTCATGTCTATTTAGTTTAGTCACTGTTTGAGATAACCTGCAACTAATTTCACTTCACAAAAAACAAACCTAACATTTTGGTATTCTTCTAGAAAGAGATCACGTGAATAAAATGATAAGCTTCCTGACTTATACAAATGGTTGAGATTCACGAAAACAGAAAGTATTACACGAACTTTAACCAAGGGTCCAAAATATAACATAGAAATGTAAAGACTCCTGCTTAATTAGCGATAGAATTTCGAGTATAAAACTTGAACAAGGACTACACTTCTTACTATGTTCAAGTAGCTTATCTCCCTTGTAATGTAACTGTGGTTTATTCCCGCGCTTATAATTTTCCAGGTCTAAAAATTATTACAACACAAAGCTCGAGTTAAAAAAACATTTTACCACTTAATTTTGAGTATAGTAAGTACTACGACGTTTCTCGCAGAATACGCGATTTGAATAACGTAACTTCGCTTTTCAAATACATTACGCTGTCATTTAACCAAAATGTTATCTTTTTTTGTTTGTTTTAGAATTGAAAAAATAATAATATTTTTATATGGAGTTTCATTTTCTTTCCCGTCTGAATAATTATTATATTAAACGTTGGTAAAAAATGTTAAACACCTATGGTGTTTAATTACGCTTACATGACTGAAAAAATAAGAAACTAAAAATTCCAACTTGAGTAAAAACAACAAACTTAAAAATATCCGATGTTTTTTTTAAGTTCTGATCTGTAGATAAACTCGCATTTTACAAATGTAAGAAAAGAAAACAGTCATACCTTTATGGAATCGTAGCACGTGATCACCCTTCCGTTCTGAACCTCCACATTTCCAGGTGGATGTGCAAACTTGCACTCCGTGTCAGGTCTCGTGCATTTGTTTCGCTGATATTCTCGGCAAACCTCCAGCTGTAGCCAGCGTGAGTCTTTGACCGTCGGAAGGTTGTTTACCATGGCCATAATCATTGAATCTTCTAGAAGAATAAACCGCAAAGGAGCCTCCAGGTTCCAACGTCAAATGCTCCTTCAATCCGGCGAGTGGGTGAGAAGAACGAACTAGTAGTCTCTTCCCCTGGGATAGAAACCTAAGCTTCGGCGATGTGTGGTGGGACGAACAGACGAGAACCACTTTTTGTAACACTTGGATTGGCCAGACGAATTACTGAATACTAGACTACGTCGTTCGAAATGCGCCGAGCCTTTCACACACGTACACCTGGAATCAAAGGGTTAAGGCTGCTTCGTGCACAGCGGGTTGGGTAGGTTTGTTTGTCTGGTTGGCTGGATGACGCTGAGTCGATTCACTGGCACGACTCCAGCAAGTTTTCAGTTTCAGGTACTCCCACAGAAGTGAGGGATGAACAGAAAGGGTTGCGGCGACACTGTGTCTGAATTGTCTGGATAAATGTGACTCATGTAATCTACTACACTGTCCGTCTTGTCCGTTGAATTTATCGCATCAGTGAACAAACAGCTGGCACTAGTTGATCGCTGGTCTTATACGCTGGCCCCAGGAAATTTCGGAAAATTGGGTAAAACTAAACGACACTTCTAAAAAGATGTGGCGTGTGTTAATGAGGCAATAGTAATGACGACAAGAGAAAGATAATGTCCCTTATTGCATCATAATAAACGCTATATGTAATCAAGGATAAAAAATGTTTTATCGAATGACTTGTTGCTTTCTGGAGTGCCAAGACAAAAAAGATAAAGTTTAAAATATTATTTGTAGATGATGATTTAAACGTATGGGACGACCCCTGGTGTTTTCCCCAGAATTCTTTAACCTACCAATAGATGCAGCTTGGACGGTAAAGCAGATTTAGGTGAACTTCTGTAAAAGATGGAGAAGAAAAAAAAGGGTTTTATTAGCATACCGCATCAAAATAAACAACTACGAAAACGAGACATTTGGCACGAGTACAGTGAAACACTTACTCTACTAACTATTTCTAGATCACAAAACAAATACAAGTTCCACTTCTGAATGGGATTGTTTGTTAATTTTTTAATTTCGCACACAGCTGCACGAGGGCTATCTGCGCTAGTCATTTCTAGTTGAGCAGTGTAAGATTAAAGGGAAGGCAGCTAGTCATCACCACCCATCGCCAACTCTTGGGCTACTCTTTTACAAACGAATAGTGGGATGACCGTCACATTATAACACCCCCACGGCTGAAATGGCGAGCAGGTTTGGTGTGACGGGGATTCGAACCCACAACCCTCGAATCACGAATTGAGTGCCTTAACCACCTGGTCATGCCGGGCCATTTGAACGGGAAAGTATATGATTTGCTCTATGTACAGTTTACTGAGCTATAAAGTAAATATGTGAAATATATGTGTTAGCCGATGATTTAAATATAAGAGACACACATTAAATCTCTAAGATATATTACAAGCAGAAAGGGTTTTGATTTCTCATCTGATTTGAGCTTAATAATATCTTTCAAAAGCTATTTTAAGATGTAATCGTTAAGTATTCGATACCAAAGTGAAAATAAAATCATTTATAAATTTTATTTTCATTTTGTTTTCATACGTACACCGAAAGGAAGTGAGCAAGTTTAACTATCTTACAAACGAACATTAACTCCAGTCTTGAAAATTAACGCAATATGACGTAATTACTTAATGTTAGCCATCTATCGTAAAAAAATACGAACAGTATCTGTGTTGTGTTTACAAAGTTATAGCAAAATGAAAGTTTGTAATATCTTGTGTAAATATAACTTTATCTAAAGGAATAAATACAATGTTAATGTTATTTTAACCTGAGAAGTTCAAAGAAATAACTGTGACATTTCTCTAAGACACAACCTGTCGATATACCTTGCAAGATAAGCATATTATTAATTTCCCTTATCTGACATTACAACACAAATATAAACAACACATAATGCACAATCGATTTTTCGCTAAAACGTAAAAACATTATTTTACGTATGTTTTTATTTTCGAATCGTTAAATAGGCAACACTGAGAACAGAATAAATTAGCAGGTTGTATATTAAGCATTTTTGTTCATGTTTTCGAGTAAATGCATAAATACACAACTGTCAACAAAAACATCGCAAATTGGAAGCCAAAACAGAAATTCAGTGAAATAACATGGCAGGGAAAAAGTGCGGCATGATAAATAGAATATGTCTGATCAAAAATCTGACATCTAATTTAGAACGTTCCTGAGTTTGAACAATGTAATTACAAAACAATACGAAATAATGTAGTTCACCAAATGAAACAGCAAATAAATGATTTGGAAAAAAAAAATATTATATATTAGATTCTACAAATGTAGCAAGTAAAAGCAGAATGTCCCCCTAGTAATGTACAGCAGAATTACAGTAAATGTATATTTTTATTATTTAATCCTAAGTTGTTGTTTTTTTTAACGCAAAGTTGTATTAGGGGCAAAATTTGTAGGCTGTGTCCATTGTAGGCATCAAACCCCGAATTTTAGTGTTACGAGATTTTTACCAAGGATATACATTTAAAGAAATACTATTAAATAAGAAACGTTTCTAGCACACAACCGTGTTCTCTAAGAAGACCATATTAAAACAATTATGAATTTATTGCATTACTATTTTACTTGTTAAATCTCGAACCAAAAAATAAAAACATTAGTTACGAAAATTAATTTATATAAATCCTTGATATGTCTGTTTGTTTTGGAATTTCGCACAAAGCTACTCGAGGGCTATCTGTGCTAGCCGTCCCTAATTTAGCAGTGGAAGACTAGAGGGAAAGCAGCTAGTCATCACCACCCACCGCCAACTCTTTGGCTACTCATTTACCAACGAATAGTAGGATTGACCGTAACATTATAACGCCCCCACGGCTGAGAGAGCGAGCATGTTTGGCGCAACTCGGGCCCGAACTCACGACCCTCAGATTACGAAACGCACGCCTTAACGCGCTAGGCCATGCCAGGCCCCTTAGTATGTCAAACGTTCCACGAAATAAAAGGAATAATAGGAAAAATAGATTGCAAAATTATTTATAACGGTATTAAATTATTTTTCACACTGAAATATCACGAGAAACAGAATTATTTTCAGCATTATACAGGTGCATGTTAACTTAGAACTAATATTAACTTGTATTTGAAATGTTTCATTATTATGTCATACAAATGTTTAAAAGCATTTAAATATTTTTTTTTATAAAAAATACTTTTAAATTTGGTTAAGTAGATTTCAACACACACATCGGTAGATAACCATCAGTAGTACTGAAATAGGCTGAGATATTGGAAAATGTAAATTCTTGTCATGTGTAAGTTATTATTTCTAATCGTTAGAAGATAACAACTTTGAAATATTTTTTATGGTATATGAATCATCAGTCACTGGCCTATTGATGATACGGTTTTCAACTTAATGACAAACGAATCATCAGTCACTGGTCTGTTAATGATATGGTTTTGATCCCTTTTACATTTTCATCACGTATGTAATAAAAAGAAGTTAATAAATAAATGTATTTATTTATTTACTAGAACTAGGACACTAAGTCCTACATAGTGGAAAATACTGACATTAATGTGTACTGTGAAACTAAGATAGTAAGTTATACACAGTAGGGAAATACTGACAGTACTGTGTACTGTAGAACTAGGACACTAAGTTCTACATAGTGGAAAATACTGACAGTAATGTGTACTGTGAAACTAAGATAGTAAGTTCTTTGATTGATTGTTTAGAATTAAGCACAAAGCTACACAATGGGCTATCTGTGCTCTGCCCACCACGGGTATCGAAACCCGGATTTTAGCGTGTAAGTCCGCAGACATACCGCTGAGCCACTGGGGAGCAAAGTAAGTTCTACACAGCATGGAAATACTGACAGTAATGTGTACTGTAGAACTAAGATAGTAAGTTCTAAACAGCAGGAAAATACTGACAGTAATGTGTACTGTAGAACTAAGATAGTTTGTGACATTATACATCAGAGAAAGGCTTAAAATAATCCGTATCACATCTTTCTTTCCTCACCCTATACGGATTTCCGCTAATAACACAACAGCAACACAAGTGCATGTAATGTCACTCGAAAAATCTTATCTGTAGTTCACGATTCGCAAGTATAAGACATTATATATTATAATATTTTAGGTAATATATGACTGACATAAACAGCGTTTCAACATGTACTTGTATGTCCAGCTGACCTCATGAGCTCTGGTACTAGGCAAAAAGCCTTGTCAGCAGCGATGTGTGTGTGTGTGTGTGGTGTACAAGGTTTGTGGTGATGAAACCACTTCGTTTTTACTAGCAACCCATATAAAGTAAAGGAAAATTTGTTGACAAAAGGGTACTTTCAAAAACTTCAGCACTAGAAATTCTTTTAGGCTCGATTAAAGTAATTTATTATTATTTTCTTTGTTTTTTTTTAATATCGCGCAAAGCTACTCGAGGGCTATCTGCGCTAGCCGTCCCTAATTTAGCAATGTAAAACGAGAGGGAAGGAAGCTAGTTATCACAATCAACTCTCTGGCTACTCACATTATAACGCCCACAAGGCTGAACATGTTTGGTGCGACGGGGATTCGAACCCTCGATCCTCGGATTAGGAGTCGAGTACCTTAACTACCTAGCCATGTCGGGCCGAGTAACCTATGAGCTCTTATACGTGGTCACATAAATCAATCGAAAGGGTTTGGCCTCCTGAGTCCAAAACTGTAATTGCATTTTAAAGTTGTCAAGAGATGACAGAGCTATGAGCTAAAAGTTTGTGCTTAAATAAAAACACATTTCAGAATCTTTGTATAAGCCGTTATGCCGCGGCTAAAAAGAGTTATTAGTCTTGTTGTGACATGACCGATTTACGTGCACAAGACTTGATATAACAAAATAATTTTTAAACAAATATTGTTTTAAATCCTAGTAAGTACCGTTGTACGATATTTGTAATATATATATATATATATATATATTAGTTCAGATGCAGGTTCAAATAAATCTCCATTTCTTGTGTTTCTTTTATTTTAACACCATATTTTGACGCTCTTCCGATTTATTATTTCGAGTAATATTAACAACTCAGGTTTGTACTTTTGTGAGATTTATGTTCTTTCATCGAAATTTTTGTGTAAACATCAGAGCCATTACCAACTATAGAAAACTTTTCTCCAATAAAAGAGTACACTATTTGCATGAAATGTATACATTTTGAGAATTCCTGCATGTGTACACTTTTTTATCGAATGACAAAACATTTCTTTTACTTTTATGACTGGTTAAACATATCGGAAAGACGAACTATAAATGTTTAAAATCTGGTATTTCTTTCCACTTTTATAACCCTGTCTCTGTATATACACATATTTAAAGTTTTGTGCAAATAACCTCTCAAAACGTAGTCATTTAAATAATAATTTTATGAATTATAAAGCTATAATAGAGGTTAGTTGCCAGAATGCCTTTATCGTTGGACCCAAAGGCCACTGGCAAAATTCTTTAACTATTTAAATTGAATTTGCGAACTGAACCATTCTCATTGGTAGTGTAAGACTACAAGGAAGGCAGCTAGTAATTACCACCCACCGTTAACTCTTGGTTACTCTTTTACCAACGAATAGTGGGATTGACCGTCACATATTAATGTCCACACGGCTGAACGGGCGAGCATGTTTATAATAGGGATTCGAACCGGCGACGCTCGGATTACGAGTTGAACGCCTTAACCCACCTGGCCATACCAGCTTATTTAAAGTACTTATAGTTTGAGTGTATTTTATACATGGTTATCATTCTGTAAGGTAATGGTAATGGTTGTTGACGTATTACTTCGGTGTTTAAAACGAATAAGATATTTCGTAGTTTAGCGTGAAGTCCTGATTTTAAGTCAAATGAGTTTTTCTCAGTTAACATAAGTTCGTAGTCACATATTTATGTTTTGAGCGTATTTACTGGAACTAGAATTTGTCTATTTTTTGGCGTAGTATAGAAATTAAAAAAAAACAAATCGAAACGTTAGGTGATATATAGGGATAATTGTGGGTGTTTTTCTTATCGCAAAGACACATCGAGCTATCTGCTGAGCCCACCGAGGTGGATCGAACCCCTGATTTTAGCATTGTAAATCCGTAGGTTTACCGCAGTACTAGCGGGGAACATATCTGGGGATAAACTTGTTCTGTTAAAAATCAGTGGAGTGCAAACAAAGCTCTGTGTTCCGTCATATTTGAATTACATATATAGAAATTATATGGTTATTAACCTGTAACCATGTCACACATAATAGCTTCTTCGAATATCTTTGACTAAAACAACCAGTTTACAATATAGACTTACGAAAACACAATTATTAAGTTTAATTAAACGTACTTATTTACAGACAAGACCATCACCTGATCACATCTGTTTACAGAAGACATACACAATAACTGATATTTAAGCTTCAAACCTAATACTCTCTATAATCCTTATAATAATCAATTAGCTCTTTGAACTTTTTGAAAAATAAGGGCTAATTTAGTGAGAAAATAACTAGTAACACTGATTTTCCAATTAATTATTACTTATAGAGTCCAATTCCAATGATTTTGACAGAAATTAACTATGAAAACCAACTATATGCTCCTAAATCCGTTGCTCTTCCACACACACTAAAATTAACAAATTAGTTCATTTCCAAACAGGTTAAGTTCCAGAAACATATTTGCAAAAGTCATATAATAGATTTGTTAAGAAAAACAGAAAATATTTTCTTGAAACATCCTAGTTTTCGTGAAAAGTGATATATCAGTGAAACTAGTAAAATCATAAATTAAATAAATACGGTTGCACAAAAGCATCAAAATATCATAAATTACCCAGAAATTGTCCCTAGTGGAACATAACAATAATATCGACGATACCCAAGGTTAAGACTCTACGAAAATTCCTTAGAAGTTCACAACACTGTTAAAAAAAGTAAAAATAATCATTCGTTATTAAAGTCAACCACAATAACGGTCTTGACTAACACTATACAAGTGACACCACACTTCCAGTTCTTAATAAGAAACCCAGAACATTAATGATGCCACATACAGACCTAAGCAAACATATATTTAAAAGAGGACCACACAACAAACACCTGGACAATTACAATACTTTATTCGTAGACATGATGAAGGTTTCACCACAAAGTTCAATACGTTGCTCACTCATTCGTTGTAATAGATATTATCCATAATGTCCCCCAGTGGCACAGCGATATGTCTGTAAACTCACACCGCTAGAAACCGGGTTTCGATACCAGTTGTGAGCACAGCACAGATAGCCCATTGCGTAGCTTTGTACCTAGTTCTAAACACACACACATAATACATAAGAAAATTAAAACATAATGCAATGTATCTCGGTAAAAATGTCTCTGAAACAAGTGACACGTTTACTTTTAGACACATGTTTATAATACTATAACAAGAAGTATCCAAGTTCATGTGCATTATATCATATAAATATACACTACTTTAGACACATTCATATGTTAGAGTTCTCTAGGCTGTCATCAAAGTTAGACCCATAATTCTGAAGTGAACTATTAGCATCACTCCACTTCGTGTTTTCTTTGACCATTGTTCTCTATCCTAACATTGAAACTTAGGCAGATTGGATGGTTGACGTCAGGCATTCCCTACTGCCAAGAGCGACTTATAGGCTGCAGCCCTTCCCTCAAAGAGATATTTCAAACTTTTCTGAAGCAAAGAATAATTAATTTTGGGACATCAGCTGACGTTTCACGACAGCGACGTTAAAGATAGACGTATGCGAAGTAAATTATTCATAGACACACAGTAAATTTAAGGATAAGTAGGTTGGCTGAAAAGGTTTCAACATTCGTACCACGAATGTTGCTTCCATTGACCATTCCTATCTGAAAGCTCACGAGCTCTTTTTCACGTGTCATATTGCCTCCATTCAACCGTCTTTATAAACTCCGGAGAGATGTGCACCAGAAATTCATTTATATATTTCGTAATATCGGACTATCTATATGCTGGGAATGTAACGTTCCAACAGTTTTGGTAATGTAACGTAAAGGAGGCAGAAGCAATAGCTAGAAAGCTGGAGTCAGGTTACTTGGTCAATCCAGTTCTCCTTAAATGCTCTTTAGAGAAAAACACATAGAAATAGTTGCTTTGTCGTTAGAGGTATAGAAAGAAAATTACTAGAACAAAAATAAAAACAAAACAAAACTGGTAAACATCTGAGAAAATGAAGAAAAACAATAACAACAAAAAGCTGTAGTTTAAAGTTTGGGAAACCTAAGATGTAATATACTTATTTCATGGTCAGTCTCTACTAAATACTTTCTTGATGGAAAGGTGTCCTCAATAAATATGGTACCAGCTTTAGTTGAAAAAGGTAATTGTACAAAACACTGGCATCAGTATTTTATACTAAATTGCCACCATACTAATAACACAGCATATGCTTGTAGGAGAGGCGGTTGCATAGTAAAGCTTCCTGTTAGAAACTTTTGCTATTTTCCTAGAGGCAACACAGCTGACAGATGGTGTCCTTTGTTAATAGTGGAATTTCCGCCGGTTCTTTTTACTTATTTTTCAAGTTTGCCGATGTTACAAGATGTAATTATTCGTAACACAAGCACGCCTTGAGTGGAAAACTAAAAATAATGTAATAATTTCATTTACTGTACGAGCAATTAAACTAAGCTTATTTAAAAAAAGATTTGAAACTTCCTTAATATGGACTTACAATATAAATAAATTATTATTACGTTAGAAATAATTAACTTATTTACAAATGTTTGTTCTTGAAGTGATTTATAAAAGAGAAAAAAATTATAAAAATAAAAACTTGGATTAACTTATAGCTTCAATTATTCTTAAGCCCGAAAAAATAATACCATGACGAAATTAATTGCTTGATAAGATCATATTAAACGATTGCTTCTATATTTCAAAGTAGTGGTGTGAAAAGGCAGCTCTAAACAGTTTTAATGGCAACTTTCTTGTAACCTTTTGATACTTAATGTAACCGTAATTATTAGAAATCAGTGATTCTTTGTAAACAAAGAAAAATAGTACCTAATGAAATGGAATTATAAAAGGAAAGATATTACCTCAAAAATTCACCATTGTTTCTTGAGAAACTCCTTTATGACGTTGTTGGAGTGAAAACAGAAAAGAAACAGCACTCTAATTTCTATTAGAGTGAGAGCAATCAGTGTCTAAGTACAGATGAAAACTATTAATTCTGCCCAAAAAAGAGGGCTAGGAAGCGCGTTGTTTTCGCTAAATTACCCATGTTTGGTCATTAGTTAGGTTTAATTACTTCAATGCCCAGTTGGTTTCTAACGAATCAAACGTGATTTCGTTTTTCTTACGACTCGAGTTAAGCTGTTTGTCTCACAATTTTAACAAATGAAGCAGAAGACGAGCAGTAGGTATTTAAACTGTATTTCTGTCCTTCAGGATTTTATTCCAGTTCTTGGGATGCATTCCTTATTCCAAAACGAAAAACAGCGATCAATAACATTTTTTCACAATAAATAAAATCTTACACCACATTGGAACTTGCTAGTAAAAATATATCTTATAACACAAATACACACTTAAAACCTTTAAAATTACTGAATCTGTCTGGAATTGCATTATTATGTACCATCCTGAAATTTAGAAACGTATATAAGTTATAAACTTTAAAACTTCTTTTAGCGTTACAACTATTAACATAGTGCCTCGATATCTTCAATGTCTTATCCACGAATATGCCAGGATCTTTTTCTTTTTTCAGATAGTCTACTAAGTAGAGTAACTCTACTGTATTGAAGATGCGATCAATATATCATAATAAAGATTCAACATCTTAAGACTGTTAAGACTCATTTGCCAGACATTTGACCAACTTACCAATTTACCTACATTACTTTCTAATAGCTTCAAAATCTTCAATGCAGCTAAAAATACTTAAGAGTTTGAGGTCATCAGGAACTTTTGCTTATTCACTAGTTATACATATATTATTATTATTAATGCACTTAACAACACGCAAGTGCCCAGGCAGTGGCATGTGAGGGAATCCAGGAGCAAGGGCCTAATGTGACTGGACTTTATTAATAAGAACCATCTGCTTTTCCTATACAACAACTACCCTACAATCCAGTTACGTGATCATTTTATAAGTTCTATCAACGTGATTTTCTTATCTAATCGTTTGTTCGACACCTGTTAAAAAGTCTTATGAAAATCTAGGTACGCTAAATAAAAAAACAGCATTTCCATCGTACAATTAATAAGAAGTAATATTTGCACAAAATCGTAATAGATGACTAAGCCTTACCAAACTCGCTAGAATCTTTATGTACAACACAAGTAAAACCAATTGGTCTATAAACTCTTTCTTAACTCTGATTATATCTTACTTCCTTATGTAGAAGTACAAGTAATATTAGCAACGATCCAACCGTCAGGCACTGACTCACTGTTGACTGATCTAGCAAGAATGAAAGAAAAAGATTAGCTTATCTCTTATTCGATCTCCTCTTTTTTTTAAACACTAGGGAAAATCGTGTTTAGATCTTAATATTAGTTTCGTTTGTTTTGAATTTCGCGCAAAGCTACACAAGGGTTATCGGCGCTAGCCGTCCATATTTTAGCAGTAAAAGACTAGAGGGAAGGCAGCTAGCTAGTCGTCACCACCCACGGCCAGCTCTTGGGCTACTCTTTTACCAAGGAAAAGTGAGATTCGTCGTCACATTATAACGCCCCCATGGCTGAAAGGGCGAGCATGTTTGGTGTGACGGGGATTCAAACTCGCAACCCTTGGATTACGAGCCGAGTGTCTTAACCACCTGACTATACCGGGCTTCTTAATATTGGTATCATCTTACCTCATAAAAATAAAATATTTAATAGCTCAGCCATCTCATAGTTTTCAACAAAAACATCCGTTCATTGCCCAATCCCCATTCTGATATTTTGCTTAACTTAAGTCTAATTAAAACATTCTTTTTATTTACCGTTAACATTATCAGACAGATTGTTCTTACACTCTTCTCCTGATTTTCCAATTTATTTTTTAACCAAATTCCTAGGTCATTCATTCTATTTAAAAAGTCAATAATTCTTGAATCTATGACATTGTTTTTCTATTTTGGCCTTTTAGCCAATTAGGTTTGGTGCTTCCTGTTGCTCTTATGTTTTCTAGTGACACAAACACCTAGAATTAAAAGTAGCTCATTTTAAAAGTTTTCCCAAGTCTGTCCCATATCTCATTTCAAAGTATTATGACATTTCTCTAATACTTGATTGCGTTTCATGGCGTCAAAATTACATTATGAAAATCAGAAACTAAGGTTTGGTATCCTTTTATCTCAACAATAAAAGTATGCATTATCTTCACCAACTGTTCCTTCACTTCCTCTCTTGCACCCACTTCGTCATTAGTGATTAGAAATAAACCCCATATGACACCCCTTCTGGTTGGCCCTCTCACTATTTGATTTAGAAACTTAAAAACTCACACTGAATCATTTCCAGAATATCCCCTCTGAATTTAGCTAGTTGCAGTAACCTGTCTTATATCACAGTATTTCATTTCAACTAAAACCCTCAATTCTCTAATTTCATTCGTAATACACCTAAGCTTTTTAAAAATTTACTCTGTCTATATTAAATTCTTACTTTCAAAACTTTTCGTCTAAATCTTCTTTGTCCAGTCGTTTCGTTACCAAAGTTACTCTATCAATCTTTAACGAATATTTTGAAAGCTTTTCAAATATCCTCCTGCATAGAGCAATCAAGCGAATCTCTTTCTTAGAAAATAATTCATCCTTAACCTGAGAACTATTTAACAGGTCTAATTTAGCCCACTTATTACACTAAACTTATATGCGATAATATCTCACTCAGGTTTTATATACTATTTCTAGCATTTAATTTCTGGGCCCCCAGTGGCTCAGCGGTATGTCTGCGGACTTACACGCTATAATCCGGGTTTCGATACCCGTGGTGGGCAGAGCACAGATAGCCCATTGTGTAGCTTTGTGCTTAATTCAAAACAACAACAACATTTAATTTCTGCATCTAGCCCGACAGAGCATTCCCAAAAGAGCTACAAGTCTGTTTATATTCTTACACTTCTGAAAAGTATCTTCATACTTTTTAGGCAACTTTTTTGATTTACCAATTTCAGTATCATTTGGTCCCACAGCTACAACGAAATTAAAATGTTTCTTATGTCAGCGACCAAACTGTTAACACGTTCCCTTATGTCCTGTACTTTAACAACAGGCAATTATAACATTGAAAACCGCGTTTTGATACCAATAGTGGATACAGTATATGTAGCCTATTGTACAGCTCTTTACTTAATTACAAATAAATAAACAAAATAAACTAGCAAAAAATGGTCATTCTATTCTTCCTATGCTCCCCACTACAAATAACTTTATCAATGAATGTAATTGGTGAGTCAGTTATGATGTAAATATGATTACTTCGTTCTTTGTTGCAAGCAGCCTAAAGCTTAACTATGTCAGAAACTGGAACCTGAATGTCAATTGAATGTGTCTCCACTAAAATCTTAAAATCTACAACTACTGTTGTTTCTAATCTCTCAATTTTGCACAAAGCTACTCGAGAGCTATCTGTGCTAGCCGTCCTTAATTTAGCAGTGTAAGACTAGAGGGAAGGCAGCTAGTCATCACCACCCACCGCCAACTCTTTGGCTACTCTTTTACCAACGAATATCGGGATTGACCGTCACATTATACGCCCCCACGGCTGGGAGGGCGAGCTGCACAACAGAGGTCAAACCTACACTGAGAGATATAACACATTACAGCGGATATGCTATAAACAATTTTTAATTGTAAAAAATATTTCAATTATTTAAAAAGAAACATTAATAAACTTTACTCTACCGTAGTCTGCAAAATAAAGCCATAATAATATATTAAAGACTTAAGAAATAAATTTATTACGGAAACAGTTACTGTTGTTTTAGGGCGTTGCACATCATAATTAGAATATCACTTTGTAAATAAATTGAATATACTTAAAATAACGCATTTTTCTGCTTTTTCTATATCTAATCAGCTTAATGGTATCGATGAATTTCTATATTTTTTTATTTTCTTACATTAGACGACTTTGTTTTACAAGTGTAATAAATAATTTGTTATGTATGCGAAGCTATACGATTCGTAGTTGAGAGAAAAAAATAAGAATACTATATGTGTGCCAGTATCTTGGTGTATTTGTTCCACCGTTGCTTTTAGTTTGGCATTTGCGTTAAAAATGCATGAGATTAATATCAGCACTATAATAATATCCTGTATTTTATAGTACAGCATAGTGTAGTATAATATAGTGTAACGTGGTAATTACAGATCTCAACTGTTTCACCTAATTGTACTTTGTTCTAATGTCATTCGTTCCCTGTAGTACATGACTTGGATTATATTATATAATTGCTACACTGTGTAATGGTACTTTTGTTATATGTCGTGTTTTTTCTCATAGAAATCTTGATCAAAATCACTAATGGAAGCTTATGTGATCCCACCAAGATATTGTACATGATGTTGTTCAGAATTTAATAAGTATTAAAGGCTGTACAAAGTTCAGTATATCTCTCAAGATATGTATTACAGAATATTCAACCAAACCAACGGGTTTCTATAAATGATACACCTTCAATATAATAAAATGCTAGAATACAATTTACACGAGACCAGAATTTTTGTATGAAATAAATAATTTACTGTATTTAAGGTGCACTGAAACAAACGGTTATCCAGTTGGCATGTGCATCAGAAAAACCAACGAGAACAATATTGAAGTGAAAACATGGATTTTGGTTATGGAATTACATCAGTTTGGTTTAGATTGTTTTGAATTTCGAGCAAAGTTACACTGCGCTGATCGTCCATAATTTAGCAGTTTGAGACTGACTAGTCATCATCTCCCACTACGAACTCTTGGGCTACTCTTTTACCAAAGAATAGGTTGCTATTCTTTGGTAAAAGAGTAGCCCAAGAGTTCGTAGTGGGAGATGATGACTAGTCAGTCTCAAACTGCTAAATTATGGACGATCAGCGCAGTGTAACTTTGCTCGAAATTCAAAACAATCTAAACCAAACTGATGTAATTCCATAACCAAAATCCATATTTTCACTTCAATATTGTTCTCGTCACGTTATAACGCCTCCACGGTTGAAAGGGCGAGGATGTGTGGTGTGACGGGGATTCAAACCCGCTACCCTCGGATTACGAGTCGAATGCCTTAACCACTTGGCCATGCCGGGCCGAATTACATCAGAAAATGTAAATAAAAATCAATATTCTCTTACTGTCCGGATTGTTATTATTACACATTGATTTGGGTCATGCTTTTCCAAGATGACTTTCAACATTTCCAGCAAAACGTTTCTTATACGATGAATTGCTATGCGCATTATAGTGAAATAAGCTACATACACTGAGTACACAAAGTAGCAAATAATACATCCACAATAAATTTAATCATTACCGAAAACCACATTAAAACAAAGTAAAAATTAATTAATACATAATGTAAAGGTATACATTAAGAGAAGAAACAGCTCAGTATAAATGATTGGTTAAAGTAGAACAACATTTCAAATTATATCCTTAATTTTGTTTTCCATTGTTAGGACAGAAAAATGAGGAAGAAAAGAACATCAAATTTCTGTTAAAATGCTAACTTCAAGGGGTGATGGTAACATAGTTTGTATTAGAATTATGAGTTTAGTAAATATTTATATTTATTAATTAATAATACTTAAAAATGCGGATACTCTGTTTGAAACTGTGTCACTTCAGTGAAACTGGTTGACATAAGTGTTTTGGTTTTTGAGTTATGTAAAAACGAGAAGCAGAAAAGGAGAGAACAACCAGTTAAAACTTTCTGCAACCATACCTACAGACATTCTCAGAGCTTGTGACTCATTGTTGCAAAACGAAATACCTCTGTATAGTGTCGTAAAGTTCTGATGACCTACTGAAAAGATATTTAAAATACCATTTCGATGAACAATCCAAGTTATAGATAGCTTGACTGATACACAGAAAGAAGCAATGCAGATGCAGCACCGACTACTCAAAAAATGGCGACCTCGTTATACATTTTTCGGAGCCATAGTGCACTATTTAATCAGAAAAGGTTATTTGATTGTTTGCTTTAGTGCAAAACTACATTAGGCTATTCGCTGTGTTTGCCGGAGCAACCGAACTCCCGATTTTAGCGTTGTAAGTCCGTAAACTTACCGCTGTCCCACCTTGGGGTGGAGAGGCTCGGAAATGAATAACACAAGAGTTGGTGGGTGCAGTTCACAAACCGCCTTCCCTTGTAGTCTGTGAGAGTCTTTTTGTATATCTACACGGTATTCTGAAATAAAACAAAAACAAAAATATCCTATTTGTACGGCAAAATAAGTGTTAGAAAACCACATTAAGCACGAAGTGCACGTTTTATGATAATAAGAAAGTTTAAAGGCAAAATCGTAAACGTGAAGAACAATATCTTTCGTTCCAGTAGTAAGTAGTTACTTATTCATACAGAAGACAGTAATCACCATGGCCACGAACAACCAATAAAATGTCTAGGTATGTGTACCAAAAACAATATTTGAATATGGGGTAATTTTTCACTTAGGTTTTATTAGGTTTTATAACTTTCTTTCATATTTCAAGATATTACCAAATGATCACGGGAATGCAAGCTCAGTAAGAAGTTGTCTGTCGTGTAAAATAATAGACCAATACATGAGGGTTGGTCATACTCGCAAGATGAATAATGCACAACTATAAAGTTATTCCACCCGAAAGTTCTGTTTAAAAATCCATATTGTACCACAGAAGTGTAAATAAATGCACAGGTAAAAATGTTAATATGCATCACTGGACTGAATAAAACAATTTCTTCGACGACTCTAAGAAGAAATAAATACCTCGTTGATTTATCCAGGGACTTGAAAAATGATAAAATTATGTTTATTAACAAGGTATCAAGATGTAAGTGATAAATCAATGGTAAGCTTAAAGGTTTACAACTCTATAATTCGGGATTCGATTTCTGTGGTTAGCCAAATTTTAGAGGCCTGGGTTACCAAATACCAAAAAAAATAAAATTTTCAAAAATAATTAAATACGTTTTTTGCAATATTCAGATCTTA
Source organism: Carcinoscorpius rotundicauda (assembly GCA_011833715.1). Classification (NCBI taxonomy): domain Eukaryota; kingdom Metazoa; phylum Arthropoda; class Merostomata; order Xiphosura; family Limulidae; genus Carcinoscorpius; species Carcinoscorpius rotundicauda. The sequence continues at coordinate 16,887,902 of CM022403.1, forward strand.
TTAATTAATTATTGACGGTTTAACAGAATGTACTGAAATTTCCAATATATATTTCCTGCAACAAATTGAAAAGAAGAAACCGATATTTCTTCCCGTTTGAATAATTTTAAAGTCAGTATACACACTGACTGGTCTCCTTATTATAATTCCTACTAAAACTCGTACTGTCAAGTATTCAGTTTTGTACTTACATAAACCATACCAATTCGTGATGTAGTCATTTTATGATAAAGTCGTAAATGCAAGGATCTCTCCACCTTTCAAAAAATTCTGACAGTAGGTACTTGACTGCCAAAAACATCGTCAACAAATACTTTTCTTTTTAGCAACCATACAAATCCGTCTGTCATCAAACTCTATCTGCAGTTACAATCAGAAGACAACAGGCTATTGAAAAGAGAAATTTTAACCATGAACTTGGTGACTGATTGAAAGAAAAAATAACTGAATAGGTGTGTATAGTGTAAGAGACGTCAGGTTGCGTCTTAACTGACCAATTCCTTCAACTGTCTCATGCGAAAGATGTTACAATTACCGATATGTGACAGCCAACAAGTCCAAAAATTGTTCTTTGATGCAAAACGAAAGGACCAACTATATAAAAAAAACCATGTGACGCTACTGACTCGGATCTTTCTTCATAGTGCAAACTGATAATACTGGTGAAACGTTATTGGGAATATTTACAAGGAAAGGGATGATTGCTTTTATTTTTCAGAAGGGCGAATAATATTGAGAGTGTAAGTTTTCACGTTGTTTTTAAACGTGTTCTTCTCATAATGCTGCATTTTCACCTAGGTCGACAACACATATCTCAGGATTATTGTAACAATCTATCGTCCTTATTTCTAGACTTGATTTGACATTGATGTTAGTCACCTTCGAATACAAGTTTCTCAAATGTCACCGTAATCCACTATCACAATCTGAAACCAATAACACTAGATATCTCAACAAATGAGCCAGGACTGAACAAAACAGTTTCGACACATTAGTAACGTATTAACAGTAGTAATTATTATAGTTTAACAGAAAAATTGTTGTGTATCGCAGGAATCAAAATATATATATTTTGATCTTCTGAACTTCAACTATCATGAGAAATTATCCAAGCTTTCTTGAAAGTAAAGGACACGTGAGAATTGTACCATTTAGCCTGGTTGAAAATCCATCCATCTTAATTATTCTGTTTATAGTTGCATCAACATTTATGGAACTTTTATCTAAAACATAAGGATTGGTTTCTTTTGAATTTCGCGAAAAGCTACACAAGGGTTATCTGCACTAGCCGTCTCTAATTTAGCAGTGTAAGACTAGAGGGAAGGCAGCTAGTCATCATCACCCACCGCCAACTCTTGGGCTACTCTTTTACCAACGAATTTTGGATTGACTGTCACAGCTGGAAGAGCCAGCACGTTTGGTGTGACGGGGATTCGAACCCACAATCCTCAGATTACGAGTCGAGTGTCTTAACCACCTGGCCATGCCGGGCCGCATACTAAGGAGCTAGGATAATGCCAGCCAATATCCTAATAGGTGCTTACTTTGTGAATAATGTATGTAACAGTACGTGCTTTTACTTCTTGTTATTGAAATATTATTAGGAAAGATCAGTTTAACTCCATAACAATTACCTATCCAATTTCTTACCTGAACCTTATAGAAAAAATACATAAATAATTTTTTGAGTCATGGTAAGGTGATTCCAAATGACAATAGTTAGCAAGCTAGCAAGTAACTGAATATGTTTTATTTTTTTGCTTATTCTACTATACGAACGTGATTACGAAACATACTGATTTCTTGGACCAAAAATCCATTAAGGAATGACAAATTTGATTTCTTTTCAATGGCAATCATAGATGTGCGTGCGTCCACATCTATTGGATCATAAGTTAATATGATTCGGAGCAAATATCCTTTTTATTGATATAAAAATAACATTACGAATGACATCACGAATTATTTGATACAATCCTGTGTACAGGGTGTTCGGAAAGTCACTATGCACTTATATATTTAGTAACTTTTTGTTGTTGTTTTGAATTAAGCACAAAGCTACACAATGAGCTATCTGTTCTCTGCCCACCACGGGTATCGAAACCCGGATTTTAGCGTGTAAGTCCGCAGACATACCGCTAAGTTACTGGGGGGCATATATTTAGTAACAGACATGCTTCAATACAGAATACAGGAGGTAAATATGAATGAAAATTATAAACAATGTTGAAAGTGACCCCGTTGGCATCAATACAGGCTTGGATCCTTCTTGTTTTGTTTCTAAACACCGCTATCAATTGCTGGCTTGAAATAGACTGAATAAAATATGATTACAAAACTTCACAGTGATTTTTCGAACTCCCTGTAGAAGCTTATTTTCATTGAGATTCTTTCGCTATAATATAGTTCCAATAAGATCTAATAGCATGCATTAATACTTTCACCGAAGGTGAAATGTTGTTTAGAGGGTATTCTGTAAAATAAGTATTGATTAGTTTGTATAATTTCCAGATTATTATTACCCCTAATTTATGAAAAATATTATTTGATTTAAACTTTATATAGCTAAATAAAGTTTTTAAATCACGCTCGTAACTTACTCGGTCAATTTGACTTGTTTGTAATCACGCAGAAAACATTTTTATTGCATGAATTGCAATGATTAATACATACTTGCTTTGATAAAGAAAATGAAAACGAATTACATAGTTACTACACGTTTGTTAATCAAGTTATTTACTTTTAGACTCTTTAATAACTAGTTTTTTCAATATTGAAAAAAAATTGAAACCTAGCAGTACTTTATGTACTCCTACTTGTGGTTCCCTTTATTATATTTTCTTTTGTTTTTAATTTGGCCCGGCATGGCCAAGCGTGTTAAGACATGTGACTCGTAATCCGAGCGTCGCGGGTTCGCATCCTCATCGCGGCAAACATGCTCGCCTTTTCAGCCGTGAGGGCGTTATAATGTTTCGGTCGATCCCATTTTTTGTTAGTAAAAGAGTAGTCCAAAAGTTGGCAGTGGGTGATGACTAGCTGTCTTCCCTCTAGTCTTACACTGCTAAATTAGAGACGGCTAGCGCAGATAGCTCTCATGTAGCTTTGTACGAAATTTCAAAAACAAAACTTGTTTTTAATTCTCGACTAAATGAAGTTTTACACTTTATTTGGCGATACTTTGAACGCTTAGAAAGCTAATGAACTTATGATACAGAATGAAGTTAAAATATTAATAAATACTTATTAAATATGATGCTCGTAAAATAAGTATCTACTCTGAAATTGAAGTAAATGCTTCATCAAACTTCTCTGTGAATTTCAGTTGATATAAAGACGTAACAATAACTTCTGGGTATTTCATGGTTTTTGAATATTTCTATAAACACCTTCAACTATAGATTTATACACAGGAAAACGACCACATAACTGAGAAACAAAATACAAAAATAATAAAAGAAAGATCAAAGAAGCTATTGCCTTCCAAACACAAGACAGTTTATCACAAGTCGTTATAAACCAAAATAACGGCCAAGTGCTCAGTAATACATGAGCACCATTTATTAAAGATATAGAACATATTATTTGTCGTGGTATTATCTGAAGTATTAAAATTTCTTTATTTTTATCTAACCCACATAAAAGTCGGCGTGTGTCACGTTACGCTTCATTTGTCGAAGGAGGAGAATTCATAAAATCCAAAATGCATTTATCCAGATAGAATAGTTCGATTACTGTCTACCATTTATTATTTTAGTGACGGATGTTGAAGGGAACCGTGAAACTTTATAAGTGTAGTGAGTGTTGATATAGAAAGCCTGATGTAAAGATATAGGTAATGTGGAATCACCTTCCCAAGTGCACAAAACTTATCTTGAAATCAAATAGATTAATTCAAACTTAAATTTAAGTCGATTCTGAATTAAGCTATTTTATGTTATATCATCAATGTTTTAATAAAAACAAACTTTTTCAATCAACGAAGACTCTAAGTAGAAATATTTTTTTGTCGGTTTTGTTGTCTTCACTTTTCATTTTATACTTTTAGTACAAAGACTAACAACTGCATTAGATTATACTGTTGTTGCTAAAAAACATGACATCAAAGACATTGTTGGAACGTAGTGTTACCACACCGCACTGGCTTCTCTATATAATAGAAGTCGTTAATCTGGCCTGATTTTTGCCAATAATTACTCTATGAATACGACACAAATTTATTTCATTAATGATCTAAATTTTGTTTCCCTCAGAGATAAATTTATCGAAATTTGGATGCTTCGAGTACATTTTTCTGCCTCATTGTTAGTCAAGCTCGATTTTGCAAAACATGTTTATTTTAGAAAGTAGAGGCCCCCCAGTGGCTCAGCGGTATGTCTGCGGACTTACACGCTAAAATCCGGGTTTCGATACCCGTGGTGGGCAGAGCACAGATAGCCCATTGTGTATCTTTGTGCTTAATTAAAAACAACAACAACAAAAGTAAGTAGAGGGCTATTTTAACTATGGAATGTGAGGATAGCGTATAACTATGGATTAGAGTGGGGTTGGTAGTACATGTCATGTCATTTTTGACGGGCTATAGGCTAGTTTCTGTATGAAATACCCATAACAGTATTTTCCTTACGTTTATTGTATTAGACAAATTGATTTATATTTAATATTTATCATAATTCTTTATGTTTAATAAGTTTAACACCAGATGGTAGTTATTGTTACAACTGTTGCTTAGGTACCTATTTTAAACAGTTAATTTGTTTGTTTGTTTTAAATTTCGCGCAAAGCTACACGAGGGCAATCTGTGCTAGCCGTCTCTAATTTAGCACTGGAGGGAAGGCAGCTAATCATCACCACCCACCACCAACTCTTGGGCTACTCTTTTATCAACGAATATTGGATTGACTGTCACAGCTGAAAGAGCAAGCACGTTTGATGTGACTCGAATTCGAACCCACGACCCTCAGATTACGAGTCGAGTGCCTTAACCACCTGGCCATGCTTCCACAGTTAAATGCATCTGTATCGCTCAGTATATCGTCACTCCATAAAGGCTCTGGTAAAGGGGTCAAAACCTTACAAATAAAAGTATTTTAACGTAGAGAAAAGTTCGTGTATAATTCTACATATTAATTTACCTACGTTATTAGTTTAGATAAACATTTAGATAAACTGAAATTTATTTTTGAACATTCTAGATTTACCCCTTATTAATTTTTGTATAAGTAATCTGTTGTTTCCTGCTCACAACGATTAATCGCTTTTGAACTCTTATATGTTAATCATTCCTTCAACCAAAAGTACTAACAGTTGAAAGGCATTCTGTACATAATTAAGGTACAACAAAGTAACATCTTATTTTTTATAGCATTTTGGATTTAGACAGAAATTGTGGTAAAGTTTTAGGATTGCTTGTATGTTCTGTTCATGCGTATCTTTCTTCAAAGTTGCCACTCAGTTTCAAGGATGTCTGGTGGTTGTCTTTGTTCACACTACTGTGGCTCGCAACTGCTTTCATCTAAGCAGGGAGTGTTTTTTTCTTAAATAATTGACCTTGTCTTCAGCCAGATACTGGAGGTTACAATCTTGTCGAACGAAAGGCAAGAGTTAGGCGTGTTCAAAGGATTATCTTGTTTGCAGGCTTTGAAGGTTTAGCTCTGACATAAGGCGGTAGAGGTAAGAGCACGAAGGTATAGTTATAGTTAAAGTGCAAAAAGCATTTCCATAAGAATCAGGACCAAGACGGCACTGAGGGTGAGCCCAGGATGTTCTATGTGTATCTGCATCAACTCCAAATCACTGACATATAGTACAAAGCTTAAAGAACCACTAGGAAATAAATTAAGTCATGAAAGACCAAAACCAAACAAACGTGAAAAAAATCTAAGATTAACAGAAAGAACAGGAAACATGAGAAGCATGAGGCAAGCAGATAGGAAGAATCAACTGGGAATAAACAGATAAGAACGAATAAAGACTTCACAATGCTTTTAATCGTTCGAAGTGATAAAAATGTGGATTGTGAAACCTTCCAAGTTGTCATTTAGTATAAAACCAATGTTAATTGTGTCCAGTATTGAGAGCTTTCAGGTTTAATATAAAAGAAATTGGAGTTGGTACTAAACTTTGTAGAATTATTTGAACTAATACTTGTAACGGAAAAGACTGTTTCACTGCCTTAATGGTTACACAATAAGTCGTGCAAAAATTACTCAAAGTGAAATGTGTTAACATACAAGCCCATGAACAGTCAGAATTTATTTGCAAGTCGATGTCGAGAGATTTAAAATAGAATAATTTAAGTAATCGCGTTATATAGCCTAATTCATCCTATAACGATCTCGGATTTTCTGTTGTGAGTCCAGTAAACAAGCTTTATAGGAAACTAGCGTATAATCTGATGCCCCAAAGTATACTCTAACCTAATATTTACTATAGATAACTGAAATAAATACATTTTGCAAAATCAAACCTGACTAATAAAAATGCAGAAAAGTGCAAACGAGACATCAAACGGAGATAAATTCCTTTGTGAGCCAATCAAAATTAATTTCATTCATAAAACGAATTCATAGTGTATTCATAGTACAATTGTTTGTAAAAATCAGTTAGATTAGCAACTTCTACCATACGGAAAAGCCAGTGCATTTTGGTAACACTACGTTCCAACAACGACTTTAAAGTATAACCTAACTTTATTGTTAGTTATGTACTGAAAGTATAGAAAGAAATGTATAAACAAACAACTGGAAAAATATTTGTTGATTTCTTTACTAATTAATTTAAGAGGTTTGTCTTTTAATTAAAAACGTTGATGAAGTAACAGAAGATAGATTAATTCAGAAACGACTTATGTTTTAAATTAAAGCAATATTTCTACTTTCATGATAAATTTTATGCACTTGGCTCTAGACTAAACGATCCTACGCAACGTCATTACTTTAGGCTTATTATACTAACACTCACTATACTTATAAGGTTTCATCTCCTCTCCCCCTCGAGCAATTCTATCTGGATAAATGCATTTTGGCTTTTATTACTTCAGTTTCGAGAAATATAGTTTAACATTACGTGACACCCAATGGCTTTATGTGGAAGTAGAGTTATTTTCGTTAAAATTAGTTTGTATGTATCTTATCTTAAAACTTAGTTTTTGTTTCTTCAATTTAGGTATTGATTAAGTAAATTATAAATAGCGATTTTTAAATGTGCTTTTTTAATAACATAAGGTTAAATAAACTTGTTTTGGAGATTTTGCAAAAATTACTGACGATCACTCATAAAAACGTTTCATTTTCTTTGTAAAAAATAAAATTTGTTAACTACCGTATTTTAATTGTTAGCTTAGTTAATGAAATATATCAGCAAATATTTCAAAACATCTGCAGTAAGTGCTCATTTGCATACATCAGTGAAAAATTAACGTTTTTATAAATATTTTCCAAAGTTACGTAGCCCCTGTTATAATCGGTATATCTTATAATTTCATGAGATATCGATAAATGTAAGGACGTGTATATATATATTCGAATCACATCAGAAAACGAGCTGACTGTACAAAACAATTACAAAAGATAAAGCAATATGAATATGAAATTCAGAAGAATAACTATACTGGATAAAGCCGTGTGATTTTGAAGAACAACTATACTGAACCAAGCGTATGATTCTGAACTTCAGATGAACAACTATACTGAACCAAGCCTATGATTCTGAAGTTTAGAAGAACAATTATACTGAACCAAGCCTATGATTCTGAAGTTCAGAAGAACAATTATACTGAATAAAGCCTGTGATTCTGAAGTTCAGAAGAACAACTATACTGAACCAAGCCTATGATCCTGAAGTTAAGAAGAACAACTATACTGAACCAAGCCTATGATCCTGAAGTTCAGAAGAACAACTATACTGAACCAAGCCTATGATTCTGAAGTTCAGAAGAACAATTATACTGAATAAAGCCTGTGATTCTGAAGTTCAGAAGAACAACTATACTGAACCAAGCCTATGATCCTGAAGTTCAGAAGAACAACTATAATGAACCAAGCCTATGATCTTGAAGTTCAGAAGAACAACTATACTGAATAAAGCATATGATTCTGAAGTTCAGAAAAAAAAACTATACTGAATAAAGCCTGTGATTCTGAAGTTGAGAAGAACAATTATACTGAATAAAGCCTGTGATTCTGAAGTTCAGAGGAACAACTATACTGAATAAAGCCGTATGAATCTGAAATTCAGAAAAACAATTATAATAAATAAAGATGTATGAATGTCAAATTCAGAAAAAAACATTATACTGGATAAAAATGTATGAATGTTTTTTCGAATTCAAACATAATTTTTATTTGGAACATCGTAATAAGATATGGTTATAAAATTATTGTTATAATTATTATATAATTTTACGTGTACCACACAGAAGATAAATGTAAGAAAAGCATCAGTAGAAAGTTAACTGCCCTTGTGCTGTGGTTAACATGTTAAGTAACAAACGAGCAGTTGTCGGTTTTGTTTATCTATGCTCGTAAGTTCCATTCGGTTCATGTTCACTGGAGATCTTTTAAACGTTGTTACTCTTTTTAGAATATGCTGTGTACATGTGATAGGCATAGCTAGTATATGTAACAGTGCAAGAATTACAACATACCATACTTTCACGAATATTTTACAAATTATTTCCCCCAAATCGTTTGGAGTGAGACTTTTTTAAGATAAAACAAAAGTCTATACTATTGTTCCTGTTATTATCAAACATATTGGTAATAATGTAGAGAAGGCCCTCATACAAACACATTGGTAATACAGGAGACAACTAAACAACAGTGAATTAACACAACATAAAGCACTACCACCCAACGTCAGATTACGTTTACTAGGGAATGGAAAAGCAACTTTTACAGATTTACAACGCTAAATGCCAAAATCCTACATTCGATTTTCCGTGACGGACAAAACGCAGATACCGAAGTTTATAGCAAAACTTTTATTATTTACTTGTTAATTTTTAATATAATTTGATTCATTTTAGCCATTATAGCTTTGTGGGTGGTGGGGATAAAGATCAACATAGTTCACTTCACTTTGAAGTTCCCCACATATAGCAGTAGTTAAAGTTCCACTTTCTTGTCTCTGGACTCAAATATCTGTGAAGGGTATTTCTTATTTCAAGCCCTTTTTCTCCCGTTAACTGAATGTTATTACTGATATTTGTTGAAGTGACATGAAAATAAAATAGTGAAACTGTCGTACGTATATCTTTTTTAGATTTTAATTTTTTTGGGGAAGTCCCCCCGTGGCTTTGATTTATAAGTGCTTCATATTCTTACAGAAAATTACCTTCCAGTTGGGAAAATAGGAGACAACAATCACGTGCACATAGGCACCAGTATAACTGTATCGATAGAATATTCATGTGACGCTACAACTGTATGACAGAACATCATGTGAGCTACTGTAGAGGTACTCCATCTCTCATAATGATTTTACAACACATAGTGACTACTGAAAAAGACATTGCTTTGTGTCGAAACATATGGTGAGATTTTTAACTACCAATTTTAACACCACCATGTTAACCTTTATTGTTTTAGATTTAACTCTGTGTGGTTTTTCAGCCCTCACCCCATCTCCTAGTGGAACAGCGTTATGTCTTAGAACCAAAAATACCAGAAACTGAATTTTGATATTTATGATGGGCAGAGTACAGATAGCCAGCCCATTATATAACTTTGCGCTTAACTTCACACAAATAAATAAAAAATAGCCTGTTGTGTCAGTAAATGGGTCGTAATGCTATTTACTCGAACTTTTAATTTGTCCTTGACATTTAAAACACACGTTTTCCTCACAGAAATAAACGAACTTCAAAAGTGTTATGCAGGTACGTTTCACTATTATTGCAAGTTCCTTTGTATAATAGGGGTCACTAGAACGTCTTGCAAGTATGCAGTAATCTCCTAAACAAAAATTCTGGAATTTTAAATTACTGTTGCATTTCACGCTAAAAATACACGTTTGAAAAAAATTTCTAAAATTTAAAATAGTTAGATACTCCTAATAAGCCAGTGAAGCTGTCATCCCTCCAATAGGTAAACATTATTAACTACTTTTATCTTTAAATGAGCGTTGGTCTTGTATAAATCTCAATGCACTAAAGTTTGAATCCAGCTCATTGTGTTGACTCAAATACAAGTAACCAACTCTAGAAGCTGTGGAGCGGCTCTCTCTCTTTGGACAGAGAAATCAGTTTAGATAACATAACAAAAAGTGCTACGGTAGATCTTGATTTCACTAAATATTTTAGGAGAACTTCAATGGAAGACACACCCAAAAATAGAGGATTATGTTAATTTGTTTGGTGCTTAGCACGAAGCTACGCACGACATGACCAGGGGCTTAGGCGCTCGACTCACAATCTGAGAGTGACGGGTTCGATTCCCCGCCAAATCGAACGTGCTCTTCCTTACAGCCGTGTGGTCGTTATAGTAATACGGTCAATTCCTCTATTTGTTGGTAAAACAGTAGAACAAAAGTTGGCGGTGGGTGGTGATGATTAGCTGCTTTTCCTCTAGTCTTACACTGCTAAATTAGGGACGGATAGCGCAGATAATCGTCGCGTAGCTTTGCGCGAATTTAAAAAAACAAAAAAGTTAACAATAATTAATGAAATGTGCGTGTGATGGTTTCTACAATAACTAGAAGTCTATACAACCAGTTCCTATGTCAGTATCTATGTCTGCGGACTTACAACGCTAAAAACCGGGTTTCGATACTCGTGGTGAGCAGAGCACAGATAGCCCATTGTGTAGCTTTGTGCTTAATTCCAAACAACTACAACAATAACTATGTCAGTATGATACGGAGAAATAAATATATATAACTTTTCATTTAAATATCAAATAGTAAGAAATTAGGCTTAAAAGCTATGTTTGTGATAGAACTTTGAAACTGAAACTTTTAGCAATAAAAATGTTTCCCATCCTGTTGTTGAACTCTTCTCTATCACGGTGCAAAGTTTCAGCACATTCAGTATATTGGTTCGAAGTTTTAAGAATTAATGATGCAGAAGAGGAAAGGAAAAAAAGAACACGTGACATTTATTTTAAGCCTATAAACCTTATCATTCAACTATTCCATACTTGTTATTTATTATACAGTCGGTTCCTTTTTTATGTGGAAACTTTCCTTAGTCAGAGTTATCTGATGTGACGTTTGCTCGAAAAATCGATAGTTAGCATGTTAACCCATACTCCTATCTTTAAATGGCATTTGCTATCGTTCTTCAACCAAACGACTTAGCGGTAAGTCTATAGTTAAGTGACATATCTTATAGTTCTTCAGTCTATAAGCCTACAGGTTTATAATGCTACAAAACAAGTTTTAGTACCCGAGATTGGTACAGCAAAAATATTCCATTGTGTGGCTTTATCCTTGCTTGTTGTTTTGAATTTTGCGCAAGGTTATACGAAGCCTATCTGTACTAGTAGAATAAGGTTAGAGGGAAGGCAGCTAGTCATCACCACCAACTAGGTCCTTGTGAGAACTTAGAAAACAATGTATGTCCATCAGACTGTACTGCAAACGTGGCTTTATCGATAACATATACTGTCTTCTCTGGACAGAGATGGAAAGATATTAAATCTAACTAAGTCACTTTATCAGAAGCAAAAAAGCTACAAAATTACAAACATATGAGGAGTTAATTTGTTTCTTCCAATAAAACCTAAAATCAAAGTCAATAATATGCTCTATGCAATTTTATATACCAATTTTGGAATCAAGATATGTGACATTTCAGTTAAGACGGCTTGATATCACTTTAGGGAGACTTTTCTACCTAGGTATTGTCGTATTTATTAAGATAAAAACAATTTTCCCTAAAATCTTCAAACTACTCAGAATGTTTATTGTGCTAATCTCCAATATTCTATCTGTCATATCAAAAGTAGGGCGTGAGCTATTAAGATGAGTCTTATGATTCTGTTCAGAGCCTCTTCGCTAACAAGGGACAGTAATGATTTAGCTTACAAGTACAGCGTACTGAACAGTTCAACTAAAGAAACTCAACAGAGAAAAGATAAGGAAACTTGTGTAAAATTTATATTTAAAATCTCAAAGTTTTTGATATACATATATATATTAAATATAGTTGTCTCTTGTATTTTTAAAAAAATGTAAGACATCTTGATATTAAAGAGAAAAATAATCAAAGAATTTAACTAATCAATAACAACTGTACAATAAGATTTACTGTATGAAAATGCTAATAATATTAACTGTATTTTACATGTTCATAACGAAAGATAGGAAATAAGAAAACTGACAAATTAATATGGTAATTTATAAAATTGATTCGAAATAAAAATAGTTTACAAGTCAATGAATCCTCACGCATCCTTATCGACACAGGATTATAAATGATAATCTGAAACGATTTCAGTTAGCAAACAATAACATGCGTGTCGCTCGTTTATAAAATTTCTATTCTAAACGCTAATGTTTCAAAATATTTCACAGTATTTGGAACGTTTCAACTTTTAAAAATTCCGGTGTTGCATGAAAATTTTAAAAATATTTCAGTAAACAGTAAACAAACTTTATTTTTCTCCATTTTTAATGTCTACGCCTGATGTAAAGTAAAAATGACTGAACATATTAACCATTATAAGAGCTGAAAATGTTCCAAGCAGTTTGAGTCTAGCTAGGCCCGGCATGGCCAGGTGGGTTAAGGCGTGCAACTCGTAATCTGAAGGTTGCAAGTTCGCATCCCCGTCGCACCAGACATGCTCGCCTTTTTAGCCGTGGGGGCGTTATAATGTGTCAGTCAATTCTACTATTCGTTGGTAAAAGAGTAACCCAAAAGTTGGCGGTGGGTGGTGATGACTAGCTGCCTTCCCTCTAGTCTTACACTGCTAAATTGGGGACGGCTAGCACAGACAGCTCTCGAGTAGCTTTATGAGAAATTAAAAACAATTCGAGTCTAGCTACATTACTATTTCCGAAAATGTTTAACCAAACTTAATAAGAAGAAATGAATAAAAATTGTTCTTAAGCGAAGATGGTTTCAAAATATAATGTGTTTATGTTTTGTTTCGGATAAGTAAATCTGTACTGGATTTGTATCCTTATGGAATGCATCTGCCTGAAATGAAGAGGAAGCCGACATCTCCATCTCGATACAGACTTCCATACACTGAGCGAAACATCATCTACTTTCACATATGTGTTTAACACACTCTGTTTAATACTTTAAATTAGTAATTAGAATTTGATTTTACATTAGTACACTAGCGCTCCTCGTATTGGTTGAAAATCGGCTGGGCTCTGATGAGTGCAGAATCCAGTTGAGCTATCACTGTTTCAAATTATCTTACAAAAATGCATATTAATGACATTTCTTCTTGCTTTTCATCCAGTTAAACGCAACAATTACACAATTATAGTCTCGACTGAAATAATTTCGTGACCTTAAAACTCCATATTCTGCCATTTCAAGTAATGTTCAAATTATCAACTGAGTAATATTTTCTTACTAATCTGTTGACAGTTTTTGGAAAATAAAGGTTCGGATTCATAATATCAGTGGCTTCACTCTAAGTTATGAAAACGAAACGACAATGTTTATACGTTTTTTTTTTATTAGCAGACATTAAAGCAACGAAAAAAGAGAGAGAGATAAAACTCGAAACAGCTGTTAAGGTGTTCCTGCAGCTTTACTAGTAGTGATGCCAAATTCCTATTTCTATTCCTGAGAACATTTTACGAGAAACGTAAGTTTCGGCACATAAACAATTTATACCAAACCGAATGAAAGCTGCATCTATTGTACTATTGCCTTTCCGAAATACGTGCAGTTTCAGACATAGTCACGTACAATCTAAAGCAGTTTATTCTAAAGACACTGTAGGTCACTATGCTGATAATGCGAGCTACAGGATATTTATCACGTTTTCCAACAGCAACAAATATGTCATCCAATCATCTGGGTTTTAGTTGCCATAAGCATTTAATCTTAATAAAGCAACGTTCTGAAGGAGCTGGTGTCGAATCTAAAATAACATACTAACACCAACTACTAGAACTGATACTAAAGACGAAGTAAAGAAGTATTAAGAAAATATTTTTATTAAAACGGGCAGCTTATATCAACTCATGTGTTATTTGTCAACTCCTTACAAACATGCGATTTTGATAATATTTAGCTTATCAGTCATATACGTAACCATGACTACTGCAAAAAAGCACCGCCTTTAAGGCATACCCAATCACCAAATAATAAAAGCTACCTCATATAACTTAGTTAAAATAAAGTTTACTTCTTTGTCACTGATTTTCCTAACCTAAAAATCTATACCCGCTTTTAAAAATAAAATGGGACTTGAACCATGTTTTGTTAGGTAATTTACACAAGTATATAAATTTAAAAGATAGTGTTCTGCCTCGATTAAATGGTTACTAAAATTAGTAAGTATGATACTAGAATACAAAAGAATACTAACAAATAACTGTATTATCCGTCTAGAACAAAGATTGTGGGCAGTAACACAACAACTTGCTTTTAATTTTTACATTGAGAATAATGTTTTATATGTTATTTGTTCCGTTGTAATGAGTCATGGTGTCGGTAAATCCGTAATAAATGGAGATTCAAACAATTTAATTAGTCACTATACAAGTTAATTGGTATCATATTGAATTATCTAAAAGTGTTCCATGTGTGATAAAGGATCAAACAAGTTTGCTTATTAAGAAATAAAGCCGTAAATGAAGGTGAAATCAAATTAGATAAAAACATTGATATAAATCTGAATACAAGATGAAACAGTTAAATAATTACAGGGTTAGTTTCAACTTAAACAGGAAAAATTATGTTTAAAAATTGACTGTCGTGCCAACCTGGAGCTTTGAAATCTAGAGTTTAATTTGTTTGGTTTGAATTTTGCGTAAAGCTACACAAAGGCTATCTGTGCTAGCCATCCCTAATTTAGCAGTGTAAGACTAGAAATAAGACAGCTATTCATTACCACCCACCACCAACGCTTGTGTTACTCTTTTACCAAGGAATAGTGGGCTTGACCGTCAAATAATAACGCCCCACGTCTGAAAGAGCGAACATGTTTGGTGTGACGAAGATTCGAGCCTCCGATCCCCGAATTACGAGTCAAATGCCTTAATTACTCGGCTATGCCAGGTCAGTTAAATTGGTCTCAAAGTCTTAATTGGTTTGTTTAACATAATAATAACTGTTTGCTATGACCAGCATCATATCTAACTTCTGGTGTAAACATCAGGATGATTACAAAGTCTGCCGTTAGACACTAGGATTCAACTACCAAGTAACAAGACAACGAAGCTGCCAAGAACTACAGGTGACATACGTAATTCATATACAATGTCAAACTTATGTTTAGATAGATGATTTCAGCTCCTTACGAAGATAAATACATTCTCCAGTTAACATATTTATCAACAATTAATAAAAATTGAAGATGTTAAGTGTAAAACTTTTTGTCACTTTGAAGGAAACGCTCGGATCAATACGGATCAAATCTACCATACATTTTTCAATAACTAAGGCATAAGCGAATTACATCTATAACGTGTGCTCGTTGGTCTCAGTAGTAGTAAAATAATAGTTGTTCAAATCTTGACCACTAGGTGACAAATAAAACAACTAGGGTAAAGTAACTTTTACGTAGCAGATAAACAAAATCGAATTGCAGATACTTGATGAACAACAATATTCAAGTATAAAATGGTAGAACTAACGTGTAGCTTGAGGTTAATTCTATCTTAATATGCTTGTTCTATTCGGGTTCCTTTTGGAATTCTCAGTATCGTTGTTTAAAATTAAATATTTCTTTTAACTCAGATAAGGTACTCGACTCGTAATCTGAGGGACGCGGGTTCGAATCTCTGTCACACCAAACATGCTCTCCGTATCAGCCGTGGGGGCGTTATAATTACGGTCAATCCCACTATTCGTTGGTAAAAGAGTAGCCAACGCTACTGGGTGGTGATGACTAGCAGCCTTCCGTCTAGTCTTACACTGTTAAATTAGGGACGGCTAGCGCAGGTAGCCTTTGTGTAGCTTTGCACGAAAGATAAAAAAAAAAAAAAAACCAAACTGAGATGAGAAACTATTATTATCCCAAAGATACTACACAACCTAGACGACTTCTTATATTTATATTAAGAAATAAAACAGCGCTGTTCAAAAAACTAGACTATTTACTTGGAGTTATTTATTGTTTCCAGAAATGGAAGAGAATAACTAAAAAACTTTATTGTATGTCGATTCTGATATATGAACTAGCAAATAACATTCAAGTAATTGACCTTCATACTTCTACAATTAAAAAAGACATACCGCCAGAATCTGATGATCGCGGATTCGAATCACCATGCCACTTAACATGATCCTCCTTTCAGCCATAGATACGTTATAACGCTCGGTCAATCCCATTATTCGTTGGTATAATAGAGCACCACAAGAGTTGGCGGTGGGTAGTGAAGACTAGCTACCTTCTCTCTAATGTTTTAGTGCTAAATTTGGGGCGGTTAGCGCAATTAGACTTCGCGTAGCTTTGTGCACAATTCAGAACAAACATAGCACTAAATGGCGGCGGTTACTGAGGCCTTGGTTTCTGTTTTTTATGCATAGAAAGTAATTACTTTATTTGCAAGTGTTTTCTTCAAATTAAGTTTGGATTCAGTTGGATTCAAGTTACAGTGAACATGGAAGTATATCGAAGGACTTTCCAAGCATAAAAAAGTCACTTATTATAAATTAAGGTCCGAGTACATTTAGCTTTCTGAACTTTAAAATACCATTATTTCTACCAAAGAAAGAAACTCCAATATTAACACATGCAAAATAAAAAGAGCCCACAACAGCAACATTTCATTCTTTTATAAATTAAGAAGCAATTAAGATGTTAATAATCGAAATTTTGAAGCTAGAGCTAACTTTGTTATTTTTGTCAGTGGAGTCATAAAAAACTGTTCAAAAACAGATCAGAAAGAATACGTCACTTCGAAGTCCAAACTGAACCAGTACTAAATTCTTGTAGAACGTAAGTGCACAATAATACAGTTTTTCTGTTACTAAACGTCTGTTTAATGATCAGTACTCGTTAACTAACAATTACCTAGAAAAGGATAGAGAGATTGACTGTAACTTTCATAACGTACGTACAGATTAAAGTACGCACGACTTTAGTGATTTATTTCATATTTATTGTTTTGTTTGTTTTCGTATATTCGTACAAAGCAATGTTTTTAAAGACTGTGTGCACCAACCATCCCTAATTTCAAACTCATAGGCTAAAGAGAAGTCTAGACAACAATACCTACCAACAATTCTTGAGTTAATTTCATCTTATCTAATAGTAGAATTTGAGAATCATTCTTATAATACACAAACGACCTGAAACTGCAAAAAGCCCTTTTAACGAAAACGGCACTCGAGCCGTGTACTTTAGGATTCATCGTCTGGCGTACATGTCACTGGACCAACCCTGTTTTTTGTCATCTGTCATTTTACATCATTAATATTCATAAGTGGCTGTTGGTAAGGCTTATTTATTCTTTTCTACGTTTTTCTTTTGTGATTATTAATGTCTCATTCACATTCTTCTGATAAAATTTTCTTAAATGTGAAAAGTTAAGGAACTCAACTTTCAAAACGGCAAGTCTAAATATTTTCTTATGTTTTACTATAATAGTCAATTTGCTGCGTAAACTAAGATTAATAATAACAAATTGTAGAATCAATTTCAAGTATATTTTAAAGTGTCGCTGAATCATTGTTTGGTTTCAGGTACTCGTCACTTTCTAGATCAAAGTATGCTAAACTGTAATAATCCTATACACACACGAGTATGTTAGTTTCAAAACTCTTATATTATTTAGCAGGTTTTCAATTTATACTGAGCTTTTACCTCTCTTGACGCATGCTGTAGTTGAAAGTTGTTCAAAACGTAATATTCGAATATTGATAACCCTAACAGAAACTATAAAACTTGAAACAAGAGCTGCAAAATCTGCTTACAACCAACTGTCATATGTATAACTGATCCGTAATCAACTTTTATATCTGCCTCAATTATTAATCTACCGATAGAATACAAGTAATAAAAACATTTTGAAATGTACAACGTGAGAATGGCAATGCCATAAATAATGCAAACAAAAATATGGAGCTACAAAATCTCAACTATTTGTGTCTTTCTTTTTTAACATTTAATGCTACACTGAAATGCAAAAGCACAAAATGGTTACAAAATTGACCGACTTCGTATCGAAGGTTTGTAATAATCAAGACATATTTGACTCAACTTGGTTTTCTTTGTACGCAAGTCCTTGGCTCTTAATTAGAACAGATTGGTGCCTACCTTGATATAACCATGATACTATATCATAAACAAACTGCATACCAACAGTCTGGAATATGTAAATTCTTACTTATCTATTATTAAAGCCATGTGCATCTTTCACGGTGTATCATGAATTCTGATATTCTACGTCATGTAGGGATGATATAGATATGGCTATAGCATCCCAATATTCTTGTTTGCATACTTTTTGGGACTGCTATCCCTACATCATTCTATATTTATAAATATTTTTATTACTTATTTTGTGAAGTTTTTCCTGAATAATGGTTAGTGTATTATATGAAAGTGTTTCATAAAATTTAACATTATGTATTTTTTACCCTTTTACTTCTCAAATAAGATAACGATTGGCTCCCTAAGGACATCAGTTATGTGGTGTACTACATGTTATAGTAACATAATGCTCATCTATTATTGACTAGTAATTCATGTTTTATGCAGTGTTTGTTAACTTACAGTGCTAGAAATCGGGTTTCGATACCTTTGAGGGGAAGAGCACAGAAATCCCAATAGACAGCTTTGTGCTTAATTACAAACAAGCAAATCATGTTTCATTGTGTACTTTACTTTTGTAAAAAAAACCCAGATATCTGTATGACAGATACTCAGAGAAATAATGATAACATCGTTCATACAAGAATTATGATTTTAAAACTAATTTTGGTTATTACTATATGATGACATTGTGCACTGTCTAAGAACGTGGTTTAGCTCTAAACTGACATTAGTGATGAACTAGTTGTAGAGTTATCTCGACTGAAACAGCAAGAAGAAAAAGTGGGTTGGTCACTTTCTACTTTCGTATTTTGGCGATAATTTCTTGACTTGTTTTGGAATTGAGTGGGTAGAGAAGCAAACGAAAGTGAGTGGAAATTAACGTTTTTAATAAAATATTATCTGTCTCTGTGTTTTCTTATAGCAAAGCCACCTTGGGCTATATGCTGAACCCACCGAGGGGAATCGAACCTCTGATTTTAGCGTTGTAAATTCGTAGACATACCGCTGTACTAGCGGGGGGCAAACTACCCGTTACTGTTGATGTTTTTACAATTCACATTTGTATTATGCCAACTGAGTACCTTAGTCATCCCGAAGTTTAGTTTCTACCAATTCTGTGATAATAATGCTTACAGAAACATGAAAGTGGTAAAACCATAACACACAGCAAGTACACTACAAAACCTTCTTGGTCTTAGTCAAAGCGTATTAAGAATTCAGTACTGTTATTATATGTGTAAATTTTCAACTGATTTTATAAATACTATTTGTATTTAAAATAGCAGACACATGCATTTTTTTACAATATTTGCATTTGATATTAAATAAAATAACACCAACATCAAGCCTTTTATATTATACATGTAAATCGATGGGCGCTTCGCATGCATAAAAGAGGACGATACATTCACACAAAGGATGCAATGCAAAATGTTACAGCATACAGGATAAGACTGAGTGGCATACATCCTTTGTAACGTATAACACAATTTCAGCATCTATTATCTTAAGTGCATGCGCACAATTTACTTAAAAGTTTCTGGAGCAAGTCGACACTTGCCCTCCCTTCCTTCTCATAGAAACGTCTGTATATCACAGCCAATCCCGTCCATTTCATTACCGAACGACATCTGGCATCATAATAGCTTGAAAGACTCGCAGACAAGATATATTAGGGCTACAAGTACAGTCTCACTTTTATCAATTACTAAACGCATTTTCCGAAAGTACAGTTACGTTTCAAATACAAACGATAAATATCATGAAAGGTTTCCGAGCAGGGGCAAAATGAATCATAATGTATATGATTTGTTTATATAATAAACAATGTGTGTGTGCTTGCATGCATTTAAGTTAAAGTTTGCAAATAGTCTATTTTTATTGAAAACGAAGAGCCAGTTAATAGTTATGATATTTTCTATAGTCATCTCATCTTGTTGCACGCACGGTTTAGAAACAAAATCTGAAATTCTTTCTTATTTTCGAAAGTTTTGATGTTTATGTAACATTATAACACAGACGACCAAAGTTTAATTGCGGTTACTACGTTTTTCTTTATGATACCCTTTACTGTTATCCAGGCCCAAATATGTTACTAATACGCTATTTACTTTCAGTTGTTGGTGCCTTGAAAGACTGATAGTCACTCCGGGTTTTCGGTTAAGACTAGTCATGTAGGTGGTAGGTGCTGGAAGCTGATTATCTTCTTGCAGTTTCTAAATTAAAGAAGTCTATGCCTGAATTCTTGGGTCTGGCGTGGTCATTTGGCTGATCTGACCTATAAAGTGCCATTCAGGTTGAAAATACTAAAAACCAGATTCCTAAGGGCGCATATACTTCCGAGCGGAAGGTTCGTCCGACATCATCTACAGTAGTAATATGTAAAAAGGTTTGATTAAGCTTATGTCTTTTTTTATTATTATTGAGGTACGTATTTATACGCTTTGTACGGTTTTATTCTTGCTTAACCTCTCGGCGTCCCTCTATAACTGAAGACATTTTAAAATAATTAATATACACTAACTTACATTTTACTTCACATATGTTCGATGAATCACTCTCTGAAGAAGTTAATTTTTATCATAGTAATTAGAAATGTCCACACAAATGAGGAGTTTTCTCTAGGTTCTTTACATTCTGGATATATTCCAGAATGAACACCAGGATAAAATCCTTTTAACTTTAGACATGTATCTGATCAAAGAGAAATGAAACATTTAAAAACCCTTACATTTCGGATATATATTTACAATTTATCTAGAAGGAGGAAAAACTGGCACATCCACATCTTCAATATTTCATCTATAACGAAGCTACAAAAATAAGACATGTACACTTTATATAAGAATATGAACCAGAATGAGTAAGAAAACTAAAATCATATATCTTAACCAAATACGAACTAAAATTCTTCATATGCTATGTACTTCACGTATACAGGCAAGAGAAAATATTACTACAACTATGTTTGCATGGAGGATGATGTTTTGGTGTAAACTGACGATCTCTTTAAACAAAATATTTCAGTCAGCTCATTTCTTTGTTTGGTTAGAATTCCGCGCAAAGCTTATTTTGTTTGTTTGTTTTTTGAATTTCGCACAAAGCTACTCGAGGGCTATCTGTTTTAGCCGTCCCTAATTTAGCATTGTTAAACTAGAGGGAAGGCAGCTAGTCATCACCACCCATCGCCAACTCTTGGGCTATTCTTTTACAAACGAATAGTGGGATTGACCGTCACATTATAACGCCCCTACGGCTGAAAAAGTGAGCATGTTTGGCGCCACGGGGATGCGAACCCGCGACCCTCAGATTACGAGTCGCACGCCTTAACACGCTTGGCCATGCCCGGCCTACCGCGCAACGCTACACGAGGGTTATACCTGCCATAGTCGTCCCTAATTTAGCAGTGCAAGACAAGTGGGAAGGCAGTCAATCATCACCTCCTACCGCCAACGTTTGGGCTGCTCTTTTACCGACAGATAGTGGGAGTGACCGTCATATTATATCACTCCCACGGCAGAAGGAGCGAGCATAGATTGGTGTAACAGGAATTCGAATCCGCGATCCTCAGATTGCGAGTCAAGCGCCCTCACCACCAGGACATGCCGGGCCATTTCAGCTAGATTTTCAGTGCTACATCACAATACGACAAAAATAATTCCCCCCATTTTACAGAACCTCAGTTTTTTAAAGCATATTTAAGTCCACGTAGTTAAATTGCATAGACCCTTTATAGTTATCTATAAGCTTATTGATACATATATATACATTCTTAACATAAAACTGTTTGTTGGTTGTTTTTTTTCTTTAGCTTCGAGATACATTTTTGGTTTATTTCTTTAGCATACCTACTTGTTCTTACAAGTAGGGAAGGGAGGGAAGGGTAACTGTAATTGTTTAGATAAACCAAGCCAGATCTAACGGTTAGAGTACCAGATTGGAGGCCACAGATGTGTACCACAAAAAAGAAACAAATTGAGAACCAATCCTTACCTTGATAAATTGGCTACACACATTGCAGAATGTGTTTCTCGAATGCTTGCAGTTTCTTGATGCCATCTCTGATAAAATCAGATAGGTTTGTGTGTTCACTTAGGCAGCTAGAACTAAACTGAAGTGATAAGTGGTGAGTCCCTGTGTATATACTACTTTGAAAAGTTCTACAACATTCTATAAAGTTCTTGAAATTATTGTAAGTTCGAGAAAGTTTTCTATTAACTACTAAGTACTGAATCTACATGGAATGATCTAGAAAATGCGTAAATTTTAAAATTTTCTTTATGCGCAAGCAATTGGAAAACAATATCTTTTGCTCAGAAACAAGAAAAAGTTAAAAATTAAAAATGTTGTTACATTGTGTAATCAATATAGCGCATAAAAATGTTCAAAAATTTATTTTTCTCGGATATAGTTAGCAGGTGTGAGTTTGATGTTAAGGAAAAATTAACTTCGTTTTCGATAAAAAAAAAACATTTTATATCAAATACTAATCGTCATTCCTTGGTGTTCTAATAGTCAGTGTCGTTAAAGTTTTCATTTACAGTTGCTTAAACAAAGTGCTTTCAGTAAAGTGAAGTTGCCGTAGATATTTGCTGTTGACATGCCTCATGTAAAATTGACTCTACAATGTTATCTAACCTATACATATAATTTAATATCCCTGTTTGAATGCTTTTATACCAATAATAGGTAAGGATTATTTTTTAAATACCTGTTTAAGTACAAACAAAACAGAAAGTCGCGATAAAGAAATATTAGTATTATCTCAGAAATGGTTATTGAATTGAACAAGTGCTGTTTCCCATACAATAATATCAGGAGTGGCTACTGAATTGAAGAAGTATTGTTTGGGAAACAATACAGGTAACATTTCAAATATATGTGTGTGAATGTGTTTACAGAAATTGATGTGTACTTGAACAAATAGTAACATACATTTTATACAGTGTATTTGTGTACTTAAGAAATAAAATACCATAACCAGTTTAATTTTTTTACTCTAGAAAAAACAACATTTATTTCGTGTAGTTACAAGTATTTCAAGATTCCTATTTCCATTAACATGTGAAAGTATGCAAAAATATCATACAATTAAGTAACAAAACTGTTTATACTACAAGATTCTATTTTTGCTTTTCTTATTCCTCAATGAGAGGAAAAGAAAAACGCTCAGTTACTTAGTAGCTGTTCGGCTTGGCGAAATCACCAGATGAATACATCCATTTACTGTCATAAGGATTTTAATCACGAAGATGAGTGAAAAGCTCATCTGATAAGCTCCTGTGCTCTCCTTCTCAATACATCTAATTTGATCCTTCTCCAAGTGATTGAATACTAACGTTAATCAAAATCATTGTCTATTTATTTTTATGAAAACTTCTTGTCACCATCACTTTCAACACAAAGTAGTTTACTACTGAAGAGAGTTAGGAAATCTCACACTAATTATTTGTCTTACAAGTGATTTGACGTTTGTCCGTGTTGTTATACAGTACTATGTCACCAAATATTCTGAATATATCTGTTAGTAAAACAGCTTTTGAAAGTTCAATAACAATTAAGTTAGTTCGTTTCTCACCGAATCGTGTTGTCCAACAAGCGAAACCATCCATTCATAAATAAAATACAAATTCAATATCGCTTCAAATACTTTTTATTTAAATGAAAATGCGAGTATTATCTAATGTTATGGCACCTAGCCATGCCGGTCCCAATTATAAGATGTTTCTAAAACGTTTCTATATATTTATAATTCAGCACAAAGCGATACAATGGGCTATGTGTATTCTGTCTACCACGGTTATCGAAACCGGGATTTTAGCGGTGTGAGTACGCACACATACCACTGTGCCGCTGGGGGTGCACTGCAAGGAACAATTGAAAGGTGATAAAGACATGTGACATTCAAGCTTTGAGAAAACAAAACCAATGTTATGTTGAACACAAGCCAACAACACTTCCAGGCATCTGCTTGCATTACGTTGCACAAATTTTGTTCCTGAATAGTATGTGTTATTTATTAATGGCTTATGTTGTAAAAGTACAGAAAATGGACATTATTCCTTTCAAACCTTGCTTTTGTAACCAGGATAAAGAAATTTAGAAATTAACCTATTTTCTTTAAAAAAAATGGGCAAATTTGCACATTTTCATTCACATAAATTCTGAATAAAACAACATATGAATCAAGATTTACATCTATTTACACTAAAGTTATACAAAAATGTTTAAAATTGAGTACTTTTGAGAGATTTGCGACTGTAATGTAAATCACTTTCACGTATCAGCCCCCAAATACAGTCTCCCATCATGTTTTCGATATACGCTGCTTAGTAGCAGCGTTGAAAGTCCAGTATATCTAGGTGGAAGCGCTCACCTTGCTCCTCTGAGTATACTCCCATGTTCTCCTTGAATTTATAAAGATGAGCGTCAAGGATATGGATTTTCAGGGACGTTCTGCAGCCCATTTTGCCGTAGTTTTTCATCAAAGCCTAAACCAGTTTTACATAATTTTCGGCCTTGTGATTGCCCAAGAAGCCCCGAACCACTGCGAAAAAACTGCCCAAAACTTTTTTCCTTCCTATTGAGCTTCAACCTTTGCCTCAGACAGATGAGGGAAAAAGTCTCGAAGGTATTTGTAAAGCTGCATACTTCTTATCAAGAGCTGTGACAAACTGTTTCATAAGACCCAGTTTTATGTGTAATTGTGGGAAGAACACCTTCTGGCGGTCCACTAGTGGCTGACACTTGACATTGTGCCTCCCCACAAAGAACTCGGTCCGTTGTGGCCAGTGCTTCCTGTTATGGTGCGCTGCGGTGTCCCTGCTTTCCCAAAAGTACAAGAGAGTGACTTGGTAAAGTCTCCTTGGAGACCCATCAGGAATGCCACCATTTTGAAGTGTCATACTTCAAGGCTTCTTGTAAGGTCTTGTCGCTGTTGTATTCCTCTTTAAGGTGCACCGAATGATCCAGAGAAAGAAACAGAGACAGATACTTATTCCCGTTATGGAGCAGCGCAGCTTTGAGGCTTCTGGATGAGCTATCAATGAAGAGGCGCCACTCGTTTGGGTTACAGGCAATTCCAATCGCCTCGCACAGACCGGAAACGTTGTGGCAGAAGCAGAGACCATCTTGACGAGCGAAGAAGCTTGAGAAATGTTGGTGACGCTTCCTCTGACTTGCGACTTGCACACTATTATCTAACAAATCCCACTCCTTGAGCCTATATGTCAAAAGCTGGGCATTTGAATTTGTTAGATCAAGATCACTGATCAAGTCATTGAGGCATCTTTAGTTAGGGTATTATAGGTTTCTCTTACCAGCTGCACCTCTGAGATTGTAATCTGGATCTTCAACGTCTACCTCCTCTTCTACAACATTCTAGAAAGTTCTTGAACATTTTTGTAAGTTCGAGGTAATTCTCTATCAGCTATTCAACACTGAATCTTCCTGGAATGTTCCGGAAAATGGGTAAATTTGAAAAATTCATTACCCAGGTTATAAAAGCAAAGTTTGAAGAAAAAATAGGTCTTTTCCATTCACTTTTGGCGTAAGGAGTTGGAAAATAACACTTTCTGCCCAGGAACAAGAAAAAGTAAAAATTGTGTTACATAGTGTTCTTTGTTACGTACAAAAACAAATTATTGATAATTCAACTTGTATATGCTGTTAACTAAAATCGATGTGTTTATTAGACCAAATAAACATTCTTGACCACCCTACTGAGAAAACTGTTGCTGTTCCTATGACATTATTTATTGTCTGTAATAATTTGATGTAATGTGTTTGTCAAAATGCATTCCTCACACATTTCATCTCCGTCACACTAAAGATGCTCGCCCTTTCAGCCGTGGGGGCGTTATAATGTGACAATCAATCCCACTATTCGTTGGTAAAGAAAGCCCAAGAGTTGGCTGTGGGTGGTGATGACTATATGGCTTCCCTTTAGTCTTATACTGCAAAATTAGGGACGTCTAGCGCAAATAGCCCTCGTGTAGCTTTGCGTGAAATTCAAAACAAGCCAAGCTGAACCCCACACACTTAATAAGTTAAGCCTGGTGAGCATGTGGGTGTTTCTGTTCGGTCATTACCCTCTTCCCCAGGGAATGTGTTGATTAGTAGACCAATCCTTTGTTATAAAAATTATTTAAAGCTGCAGGTGTTATTTTTTTTTTTACAAGTTATTCTTATTCTGTCCATTTCGGATTTTGAATCAGATGTACTTAAATATTGCATTTCAGCTTTCTTCTTTTGTCTCTCACAAATCACTGCCCACCCAAGCGATCTTTTGTCAACAGAAGTTGTCAGTTGGGCTTGGCATGAAAGACAAAAGTTTCTCTGAGATATTATATAAGAAATTAAAGAACGAAGATACGATTTACGATAAAAGCCAACAAACCACTGGAAAGCAATAGGCCTAGTTTCAGTAATACAAATCAGGCAAACTGCAGATGTTTTTAGAAGAATGTCAACAAAGAAAATAACAAGCGTGTGCAACTTATGTGATTTCTATCACAAGGGTTAGATGTATCGGTTTCTAATACTTCGTCAGCTTTCAAATATTTTACTGTTACTTTTAATGTGTCGATTGGCCTGGCAGATGTTATCATCCACTCGGCTAAAATCAAGACCAGCTGCAGTAAAATATGGCAACCTAAAGAGTCATAATATTTGGTCTCTGTAATCCGTGTTATTAGTGATGTTCTACAGAATACAAATGATACGCTGACACCCTACGTCCATCACTGCTATATCCGTCACCTTTTTGTTTGAAAATGGCCTGGATCTGGTACTAGTTTTTCTGCAGATGAGTATGAGACTGTTATCTAATAGAAGTAAGATCCGCAAAAAGAATAATGCTATATATATCATTTATTCTCGACCACAAACTGCAGGCGACCTGCTAAATGAAACTTACGTGTCTATACCCCTTGCCGACCTTGTGACGTCTGTTCCAGACGGTATATAAACACTGACACAGCATTCAGCCAACAACCTGATTTATTTTCAATACATCGTATCGATAGACAACAACAGTGTATAACTGTGTAGAGTCCGCTACAGTTGCCAAAAACCTCGACAGTAGTTGTATATAATTGTGTGGGGCATCTTAACGTATCCAGAGATCTCTGGCTATCTGACAATCCCCCTGTGCCCCCGGTTTTTATTTTATATTTGACATTAGTGTCCAGAATATTCTCAAATAGTTGTTTCAAGTTTTACTTTATCAAAATTTCATTACGGTGAAATTTTGAAGTTAACCATTCTTTAAAAACTAAACTGGAGAAAGTTGTTTTTTTCATTTTCTTCCAATGCTTGCTTTGATACTTCCTCTGGATTTTTTTGGTCACGAATTATTAGCATTTGCGAAATCTAAAGCCATGGATATTTGACCATCTAATTTGCCAACCCCACCCCACCACCTACCCCAAGTAATCCTGGATGCGCTGTTTTACATGATCTGTTTTGTCTACGTAACCAAGCAACTAGTTTGGAAGCGATTCCACATTCTGTTAACAACACTTTGAGAGACATTTGATATTATTGGCTGTCTTTAATTCGTCCAGTGGTTTTCTACACTAATGTCATATCCAGCATTTTCTCTAAAGTATCAATCATGGTTCATGAAAAAATTGAAGCATTTAGGATTCTGGGTTTCAATTAACAACGGCGGCTAAGACAAGACAGTACTAGGCCAAAAGTTGGGTTACAATTATTTTGATCTTATTTACCTTGCACAAGTAGTGTAAGAGTAGAGGGAAGGCAGCTAGTCATCACCGCCAACTCTTGGGCTTGTCTTTTATTAACGAATAGTGGGATTGACAGTTATAACGCCCCCACGGCTGAAATGACGAGCATGCTTGGCGCGACAGGGATTCGAACCCATGACCCATAGATTTCGAGTCGAATACCTTAACCACCTGGCCATGCCGGGCCGGCACCAGTTGAAACTAAATGTATTCTGTACAAAAGTATTGTTAACTCAAATCCCCAGCTCGCAATAAGCTCCTCCCCACTTCAGTGACATATAAATCTCATGGCACATTAAGGTAGAGATTTAAGTCTCAGCAGCTGCTCTAAACACCCAGCTGGAGTCATAATACAACCAGAAAGGGAACTCGCGGTTCACTAAAGAAAAAATATTATTGAACACAGTAGTGGTAGCATAAGTGCCTGAGATATTTTAGCCCCCATATTCATACACAAGTAAACTGTAGATTAAATATAACAAACAAATGTAAGGCCTGTGTACATGCTATTAAACATGAGTCTAGCTACCAAAAATGCTTTATCTCTGGTCTGAAGAAACTTTGATACGCACTGTGAAATTAAACCACACATATAAAATTAAATCTACTGTCCTAAAAGTTACTTCAATTCAGAACAGAAAACTGGTACATTTACCATTTGCAGACTCAATAGATGCTTGACACAGCTGTAATGTAAAGCCTGCTCTCAAGGTACCTTGACGTTGAAATGAGGGTGAAAATTCCAGAAAGGTAGATAACCAGTTAACGGAGAGAAGAAACATATTCTCCATTGTTTTTGTACGATTGATTAATCTGAGTTTGTTAGCCTTAAGTGTCGAAGTTCACTCCTGGATTTGTCGTCACATAACAATTGCAAAGAAAACAAACAAATAACGGAAATTATTAAGCAAATATTAAATAATTTCTAACTTAAAAACATTGACCAAAAACCCGGATTAGGGGCGATTATCTACAAAGGGACACACATAATATTTATATAGAGGTTTTAGATCAAAATTGAAGCATTTTTCGTTGCTTAACTTAGTCAATGGAATAATTGCATTTGAACTATATTACTTCAGATTAACAACGAAACAGCTACGTGTTCACACTTTCTATATAACTGTGATATGTGAATTACATTGACATTTTTAACGATTGGCAAATCAATATGCGAGAATTTTTTTGAAATTTGAATAGGATAATCGTGATTATTCTGAAAGGTGCCAACACTAGATAAAACTATTCTCTCTTGTGAATAGCTATTATTTTGAACTTCAATGCAATACCTGAATCGAATTCATATCAACAAAATACACCACAACTTGCAATGTAACAGCATGCGCCCTCTGAGATTATAAGGTATATCAAGGGTGAATATTAACTAATCTCACCTGATCACCTGCTGCCGTTGTAAGTACCATCTTGTAACATCTGTTTCATAATAACCAAAGACTTGTATAACTCAGATGATTAAACTCAAGTACTGCCGTTCTTTCCCTTCTTCTGTGACGCTGTATTCTAATGTTAAACGTTAATCTTTGACAGTGGTCCCCAACAGACGGCTAGGAGGCCATATCAAAACTTCAAAAGCCTGATTCGCAACCCGCGTCTTACGATCACAAATTGCAGACGTACCAAAACTGTATTTATGATAAAAATTGTATTTCCCAACAAGATTAGTCTCAGTTATTTAGTTTTTGATCATCACCTGAAGAGGCTCATTGTGGAAAATAATTAGGGACCACTGGTACATGAGCCTGCTTTTGTTATTCCTGCTTCCATTTACAAAGTAGCTCACAGCACATGCTAATATTAGGTTTGATTCTGACTCATCAAAACAACAATTTATCACTGATCTTTGCAAACTTTGAAATGTATTGTGAAATGAAAACATATATAAAGTCGTAATGGTTCTAATATATTTCACCTAAGATTTATTTAAGGCCCACATGAACCGGTTTCCACTTTCAACGAAGTCAACTAGGAACCATAACACCAAATTTACTTTATTATCAGAATTACAGCTTAATAACAGTTCGATAAGATGCCCTAGCTTTAAGAAAATTCTTGTTGTAACATTACTTTATCCAGGGAACCATAAAAAAACGTCAGTTACACTAATAACAATGTGTGTGTTTAATGCTCATCACTTATCAACAAAGTAAGGATGAATGTATTGAAATATTCAATTCAGTGTCGAGATGTTTAACTTCTCAGATTCGTTGTTTTATCGACCAAGTGAAAGATTGGAGATTCGTTATCCATTGGATGACTTCACATCCAACCAGTTATGCATATGAGCTCAAATTTGCTGGGTGAGTCTAATTACTTTATTTCCTAAACAAGCCTCGTTATTTAAACACATTGCTAATGTTTCCTAAACGTTTCCAGCTTGCCAAGATAGCACCTCGTTTGACGAAAGCAACAAAAATAGTTTATTCTTTTGAAGTTAACCACAAAGCTACACGAGGGATATCTGCGCTTGTCGTCCATAATTTAGCAGTGTAAGACTAGAGGGAAGACAGCTAGTCACCACCACCAACCGCCAACTCTTGGGCTACTATTTTACCAACGAATAGTGGGATTGATCGTCAAATTATATATCTTCACGGCTGAAAAGGCGAGCACGTTTGGTGTGACAAGGATTCGAATCCCTGACCCTCGCATCACGAGTCAAGTGCCTTAACCACCTGGCCATACCGAGCCGGGGCATGACGCAGAATTCGCAATTCTGTAATTAATACTATTAATGCTCGAGAGTACGACATCACTGGAGTATTTACTATGGCTTAAATTCGAGACAAACGGGGGCCTCATTCACTATACACAAGACTATACACAATGAATAAACTTTAATGAACAAAGGCAGTTCCGATGTGCATCTCGAATAGTAAATTGTCTTTGCATAATCTAGCAGTGAAAGACTAGAGAGAAAGCAGCTAGCCTTGGGCCGCTCCTTTGTCAACCAATAATGGGGAATTGACCGAATATTATAACTTCCTCGCGGCTAAAAAGAAAAGCATGTTTAGTGCGGTGGGAATCCGAACCTGCGAGCGCAAATCAAGCACCCTAACCATCCGGCTATGACAGGCCGAGAGAAGATGGGAAAAATATAGATTTTATAACCAAATAACAGTACTAAAACAAACTTCTTAGCTGTTTCAATGAGTAACTAACACTGCTTTTTTAAAAACAAACAAACAAGCCAACTATTAACTCTTTGACGGTTGTAAACTAACCATCACGTGCTTACTATGAAACCATCATCCAAATGAAAAACATTACTTAAGTTACGCATCTATCCTTTTGTGAAAGAAGGGATAGTAGCATCTGACTGTATTTATCAGTTGACTCACAGTATCGAAAATTGCACTATGGTGAAAATGGCAAGCTACGCTTTTTAAAACGCATATGAAGCTTACTTCACTGTGAAAGTAATCTTTGGCATGCAAACATACGCTTTCTCTTTTACACACATCTATAAACAGTCACGTACTTTGCGAAATTTTGAATGAAATTGGTAGTTTAAACTGAGATACATGTAAAATACAAATAAGCATGAAATAATAATCACACCAAGCTAAAAATATTTTCTTTTCTTACCATATTTCTCCTAATTTGTGATTCCTTAACAGATCAACTGAGAAATTGAAAACAGCTCTCTAGACAAAACTAATTTTTATAATGAATATTAACCTTACTGGGTCCCCCAGTGGCTCAGCGGTATGTCTGCGGACTTACACGCTAAAATCCGAGTTTCGATACCCGTGGTGGGCAGAGCACAGATAGCCCATTGTGTAGCTTTGTGCTTAATTCAAAACAAACAAACCCCACTGGATCACAATGCTGCGCCATCTTTCGGCGTCCAAGCTCGTAACTTTAAAAATGATAAAATTTCCATGTCAGGAATGTGGAATAAAGTGTAGATTTTCCTGATACTTCCGAACCACGAGTAAAAAGACGACTTGTAAAAATCAGAGTAAATTCGCAGTATCCATAGAGTTTTACTATCCTGATTTATTAACAAACTTAGAAACATTACATATTTTATGAATTTTATATAATATTATATTTAAATAAAACTAGTTGAAATACGTAGTCCGATTAAAATCAAATAACAATTAAACTATTGCAATTTGTAGTAGGTGGTGCTTGTGTATTATGTAAGGTTTGAGCCTAACCAGGTGCAATGGAAATAAAACGTTCACATTGATCATACAGCACAAAGTCAGTCCTTACTGACCCTTTAATAAAGATGGAATACTACCTATAATTCCGAATTTACTGTGTGAACCTAGACGAAGTTTGGCAAGCTTTTATACGTTGCACCAGCTTGTGTACCTAAAAAATAAATTGTTTTCCTACAGGTATTCGTACTCAATATACACTGCTGGCCAAAATCTTAAGGCCAATGAACAAAGAAAAAATATGCATTTTGCGTTGTTAGACTCAACCACTTATTTGAGTAAAGCTTGAAAGATGAAAACAAAAAAGAGAAAATAAAAATAAAAACTTTTGAGCATTTAATAGGGAAATTGTGAACTCCATAAAATTAAACTAAATACTAGCTGGTCAAAACTTTAAGACCATACTGAAACGAAACGTTAATTGGTAAACGCGTAACGAAATTTAATCATTTGTGTTCAAGCATTAGCGTTGTCAACATCTCCCACCGACATCTCTTGTGTTACATTGAGTAAAAACATGTCAAAGACTGAAAAGTTAACAGAGTTTGAACGTGAAAGAAGCAAGGTTCTCTCAACGTACCACCGCTGATGAAATTGGGCGTAGTAAAACTGCCGTTGCCAATTTCTTAAAAGACCCTAAGGGATACGGAACGAGAATTTCAAGTAATCGGCCCAAGAAAATTTCGCCGGCGTTGAGCAGGAGGATTCAACGGGTTGTCCGGCAAGACACCAGCCGATCGTCGAATCAGATTAAAGCCCTTACAGACGCAGAATGCAGCTCAAGAACAATAAGACGGCATCTACAAGAAAAAGGCTTTTAAAACCGTAAACGTTTTTAAAGGCCACATATCCTTCCACACCACAAAATAGCTCGGTTAAACTTTGCTGAGAAACACCAAACATGGGACGTAGAAAAGTGGACGAAGGTTTTTTTCCATGAAGAGAAAAATTTAACCTGGATAATCCAGATGGCTTCCAACGTTACTAGCATGATAAGGATATCCCACCTGAGACATTTTCTACACGACACAGTGGAGGAGGCTCCTTCATAATCTGGGGTGCTTTCTCCTTCCATGAAACAACAGAGCTTCAGGTTACACAAAGACGTCAAACAGCAGCTGGCTACATCGACATGTTGGAGAGAGCAACCTTATTGACTGAAGGCCCTTGATCGTGTGGAAATAACTTGATATTTCAGCAGGACAACAGTGCAATCCACAATGCCCGCAGGACAAAAGACTTTTTCATGGCGAATAACGTGATTTTTTTGGATCATCCAGTGTGTCTGCTCGAACTGAACCCCATTGAAAACGTTTGGGGGTGGATGGAGAGGGAAGTCAATAGAAATGGACGTCAATTCCAAACAGTGCATGATCTTAAAGCCATCTTCACCACTTGGAATAACATTGCAGCTAGTCTTCTGCAAACGCTCATATTGACCATGCCAAAGCGAATTTTTTACGTTATTTGCAATAAAGGCCATGCAACTCACTAGTGAGACCTGTTGTTGGGCATTTCCTACCCTGTTTAGGACTTCTTTTTAGTATGGTTTTCGATTTTTGACCAGCTAGTATTTAGGCTAATTTCATAATGTTAACATTTTCCATATTAAATGCTAAAAAGTTTTGTTTTCCCTCTTATTTGTTTCATCTTATGAAGCTCTACTCAAATAAGTGGTTGAGTCTAACAACGCAAAATGAATATTTTTTTTTTATGTTCATTGGGCTCAAGATTTTGACCATTGTATATCTATGGTTGGACGACGTCAGTCCGACTCTGATTCTGATACACCGGAGAATAAAAATATTTTTATATGTTGTATTCCACATTTACTTCCCTCTACCATGAAGTATAGTTAACCCAACAAAGTAACGTAAAACTTAATAGTTGATAACTTTGATATCAAATACAAAGCATTTTACAGAAGGGAAAACTGTACAAAATCGTGACATCCGCACTTTGACCCTCAACCGTGCACACAGGGTTAATACGTCAGAAATAAGAAAAAAGACAAAATACCTATTATTAAAAGTTTGGTAAAACATGATAATATTCATAAAAAATAAATATTTGTGAAAAAGCAAATTACTGTAGTTGTTATAGTTACAATTTATTTCCATAAAATAATAATAAATTGTTAATTCCAAACAAACTTGAAAATATTGGCTACAAACATAAATTGCATTACGTCCATCAACAGTTCACTTTTCTTTTGCGCGAAATTCAAAACTACACGAGGGCTATCTGCGCTATGCATCCCTAATTTTGCAGTATAAGTCTAGAGGGAAGACAACTAGTCACCGCCAACTCTTGAGCTACTCTTTTTACCAATGAATAGTGGGATTGAACGTCACATTATAACGCCCCCACGGCTGAAAGGACGAGCATGTTTAGTGTGACGGGGATTCAAACCGAATCTCCTTGTGAGAAAAAATAGAGTGAAATATAAATAAAAATTGAGCATATTTCATTACTAATATTTAAAAGGAAACGACTAATACTTAAGAAATAAAATTATTAAAGATTGTTTTACTTTTCTTTACATTTTTGAATAATTCTCGCACAAGCTTATCACGTGAAAAATTATACGTAGATTGCATGGTTAGTTGTTTGAAAAATTAAATATTCAAATTGATACACCTTTGGCCCATTTTTTTTCTTATCGCAACGTGATGAAAAATGAGAACATTTTGCCTCCGTAAGAATTTAAATTTCAAAATAGTCAAGGTAGTCAAATACAAGTTTGAACTGGAACTCATATTTCATACTTGAATTTTAATTTCATAACTATATTTCTTACTTCACATTTAATTACACTGTGACAATAAGCAATTAATAACAAATCCCTGCCACTCACAGAAAAAAGCAAGAATATAATTTATAATAATATTTTCAAAATTATTACTCTCCATAAAATGCATTATTTATAAATGTGACAGAAATAGTGCAGTAACGTTTGGTAGAATTTCGGGCTACGTATTAATGTACAAGTATATCGAGCAAGCAGAGATTAATTTTCGAAACAGAGCAAAAAGTTTGATTTTAGTCATAGTTCACAAGGTCTTGGAAAACGATCCATATTTTTAACGTGCAATAGTAGTAACGTGTGTAAGGACTACGATCGATATTGTGATAAATATTTCACATTCTGCAGTTCAAATGTTTAACTTTTTGTATTAATTTTATATAGAGATAAGTATTTTAAATTTTGCAGTTGAAATGTTTAACTTCCTATATTAATTCCATACTGTGATAAATATTTTAAATTCTACAGTTCAAATTTCAACTTTCCATATTAATTCTATATTGTAATAAATATTTCACATTCTACAGAAGAATATGTCACTTTATACGTAAGGTACAGTTTTAGTTATTTTACGTCAAAATAACATATCCGCTTAATTAGGAATGACAAAAAAAATAGAACAAAATGGAGTATGTAATTCACGTGTCCATCAGCAGCAGAGTCGACCATGATGTAGTTAGTGAGAAGCATAATACCAACAGTAGAAACCAAAGCAACATCCTATACTACAAAAGAAAAGACTCTAACCAACCAAGCATTACTCAGAACCATAATCATATTTTATATCCTATATCAGCA
Source organism: Carcinoscorpius rotundicauda (assembly GCA_011833715.1). Lineage (NCBI taxonomy): Eukaryota > Metazoa > Arthropoda > Merostomata > Xiphosura > Limulidae > Carcinoscorpius > Carcinoscorpius rotundicauda. The sequence goes on from CM022403.1 coordinate 16,923,837, forward strand.
GTTAAGAAATCAGACAAAGTGGCGATACAGAGAATAAAATTGTTCAAGACGTAGAAGAGAATGTCCACTGGAAAACATCGAGAGTAGTGATTGGATTTTGATAGATGGCATTTACTAATGTATATTTATTTATAATCTATATATGTTTTAGTTTAATATATACATTTAGAAGAGCATCTAACGTATATTGTTAAATTGAAATGCGAAAATTTCGAGTGTTGTCTACTTTGTAGAAGAGTCTCGAGTATAAGAATCAACAATATATGTTTCACATTGTTGCCAATTGAGCTTTCGAGAACCTCGCTTAAAGTTTATAAACCGACACGCGAAGAGATACTTAATATTTTTGTTTGCTACAGTTGCTACACTTTAAAATTTAGAAAGCTATACTTATGATTAACGCTTATTAATTGCGAAAATGCAAATATTTGACCAGGAACGTTTATGCTTTTTGAACGTTACAAAACCATTCAGTTTCCGAGAATTAACCTCGAACGGTAACATTTCTATGAGGACATTTCGTCTGTGAAAAAGTCATCTGTGAGAAGTGAGAAATAGCGTACCCATTAGGTAAACTGTACCGATATCAACATAAAATTGATCCCTTTGTCGTGAACCATCGATAAAATATTCAGTTCTGGGTCAGATAGAAGACTCAGTATTGTACGTAAGATTGTATATAAATCATTATTTGTAATAACGGTTATTAAAAATTGTATTGTTGTTTGGGCATTAAAATATATTTGTGCCAAGAAAGAACATTGTGTGTATTAATCTTGTTGGCAAATACCAAAAAACTGATGCATATATCGACACTGAAATAAATTCAAATTTTCGGCTATTTGAAATCGTAGTACATAAAGTACGTAGCATAATAAATCGGAAACTCGTTCAAGATAAATTAAAATATGAAACATTACGGAATAGTAAAGTTAAAATTATGAAGTATATGTAAGTGTGAGGTTATACAAACATGAATCTAAGAAAGGATGAAATATGTGGGTAAAAGTTTAGATAATTGGCCACACAAAGTAATGTGTGACACTATCCAATCACTTGTGAACTAAATATTAAAACATCTGAAAAAGTGCAGCCTGTCTTGACAAACCAATAAACATACACTAGTTATAACTGTTATTGGATTTCTTTTCCGAGACTGACCTTTTATTGTTAACTTGCGTCGTTTTGAATATCATGAGTCAATAAGGTAGACAACAGGTTTCTAGATCTTATAAATATTCTAAATTTCTGCAGAAACAACAATTTAGGATTTAGTCGAGAGTGTCTCTCACAAATAAAGAACATTTAATTAGGGTATAATATGCTACAAACTGGTTGTACAATAATCAGCGATTAAACTGTGATACTTTTGTGGCAATATTGAATGCATATTGGACAGGTTCTTAGTCTCTGAATTTCTAAACATAATGTGAATTTGTTGTTAATTTTTGTTCAAATTCAGTGTAGAGGCTGAATCAAATACATATAAATGAATTTACCAATGTCTTCAACGAGACAAATGATTCAGTACACATGTTGACTCAATAAATTTCCAAATGTTTGCTACTTACCGTGGTCTTTAAAGAAAGATAATTCACTAAATGGCTTGGTTTACGCTTCCAAATGTTTCTGTTCATCAAGGATGATTATGAATCACTACATACGTTAGCTCAATATATACCAAAATGTTTTGTTATCTACCATGATCTTCCAAGACAAATGAGTCAAAATATGGGTGGATTCAACACGTTCCCAAAAAGTATTCAACATATAAATAATCCCAAGTTGTCTGTTATGGAATTTCTGCATATGCTTGCCCAAAGTAAAGCTAAATTACTTGGTTCCATTATCAAAACTTTATCTTATTAATTTATATTATATATTTGGATTCCAATGAGGTATTCAATTCATTTAACCCGTTAATAGGTTTACAATGATTCCTACTTGGGTGTTTACATAAATAGGAAGAAGACATCACGTCTGATTATTATTATACATTACAACTATCCGTCAAATAAAGAGCTAAAACTTGAGCAAGTTAGTTTTATGTTTTATGTAAACAGAAATAAAATAACTAGTTGATTACTTTTTATACCTGTTATTTTTTTACGAAAGCAAAATATGCTTTCCAAATATTTTACATTGATTCAAAGTTACCTGTGAAGTATTTGTGCAGGAATTATTTATCCGTCTATAAATGTAGCCACATCAAATAATAGGTTAAAATATTTTAGTTCACGTTAGTTTACTACTTTAAGCCATTTTTAACAAATTAAATATCTTAAGCTATAGCTCAGTCTTACACATATCCTAAAAGCTCTTCGTCAGTTTATTGTACACCATACCTTTCACACACCACATGTATCACAACTTAATGTTCTTGTACATTACCCAAATATGCATTTATGTCTTCATATTACTTTCAACCTACGCAATTATGCAAGTAGTAAAAACAAAGAAATACAAAGTGTAGTTAGGACTCAAAAAGTCAGAAATGTAAGCATTAGGATCACCATCATTTACTGAAAGAATCGTGAAAATGCCAAACCTTTTCCAACAAAGCTGCACAGTAGACTTTAGAGACTCTTGATACATGAAGAGGGTGTCAAACAAAGCTAATCCTTACGTTTTCAGCTTTATACTAATTAATTTCACAAAATTCCTGGACTAGTTTGTTACTATTGCAGACCATGTCGCTGAAAGAGAAAACTGAAGAGGGTGTCAAACTTGTAAAAAATGCGAAATAAATAACGAAAAAGTTTTCAGATTCCTCCTCGTCTTACAAAAAAATTGATTTGGTTTGTTTTGAATTTCGCGCAAAACTACTCAAGGGCTACATGCGCTAGCCGTTCCTAATTTAGCAATGTAAGACTAAAGGAAAAGCAGCTAGTCATCACCACTCACCACAAAATCTTTAACTACTGTTTTATCTACAAATAGTGGGATTGACCGTAATGTTATTATGACCCTATAACTAAAAGGGCGAGCATGTTTGATTGAATGAGGATTAGAGCCCGCGACCCTCGGATTACGAGTTGAGTGCCTTAACCACGTGGCCATGCTAAGCCATCTTACAAAAAAAACCTTTACAATTTTCCCTGTTCTCAGAGTTTAAAAAGTTATAGATACAAAGCTGGTAGTGAAAAAAGTTTGAAATGTCTGATAGACTCGTATAAATGAGAAAATAAGTATATATATAGTATTGAGTTTCAAGGCCATAATTAAGCGCAATAAGAGGAGAAGTTGGAATACTGTTGTTTCAAAGAAAGAAGTATAGATGCATACGTATACAAACCACTTTTAACATAGAATGTAGTAACTACAATGGAATATTTTCAGTTTTCATTTTAATTAATATAAAGAAAATAATGGTTTCAATAATAACCAATACGCCTATAGAACTGGTCACTATATTTCAAAAATATTGTTTTCAGGCAAAAACTATGATAGAGTGATAATTTAAGAAATAATTTCTCCTGTTAACAAAAGCATGTTAATAGTCACGTACACAAAAATGATCAGATTTACAAACTGCTAATTACCTTCTTTCAATAACTGTAGCATGGTAAGCCTATGTACAATTTTTTTGAATAAGTGGCCTGTTTTCAGCTATAGAAAGTTTGAGGCAATTCAAATTAAAAATACTTTTGTTACTGATCTTACAGTTTCGAAGATACTAAAGGTCGTCCGAATAAACGGTAAAAATCTCTCATATAAAAGATATTCCAAGTTACGGTTCCAAATTCTTGGCACGATGCCAAGTTCAGAAATTTTGACTACAGTCTTGCATCTTTTCATTTTTATAGGCTGGATCTTGTTTTATTTAGACAGAAGCATTGTTCTTATCTTTCTTTGTCTAAAATGATAGATAAGCAAAGATAAGAACAATGCTACTGTCTAAATAAAACGTCTGAAATGCTTTCGGGAGTTTAGGAAACGGGTTGAGCCACACGAAATGGGAATTAGGCTAGAATAGATTAAATATTGATTACTGAGTCAGTTAGTTAATTGTTTACTCAGTAAAGAAAGTTAGTTATTCAAAAAGAGAGAATGTTAGTTGTAAATAAGTCTAGCATACAAAGAGCGCTATTTGAAAACAAAATATAATAGAAAGCTAAGAAGTCCTTATAATATCATGGATTATTGAATGTGTTTTCGTGTCAGTGTTTTTGTCTTTAAAAATCAGAGTTGAACAATAAAAATTAAGTGGATTAAGTAAGAGTATGGACTAAAATAGTAAGTATAAGCTTTTAATTTTGAAATTAGCAGTGTAACGTGTAGTGCAGCATTAGATTAGGCTTAGCAAGCGTAATGGTTCCTCAGGTTTAATTATAATTCAACTTGCAGCTACAGTTGATAATAATACAGTCTTAAAACTATATATGTAAAAACGGCTCGTTTGGGTTGAGAAAATTTTTTACTTAGAAAAGCGAACAACGTTTCGACCTTAAATTAGTTAAATGTTAAAGTTATGCTTCACAATTTTGACAGTTTGCTGGTATTATAGTATTAAGTATTTTTAATTGTACAAATAATATGATGATTTAAATACGTTTGAGGGTTAAGTGTTCCCAGTTTGTTAGATATAATAGGTACAAACAAATGTTATCTGAGAACTCTAGACTACTACGCACTTTTAAGGACGCTAGTTGTGATGATGTTCAACTTATATGTAGAGTTTGCTGGTTGGAGAAAGAGTTGGAGGATATCCTAACTGAGTTGGAGGTTATAAACTTTGAGAGATTACATCAGGACTTCAAGAAGAACTTAAGCTTTTACATGCACTGGAAGCATCAGCTAAGATTAAAAAAGGCGTTTGAGGATTTAGAAAGGGTAGTATTAAGATTAAAAACAGTGAATTTAATTGTAAAGATCCTATTCTAGTGAGCAACATATTTAAGCCCATTGGCTTATATAGAAAAGGAACTACTGGAAGTAGGAAAGACAAAAATAATAAGGCCCGTCATGGCCAGGTGGGTTAAGGCACTCGACTAGTAATCTGAGGGTCGCGGGTTCGAATCCCCGTCACACCAAACATGCTCGCCCTTTCAGCTGTGGGGTCGTTAAAATGTGACGTTCAGTCCCACTATTCGTTGGCAAAAGAGTAGCCCAAGAGTTGGCGGTGGGTGGTGACGACTAGCTGCCTCCCTTCTAGTCTTACACTGTTAAATTAGGGAGGGCTAGCGCAGATAGCCCTTAAGTAGCTTTGGACGAAATTCAAAACAAAAAAAACAAAAATCATAGAGAGAGATATGAATTATGAACTTAATGATGACGTATTTATAGACTATTCCTCAATGCAACAAGTGAATAGAATAGTCTGTGGGGTAAATAGAAAGATAAAGAGTTAAATTATGCTATCCTGGAGCACAGGTGGAATATACAACTGACAGAGCAATAGATAAAATGAAGGGAACTGGCAATGATGCAATTTTTATTGTGCATGTATTGTCTAATCATAGAGGGAGAGTAAGTCAGAAGAGCTATTTAAGAAGTTCAAGAGGTTCATAAAGGCATTTAAAAATACAGACTACAACTTATGTCAAGAACATTGCCAAAAATTAACTGTGCAGATGAAATTTTGAGTAGGTCACTGGGGCTAAATGCTAGGCTAAAGGTAATACGTCAAGATGAACAGGTTAGTTGTTTAAACGTTATTACCAGTTCAGTTATAAGAGAGAACTTTTGGGAATGGCTAGTTTAGATGCAAGTAGGAAAGAGTCTGGTATGTTTGTAAGGACTATTAACTAAACTATAAGAGAAATTTTAAACTGGGACGAGGTAGTAGTGAGAACAAAGGAACTAAATAAAACAAAATCCAGATGTAGAGAAAAGTGTAGAATAGGAAATCTTTGTTATCCTGAAGATGGCCGAGGAAGGTCAAAACGTTGTTCTCTCCTTATCCATAAAAGTGTTAATACCCATACCAGCCGCTCTGAGACACAATAAACTTAATTCTTACTGTTGTAATCTTAGAAATATAAGAAATAAAATAGTTGTGTTTGGGGCACTGGAACGAATAGAAAATGTTGATGTAATAGGAATAAGTGAAACATGGATAAATGTAGATGGTTTTGATGACAGAAATGACTTTGAAATACATGGTTATAGCTTATTTAATACGAACAGAGTAGGAAAGAGAGAGAAAGGAGTGGCTCTATATGTAAAATGTGAGTAAAATCCTTTTGAAATTGTGAGTATAAAGAATAACAGTAAGAAGACTGAATCCATTTTGGTTTTTGTTAGTGAATACCAAGGGAAAATGCTTTTAGTAGGAACTTGTTACAGACCTCGAGATGAAACTGATGAAACTAATGAGAGACTTAACACAGAGATTAAGATTTCAGTTGCTAATGAAGTCATAATTATGGGTCAGTTCGACATCAAACACTTGATTGGGATATGCTAGAGTCAAGCCATGACGAAGGAAGGTTTTTGTAAATTGTTCAAGATGGATTTCTTCACTAATTGATCAAGAAACCTACTATAAATAATATTTTACATTTATTGTTAACTTGTACAAAAACGGTTTAGAGGGTGGAAATACAAGTGATTATTGTTGCATTGAATTTGATATTTTGCTTGATACGGAAATAAGGAATAAAGGTATTTTGATTCAAAATTAAAAAAACTAATTTTAAAGGGGTGCAACAAGAATTATCTTTTTTGTATTGGTCAGTTTAGTTATTTTAGAGACACTGAGCATATGTGAAAAAATTTTAAATAAAAATTTTCAATGTTAAAAACAAATACATTCTTTATGGAAACAAAAGGGTAACTACAAGTAAAACAAACCAGGTTGGCTCACAAATGGTATAAGATATGAAATTAAAGAAATTTATCACAAATTTAGGAAATTTAAATTGACTGGTGTTATAGAAGATCAAATAAGTCATTCAAACAGGAAATTAAGACATCCAAAAAGATGTATGAAAAAAATTTGGCTGAAAACAAAATTTAACAGTAAGTTTTTTTAAGTACAATATGATTAAATAAGATTTTAAAATGTGGCTAAAACCCCTGAAGGGATGACAAATAAAGGCTTTTATTTAATGATTATGAAACTGCCAGATTATTATGTTCTGCTTTTTCTTTAATTTTTAACTAATGAACATTTGAGCCGTGGTCATCATCTTGAGCCACCGATGGAGGAAAATAAAGTTAAACAAGACAACTGCAAAAATTCTGAGCTTGTTAAAATAACATTTGGAAGTTTAAAAAACAATAAGTGTCTTGAGCAACATAACATTTACCCGAGGGTTTTAAAGAGGTCAAGGATTGAATATATGTATCACATGCCACAATTTTTGTAAGAGTGAGAATAATAGACAAGCACCAACAGATCGGAAATTAGTTAGCGTCACTGCTTTCTTCAAGAAAGGTAACAGAAGTTGTCCAAGTAACTACAGACCTATTAGTCTTACATAAGTTGTGAGAAAAGTTTTGAAAATCTGATAAAATATTTTGCAAATTAATTTGACAAAAGGTTAGAAATAAGTTGGAATAACTGGATAGAATAGTGGCTTGATGAAAGAAAACAGGGGGTTGTTATAAATAGAGTTCAGTCAAATTAGATTAATATTACAAGTGGTATACCTCTGGGTTCAGTCTTATGACCATTGCTCTTTTTATTCTCAACTTAATTAGACAGATGAAGGAAGGGTCAATAAATTACTTAAATTTGCCGATAATGTCAAGGTCTTGGGTGTTACTGACTGTGAAAAAGGATGTTGATGCTTTAAAAAAGGATTTGGATCATTTAGTGAGTTAGGCAAATAAATAGTAGATGGGTTTTAGTTATGGTAAATATAAAATACTGCCCTTGGATTAATAATTTGAATTTTAAGTATAATATAGAAGGGAATAGCCTTAACAGTGTCAAGAAAGTAAATGATATTGGTGTGATGGTTTATCTCTTAAGATATCCAAGGAGAGCAAATAATATTGTAGATTGTATCTGCAGAAATAATGAATACAAATCTAAAGGGGATATAGTTTTATTGTATAGATAACTAGTTAGACCACAATTAGAGTACTATGTTCAGTCTTGAGCTCCTTACTTAAAAAATTACATTGAGTTGTTGGAAATGATTCAGATAATACCTACTAACATGGTACCTGGGATGAAGATGTTGTGAAATGAATGGTTCAGATAATTATAATGACTTTCTTTTGAAAACAAAAGTTACAATGAACCTGACTGAAGTTTCAAGATTGTAAAAGTAATTAACAGTGTCAGTGGATCAACATTTTCATACTTAACAGTGAAATTATAGAACTTTGGAAACACAAATATAGATCTTGGCAAGGTTGAGGCGGTCTTCACCTGAGAATGTTTTATTTTGCAAATAGGGTGGTTGGCCTACGGAATGAGTAGCCTTCGAGTGTTGTGAAGGCAGTAAATCTGAGTGAGTTTTAGCTTGACAGATATATGAATGAGAAGAGCTGACTTTAAATTATTATTTATTTAATGACCTTGGTTTGACTTAGAGAATGGGACAGCCAAGATGGACCAAGAAGTTCTTTATTATCCCCACACATTTTGTTATATTACGTATTGTGAAGCATTTATTTTAGTTTTGTAAAATTCGAGTTTTTATTTGCGACGAAATACTAGAGATACGAGAGAGTGATATACGAACGAATAAGGAGAAAGTTAGTTAAATTTTTGCATTAGCATTTATGTAAATTTAGGGCCGATTAGAAAAAATCAGTCGATCAAACTTGTGAAACTTGTAACCGAAGAAATAAAACGCTTTTTTATCATAAGGTTAGCTGAAATCTGTGATTTGATTACCCGCGGTGTCTATCACATATAGCCCATTCTGTATTTTTACGCCAGAACAACAGTATTTACATGGACTAGAATTTGTGCCCTATCTACTGAATGATCAAAAATAGCGTGGCCAAATGACAGAAACTGGTACAACAGAAAATTTCATGCAAAACTACATATGGAGTAATCTGCGCATAGCTCTCTCTAATTTTTAGTTGATTGAAGGCAATTAATCAACGACAATACTTTACCGTGTCTTCAGTATGAGGGCAAGCATGGCCAGGTGATTAGAGCATTTGACTCGTAATCCCAGGGTCACGGGTTCGATTCCCCGTTACACCAAACATGCTTGCCTTTCCAGCCGTGAGAGCGTCATAAAGTTACGATCAATCCCACTTTTCTTTGGTAAAATTGTAGCCCAAGAGTTGGCGGTGGATGATCATGACTAGTTGCTTTCGCTCTAGTCTTACGCTGCTAAATTAGGGACGGCTAGCGCAGATAGCCTTCGTGTAGCTTTGCGCAAAATTCAGTTTGTTAGTAAAACACAAAGATACTTTATGGAATAATATATAACAACGAAATTGTGTTAGTTGGTAAAAACTAAAAATACATAAAAAACAACAATTTTAAGAAGGGAAAATCATTATGTCTTTTTTATAACTTTGACAAACAGTCAAGTAAATTAAATAGTAAGTCGTGAATTAATGAAACGAATTATTTATAATAATCAACAAAAAGTTTGTTTGGAATTTCGCGCAAAGCTGCACGAGAACTATCTGTGATAGCCGACCCTAATTTTCTAGTGTAAGACTAGAGGGAAGGCAGCTATTCATCACCTTCCACCGCCAACTCTTGGACTACTCTAATTACTAACGAATAGTGGGATTGACTGTAACATTATAAAGACCCTCTGGCTGAAAGAGAGAGCATGTTTGGTGTGTCGGGGATTTAAACCCGTGACACTCAGATTTCGAGTCGAATGCCTTAACCACCTGACCATGCCGGGCTTACAAATCATTGCTATATATATTTATCTATAATTATTTCCTCTGAATATGTTCACTGAAACAACACAAGATTTTATTAATTTCTGCAATGTGTATTTTATTTTTTAAGAATGACAGTCTCGTGTATGAAGGCCTGACATGGGCTAGCGCGTTAAGGCGTGCGCTTCGTAATCTGAGGGTCGCAGGTTCGCGCCCATGTCGCGCCAAACATGCTCGCCCTCCCAGTCGTGGGGGCGTTATAATGTGACGGTCAATCCCACTATTCGCTGGTAAAAGAGTAGCCTAAGAGTTGGCAGTGAGTGGTGATGACTGGCTGCCTTCCCTCTAGTCTTACACTGCTAAATTAGGGACGGCTAGCACATGATAGCCCTTGAGTAGCTTTGTGCGAAATTCCAAATTGAGAAGTTTGTATGCATAAATAGGAATAATAATTAATTACCAGGATTAATAATAATAATAATGAAATTAAGTCTAAAGAAAAATAAAGTATGTCCTTATACACAAAGCTCTTAAAAACGAACCGTAGGTGATCCACTCAACAGACAAAACTGGAATGTAAACATTTAATAATTTATGAATGTGGGTATTTTCTATTTATGGACCAAATTTGTTGAGAACAAGCGTGATAGTTTCGATAGAATACTGAAAATGATGAAAAATACTGTATTGTTATTGTACAAACATCCGTAATTCGACACGGTTATACCCGTAAGAAAAAATATTATTGAAACATTATTGAAAGCTGTAAAAAGTATTTTAAAAATAAAACTATTGAGAAAATATACTGTTCAGTTTCATTGATAAATGTTTTACCTAGAAAATAATTGACATTTTCTTATTGGCTTTTACTAAACTTGTACTTAAATTAATGACCGGTAATTTCATTTAAGGTGATATTTTTATTTGATCAATCTTCCAACGAATTGATAAAACTTACACTAAGTAGTGGTACAAAGGAAAAAAATGTCTTAGAAACCAGTATATTTAATAATTTCTGTATTCAGGTATTCTATGTGCACTGAAAACATTAAGTGTCAGCATAATGTCTGAATATACTACGCCACTTTTCTCGATGAAACTCTTATAGTTTGGTGTTTTAGCGTAATGCTATAGATGGGCTATTTGTACTCTGCAAACCGCGGAATCAAATTCTGAACTTCAGTGTTCGTAAGTTTGTGGCTGACCCATCGGTGGACAGCTATTCCACAGTAAACATCATTCAACAGTTTTTTAAAAAGGTAATATGTCAATTTTAGCGAAGTATTTCCTTTTTATTTGGTGTACTAATCGATTTTAATTATTATTTTATAAATTAAAAAGCAAAAAAGCGTAATATTCTTGTACTCGGAAAATATTTTTAATGTTTCTTCGTTCGGACAAAAATGTGAACAAGCGGAGACAGGGCTGTGACGATTCCTGGAAAGAAAACTATAACAAAATATTAAAACTGATGTGTGAAAAGTGATTAAGACTTTTTGAAAATATATATTCAAGTTTCCAGAACTGAAAGCCGCTTTTCCGCTGTAAATACGTCTCTGTCTGCTCCAGTTGATTCTCAGGAACAATCCTGCAGTTGTGTTTCCAAAAGATCTAGATAACAGTCACGTCCCTGTTATCCCACTTCTTTCGTGAAGTTTTTCATAAACCCAGTGGTGGATTTAAGGTTTTGTGGGTCCAGAGGCTAATGATTTTTGTGGGCCCTACATCCCATGTAATTTTAAATATAATAAAATTATCAATGGGGCCCCATTAACAACATGAATCCTAGGGCTGAGCCCCCTCTGGTCCTTACCCAAATACGCCACTACATAAACCACTTGATTTTTTAGGCCTGAAACTTTCATGAGTAAGTAGACCGTAAGAACAAAACCATTTTATCTGCATCCCGGTACTTAACGGTTATTTTTTCGCGATATTTCTCTTCATTTAGACTTCTTATTGAAAGATTACAAACTTTTGGCTCGTGAAATTTCGCCAACTTCAAAACCTTCTTTATTGTTCACATTAATTAGTACCTTCGTTACAATGGCTGTGACGATTCCTGGAAAGGAGTTGCTTCTCTGGATCAGATGTAGCTTTATAGTCTGTTGCTATTTCAAATGTTTTTCTGAAAAAGTCTCCCTTCAGGAAGAACATTGAACACTTCATTGTGGTTGTTTTTTTTTCCTAATCACAATGTAATTTGACTCGTTTTTTAACAACTGCTCTGCTTAAATACGTGTCTTCAGAATGAAGCATTTGAAGGCATTTCATAAACTCGGTCAGCCAGGCTTAGTTTTACTCGTGCGACGGATGTCTGCCTATGAAATAACAGACCTTACATAATATGATAATTCACATGAAAATGGTATGTAATTCTAATTTCCACGTGTTTCCATAAGCTGTAAATAACCATAACTCTGTAATCATAATCTTGAAGGTTAAAATCTGCAGCCAGTCCTTACTTTTTATGAAACTAACTTGGGCTTGCTCAGTGAAATACTAGATTTATATTATATATTCATTTACAACAAAATAAAGATAACGATAATTATAAGATTTAAAATTATATATTTATTTACAAGACAGAGATAACGATAATTTTCAGGTTTAAATTTTGGAAGGTTGAGTTCTGTATTTTAAGTTTGAACTGTGTTTGAAAAATGGGGTCAAAACAATCAAAGAACTATCCTATAGAAAACAGAACTACGGTTATACAACTACAATTTGAATGTATCATGACATAGATGTACATTAATAACATAAAGATATGCTAAGATCATTGGATTTCGCTCTCACGTTGACGTCAGTCATCCCTTCATTAGTTCTGTTCTGGTATTCCTCATGGTGAAAGTAATAAAGGTAATTATGTATTATAATAAATACATTTTAGTTACCTATCCAGACTTTGAGAAGCATAACGCAACAGAAAATCTTCAGTAAACTACTTAAAACTTGTAGCATTTTTATGATATTTGTCTATATTTGTTACCCTAAAACTTTCAGGTATTTAAAGTTTTACCACAGTCAGTAAATATTTAATGTCTTGTTAAACGTATCTCAATTCCGTTTTTGTTTGTTTTGCATACAAACTTCTCAATTTGGAATTTCGCACAAAGCTACTCAAGGGCTATCATGCGCTAGCCGTCCCTAATTTAGCAGTGTAAGACTAGAGGGTAAGGCAGCTAGTCATCAACATCCACCGCCAACTCTTGGGCTACTCTTTTACTAACGAAAAGTGGGATTGACCGTCAACTTATAACGCCCTCACGGCTGAAAGGGCGAGCATGTTTGGCGCGACTCGGGCGCGAACCCGCGACCCTCAGATTACGAAGCGCACGCCTTAACGCGCTAGACCATGCCAGGCCCTCTCACTTCTGTCAGCACTTTTTGAATGAAATATAAAATACGTTAAATAATTTGAATATACATCTAAACATAACGTGCTTTACCAGTGATCAACAAATGTTTAAAGAAATTAAGATTGTAAACATTTTTTCGATAGCTTTAACACCAAACTAATACTATATGTATACCTAATATTTAAATATGAATTACTGAAGCGTTACATGTTAACTATTGTTAGTTTAAAATGGTTATATTTGCATTTTGTACAGTTTTGAACTTGTATTTAACGTACGCACACGTACTTACTACATATGACTTGAAGATTTGGCTAAACTTCTACATCATATCTTGCTAACATGACTCACACGAGAATACAGAATGTAATTTTCAGCTTTATCTCCCTGCCGTCTGTTTTGCATTTCAATAACAGTTGGTACCGATTCTACTGAACTTTAACTTGAAGGGACAAGTGATATACGGAGATGCCTGTTCAGCAGAGATACGAGTTTCGTGAATACCCATTTTATTTCCTTTACTGATCATTGTTTACAATTTGAATGCAACTTTGATGAACAGAGGAATCTGCATTAAGTTTTCCACTATTGTACTTCTGTTGTTTACAGAAATTTCGTTGAAAGCTAAACAGATATTTGCCTGTGGATTGCCATCCCTAACTTTGAACCAATAGACTGGAGGTATGAACAACACTTACCGACAACTCTTGGGTTACCTTTGTCTAGCCAAATATTTGGAAGTAATTTGGAAAGTCCACTCACGGCCCCCAAAGTGCGAAACGAATTATTTTGCGGTAACACATTGAATCCCCGGTATCACAATTCGGAAATACCAAACAGTAAGCCGCACCCTGTCAACTTTGCACTAAAGCAATGAACGTCTAACATGACACACTCTTTAGCGATGTTTCACACTTTGTTATCACATTGCTGCAGTTCAGTTAAAAGTGAATTTGAATTCATTTTAAAAAGAAAAAAATGTTAAACTCCTTGATATACCAACGTTTTATGTGTATGTGCACTTCTACAAGCAAACATGTTTTGAATGTTCGAAAGCAACGTTTTGTGCATTCATCATCGTTGACATCGAAGTCGGAGAAAGAGTTTAAAAGCGATTTACTCAGTGACTAATTGAGAAATCCCTGATGTATCACCGATGTTAATTTGCATATTCCTGAAATAACATAACATGTTTTTCAGTGAAGTTTACCTGTAGGATAAGCAGGTGAAACAAACTGAATAAATCTAGAAGTAATAATATCTTAAAGGCACCAAATAGCCCGATGTTCCTTTGCTAAAAGAAAGGCACATTTTAAAAGCAAATGAATAATGACGAAAGTTGCACGTTTATCGGTAAGGCCCAGGATGACTCGGTGTTAAGCCAGTAGAAGTATAACGCTAAAATTCAGAGTTCTATCCCTATGGTGCTCCCAGCCCAGATGATCTACTGCACTACCTCACAATGTTTAACGGTTCCTAGGTGTCGCTGAGTGATCAATATTTTATATAAAACTCACAGTTTTGATTTTAGCAATACCTAATGCTCGACATCAAAAATCAACTCAAGATTTACGACAACTGGTCTGAGTTATTCATTAATGCCCTCAAAGAGTATATCTAACTAACAGCACTTGATTCATTAGCAGAGGCTTCTTACCGTAACAAATATAAAAGTATGCTGATAACGCAGATCCTTTTAATTGCACTTCTGCAAGGTTCGTTGAAGTTTCAGCTTTATGAATACTTTAAATGCATACGCTTTATTTGATCAAAATATTCCATAATACGAGAAAGAAACATATTTCTAAAATAAAGATTCAATAAATTTTCTGTTCATTTCTGGTGACAGAAAGTTGTTCCAAAAGTCACAAGGAATTAATTTATTCGAGTTAAAAGATGGAATAACCTTTACCCGAAAGACTGTCAAAATTCCTTTAGACACCCAGCTTCTATTTTAATGAACCTTAGCAGTTTATATATTCTTCTAAGTAATATGGTTAGACTGTTTTTATGCAGGGCACTAATTAAATTAGAATGAGATCGCGTTTTATCCAAATATTTCATCTAAAAAGTGAAACGAAGTGTCTATATCTCTGACATTCCTAAGTAAAATAATTTGCTTTTAAATCAAACGAAACTGAATTTTAAAATTAAAATTAAAAACAGTGAACAATATTATAACAAGAAATACGAGGTAAAAGTTATGATCAAACGATCTTGGTCTCATTGCCCGCAATTTACTTTTAATCTTACAGCGATTAAAACTATTTTGTATTTTACTGATTTTATTAGACTGTGGGTATAAATTTGACCATTACTAGGTGTTTGACACAGAAAGTTTATCATACTTATTCCTTATATTAATTATGAATACTTCCCTAATAATACTTATTCGAATTCTAAAAAAACACTCTAGAAATTCATAACTTTCATTGTCGTACAGCTTTTCATCTAAATTAAGTAGTGAAATATTCAACTGTAAACGATGTTTTAATTATGGGCACGTGATACAATAAAGAGTAATTATGAAGATTTATCTTTTACTTAAAAAGAAGAAAAGATAACTGTCCAAAAACGTAAACATTTTCAAGTCTCAAAAAGATTCACTATAGGTGGCGCGTCATTCTATTCTGGCAACATCACCTGGTATTATATTTCTTCTTTATTGTAAATCCTTCTTTATGTTGACTTGCTCACATGTTTCCTGCCCGACCCCCTTTATCACCCAATATTATTTGTCGCTTACTTATCAGTTACATCCTAATGTGCGAATACGAAGGATCTCCCTAGCTGCCATTCTGGGTCATGATTAAGAGCTCAAAGCCAAAACTGCAACACATTTTTAAAACCCATATACACATTTAATGATAATTTAGATACTTCACACTTAAGTAATTAATATAACGCTTGGTGTTATAAAAATGTTTTTGCAAAGGCTCATTACTTCACATGTGCATATTATTTACATTCTTCTAAAAAGCACAGATAACAACTTTCATTAAAAGTAGAAAAGATAACAAAATATCAGAAATGTTCTTCAGTAATAATATTTATTAAGCCTTTACACCATTAAATTTTTCTCCATTCCCCCAATCGTTAAAACCTTAAATAGTTATTATTTCGTATTGAAATTCCAATATTTTAACTTCAACACTCATAAGCCTACAATGCGAAACCGAAGTCAAAATCTTATTATAATATCCACCATTATTTCTTGAAATGACAAAATTACTAAACTCAACACAAACAAGCATAGTTTTCATACATTCATGATTTACATAGGCGGCGTATGGAACAAAACAAGTTTCTTAATATGCCTTTCATTTATTTATATTTATCTTTTAAAGTGGCAAACAACGGAAATTGTCTTAAAACTATTTTAAATACATTTCAATATTTAATTCATTTTTCCTTCAAGAAACCATGTTATACATGCAGAGTGAAATTCCACATTAAATATTTTAACGCAAGAATGGAAAGTGATTATTGCAATGTTATAAATGTTTTACTAAAAAATCCATTCCAGAAATTTTCCCACGTTACATAATTGAAGTGAAGTAAAAACAGTTAAGAAAAAAAAGTCCTACAACTCCACTAAGAGTTAGGAAAAGGTATCCATAACTTTGTCAAAACTCTTTCCCACCTCTGTGGAATTTAAATGTGGACTGTAATATCAGGTTCTAAACAGCAAGAACACAAAGATGACAGCACTGGGCGTTGTCGATTGAACCAACGGGAGAACTGCGCGCGGATCACGTCTTGTCAGGTCAAGTAACGCTAACTGCTGTATATGCATGTTTAAATGCTAAGGTGTTTCCAAAGGCAAATTAACGTGATAAAAAACATTCTTGATGTCAAAAATCACTGGAATGAAAACATCTACTTACATGCATGTCCTCTAAACCATAAATCTAACTGAAGAGACTTGTGCTTACCTCACTGTTAAGATGTGGTGGCTTAAAACCAGTGGCAGAAGATGTTGAGCATTCGACACAAGACTCTGTCATGTACTGAGACTGCTCGTGACTGGTACAGCCACACTCGTGCTGCACCCGCTCTTACGTGATCGACCGAATAACCAATGCGCATGAACACTAAATTGTTCGTCGAAGACGAACACCTTTTTGACAAACGGCTCGAAACATAACTCAGCACAAATGACGTTGACCTTCTAGAGGTAAAATGTGAATAACGAGAAATTTCGGATCAAAACTCTAAAAGGAGAGCCTTTTATGGGTATTCACAGCTAAAAAATACATACAAACAAAAAGTCATAGAGAATTGAATATTTGACAAGCGTCATTTGACTATGTATTGCTTCCTTTGCACAAAATAGTACAATTTTCAAAGTATAGGGTACCTAGTTGTGTGGACTCAGGGTACGTGTACAAAGGCGTAAAGTGCAATAAATGACATAACCCGACTGCTTTATCTTTATCACATATAGGTGGAGAATACAGAACAGGTGTAATTGGGTAAAATTACAAATATATTGTCTTTCGTCCGTAGAGCAGTAAGTCTAAGAATTTACAATGCTAAAGTGAGAGGTTCCATTCCACTCGGTGTACGCAGTACACAGTCCGATGTGGCTTTGCTATAAGAAAACACCCATACAAACATATTACAGTAATTAACTTCTTTAATTCTAACAATGATGAAAAGTTGAACAAAAAATATCTAGATTATAATATTTTTTTATTTCTCTACCATTTCGTGGAAAAAATTGTCTATTTCGAATTTTGAGATACTTTGGTGATAAGAACCATAATTTGCTTATGAAAATGGATATGACTGGTGGTCTAAAGTTACTTAAAATACATTAAAAATTAGTTATAGAACGTCAGAAAATACGGAACGTTCTGCTTTAATGCTCCCTAATAGTGAGGGCTGGAAGTCAATATTGGAGCCAGATGTCGCTCTGTGCTACTAGCTGAATTAGGTGACACTGAATACTTGAGAGTTCAATACTACAACCCGGTATAAGTGACGCTAAATACTCCCACATCAGATACTCGCACTCAAGTGAGGTTCAACACTAATATCAGAATCAGATGACACTAGATAATCCTAGATTAACCACTAATACCTTATCAAATCAAGTAAGATACTCCCAAGCTCAACGCTAATACCCTAACGAGGTGAAATTAGATACTCTTAGGTGTCACGCTAATACCCCAGTCACGTGAAACTAGACACATCCAGGTTCAAAGATAGTATCCTAATGAGGTAAACTTAGACATTACCAGGTTCAACACTGATACCTTAGTCAGGTGAAAGTAAATACTCCTAGATCAAACAATAATACCCTAGTCACATGACGCTAGATACTCTCAGGTGCAACACTAATATCCCAGTCAGGTGACGCTAGATACTCCCAGGTGCAATGCTAATACTCCAGTCAGGTGATATTAGATACTCCCAGGTGCAATGCTCATACTCCAGTCAGGTGAAATTAGATACTCCCAGGTAAGGTACAACGCTAATACCCCAGTCAGGTGACGCTAGATACTCCCAGGTACAATGATAATACTCCAGTCAGGTGAAATTAGATACTCCCAGGTGCAACGCTAATACTTCAGTCAGGTGAGATTAGATATTCCCAGGTGCAACGCTGATACCACAGTCAGGTGAAGCTAGATAATTCCAGGCTCAACGCCTATATAATCAGGTGAAACTAAATGCTCCCAGGCTTAACGCTAATACTCCCTTCAGATGATGCTAGATACTCCCAGGTGCAACGCTAATACTCCAATCAGGTAAAATTAAATACTCCAAGGTACAGCACTATTACCCTAGTCAGGTGACGCTAGATGATGCCACACTATAACAAAAGTTATGTGATATTGAGTTCTGCCAGATTCGTTATTGGAAAGCGACTCAGATAACACCGAATAATCCCAAAGTTGGCACTAGTACTCGACTTTAATTGTACAGTGTAGCATCTTTTTCACGCAAAGTTGAATACTCCTAAGTTAGACACTGATACCAAAATCAGGTGACAGTTAACAATTAACATTTCATAGCCATTAATCTGGAAAAGTACCACTGTGTGAAATGCAGAGACAAAGTAACATGGATGAGCTTCAACGTTTGAAAACCCAGGAACTCTTGTTAAAGTTTGACTAATAAAATAAGTTATGCTTGTTTACTGTTTATTAAGCGTATAAGGAACCTTTTATAGGAAATATTGTTGGTCTATCTCCTGGTAATTATATACTAAACATTAAAGGTACGTTTATTTTATAAAATATGCAAAATAATTGTGCATGTGTCTTTGCAGTAATATATGTTGCATCGCACTTAAGCCTGCTTGCGTTGTAGTGAGCCAACTGAAATTGTAGGGTTATGGACATGATACTATTGAAGTTGTTACGCACTTCAGCCATGGGTATGTTAAGAGAGTGACAGACAAATCCGCTGTTCGGTTGAGGGGTGAGTATAACAACCAATGTAAACGAGGTGCTTTTCATGTGAACAAAGAAACAAACCCTGTAATTTATCTTGTTACTAGTTGTAGTATTAAAATTTGCCAAGAAAATTATAGAACCATGTTTCATATTTTGTACAGCGATAAGACGTCCAGTTTTTAGATGAAGAGTATACGTGGTTTGTAAAGAATAAAAAAATCTCTATATATTGACTAGCAATGTCAAAACGACTGTTTCAATGCCGTTCTTAAATACATATTAAAATAAGAACGATATTAAAATTACATCTATTTTCCAGACTCTTGTACAATATTTAGCTTATAGGACTTCAAACATGTGGTTTCAACATGAAGAAACGTATAAGAGATTTCGTTTCGTAGATACATCTTCTGACTCGGAAACTGACACAGTTTAAATGTAATATTTCAAAAAAAATGTTATCCATGTCAGTAATTTTCAATGCGTAACATCGAACTCTGAAAATACCTCTACTTGACACAGAGGTTTCGTGCAATTTCATATTTGAGTTACAGGTATATTACACTACAAAACGTAAGATATTGATGACAGAAATCCAATCAAAATAACAGTATTTCGAGAAGCTGTATGTGTGGGAAGGACGTGCCACATCTGCCACCAAACTTATGAGTTTTGTAATATTTTTTGACTGGGGTTCTTCCTGAGGCGAAAAATATCGACCAGTGAATTTGCAAGTAAACTCCCTCAAAGTCCACCTCGCAATGATGAGGTTCAAACAGACTGAATTGAAGAAAAAAAATTTGGATCGCTATAAAACCCCTCGGGATATCAACATTGAGAATATTTTATCTAATGGACATCTCAAAGAAATGAAACATTAAGGTTTCAGTGCATTGATGTTGCCAGAAGTTAACACCGTTATTAAATTACCTTGGTAAACTTTAAAGAATGTGCTTTTATCGCGAATAAAACATTAAAAAGAAATTTAAAACATGCATCAAATACTGTTTCCTCAGGAGGTGATAGTCTTAAATTTTGTAGAGGCTGTTGTTATAGTTGGCACTTTTAAAAAATTAATAGAAAAAACTAGATTGTGTAGTAATTACACAGCATACATTGTTTATGAAGAGCAAATAAAACTGGGATATATTTAGCTGACTGAAATGGAAAACTAAGCAGTTATGAAACGAACAAAGATAGTGATCTTCTAGATAATATGATTTCATTAGTATCGTATCTTTCGAATAGAAAGTAATAATTTTATCATACAGATTACATATTTTATTTCTTAAGGTAATATTTTGTTTTATGCTAGCGGTTTGTGAGAAGTTGGGACCTGGCATGGCCCAGCGCGTTAAGGCGTGCGCTTCGTAATCTGAGGGTCGCGGGTTCGCGCGCGAGTCGCTCCAAATATGCTCGCCCTTTCAGCCGTGAGGGCGTTATAATTTGAAGGTCAATCCCACTTTTCGTTGGTAAAAGAGTAGCCCAAGAGTTGGCGGTGCGTGGTGATGACTAGCTGCCTTCCCTCTAGTCTTACACTGCTAAATTAGGGACGGCTAGCACAGATAGCCCTCGAGTAGCTTTGTGCGAAATTCCAAAAAAAAAAAAATTGTGAGAAGTTCTAATATCTCAAAGTAGAAATATTGTATTTGACTTGTGATCAATTTTCTTTAAAGTTACAGCGAACAAAATAGGAATTTCAATCATTCAAACCAAGTGTCCTACTGCACGGGAAGATGGGAGATTTATAGATGTTTTAATAAAACTCGTATAGCAGGCATTCAGCACTAAAAATATTCTCTTGGAAACTGTATACTGCTATTTGGTCTGTGTAATATATAATATTTTGATAGCCTTATTGAAGCTTACACTGAGAGAGAGCTAACTATGGGATAGATGCCTGATCTATGACGTCTTGGTGTTGGGTTACATGGTTAAGACAGCTGCTGAATTTCTGGATACGAAAATCCAATAGGAAAAAAAAAGGCAATTTTGATTCCGAAGCTATGGAATAGTTCATTCGTACATACACACCTGAAATTCCTTGACTTCAGTAATATTATGGAAAACAAATGAAGTCTCGATTGGTATTGAGGTCACTGTGATCAGAAGGTTACGTCAACTCATCACTGAACAACACGCATGCATTTTCCTAGGTTTTGTGTTGTGTTATCGTATTTTCCAAAACTGTTGTATCGTTGTCTGGTTTCACGAAAACTGAAATGTATTTCACGTCATCTGAAAACCGGTCACACATACCGATCACCAAAGTATGCTTTATAGAAAAATGTAGTGCACACATTACTGATACAAGCTTGCCATTTTGGTTGCAACTGATGACGGTGCCACTGATATGGGAAAAGCAATTTTATTGTTGCAGATACAAGATAAATTGTAATGGCCTACAGTAGTCGTAAGCTACACGTAAATACCGAAAAATAAAGAAGGAACTGCTGCAGTTGTAACACATATGTTACCTGTGTTACTTATAAGTGACTCTATTTGTGTGATAAAATGTTCACCGTTAATTTAACCTATGTTTCTTTGAAATGGCTTATATATTTTAACGGCACGATCTATAACAACATGGAAATACCAATGATTTTTTTCCAAACGTTGAAATACTGCCAAATCAGTGAGCGTCCTGACTTTGGAATTCATCTGGCAGTAAGTACAACTGTTACGTCGAATCATGCAGTATACGATTCCATTAATGAATGTAGTTCAAGAATGATATTTCAGAAATTTCAAAAATAATAAAGGAAAGTCTCAAATCTGTCTTGGACATTACTTAGCATCATCAAAATGAAGTGTAGTCATCGCAGTTCAACAAATGTGACATAAATGTACTTAATATCTGGCAATTACGAACAGCTAAGAGCTCGTATACACTACTCTAGCATGATTCTCAACCTGTGATACAGCTAATGGTTCTCTGAGCCCTGAAACAATAAACAAATCAGGCTTATATATTACAAGAACTTAAGAACACCAGAGTTTTAAGTACATATGCGATTACCAATGAAGGTGGTTATCCTAGTTTTATTCACTTGACAATTTGAGCTGCAATGTAAACAATGTGTGTGTTTCACAGAAGAAAAATCAGTGAAGAGAAGGAAACCTTATAAGAAAAATTTTAATTTTATTTTTTCAATAAAGATAATAGCCCTAGATATAGCTGACCCTCTCCTGGAAAACGAACGAGGTAATCAATGTGCAATCATTATCCATTAAATCACCTAATTGACTAATTCTTATGCAATGCCTTATGTACTAAGGCAATACACCACGCATTCGTTAATGAAAAAACGGATATCATTACTCAGAGCTTCTATAAACATTAAAAAAACTAAGAATCGTGTTTAAAAAGCCAGTTATAAAGTGTATGCTTGGAAAATTTCTCAATCCTAACAAAAATAACTGAAACAAATATCATTTGTCATAACAGGGTATCACTAAATAAAAGTCGACTTGTTGCTTATCAGACATGTTCATGTTTGGTTAGGAATTACAACTCTCTCTTAATGTGATGTACGATACACACCTAAAAATAAAGAGATGCAGTAGTATCTGAAAGGTTGTGTATCGTGATTAAAGTCTGTATTAATTGATACATATGATTATGAATGTCAAGTGATAGAAAAAGCCATTAATTGACAGAGGAGATGTTATAATAAAACAATATAGAAATGAATGTTCGAGCATAAAAAACTGGATGTTGCTTTTGTACATGCCTATGACACGAAAGCAACTTTGTTCTGATTGGACAAATATTTATCACATTATCTGACAACTCAGTATCACGATCTATAAGCTAAAGTCACATGTCACAGATAAACTTTTTGTGCACATGTTTGGTCAGGAATCAAACCTTGGAGCTAATGAATTAGAATATAGTGAGAGCTTTGTTAATTATCCATCTAAACTCGTGAGAAGAAAAGCACTGGAAAGAATTAAATGGCCCCCTGAAAGAACTGGGATGAAGAAATCCTAGTAGAGTAGATTAGTTACAGTTCTTATGTCCATCTAAGATAGTAACATCCTTCTAGTTGATACGACTGTAACTAACTACATGAATGGCAGTTAAGATGGTTTTCTAATTGATAAATCTATAATTAAAAGAAAGTAGAATTCTTTGCTTTCCGAAGTATCGAGCTTTGTGTTTATCATATAATAACCCCTTCATTATTCTAAAGTTAAGAATTTTATTAACTACAACATTAACAGGACCAATAAAGGGGCCTCAATCCTCAGTTTCCAAGTTATCACGTGATATTTCATAGAGAAATGTATGTCTTATGTCTTGTGGTAACCACTATCTACTCAGAAAAACAATTTAACGCCTGCTAGATATACAGCTATTGTTAGGTATAATACCTCATAGATTTACTGTTAGTAAAATGATCGCAATGGTTTCTAATACATCTGAATGTTTAATGAAATTCATGATCCTTGCATTTTGATCACTCAGGTGGAATTTTATGACGAGCATTTGTAAGAAATGAGAAATCAGCTGAAATTATCTGTGTGTATTTAAATGCAACATTTAAGATTATTTATGGGCCCCCTTAACGACTTACATACACATAGTGAAGGATTTGTGCTCGTAATCAGCATAGAATTTTAATGAGGCTGTAATAAATCTTAATGGAAAATTTCTTGTTTAAATGTATTTCTTTTCCTGTAAGATCAACTCACAAGTATGATACAATATCATGATGGCGCAGTTACTGATGATTGTAGTCACGTAGAATAGTGAATGCATTTTTGATATTGAATATTGTTTTTAGATGTACTCATTTGTCGGAGTGTATGTTAATGTGTATGTATATGGACAGCACGAATTTCAGTCCTAGCTGAAAAAAGGTTTAACTGAAAAGTTTGCAATTATTTATTACATGATACTTAGAAAGAGCCACATTTAATGGCTTCTAAGTGGTATTACAGCATTTCTAAGTATGACCATAAAGAAAAACCTAGCCAAAGAAACCCATACTGCTTACTTATTATGAATACTGTGTGCTGTAAGGCAGTCTGTTCAACCTTAGAAGAATATATGATAATAAGTGAAGTTGACATACATATATATGTGTGTGTGCGTATAACTAACTACACATTTGAATAAATATATATTTGACACTGTGTATCATAAACTCATTCATCAATATTGTATCTTATGAATGAGTAAGTTACACCACAACTGTAAATCAACAAATGTATACAAAATGTGTGATTTAATTTGGATATTAAAGTTGTCATATTTGTAGTAAACTGTCATTAATAATCTGTAAGATATCGTGCATCTGATACATATTTTTCATTGATGCTTATGAAATCATATTCTTAGTTTCAACACTGAAAGATTTAGCAGTAAATGGATTTTATCAGGGAAAAGGTAAAAGTAACAATAAGGTCACACTACATTTAGCGGGAAATATGGTTTCTTAAGCGTGCACCTTTATAGACGAACTGTTTTAGTGCAAGTTCCAGTTAGAACACATATTAATATGGAGGGGACGTGTATGGAAGAGCTTTAATGTGCTACATTGCTAATATATATTCTGTGGAGAGCATTCAAATAACAACACACTCATAATATTGACCACAACTGTATCGAAATAAAATATGTGCGTTAATGGATCAATGTTTATAATAAATTGAGCATGGAATCTGTAAAGTGACTAATCAAATTGTAGTTACCTGTTAAACAACATTATTCCGGTACAGTAACAACCAATGGCAGAAGTTTCACGATCATGCAAGTAGCGTGTTAGTTGAAGCTATTTCTTCAACTAATAGAAGAGAATTTTGTTAAACGCTGGTTATTATGGTCAAATGTAAAAACTAGGCTAAGCTTTCTCCATTGGGATGTTTACAGGTGTAGGAGAGATTTTTGCTAAAGACAACACATCTAAGTTTACAGAAACTTCACTTGTGCTGAACATTTTTATATACAATGTTTAAACATATATTTTAGAGTTGATAAGTGTTGTTACTGAGTTATAATAACTTTCAAATATACTGTTTTAGCTTAACACTTTAGCATAATCTAGGTTAACCATGCACTTGAAATCTTACTTTTCTGGCTATCTCGTTTTATTACTTACTTAGAATTATCAACATATCTAACATGTTTAACCACCTTCTGCTTATTGCACAAAATCGAAGATAAACGCTAATTCTTTTGTAACTTTCAATAAGTTTACTGATATCCAAAGGTCTCTAAGACTCTTAGAGCTAATTTAACATTTATACCAACTGAAAAAGAACCAATAGGTAAAGACATGTTGCTCTTAATACACTGACGTTCAGGTTTTCGCTAAAACGAAGACTAAATTAAGTTTGGGTTTAAGGATCCCAAAAACTTAAGTAATCATCAATGACTTCAGTCTATGATGTTTTGAACAAATGAATAACGTTAAAGAGTATTTTTAATTACGTACTGAAAATGAAGTATTTTCGTTAAAGTAGTAACGTCCAATGTACATTGTTTTCTTATTCCAACGCATAATATGATTTAAATGTTAGATCCCAATATAACGATCCAAAACGTTTTGATTTTCTCTCTCGTCTACATGTTTTAGTGCGTCATGAGTATAAATAAAAATATATCGCACATAAAAATGCTATATAGTTTTATTTTTTTACTAAGCATAATTCACTTTCACAATTAAAACTAAAATTCATCATGGACCAAGCCTAGTAAAAGAAAGAGAAGTGAAATAGATACAACTCACTGTATATTCTAATTATAGTTTTAGACAGAAAAAACAATTTCTGTACACCTAAAAATTTTAATTTTTTTACGCACACACTA
This sequence comes from Carcinoscorpius rotundicauda, assembly GCA_011833715.1. Classification (NCBI taxonomy): domain Eukaryota; kingdom Metazoa; phylum Arthropoda; class Merostomata; order Xiphosura; family Limulidae; genus Carcinoscorpius; species Carcinoscorpius rotundicauda. The sequence goes on from CM022403.1 coordinate 16,950,185, forward strand.
CCGACATGCGAAATAGATTTAACTATAGAGATAAGTTGTAAAATATTTGTAAATTGGGTTTGAGATCACCAAAAGCTTTCTATGAAAGCTGTCACATTAAAGTTATATATATTTGTTTGCCGCATAACTGCTGTAAAGGTTTTAACTGTGTGGTGCGCTTGGTGACACATTGACGATATATCTTCCCTGTTTTTACTGGTAGAATAATATGTAATACTTTGAGCACTCAGTACACCACAGGAGAGGTAATACTTCTGTAAATAATTGCTGTAGTTTTCGAGACATAATCAGAATATCCTCTAAGTAACCAGCTTTCTTAAGCTGCGTAAAATAAAAATTCTTTTTCACTTTGTTATACATTGCGTTTGGCCTCTTTCTTCAAACACGTTTAGAATAAGAAACTCAGGTTTAATTTACATAATATTTTTGCTATTTCCCTTGTTATCTGCGATTTATATTTTTGTCATTAAGGTTAATACTTGTTCCTGTGAATACTGTAACAGACATGCATACAAAAGTCCTTACCGTGAATAACTGTTAGGGGTAGAACCAAGCATATATAGTTCACAGTAAAATACATCCTGTTCACTAAGCCATACAATCAGTACTACCAGTCTGAAAGAACTTAAGCTCTTTCTATAAAACTGTTTTGATACTAAATGTGACAAACTTATGTTATCACATTATTCACGAAAGAAATACCTATAGATCTTGAGTATTTCAATCATCAATGTTTTCTATAAGGTTTTAGTTTTAAAATGTTTCTACATTTCATCAGTTGAAAGTTTAGTACGTTTGCATGCAAATACCATGGTCAAAGCAAATGAAGCATACCTTGTGTTACAAAGATAAATAAAGTGTTCAAAGCAATGTCTTGTGGAAGATTTTAGCATTGGTATTTGTTTTTACACCAAGTGCACATAGAATTAGTTACACACTAACATTAGAGGAGAGGTAAGTAGTCAACAGAGCCCGCTATTAACTCTGGGATAATTGTCTCACCGAATACAGGTTTGAGCACGTTATAATAAAAACGATATTTGAATATGAATGACTGCTACTAAAACGAAAAGCTCAGCCAATATAAATTACCGTGTTATAACATATTTTACAAATAAAATTTTGACGTTTTTGGCGTTTGTAAGTAGTGTGATGTCACCGATAGCCGATCGGTTTTGGCAACGTTATAGCACTGCAAGATATTCATTTACATCAAAACTGTGTGTTCGATGAAGGGTTTTAGAATACTCAAAAGGGGAACAATTCATTGTACTAACTGCTATTGGAAAACAAAATAATATATATATATACATTTAAATCCCCAACACTATCCAGGAAGAGGCATGCAACAAGTAAAATTCCAACCATAACAAGCAAAGTTCAGTGTCTTCTAATAGGTGGAATGGAAGTCCGAGAACAAAAGGGTCAATGGCAAATGGCGTTCACGTGCTCCAGGTAGCAGTACACTGCATAATCACGTCAAAAAAGTAGTTGTCTAGAAAATTAACACGCAAAGTTGTACATAAATTACTTCCACGACATATTCATGCAACCTTTGCATATCTCATACAGCCGAAGAGCGAAAACTGTATTCATGCATTACAGACTGCATGTACTGTCTGTGAATATCTGAAATATCGGACTGTTGAAACAGACACTGAAAATCCGTATTTCTTGAGCACCAGAAAAATTATGCAACTCATGCAGGAAGGCCTGGTGTGCTTATGGCATGAAATTCTTACAATGGAGCCTTTGTTTTAAAAACAATCCGCGCTATAGGACTGACTATTCTAAAAAAAAGTATACTCATTAGTTGGAGTAATATCCTACGTAGCGACATAGACTGTAACGAGAACGTGAGGCTCCAAAATGGCTGAAACAACTTGATGAAAATCATGACTATTTGCATTCATATTCTAAAAATTACAACAACCAGGCTAAGTCAGGCTAATTTTTATAAAAATATATTAAAACTCATAGCGAAATCAACATGAATACAATAAAGAAGTTGAGTATAATTAACTCTGAAGTTCGGTCGCATACACTTACTTAAGGAGCTTCGCTACTCAGTGGCGTATTTAGGTAGGAGCTAGAGGGGCTCAGCCACAAGAAACATGGTCTTAATGGACGCCCATTAATAATTTTTCTATGTAAAATTACATGAGATATAGGGCTCACGAAAATTACTAGCCCCTGAGCCCTCACCACCATAAGTCCCCCACTTGCGATACTTCTCAATGGTTTAGGTGTTTCGCTCCATAATGATTTCAAAATTGAGCAAAAGATACCAAATACGAATATGTAATGCGTTTGTTCTTCTTCTGTTTAAAAGTACAATAGTATTTGATATTTTATAAAACTTGCCTCTTAACATTTGGCTATCTGAGTTCTGCCTACCACCGTTATTCAAACTAGATTCTTCCGTTGTGAGCACGCAGACTTACCGTTTAACCACTAGGAGGAGGGGCTATTACAGGAAGAGCTAGTGACACAGTGAAGATACAGAACTCTCATGTACGACAATATGCTGTGTCAATAAAGTTACAAGTCCCAATATTTTAGTTTTAGTATGGTCACCTCTCTAGATAGAAAGTTGTTGGGTTGTAGAGATTCATAAATCTCGTTGTGCAAATAACATTGTTTGACTGGAGTACTAAAGTTGGACAAAGAGACAAGAAGACCTGGGACTAAAATGTAACGTAGAAGTTGAGTTTATATCTGATTAAAAATAAATATACAAAACCAACAATTGAGGATAGTAAAGTGGTCAGTCGTAAGTTGGGCGAATTAATTTATGTCTCTTAATATCCTGTTGTTATCTTCTTCCATAGTTCGCATTGTCAACAAAGGTTCTGCCTTTCCCATATATACCGTATTGTTTAGCTTAGCTTTCAATATCAAGTGTTCTCTAAGTTACAACGCACAAGGCTTGTTTTCTATTCTTCTACTGAGTTATAAATAACAGTAATAGTACCAGACTCGAACAGTAAGAAAAATCGTGAACAATAAACTGAAATGTAATCGATGAAACAACTAGTTTTATATTCTAGAATATCAGTTGTTTCAGTTAATTGTAAATCGTACACATGTACAGCACGTGACAACGTAAGTTCAGTTATAACATTTGAGGTACAAGGTAGTCGTTGTTCACGGTTTCCTTCATTGCACACATCGTGAAATTCTTATGATGTGTATCATTCATTGTACAGTCAACATTGTTATAAAATATAACGTACAATCATTGTTAATTACCGCGAAGCTTCGCTGATAACACTGAAGTGTAAATTTCCGGTTTTGAGCTATGAGTCAGACTTCAGTTAAGCGTACTTGTTTCGGAATTAGCATTGCGTTCAATTTCTGTCGTTTGTTAGCTCGTTTTAAACTACAAATAAGACACCTGAACAACAAAAGGATAAAATTGAATTGAACAACCAAATCTTACCATTAAACCCTCTCAAGTTTTGGCTTTTAATATTTGTTTGTTTTTCTGAATTTTGCGCAAAAGTATACCAAGGCTATCTGCGATCGCCATTCGTAATTTAGCAGTGTAAGACTAGAGGGAGGACAGCTAGTCATCATCACCAGACGCCATGTTATTCTTTATAGCGAGCCTCAGTGGTCATTACGCAGGCTTAAGACAGTAAAATTCGCGTTTCGATACCCATGGTGAGTTTATTTTAAAATTAAGCACAAAGCTACACAGTTAGCTATGTCTGTTCTGCTCATCAGGGGTATCGAAATCCGGTGTTTAGCAGTGTGATTCCGCAGACATATCGCTGTATTTTAAAAGCAACTCGGAATGGGCAGGTCGTTAGGGTTTGGTTTGTTTTGAATTTAGTGCAAAGCTACTAGAGGGCTATCTACTCTAGTTTACCCTAATTTATTAGCGTAAAACTAGAGAAAAGGCAGCTAGTTATCACCACCCATCGCCAACTCTTGAGCTACTCTTTACCAGCAAATAACGGTATTGATCGTAACATTATAACGCCCTCACGGCTGAAAGAGTGAGCATGTTTGGGGTGACGGGGATTCGAACTCGCGACCCTCAGATTACAAGTCGAACGCCCTAAAGACCGGCCCGACAGGGCCAGGTGGTTAAGGTACTTAACTCGTAACTAGTAGCTTTGCACTAAATTCAAAACAAACCAAACCCTAACGACCTGCCCATTCCGAGTTGCTTTTAAGATACAGCGATATGTCTGCGGAATCACACTGCTAAACACCGGATTTCGATACCCCTGGTAAGCAGAACACACACAGCTGTGTAGCTTTGTGCTTAATTCTAAAACAAACCCACCACGGGTATCGAAACGCGAATTTTACTGTGTTAAGCCTGCGTAATGACCACTGAGGCTCGCTATAAAGAATAACGTGTTTAATCTCTTGTCTTTTGATAAACATTTTAGATTTTAATTTTCCTTCTCCCATGCATGTTTATACTTAAAGATACAGTGACTCACGTCTCTTGAGGAACAGACTTGTCACAAAGATTAAAAAGTGAGACAGGTTTTCAGATATATGAAAAATAAAGACTGTCATTTAGAACGTCACTGTACAGACAGGAAATAAGATATTTTACTCAAAACGATATTAAAAAAACGTTATGGATATAATGACTATACATACATACACACACATATATATATATATGTGACGTCTTTATTCATAATATGGTCTACATGCATGGAATAGTTATTGAACAAATGAATGTAGTGACGGAAAAGACAGAATACGATCGAACAAACATGTGCAAATTGTACTTTGGTCTGTATAAGTTAGTTTGAGTATTTGTTCATCAAAATACGAATATGCTATCTTGTTATTAAAAGGTGTGATTTTGATATAATGTTTTTCTTAATAAATCAACGCTTTCTTCAGATAATTTATCTGTACCTAATGTAGACTAAAGCCTCGTCACGTGCCAAAAGTTATAGGGCATCAAACTGTTCGACTGTCAGAAATATACGATTTTAGTTTTTGGTTTGTTTTGAATTTCGCGCATGAGGGCTATCTGCCCTAGTCGTCTCTAATTTTGCAGTGAAAGACTAGAGTGAAGGAACCTAGCCATCACTACCAACCACCAGCTCTTGGGCTTCTCTTTTACCAAAGAACAGTGGGATTGACTGTTACATTATAACGATCACACGGCAGAAATGGCGAGCATGTTTGGTGCGACGGGGATTTGAACCCGCAACCCTCAGATTACGAGTCGAGTGGCTTAACCACCTTGCCATACAGGGCCGTAGAAATACATGAAGCAAACAAACATTGCCACAAACTTAGTCTGAAGACGACCTAGAAAGGTCGAAACTTTGTTCTCTCCTTATCAATAAAAAGGTCTCCAGGTTGTAATCTCATTGAGAAATAAGCCGGTAAATTGCTAACCACTACCTCAAACCAGCTACTGTAGCTAAGTTGCTGCACATTCTTGTGACAAGTTGTGGTTAAATCATGGTGGTCTATATACATGGGTCCCTCGACAGCATTCCGCTTTATCTTGCGAAGTTTATTAGGCTACGAGGAAGGCCATCCAAGTACAGAATGCTCAATATAAAATTATATAAGGTTTACAGGCGCTATTTACGATTTTCTGGTTTTACATTTTCTCAATAAATTTGTTTTGATAGGTTACAAGTGTTTGTTGAAATTTTCTGTTCTGATAAATCTCTTATGATTTCCATGGAACGTCATACATTATGTAACATGTACTCTTAGTTGGATGACGTTAAGTGTCTTTGTATTCATGAACAATGATTATCTTACTCGTTACAAAATAAGCAAATATTTTGGCCAAACATTCAAACAGTGATGAAAATATAATACAAATTAAACAAATGAAGAAAGTTTGAAATGGTAAAGTAAATGAATAATACTTTAAAATAGAAAACAATGTTTATCACTTTAACTAAACAAAAGTTCACTAAAAACATTTCAGATTCTCAATACGATTGAGTGAAAATTGTAGAATGTTAAGTTCGTATTATTATTATCCAAAAAGTGAATTGTAGGATATCCAAAGCACACAGAATTATCACAATAAAATCTGATTCATTTCTAGTCTTTTTCTTTCTAGTAATTATGCTTATTTAGATATTCAACTGAACTGCTTTTATTTTCCTGACAAACTTTTAATTTCTATACCTTTTTCAAACTTCTATCTTTTTGCTGTGTAATTAGACACTCAACTAAAAATGTAATCTTAATATTACACAAACTATTGTATGACTTTCACAGCATAATCTCAATTGTTTTAGTGTAGATCTCTATTGATTAATTCATTACAGGGTGACATCAAATTATGTGGACACAATTAAAGTCTACATGTAAATGATAATTTAAAGCAAGAATATTTTGCATTTAATACTCTAACCACTAGTAGTCTGGACAGCACTCGCGCTTTCCTTCAATTCGCATGTTAATTTTAAAAGAACCAGATTAATAGATTTAAGTAAAATTTAAACCGTTTTAATGTTTCTCTTGCTGCTTGAATTTCTATGGATATGATTCATAATTTTGTACATCAATCATTTGATATATAAAATCTTTGTCACCAGCGAAATGCTTTCAGTTCCTATGTGAATATATTTTTTAAAATTGTCAGACGTATTTCTAAAGAAACTTTTTTTCATCCAGGCTGAACAGCCGACACATTTCGAAATACTTAACTGTCTATCATACACAGTAAACGGTTTACACAAAGGAATGGACTCCTGCAAGGAATAATTATTTTTTATTAGACTGAGGTGAAGAATACGAGAGTTCATGTGTACAATTGTACAATCACAAATATATATTTGAATTTATCAAATTTTTAACCTCTAAAACCCAGTTGTACATGAAATATTTTTAAAAAGACGTCAATTTTATAATTTCACTTTATTTTCCATGGAGCGGTTGTACAATGCTTTTTTGAGATAGTTGTAATTAAACAAGTTTAATTAAGGTATATATTATTATAGTCTTCAGAGAAACATCACGTGACTGGCTATACATTTTCAACTTTCGTTCATGTTAACTTTTTTTCGAATTTCTACAACAACGGTACTGTCTCTAAGTTTTACTTGTTTTGGAACACTGGTGACTATATTCACTGATGAATTTCCATGATCGATATATATATCTATAATGAATAAAAATAATTTAATATCATTTGTTACTACTAGTTTCAGGCATAAAGTAAATAGTCAATCTTTTCGGGTTGTTGTTTAGCTAAACATAAAACTTGTGTTAATTAATAAGTTTTGTTTGTTTATTTGTTTTTTGAATTTCGCACAAAGCTACTTGAGAGCTATCTGTGCTAGCCGTCCCTAATTTAGCAGTATAAGACTAGAGGGAAGGCAGCTAGTCATCACCACCCACCGCCAACTCTTGGGCTACTCTTTTACCAAAGAATAGTGAGATTGACCAACACACTATAATGCCCCCACGGGTAAAAGGGCGAGTATGTTTGGTGCGACCGGGATTCAAACCGGCAACCCTCAGATTATGAGTCAAACGCCTTAACCCACCTGGCCATGCCGGACTTTATTTAATAAGTATTAGTTTCATAGCACTTCCTCTGATTTATATGACATTTGTCTTCTCGTACCATATGGAAGCCAAGTGAATTACTAAGTATTTTATCTTCGATAACTTTGATTCACTTATTCAAATTGAAATACTATTATAATACTTTATTATTAATAAAACTAATATATAAACGCATTCATTGTTTTAAGACTCATAAGGAATTCAGAATATACAGTTTCGTTTCAGCTCTTTTGCTGTTAGATTTTGAAAACTCAAAAACAGACATTTTTAAATGAATACTTCAGTCATTGAATTTATTAATTCCCAAATATGAAAACAAAATACAGCATTAAAACTTATTCATTTATTATAATTCTATCAGTTGTGACATTCGTATGATCTTGTATGACAGTTTTGGATTTTTAGCACATTTAGTGAATGCAATCTTTAATATACTATTGAGTATAAACCCAATAATAATTAGTTTTGATTGTGTTATACATATATAATGGCTTCTTTACAGATTTATCTCTCTAGCAATTAATTATTTTTTACTGTTAAGCCTTACATTAGCGACTTGCATATAAACTGCTCTCTGCAATTGTATCATATTAAGCAGTTTTAGTTTGATTTTGCCAGATGCATCATTTACTGCAAGCCCGGACAAAAGGAAAGACCAAATCGTCCATTTTCTTTTTAAGCACACTGAAATATTTCAAGAGCAATTATTGAGATTAATTATTACACCTATGTTATTTTGCTTTAATATATTGTGCGTAAATTTCATGTTATTAGGATTAGGGTTTGTAATTAAGCACAAAGCGACACAATGGGCTATCTTGCTCTGCCCACCACGAGTATCGAACCCGATTTTGGGGGGCGTGAGTTTGATGGACAAAATTTGACTAGCTTTTTTTCTACTGTACATTAAAATTGAGTTTTCTGTTGTTTATGAATTGAGCTTAAAGTTACACAAAGGGCTATCTGTGCTCTACCCACCAAGAGTATCGAAACCCTGTTTATAGCGTTGTAAGTCCGCAGACACAGCGCTTTGCCACCGGAAGATGAGCTGTTATTAGCAACCTCGTAACCAGCAAATTCGTGTACTCACAAGTAGTTGGTATATAAATAGTTTTTGATAACGTGTTTAAAAACAACCTATATGCTTCGTCATTAATAATTCTAGGGCTAAACGTTTTCTCTTCATGATTAGTCAAGTTGATTAGCTGAAGTAGGAATACCAACATAAATTTCTCAAATTTCTAAAACTTAACCATTCTACCATCATCAAAAATCGTTCATGAAAATTGTTGTTTCGTTGTTTCGAATTAAGCACAAAGCTACACAATGGGCTATCTGTGCTCTGCCCACCACGGGTATCGAAACGCGAATTTTAGCGTGTAAGTTCGCACTGAGCCACAGGGGGCTTCATGAAAATATAATAAACTGCAGCTAAATTACTATCAATGTGCTTATTTTAGAAAATTATAGCAAGCAAAATAGTTATAGTATTATTGCAGGTTTTAATAATATTTCAAATGTGCCATCACTAAAACATGAATTATTACCTCTATCTTGTTTTAATCGAATTATAGCACGTATTCCAGTAAGAAACTATTCTGTACAGTTTAACCACTAAACAAATTAAAAAGACGGTTATTAACTAAAACCACCGAACAAAACAGAAAAAAATATCTTTGAAATAACAGATATTTCATTAATTAAATTAATTTACTGTTTGGGTTTTTTGTCTTTAACAAAAAAAATCATAATCTGTGGTGTCAGTATGACTTAAATAAATGACCATAGTTCAGTTATCCATACCTAAATAAATGACCACAGTTCAGTTATTCATACCTATTCACATTTATGTATTCTTCTTTGTGGTTTTAAAATGTTCTTTCATAAATTACTGAAAAAGGAACATATTTACCTGAAGATTAACTAGAGAAACTGGAATTGATAATTGTTATATTTTTCACACTTTTTTAAGAAAACTTCTCAATTAATTAATATCTTTATTACTTATTGTTTCAATGAAGAATGACTGAGCAGTAAACTGGAATATAAGTTGATAAAGGACAGTATATTTATTTGAAACAATACAAATTTAACTGTGATCAATTCGACAAATAGATAGTTTTTGCATTAACAATAAGATATATCTATTGAAAATAAGGTACGTTAGAAGTAGCAGTAAATTCTTATTGAGGTACTTGTGTGGTTCACTGTTTTGAGGTTCTATCTGGAAGGAAGATTATGCTTTTGTCTCTGTCTGAAGATAACTTGAGCCAAAATCAAATAAGGTCCTTCATCATGTGAGAACAGCACCTTTAGGCAGATAATGTTGTATTTTTCGGTGTTATTCAAAATTTATCTTTAGCCAGGATAGAGTCAACACCGAGTGACTAGAATGATGTACTTGATTCACAATTAGGCTTCATACAATTTTAGTAGTTTTGTATTTTAAAAAAATTCAACTTTACATTCATGGAGTTTTTGCACGCATGCAAAAAGAAACATCCAGTGAACTAACCAAATCACTGAAGGACACAAACTACAAGGCCCTCCTAGATTGATGACCAAGTTATATAACCTAGAAACAGCAATGTCATTTGAATGAAGTTTTAACTTCACATTTTGAAATAATATGTAAAAAGGGAACATAAACTTAGTTTTATAACACAAATCCTCGGTCACCTTAACAAAAACTTTAACAGTAATTTATTCTGTGTTATTCCAAGGTAAAATGTAATAACAAAAAATACCAACCAAGTTACTAACCAAAATAATATGAAATTCGATAGGAAATTCTAGCCAGGATTTGTATTACGAAAGGCCTCATCTCTTGTTTAAGAAATGCTCTAATATCAATAAACAAAATAATTGACAGAAAATGTTACGGTAAGATTGAAAGTTTAATGTTAAGACACTTTATGTTTCTCTTACAAGTTTGTCATGTATGTTATGATAATATTCAGGAACAAGTTGTACCTAATTGTGCGCAGCACTATTCCTTGCTTTTAAGCAAGTACACGTGAGCAGAACTAATAAAAACGTGTCCGTCTCTGTAACTGACCAATTACGTTTTTGTGAAATTAGCATAGTAGATATATACAAATTAACTCCACTGTTATTCTTTAGATAATGAAAGTTTTCTTTTGAAATTTCTAACATGGTGTTTGTGGCAGAACTTGCATTTAAACCAAAGTTCAAGCAAAAAATAGTTGACAGAAATAAAGTATAGACACTATTATTTTAACAATGAACCACAGCCAAGAAGACTACAAACATTATTATTTTAACAATGAACCGCAGCCAAGAAGACTACAAACATTATTATTTTAACAATGAACCACAGCCAAGAAGACTACAAACATTATTATTTTAACAATGAACCGCAGCCAAGAAGACTACAAACATTATTATTTTAACAATGAACCGCAGCCAAGAAGACTACAAACATTATTATTTTAACAATGAACCGCAGCCAAGAAGACTACAAACATTATTATTTTAACAATGAACCGCAGCCAAGAATACTACAAACATTATTATTTTAACAATGAACCACAGCCAAGAAGACTACAAACATTATTATTTTAACAATGAACCGCAGCCAAGAAGACTACAAACATTATTATTTTAACAATGAACCACAGCCAAGAAGACTACAAACATTATTATTTTGACAGTGTGAGTCCGGCATGGCCAAGCGTGTTAAGGCGTGCGTCTCGTAATCTGAGGGTCGCGGGTTCGCATCCCGGTCGTACCAAACATGCTCGCCCTTTCAGCTGCGGGGGCGTTATAATGTGACGGTCAATCCCACTATGCGTTGGTAAAAGAGTAGCCCAAGAGTTAACGGTGGGTGGTGATGACTAGCTGCCTTCCCTCTAGTCTTACACTGCTAAATTAGGAACGGCTAGCACAGATAGCCCTAGAGTAGCTTTGTGCGAAATTCAAAAACAAAAAACAAAAACAATTTTGATAGTGAGCCACATCCAAAAAGAATACAGACACATTATTATTTTGTCAGTGAAATTCGTTCTTTAGTCAAAAGTTCAGCGACTGTGACAGTCAATTCTTTTTCGACCAAATTTTATTACTTCCATTCGAATTTTGTAGAAGCCTTCTGCTATTGTAGTATATAATCTACTTACCTTTTAACCAAGTAAATCTTAAACTTCTATGTATCGCAGAATATATTTATTCTTACACTGCCTGTCCAATTTAATGATAGTAAATGACTTCATAACATCCTTATGTTACCATATGATTGAAAGACCAGTGACTCTCCAAAGATAACTAACGAGATTATGAAACATAGCATTCACTTTTGAAGGTAGTCGTGTCCCTAAATCACACTTATGCCTCACACAAAAAACCGTAATGGTGTTATTAACACATTTGAAGTCTGGGTAAATATCTCTACTTCGACCTTGGCTAAGAACAGTTAATTATATTATTATTTATTTATTTGCGATAAAACAAACATGAAATACCTAGTTCATTTACAAAAACAGTTTCAAAGACAAGTATAAATATCGAGCAAAGAATAAAAGGAATAGTTCGATATTAACACCTATTTCAATTTTACCGTATTAGTGCAGCAACTGAAGGCCAACTGAGCAAGGACGTGAATAGGACCTGAAAACCATCTGAGCAAAGATGTAAATATGACCTGAAGCCCAACTGAGCAAGGACGTAAATACAACCTGAAGACCAACTGAGCAAGGATGTGAATAACCAAACAAAAGTAACAGTTATTGAGTTAATACTGCTGCTGGTATCTGATGAGAAAGAGTAAAAAGAGAACAAGATTAGTTCCTTTCCTTTTTTCTCATCGCTTCTGCATGAGAGATAGCTAGTGTAGATAGAATCGAATAGTTTTGTGCGAAACTCAATAAGCAGACAAACAAAATCATAAGGGGTAGTGAATAAACTGATACGTTACAGTTTTTGTTTCAAGTGTGTAAAGCTTGGTTTGTTTTGTTTTGAATTTCGTGCAAATTGCCATTACGTATTCTTATTTATCGATCATTTACACAAAGGAGATATGATAATCAATTATTAGATTGTAAGGATGGTCACAACAGAATGTGGATGAGGAAAATATAATAAGGTTGGAAACACTCATGCAGTTTACTTTTTTGACCTTAATCATTTTGTTTCAAAACATATTGCAAGTTAATTAACTGTTGAAAGATATCTTGCGATAACCACTCTAAGGGTATGCTGAAACGTATTTGACACTGGCAACAAAATTATATTCGAGTAAAGCCATTTACAAATGAGAAAATCATCTTTATAATAGCTGTTTAGAAAATAAATTTGGTTTGAATTTCGCGAAAAGCTACATGAGAACTATGTGCGCTAGCTTCTTCTAATTTTGCAGCTAGTTATCAACACACGCCGCCCTAATTTAAGATACCCTTTTATATACGAATTGTGGGAATAACCATCAAATCATAAAGCCCCCACAGCTGAAATGGCGAGCATGTGTGGTGGTACGGGGATTTGAACCGGCTTATAAAAAAGCGAGCAGTAATAAAATAATTTAAGTTCGGTAAAAACTGAAACATTTACTCTACTGTTTTCTTTGTGTTTTGTTCCTGTAAATAGATCTTCACCAAATTTAGTATGGAGGTTGTAACGGATTTAGTTTTATTTATTTATTTTAATATCTGTTTATTTCAGTTTAATATATTTTTAGAAACACATGTAACTTGTATTGCTAAATGTGTAATGCAAAAGTTCTGCCATTTTGTAAAATTTGTGGAAAATTTTCAAATAAAAATTAAAAATACGTGTTTTACAATAGAAGTAGAGTATCTTCAAATATTGTTGCCAACTGAGCCTTCAAGAATCTTGTTTTAAAGATAATAAGCTTTATAAACGCGGAGAGACAATATAATATTACTGGCTTGCTACAGACAGTATGGTATGAACCCCAGAAGCTGGACTTGTGATAAACGCTTAATAATCGAAAAAACTACAGATATTTGACCAGGAACGTTTACAGATTTTGAACGTTATAAACAGTTAAATTTCATAGAATTAACTTCAGATGTTAGTATTTCAATGAATATATTGTACAACTTTGGCTGTGAAAATCTCACGCGAGGCCAGCCAGTAATAGAACTGCTAGATTCCCTCTTCAAGTGAATTGTATCTGTGTATTAACACAGAATTAATTTGCTCGTCGTGGAACCGTTGATAAAATACTCATTTACAGATGAGATAGAAGACTCAGTATTGTTTGTAAGCTTGTAAAACAGTTGTGCACAAATCATGATTCTCAATAACTACTTGTTATAACAGTTATTATAAATAACTTTGTGTATTAAAATATATTCGTGTTAAGAAAGAAAATTGTGTATATTAATATTGTTGGTAAATGTAATAAATTTAATACACATCGATATTCAATGAACCTCCAAATACAAATTAAAATTTGCGGCTACTTGAAATCATAATACATAACGTATTAACCGGAGACCCGACCGAGATAAATTCTAATAACAAGGTTTATTACATACATCCAGAGATACATGCAAAATTACGGTTTCACATTTTGAGTCTTGCAGTTTTTATGAGCGTTTTAGTGCTTTTTTACGACTAAATATAAGAGAAGCAAGTTTTTATGTCCTAATATAACCTTTTGTTAATCGTGAATTTTCATAACTTCCCTCTACACCAACTAGTCTTTTTATATTAATAACGAATTTTGCCGATAAGTTCATTATTCTGAAATTTCGCTATGTAATCGCAAATAAGCAGTAGACTACAAGAAATATTGTTAAAAGTGATACACGAACCACACACGTACACATAATACATATATAAATAGCGTATAAATTTCAAAATAGCGAAAAATGTCAAAGTTGGTAAATTATCCGAGACAAAAAGCTATAAACGCTGAAACTAAGAAAATCAATGTATGAAATTGTCACAATACTTAGTCACGAACGACTATATATTAACATACATTTATATAACTGCTTAGGAATTTCTTAGTGATGTTAGGCCTAGCATCTCAGCGACACAATACAATTTCACGGTCACTAAATGCAGAAAAATACCATGATGAACAAAAAATATCCATTCTCTAAAGTAAAATGAAACTATTCAATCATAATTGTTAGGTCATACATGATTAGTATAAATATAAATGTATAATAATATAGAAAATTAGCTAGTGATCAAAAGTCATTTAATAACATAGAAAATTAGCAAGTGGTTAAAAATTTTAATGATATTAAACATATCCATGAACTATCCAGTAGACAGTAATCACCTACAAAAAAAGCCTTCTTGAAGTACGGTGTATTGAATTTAAAAGAAAAACTGAAATAATTGAATACAAACAATTTTTCTAAACAAACTTGATCAATACAATGCTTATTTCAAAGTATTCTATTTTACAAGTATACATGTAATTTTTTTAGGAAAAATGCAACATATTACTATCAATAGGAGAATGATTTGGTGTTTCTGTTTTTTTAGAAATGTGTACTGTTGAAATTCACCTCTTATTACATTTAAGCTGTTTATATTGGTTTATTACTAAACTTTCATAACACTATGTGACACAATTTTTTTTCCTGGATAGTACGTGATATTTCTTAATTGCTTAAGTTGTAAAAGTACAGAAAATGGCCATTATTCCCTTCAAATTTTGCTTTTGTGACCTGGATAATGAAATTTAGAAATTAACCTATTTTCTATGTAAAAGCGGGCAAATTTGCACATTTTCATTTACCTAAGGCGTGAATAAAACAACAAATGAATCAAGATTTACATGCATTTATACAAAAGTGGCACAAAAATGAAAAACAATGGTTAGAAGTGAGTAGTTTCTCGAGATTTGCGACTGTAATGTAAATCGCTTTCACGTATCAGACCCCAAATACAGTCTCCCATTATGTTTTCATCATACGCTTCTTGCTAGCGGCATTCAAAGTTCAGTATATCTTGGTGGAAGCACTCGCCTTGCTCTTTTGAGTATCCTTCCAAATTCTCCTTGAATTTATAAAGAATATGGACTTTCAGGGACATCCTGCAGCCCATTTTTCCATAGCTTTTCACCGGAACCTCCACCAATTCCACATAATTTTCGGCCTTGTGATTGCCCAAGAAGCCCCGAACCACTGCGACAAAGTTACCACTAGCTTTTTTCCTTCTTACTAAGTTTCTTGGGGAATTCTGTGCACTACAGGATCTTCTTTAATTGTGGTCGAACGAAGACACCAGTTTTGATCTTTGTCTCAGACATCTTAGGCAAGAAGTCTCAAAGTCACTTGAAAGCTGCAGACTCCTCATCAAGAGCTGTGACAAGTTGTTTCGTAAGAACCAATTTTATGTACAATGGTGGAAACGACACCTTCTGGAGGTCCACGAGTGGCTCACACTTGACATTGTGCCTCCCCACAGAGAACTCGGTCCCTTGTAGCCAGTACTTTCTGTTGTAGTGCACTACGGTGTTCCTGCTGTTCCAAAGGTAAAGATAACAGGGAAACTTGGTAAAGTCTCATTGGAAATCCATCAGGAATGCCACCATTTTTAAATCTCCGATAACCTTTCAGCAATACTCATCATGCTTCAAGCTTCTAGCAAGGTCTTTACGCTGTTGTGTTTTTCTTTGAAGTGCACCGAAAGATATTTATATTTTAAAAGGTTTAAAATTTGTATAATAAAAATCTTACTATTCAAGCAAGCAAAAATTGTACGTCTTACCTTCTAGAGTTTTTTTTTTTTTTGCAGTGCTCGCATGTAAAATGAAGCGCCCAGGGTTTGTCTTGATTCCCGATAGGCATACCGAAATATGCCTTGTAGGCTTTAAACACTTTAGCAGATACTGTCACAGAGTACTTTTTCGCTCTTGTCTTGAAAAATTGGCCACGTACATAGCAGGATGCATCTGGAGAATGCTTGCAGTTTCTTCTTGATGCCATCCCTGATAAAGTCAGACAGGTTATGTGTTCACTCAGGCAGCTAGAACTAAACTGAAGTGGTGAGTGGTGAGCCCCTGTATATATATATATATTACTAAGGAAAGTTCTAGAAAATTTTAAAAGGTTCTTGTAAATTCTCGTACGTTCTACAACATTCTAGAAACTTCTTGAAAATTATTGTAAGCTCAAAAAATTCTCTATCAGCTACTCAGCACTGAAACTACCTGAAATGTTTTGGAAAATGGGTAAATTTGAAAGTTTCATTACCGATATCACAAAAGCAAAGTTTGAAAAGAAAAACAGGTATTTTCCATTTACTTTAGACATAAGCAATTGGAAAATAGTACTTTCTGCCCAGGAACAGGAAAAAGTAAAAATTTGGCTACATTGTGTAATAGCTGCTGTAGTTATCTTGGTTTGTTATATAAGAATCACACTAATATTATATCATGATATTCGGATATCGTACCTTTCACTCTTTAATGCATATATTTAATGTATCAATAAAATGCTCTACTTTTCCCCCAAAAAAAATCCATTTCAGGCTCCTCTGATAATGTGAAATTATACTTTAGGTAGTGCGTATTCAAAGGTAAAATATTCTGTCTCATAAAGTACTTGTATTGTCGCCAAGTTCACTGTGTGGGCGAGACTATTTTATGACTGTCATGGTTTGAAAACAGCAACACCGTCCCAGAAGTCTGTCATGTGATTGATGAAGACAGTTTTAGGTTTTAATGCATCGGGACAGACACATGTCGACTTAAGAAGAGCCAAGGAGCGCTTTTGAAGTGTGGTATCTTCCTCATTCTAGTTCTTTGTGTAATACCCTTAACGCTGTGAACTTGCTGACCATGCTCCTCTGAGTTTCGTTTTCTAGCTCCAGCTGTTTAAAAGATCTTCAGACATTTTTTTTAACAAAACAAAAGTATTTATTTCCGTTGAATTCGCTAGCTTCGTTTTTCATTTCTAGATTTGTAACTAAAGAATTTTATCACAGTCAACCATCATTATCGGCGATATTTGTTTCTAAAATCTTTGTCTTCGCTCAAACACATTTAACGTGCAATAAACCCTTGCTTTATACTTTAACATACTAAGTCCAATTATCTCTTACTTCCTCAGCGGTCATGTGACAGTCTCTTGTTTTAATTCAGAACCTTCGAATAAGACAATGTTAACATATGATAAGTATTTTAAATGGTGGAATGGCAGAAATGTCCGTCTTTTACATATTACAAACTATGATATTTTATTTTCTATTTTGGAAACAACTGTATAGCAGTCATATAACTATTGTCCTTTTAGTATTTTTCAGACCTTTTATCAAGATAATGCTATTAATATCTATACGTTAAGCCTTTGTATATGTTGTATATAACATAGTATTGTTTAAATGAAAGTGTTTTGGGAGTTAAGAGTAGGATGAACCGAATGCCTCAAATTTTTTATCTAATTATTAGAGAAAAAAATCAGCAGAGATTTATAATTCGAATGATATTTACCTAAAATACGATTTCTACAGTTTTATACTGAAAAAAGATGGCAGAAATTGTTACGGAGTTCTCTATAATGAAGCATAATTTTTAATGTATTTTATTTTTCATTTAATGACTTAATTTTATATCCCTAGGATATTCTGTAACTAGGTCGCTATGCTTAGACTCAAGAGTGACTGAAATCAGCGATTTCTATTTTGGTTTGAAATCTCAGTTTCGTTTGTAAAAAATCTAAATTTCCTATCCATTATCACTTAAATTTTACAAAAATAGAACGTGTGAAGACGAATTTATAAGATGGAAAGAAATACGTGAGCAAGACATCTACATCTACGAATGCCAATTCAAACAACAAATAGAACTGCTGCCATTCTCAAAATACTAATCCTGATCCATGACGAACAAGCACGTGCTACTGAGCTTAAAATACTTTAACTGACATGATTACATGCAGGCATGCACGAACATCTATCTCCTCGCTTCGCATTTCTACTGGTACGTTCTTTCATGCTGCAAAATTATACACAAATGTCAGGGCAAGTAAGTAACCCCTTTTCATTTTGGTTTGCTTTTAGTAGTATTATGTTTGTAGCTGGTCTGTGTTCGACACAAAAATAAACCAATAACTATTTCTTAATTACGAGAAACTCCAAATAAAAATGTATCTCAAAACGGTTGGTATGGTATTAACACTTTTATTGATAAGAAGAGAATAACGTTTTGACCTTCCTACGTCATCTTCAGGTTAACAAACCAATAACTAATCATTTGCATATGAAGTCGTTACAATAACAGTTCTGGCTTTGTTTCAGCAATAGCTCGTAGAAGGATGCCAAAACGTAGTTTTTTGTTTTATTTTTTTTTTAATTCAACACTAAATTTACGGCTACTGCTCATTGTACTTCCCTTGCATTGGCGGCAGATGCTTCTAGCTAGCTACCATCCCCCTAGTGAGGAGCTCAAAATTAGAGAAAGTTTTACTTGAAGCCTAGTGTTCTCTGACCTATTACCGCAGCCAACATGGACACAAGAAGTTATTCAGATTGAAATTTATAATTTCAGCTCGTTTTGTTAACACACTTTGGGCTGGTTTGGTTTGTTTTGAATTTCGTGCTAGCCGTCCCTAATTTAGCAGTGTTGGACTAGAAGCAAGGCAGCTAGTCATCACCACCCACAGCCAACTCTTAGGATACTCTTTTACCAACCAATAATGGGATTGACCCTCACATTATAACGCCCACACGGCTGAAATAACGAATATGTTTGGTACGACCGGGATTCGAATCGAGCGCCTTAACAACCTGGCCATGCAGGGCCTCACACTTTTCTACTTTCTCTGCTGCGAATTTTTAATACTAAATATGCTTTAGGTGTTTTCAGACATCTAGTGAAATTTATCTAATTTCCAATAATGTGTCTCTCCAAGTAACAATATAGCAGATGTATTATGATTGGCTTGATATCAATATGTCTAATTAAATTTTAATATTTGTTGTATACACATTTGTGTCAACCCACAGCAAATATGTTTAGGGAGGAATACTGCCTGGGATAGTTTTTAGAGTTTGATATGATTTTTTTTTTAACTTAGCAAAAGGCTACGCGAAGGCTATGTGCACTAGTTGTCCATAATTTTGTCCCAGAAGCACAGCCGTATGTCTGTGAACTTGCATCTCGAAACCGGATTTCAATACTTATAGTGGACAAAGTACAGATAACCCATTATATAGCTTTGTTTTTAACTACAAGCAAACAAAAAACCCTAATTTGGAAGTAGTTGACTGAAAGCAACTAGTCAACACCACTTATGGCCAATATTGGACTGGTATCATATAAATGTGTTGGGCCGGAATGGTCAAGTGGTTAAGCCTTGACTCGCAATCTAAGGGTCAAAGGTTCGAATTCCTATCTCACTAAACATGCTCATACTTTCGGCAGTGGGGTTTGTAATACGACGGTCAGTTACTCTATTTGTTGGTAAAGGAGTAGCCCAAGAATCGGAGGTGTGTAGTAATAACTAACTGCCTTCCCTCTAGTCTAGCTCATAGTGCTTGTGTAGCTTTGCAAGAAATTCAAAACAGATAAACAAACAATAAACGGTGACACATTGTTCTATGTTAGCCAATGTATTTGGCTTGTAAACAAGGATAATGTAAAAGTATGGTGCGATGAAACCCATTAAAATTTTCTACATTTCGAATTCCAGTGGCAGTAAATAAAAAAAAAAAAATTGAAACTGCCTTAAATTCACTGTCTTCATTACCTTTCGTTTTCTACCGTGTATTATTTTTGAGTATACATCATAATTTAACATGTATAAAGTAATCAATAATTATTACGCATTTATTGTAAAGGATAAAAAATCTAATACAACAAAATCACTGCAGAATTTGATTTAACACAGTTTATCCTGTGTAAACGATGTGCTTTATAACTTACATATAAATACAGTTAGCACGAGTTATGTATGAAAATTCATGGAACACTGTATATAAAGCCCCCTAGTGTCACAGCGATATGTCTGCGAACTCACGTTGCTATAAAACCGGGTTTCGATACGCAAGATGGGCAGAGAATAGATAGCCCATTGGGTAACTTTGTGCTTAATTCTAAACAATCAGTTAATTGTATGCAAGTTCGCAAACTAAGTGTTAGGGTAATTCATAACATATTTTCTTACTACGTAATATTATTTTGCTAATAATTCGTGTTTTGTTCACAAGTTTAATACATGGGCTTTTCTAACTGTGCCCATCGAGGCATTTTATCGTTATTAGCACACAAAGGGTATTAATTAGCTTAAACTATGAACATTATATGTACACATGTAAGTAAAAATTAAGATCACACCGTATATAGTGCAGTTTTCTTATTCATATAAAACAATATTTGTATTTATTTATGGTCAAAGCTACTAAAGCCATCTATCGTCATTCCTAATATTAAAAGTACTGATCACAAGAAGTGTGTGTGTGTGTTTTTCGTACAGCAAAGCCACAAAGGGCTATCTTCTTTGCCCACCGAGGAGAATCGAACCCCTGATTTTAGCGTTGTAAATCCGGAGACATACCGCTGTACTAGCGAGGGGCTGATCCAAGGAAGGCAGAGGCTAAGCAGCACCCTACCTCCGATCATCTACCCTGATAAGGTTAATTGTCAGTTTTATATCTCATTCACACCTTAAATTACAAATAATAGTTTGTAGTACTTGCTCGTATTCGGACCCGCACCCGTATATAATAGCAAAACATGTGCCGAGATGATTACGGTATCACCTTTATAGTGTTTGTTTGTTTTTTGAATTTTGCACAAAGCTACTCGAGGGCTATCTGTGCTAGCCATCCCTAATTTAACAGTGTAAGACTAGAGTCATCACCACCCACCGCCAACTCTTACAAACAAACAGTGGGATTGACCGTAACATTATAACGCCCCCACGGCTGAAAGGGCGAGCATGTTTGGCGCTACGGGTAAGCGAACCCGCGACTCTCGGATTACGAGTCGCACGCCTTTATAGTGCTTATATTGGAGTATATTATTATTACGAATACAATAATAGTGTAACAATTCATGTTTATTGCATGCTGTAACTAATTAATTTGTATATGTTTGTTTTGTTTTTTTTTACAATGAAAAAACTATTTCATTTGTACAGATTGAATACTATGCAAAGCATATAATACGATTTTTCTTTTCAAACTCTCGTGAAAGTTTAGTTAACATTAGAAAATTACATTTTGAAAATGTTTATTTCTCGCTAAGCCCAAACCTACACAATGGGTCATCCGCGCTCTGCCCACTACTGTTTTTGAGTGTTATAAGCTTCTCACTGCTGAGCCACTGAGAAAAAATTTAAAGCTAATAGTATTTAAAATAGAATTGAAGTGAGATTAAAGATGTACACCTAACAAATTTTCTAACGTATTTCTCCTTTCCTGGTAACTGCTTAACTAACTATAGCAGAAATTTCCGTTTCTAGTAACATTTTCAATAATGTATCTGTTGAATGGGCAGATGGTCATCACCACCCATCACCAAATTTTGGGCTACTCTTTTACCAACGAATAATGGGATTGACTGTAAAATTATAACGTCCTCATGGTTTAAATTTCGAGCATATTTAGTGTAACGGGGATTCAAACCCGCGACCCTCGAATTACAAGTCGAGTGCCTTAACCACCTGGCCATGCCGAGCCTTTTTAATTAAGCTGCAAAAAGTAGATTTTCATTTCAGTAAAAAAATTGTCGCCTATTAAACTTTAAATTTAATTCAAAATAAATGTGGATATGTCAGCCTAAATGAAAAAGCAAGATTTTCTTCCCAAAGAGACCGAGTCTGATAACTGAAGTAGGTAGCTTGTAACTGGAGCATTTGCACGGTCGTAGCACAATCGTCATGGTTCTTTACTTAATTTGTTACCTTCTCTGGACGCGGACTATTACCGGGTAAATACACAACGTTTTGTCCTTATGTCTTATGTAACTTATTTAGGAACATGAAATAACTAATATATAAATACAATGTGTGTGTTGTATTTGTGTATTACGACAAATTCTCTTTTTGAAGTAAATCATGAACTTTTAATTAAGCGATAATATAGGTCTTGTTATCGATTTCAATGTCATCAAGGTATAAAACCATTTATACAGTAAGTGCACGACGAAATAAAAAGGTCTGTTTGATGGTGATAGTGAACCTGTGATATTCCTTGATTTTTGTGTTTACTAAGGCTAGAATTTTGTCATAGATAAGTATTTTAATTACGAAAATGATTAATTCATTGTAGCATGCTGGATACAGATTCTACCAGTTACAAGGTCAACTTTTTCTACATACAGTGATGTGTGCAAGTTTGTTGTGTATACTTTTAAATATTTCAAAAGTCATTCCAAAGCGGAGAAATTAGACATTTATTAAAAAATGATTTCACAATTGACAATGTTTTATGAGCAACATTTCCAAAGTTCTTTCGGAAAATTTTCTGTAGGAACACAGAAAAATACAATTTTAATAATTACTTATACATGCAATCGTTAAGCTGTTTAATGTAATTGTAACTGTATCTTCCACCCACAAATTATATAATTGGGTATGCCTGGTTTAACTCTATTATCCCTTGTTAATATTCTATATTTCTGCGTTTCTCCTCGCTAACGTGAGCTTGGTCCATTTTCAGATACAAAGCAAATTGTCCGGAATGATTGAGGTTACATCCACTTGCATGCTCACTTTTTACTCGAGGCTTGAAAGTTCAATTTGAGCAGAAATTGTATGCCACGAGAAAGATGTCACAGTATGCACAGTTTTGAAGTTATTTTACCTCACACTCCATGCATTCCTCGATTGAATGTGAACATTCTGGCGAACTCTGGCTTGACATCCCTGTTGCAGTCCGATTCAGGCGTTTTATTTGGCGAGCTGCCCTCTCCTTTGTTTCCGATGTCTATGAAGCCGTCCAGGGAAACACTTGTCGCAAACGTTTTGGTTGAGATTCATAACCTGAAAGAGAATTATTTATAAAAAACATTGTGTTCATATGAAATCAAAGGCTCTAGAAGCAAAAAAACAAAGCAAAACATTAGTGATGGTGTCAGGTGGTGTGTGTGTGTGTGTGTGTGTGTGTGTGTGTGTGTGTGTGTGTGTGTGTTCGTTCCTTGGAACGTACTGGAATGATAATTACCAAATTATGTTTCACTGTAGTATTCTGTCGGTACAAAGTGATCATGGCACACGACACAACTTGCTCCAGGCTCCCACACATGAAACTAGGTCTTAGGATCAGCTCTTCTGATGGCCAGAATCCGGCATTTTCGAACACTCTTTCCTCACTCGTATTAGACAGAAATCTGTGCACACCACGACTTTTGCACAAAGGAACACAACATTCTGTTTGCGGCATACTGTTGTTTTTTGTTAAAATGACATCATCAAACACCGAAAACAACCAGACAAATGTGGCACTTGTATCCTCTCGATTGTGCTGCCGCCCCACAATTGTGTCAGAACTATGATACTACGAGTCAATCATGCCACACACTCATGGGACCATATATAAACTGAACTAACTTCTCTAAATAGAATTGGGCGAAGCCTTTATCGTATATTAACACAAACCTTAGTTCGACACTTGTAATATTTAGAAAACAGAAATCATTATTTTTTTTTGCTTGGGATGGGTGGTAAGGTTGAGAAATTTTTGAAGGGCTAAATCCCTGTGTTCCTTTTTCCTTTTGCGACTGGGGGATTATATTAACATTTTAATTATTTCTTTTAACGAGGTAAAGATTTTGCTATCATAAGCTATGGAAATGATTTTTGTGGGATGTCAAAACTATAATAATATTTAATTAAAATATTCAAATTAATTATTAACGCAAGCTGCTACTTTTTGACTCAGCTACTAACAAATAATTAATTACAGCAAAACCTGTTAAGGGACCGAGTAAAATTTCCGGTTTAGACGTAGTAAACATGCATTTCCTAAATTATAATTTTTGAGCGGAACATTATACTTGTTTGACTCAAGGGAAGCAATACGTTTGTGAATAAAGTTACACTGTTTGTACTATATTAAAATAAGGACAAAATCAGGCATTCAAAATATACACAAGCACACAAAATCTTAAATTTATTTGAAAAAAGTGTCTCATTTCAACTATTTCGGTTTTTTTCTTATGGGCTTTCTCATGCGGTTAAAAGAGAATGCCAATTCTACGGCCTTTTCATAAAGTTTCTTTTCCCCTTTCAATTTTGCGTGCAATTTGATAATGTTAATATAACTTAGCACTTGCGATGAAGCAGGGATTTCTATTTTAAAATTAGGGAAGATAAAAAAATTTTTACAAAGTAGAATTTTGCACTTGAAAAACGAATATATTTCTACAAATCGCGAGTCTAATTTAACTCCAAAAATAATGACGGCAGAAAAAACAATATTTAACCAATACTTACTGTAACAAGACGTCCGAAAATTCATTAAACAAATTATTAAACAAGAATTTATTAATATTTAAATAAATTATTAATTAAATAAGAAAAATATTGTTTTCGCCTTACTCAGTTTCTAATCCTACTTGCTGATAAATGAGGTATGTAGTAGGCAATAGTTTTCCGTCCGCGTTACGTAGATTCCGCCATATAGAGGGCCTTTTTCAAGAGAAATCTTGAGATAATGCTACAAAATCTTCGATATTTCTGGCTTGTACAGGTTTCTGCTCAATACAGTTTCCGGCTTAAACAGGTTTTACAGTGTTAGAAAAGTCAGTCTCGTGTGGTTATGAAAACAATTTCATTTTGAATCATTTTTCCGAAACATTTACGAAGGTCTAGACGTGATCAGTAGATGTTAAGCCTAAGTAAAGTTACGTTTGGTTACCAACTAAATTACGTATGAAGTATTTAATTTACTTGTATTGATTAACATCAATGTTTTATGTGTACATGTAAGGGATTGTCTTAACAGTAATTGCTACAGAACCTGTTATGAAGTGTTCTGGTTTTGTACTTGCTGGTTACTATTATTTATGTCTCTCTCTCTCTCTCAAGTTTAGTAATAATAGTGCGCTACTTGAAAGGACGACTTGTGAATTTTCGTTGTTTATTTTTTTATTTGCATTGAAGCTACTCCGAGACTAACCCTATTTGTTGTTGTTTCTCCTTCACGTTTGTTTAAATTATACGTGATAGTCAAAGATTTTGCTGAAAACCAGCTTAATAAATAAGAGCAGAGAACACTGAAAGTTGGCAAGTTGTGTCAAACACAGTTACACTCACCCTCTATAGACACTCAGAAACATTGAATTCCCTCACAGTTCCAGCTTTTCTCATATTTTCGTTAAAAGCCATCAACACTGGTTAACGTTCAACTTCTATTTCCAACAAGTAAATAACTATTTCTAAAGAAATTCGTAAAAAAAGACATGCAGATTACAACGAGCGTGCCGTTTGAATTATTCCCTCTCCGAGTTCAAGTATAATGAGATGTATTAGAAATAGCGTTAAAAAAAAAAATTAGGTCATTTTACGAAAATAGTCCACAGTAAGAAAAGTCTTTGAGACATGTATTCTACAAATAAAACAGAATATGAACCATAGAGAAAACATGTTATTGGTAACACACGGCACAACAGAACTAGGAAAAAATTCATTTAAAGCATATATTCTAAGTATAGGTGATTACTGTATATAAGAGACCAGAAGTGAATTCCATTTATGGATCTGACAATATATCTACGGCAAAAATCAATGAAAGAATAAGAAAAAAAAAGTGACTTGACAGAAGCAATTACTATTAAGTTATTAAAATTTACAATTGTAATTTATATTTATGGTTATCTTGTGCCATCTGTAATTTTGAACTGCTCACCATAGTAAGCCATTGGCGACAAACCGCCTACCATCCATGCTGAGGGATTTACCTTCACTCAATAACGCACCCACAGCTTACAGTGGTGGAAAGATTTTGTTATATTGCATGGACTCGAAACTGGCTCTTTAGCTTACAAATTCATAGCTTTACCACAGAGATAACCTGCTGCAGTAAATAGTAAAGTGATCCAAAATATTCCTGGTAGGAACCATACAGAAGCAGTACTTACTGATAAAATATAAAGCCAACAATCAATTTAAACAGGAGATAGATGTGTATTTAATATCTAATGTTTTACCAACACTAATATACTGTGATGTTGTTCTACAAAGTTCATATGCATAATTTATATTGTTTGTATAACGAGGTGCTTCCTTGCGTTGTCATCTTTCAAATCCATGCCTCAATCAGACATGCGACGTGGGGTCTAGGAACTATTCTGTTTTCTCATTAAGTTAAATTCACTCCTAACATACCTTTTCTTTTGAGCTCTGTCAATCTAAATATCATCCTTGGAATAGTAGAAACTGAACTTTTGATTCAAATAAACAGTTTAATTTCTCAAGTTTGCTGCTTGTTTCTTTAGAAATGTGCACTGTAAATTATAATTGGCATTATATAATTTTAAAACCAGAAACTGAAAAAAAAACACTTAAGTCACTGATCAATCTAAACAGGGCTTGCTCAGTGTCCTTGTATTCAATATTTGATAACATCGTCTAAAATCTTACCAACCTTGATATGATGTGATAGTTATTTTTGTTCATTAACATTATTAATGAATTACTAGAATATTGTTTTGTTAAATAAAGTATTTCGATAGTGTCATGAAATATTCGTTTTATTTTTTAAACATGCCTTAAAATAATAAATTTGCAATCTTTGATAGCCCTGTTTTCAAATGTTTTTCAAAACGTTACATCACCTAGGCAGTTATAGACCGAACGATTATTTGAGCCTACATAAGGAACAACTGATACACCCAGAAACCCTTGAAAATCGAGGGTATTCATCCTGTAACATTCGAATTATATTATTCAAAAACTTATGTACGGGGTCGTCTTCACACCTTTATTAAAGGGTGCAAAAGTTAAGAAAAAAAAGGTTTCACGTACACTTAGAATTATCCAATCACAATTCAGTAGCAGATTCGTTCGGTAATACGTTTCCACGTAGAATGCACGTTGCATTTTATCTTCTTGCGAAAGACCAATTTTTTCTGGCTACCTTGATATAAAAAAAATCAAAAAAAATCACTAGACTGATGAAATTATAAGGCTTTTTCTTCGCCTACTTACTGTTTAATTTTCTGGAGATTAGTTATGTATAGAATAGTGGTATAGAAGTAATTCGAAAAGCACGTTACTAATAGTAGCTAGAAGCATGATTTACTTCTAAGAAAACAAAACAATAAATACTCAAAAATAATTTGACCTTAAGATTAGGCTTAAGAAAGAGACTCGTCTGTAGGAATTTGGTTGTCCGAGTTATTAAACTGCGTCTCACAATGAACCACAACACAAACAGGTTCATCTGAGATAATTACTTTTAACGCTTTAAGTTATAATTCGACCCGGCATTGCCAAGTGTGTTAAGGCGTTCGACTCGTAATCTGAGGGTCGCGGGTTCGAATCCCTCTTAGCCGTGGGGACATTATAATGTGAAGATCAATCCCACTATTCGTTGGTAAAAAAGTAGCCCAAGAGTTGGCGGTGGGCGGCCTTCCCTCCAGTCTTACACTGCTAAATTAGGAACGGCTAGCACAGATAGTCCCCGAATAGCTTTGTATGAAATTCAAAAACAGGTTATTATTCAGTTAAATTACATTCTGTACCATACGTGTATGTTGTTCTGACATTTCCACAGCAAATTACCCATGTTATGAAAGGTAGAAAAAATAGCTAAAATTTGAGAAAATAATATAATTTATTTCTTGTTCGCTTTTACTATCCAAGTTTATACTCTTCAAATGCATTTTATTTTAATTTAATTCTGTTTAAATTATTTTTAAATAGCTCTCATTTATTGTTTTTGTTTAAAAGGCTATTAATAACAGGAATAGAATTCCTTATATTAAATGTTCACGTTTCAGACAAACCTTCAAATAAGAAGTAAAATGTTAATAATTAAGAGTTCGCTGCCATCCAAGTAAGCATTTCTTTTCATTCTATCTTTTAAAAATCTATATTATAATACTCTCTAAAAGATTGCTAATAATTTTAGTATTAAAACGTTCTTGCTTGTGCACTGAAGATTATTTTTGCTGTAAATAAAGTAATAAGCAGAATTCTCACCAAAAAATGTTCTTGTACTTTCCACAGAATAATAGCACGTAAAAAAAGCAGGCAATGTCCTATAACTGTTATAATTTCGGCTTTCTAACTACACGAGCCGTTAAAAATTCACTTCAACCGTTAAACCTGCTTCCCGTGAGAATAAAGTTTGAAGGGGAAGCGGTATATCCTCTAGCGAGCGGACAATGTAGTTTAATACGTCGTTTGATAGGTTATTAAATCTTTGGCTTTCTATTGATTACAAATAAATCAATATTAAAGGTCAGAGTGAACTATTGGTCACTTATCAAAAAAAAAAAAAAAGAATGGGATGAGATAGGTGGGCGTGGAAAGAAGAGGATAATTTTCTAGTTTATGGCTCTGTGTCGAACTAAGATTGAAGGTCATAAAACTTATCCAGTGTCTGAGTAATGAATGTATTATAAAAGTTCTTTACTTTTCGAAGGGGTGGTGAATAAATAAGAGAAGAGGGAAAAATCTAGAGAGCAAATGTCACAATTTTGAGCCAAGTGAGACTATAGATATTTTGACATATATCTTAAAAAATAAAGCTTCAGATTTATATAGTATTTAAATTTGGTCTAGTAACTACGTTTTGTTCTCAAGTTTATTCATTTTTGAAGTTCGCGCAAATTTACACGAGAGCTATCTGCGATAGCCGTCCCTAATTTAGCAGTGCAAGACTAGAGGGAAGGCATCTAGTCATCACCACCCACTGCCAACTCTTGGGCTACTCTTTTACTAACGAATAATGGGATTGAACGTCACATTATAAAACCCCACCGACTGAAAGAACGAACATGTTTAGTGTGGCAGAAATTCGAACCCGTGGCCCTTGGATAAGGAGTCGAGTGTCTTAGCCGCCTAGCCATGGCGGCTCCAAGTTTATTAAAATGCATTTATGATACAATAAACATAAGTGCTCGCTGGAAAAAGGGAACAATTCCTCCCTTTTATTTCTCACACACACCAACAAATGCATGTATTAGGATGTAAACTTAACATTGTAGTTAAACTAAGTTTTTTAGTAATTTTTATTAGGTACACATAATACACATTACTTTATTCTGTTAATTTACACTGTTAAAGCTGATCACCAAGATAAAAGTTTTTACCCATTTGAAAATATTTCTACGGGCGTCCGATGATAACGAGGTATCAACATTAAATTGAACATGTAAATGTATACTTTGATCTACTCGATGTGATAAGGTTAATTAGTAAATGTCTTCTATCATAGCTATTAGTATTTTATACATTTTGAACAGTCCTCAGCAGAATACCTGAGGACAGCAATGCTATAAACCTAGTTTTGATACCCGTGGTAAGAAGAACACGAGTAGCCTTTTATGTAGATTTGTGTTTAATTACAAAAAAAACAACAAACAAACTATTTTGAATAAATGTCACCAGTTTTTGTTTTTGTAAGAACTTGATTGATTTTCAATGAAACAAACCAAACGAGGTTCAAGTATTACAAAAGTTTATTTAGAATTCACTTTCTTCCTTTCGGAAAACCTTTCAACAGCAGAAATGACATATAATTGACATTAAAGAATAATGCACAAGCTACTAAAAATCTTTTAACTTTGTGTGTAAATTAATGTTTATACTCTGTAATATAAATTGGGAGAGCATGAATTAAACATACCCTTCTGAGGTATTCAGGCGCAACTTCCTCACTCAGGCCCATAGGGCATATTTCCCAACTGGAAGGTCAGTACCCTGACCCCTCCGAAAAAGTAACATCATATCTTTGTTATTAGGAATCAAAAAATGCAAACAAAAATTTCTCCCTGCAGATAGATTTACTTTTATAACGCATATAACGTAAAAACAGATCAAATTCAAATAAACGATAAGTTTTCACGATTCTTCTGATGAGTAAAAGCATTGATCATCTCTTCCATTTTGTCCTCTATCACAAATTTTGTTATCTCTCTTTCTATATCCAAAATGGCGAACACAAGACAATCTTTTTTGTCCAAAAGTGGAACGTAAGTAAGTTTTGATTAGAGGTAAAACAGAAAATAATATTTCAGCAGGATGGGATGTGGCTGGAACAGTGCTAAATATTTGCGCCAACTAAAATAAGTTAGAAAGAATTGAGAGATGCCGTTCTCATAAATCCATTTTGACACATTATATCCCTAAGACAAATGGAGATTTTGTTTTTCTTGATCAATAAGACCAAGTACACTCTTTCCTTTTGAAGATAAGTGATTCTCATTTAGTCTATAAAAGTCGCAAAGTAATGAGACATCATCTATAGCATCTTCTTTTTCTGGTTGCATTATGACAGAAGAGAGACCGCAAATAATATTTTGATCATTTTCATTGAAGCGATGCTGAATTTGCTCTTTAAAAGCTTAAATAGAGGAAAAGAAAATGGCGTATCTTCCATAAGAGGTTGGAGTATCAAAATATGCAGTATTAGATGCAAATCCAGCTTCTAAGGCACGTTTTGTTGGTATTCAGCAGCGAAGTACGGTCAGTTCTTTGAAAGGGGTGGCTTGTTCTTCTTTAATTATTTCTTTTATGTCTTTCATCAAATTTGTAGCTTCATCCGTAGCTTTGAAAAATTTTCGTTTATCTCTAGCGGTTTGAGGTTGTTGATTGCCGCATCAGCAGATTTTCTCGCCAAAAAGACATCTATTTTTCTGATTAAAGGTAAGTTGATAAAGATGAAGTTTCACTTAATGACTTTTCCAAGAATAGGAGAGTGAAGATAAATTTTAAGTACAGATTGAAACTAAGAGGCCTTTACCGTGGCTGAAGTGCTAGAATCGTTTAAAACAGTTTTAAGAAGAGCTAAAATTGTAACTTTAATACGTTTCGTCAAGGCCGCCACTGTGACATGTCTTAAGACCCAACGGGTCTCACTCTGAGACTGAAGTACAATGACTTTCTCCGAGACTACTTTGAATTTCCTGAAAAATTTGGTGACAGTTAAAACTTCCCTCGACAAAACAATGAATTGATTGCATTGTTTCTAAAGTGTTTCTCAGTGATTGAGCTTTTTTAAGGATTTTTGAACATCAAGATTAATCAAGTGACCAAAACAATGGATACAATTTGATTTTAGGGCCACTGTTTTGATTAGACTTTGAAGCCCAGCATGTTCACCTTTCATGTTACTGGCGCCGTTGTATCCTTGGCCAACTATCAAAGAAAGATTGAGACCTTGTTGAAATAAAGTTTCAAAAAGAGTTTTGTTTGATTTCGCAAAAAAGAATCGTAAAAACTCTTCTTTAATGACACCTTCTGAAACGTAGCGAAGGCAGAAAGAAAGTTGCTCGTTGTGACTGACATCTATGGTTTCATCTGCAATGACGGAATAAAAAACACTGGATTTTACTTCATTGGTTATTAATTTTGTTACGTTCATCGCAACAAGAATTCAATATGTTTAGCATTAGATATAGTTTATTTCTTTCCTTTGAACATAGTCACAAAACTTATGTGTTCAACATAACACATGCTCTCTCGAAACGTCCTGTCATTCTGCATTTACTCTGGAATTCCTATTAAAGAAAAACAAAAACACTTAAAAATACCATACATTTTGGAAGAAACAAGCATACAAAAAATTTGGTCTTTCAGCTTTAAAAATGTTCCATGACTGTTTTCAGGATCACCACATTCCAAGATTTTACTAAACTTGCTCTAATTTCTCTTTTACTACCCCAAAGCTTTCTTATTCTCAGCATAGTGCGATCTCATGAAAATTTATTCATTATAAGGCGTAACAAAAGATTACTTGTAGAGGTAGCAGTGTTACGTATCTACGTGCAATAATCTCCGTAAAAATTAACATACAATGATTTGATCTGAGAGTCTGATGGGTATTTTGTTATTTTTTGTTAACTACTTATAAATAATTTCAAAGTTTTATTATTTTGTTATTACAAATAAAAAACAACCTAACAATAAGCTGTTAAAATTCCTCGTCATACAAGCCAGTTGCACCAGACGTGCAAGAGAAAGATTTTGTAACAAGTCCAAATATTGTTGCTCCCCAGTGGCTCAGCGGTATGTCTGCGCTAAAATCCAGGTTTCGATACCCGTGGTGGGCAGAGCACAGATAGCCCATCGTGTAGCTTTGTGCTTAATTCAAAACAACAACAACAACCAAATATTGTTTATTAAGATCACCAACTATTCCGGATGCTGTGAACATTAAAATATTTAATTATCATTTATAACATTGCTCTCTTTCTGATTTCGCTGTACGTTACTTTTTGAGTAGCTCACTTTGTTAAATCATCAAAAGAACAGTATATAAAAAAGACCAAGTAATTGATTATCTACATATTATAACGTGTCATAGAAACATAAAGTGAACATTGGTATAGGAATTGCTTTAAAGCAACATGTGTATGAAGTTAATACAGGAATCATGAAAACTAATAATATAATGTATATATATATATATATATATATATTGAAACATAAATGGCTTATATAATAACATTAATATAAGAGTTACAAATTATGATGCAAATATGATGCTTTCTCTGCCATATTTTACTTTATATTTCTCTTTTATCCAAGTTTGGATCTTTCCATGATAATATTGATGACTCGCTGCCTTCTCTCTGGTCTTAGAATGGCAAATTGGGGACTGCTAACACAGGCAGCCCTCTTGTAGCTTTACACGAAAAAAAACAAAAAACTTTTAACATTAAACAAGTTAAAAGGTGTGAATATAGTCACATCATTGTAACAAAGTTGTAATGTATCTTAAGGGAAAAGACTTACGTTTCCTGACACACAATATTTGCACATGTTAATTTCATGCTTGTCTTGCATGTTTAACGTAGTTTAGTTGATTTTTTACTTCAAATCATCAACGAAATTCGCCAATACATGAAGCATGTCTATTGATAGTTATTTATATATATATATATAAGTTGCTTTTGTTGTTTATTTGAGTGAACGGCGTTTTTATTTTTTTTGTAACTCGAATGTTCATAAAAGTAATAAATTTAAGAAGAGTAAATATACATAGTACCATCAAAGAAGAATTACTTTTAATTAAATCCAATACAAAAATGTTGATTTCTTTTATTTCTGTTTAGAATAACATAACTTTCTTGATAAAAGATATAAAAGATGACAATGTTATTTTAAAATTCTTACATTTCATTTATTCTTTTTAATCACAGGCATATTTAAGCATTTCAAATTTTTCTTTCAAAATATGTTTCTTTTTATTATATTTTAAATTTTAATTTATTTTTTTGAATTTGATGGAAAGTATTTTGATATAAAGGTATATAAAAATAGAAAAAATGGGGTTGCATGAACATAACTAAACGTTATTCTATATTCACAATCAATAAAACCTGTGATATCCTAAATATGGATAAAATATTCAATCTATTTGCTTTTTATTTATATTTTTCACATTTCGGTTCCTTCCAGTGGCACAGAGGAATGTCTGCGGACTTACAACTTTAAAAACTGAGTTCTGATATCCGTGGGGGACAGAACACAGATAGCTCTTTGTGTAACTTTGTACTTAACTACAAAAAAACAAAAAACATATTTTGGTTTCACAAGTTATAAATAAACCAAATAACAATTTTATTTTGGCAAAATAATAAAAAAACAATTATGACAGTGGTTAGGTGTTGGAATCACAACTATTGTGAAAATAAATATCTTATGATAGTTTTGAAAATGTAAAAAAAGTGGTGTTGGAATGGAGATGCTTCCAGAACACCTGTATTCAAATCTGCTTAGTTTGAAAACATGCAAGAGCAAACTGTACACCCCCAAGCAGATATTTTGTGTTGTACCAAGTGGATAAGAAAAGTTACTACTTTCAATTTTTCAAAGAAAGATTCAATCTAAGACTTTATTTTAATGGAATTTTGACAGTGATTTTGAGGCCACGATTCGAGAATATACTGTTATTAAATAGAAAAAATGAAAGACGCGAGCATGTGAGGCGCCGGGGAGATCACCCCAGATGCATTGCTGGTTTTGGAATAATCAAGTTAAAATATACTAAAAATCATAAAACTTGTATGAAGAATATACTGAATAGAAACACGAAAAATGTTATTCCGTATTTATTTTCTATTCTGAAGTAATTTTATTGTCTTTTTTATTTAGTTATATTTTACCCAAATTTTCTATATCATTATTATTCCATTAGACTAACGAACTATGTTCTGTTTTAATAATTTTCATTTGTGTTGCTGTAAAGGTTATATGAGTCAAATTTCTCACAAGCGAAAATAAATTTTATTTAGTGGAATTAAAAGTAATTATAAAACATTTTCAAATATGACACTGCTGACGAGAAAAGCTCTCGCCCTTATCGTTACATTACGATACTTGAAGAGGAGTGATTTGGAATCATGCAGTGTATAAGCTGATCTTATTAAAATATTAGATAGTATTTAATTTATTTGGATGGGAGAGATTTAGTTTGTAGTTCAAACAATTATTGAAAAACGTCATGTCAAATTCAAAATTGTGTAAAGAAGGTAAGTTAGCTGCGTTAAAACATTGCCAGTGCTACTACTAATACTAGTATAACCGAGTCAAAATTTCGCATACATTTGTACCTCTATCGTTGTATAAAAACATTCATAATAATTCTAATATTACAGTTATTAAAAAAAATATTAGGCAGGATGTAAACAAAGTAAATTACAAAAGCGCAGAGTTTTCATACGTTAACTGCTGAGACTGGGTGAAAACATGAATGTGTTATTACTGGCAAAATACCAGTGATTTTTTCTAAATCCTTCATCTTGTAATATAACATTGAAATTTCAATCGTGAATAATGATGATAATAATAATAATATTATTACTGGAATAGTGTTGGAATGGAGATGCTTCCAGAACACCTGTATTCAAATCTGGTTAGTTTGAAAGCATGAAGGAACAAACTGTACATCCCCAAACAGATATTTTGTGTTGTACTTTTCAATTTAAGAGGCAATTTTAGGTGCAACATATAATATTAATTCACTGCACCAAGTATAAAAATTGAGGTTCAGGCATTCTTTACACATGTGTTATACATATTCAGCCCGATCTAATGTAGTAACTATCCAGTATCATGGAAAATGTTTCGTCTGTCTTGGATGTACCTCCTGCCAAACAATTATACTTTGGATGTTAATGAGGTAATCCAAAGTCAGAATCAAATTCACGAGTTTTCATATATTTAAAAATAAAACTATTTTATAGAGTAACCTCTATAACATTATTGCAGTAGTTACTGTAAAGAGTTTGAACAAAAATTTCATAAATTAAAGATCATATGTAGAAGTTTCAGCATTTTGGGTTGTTTCTCATAATCAAAATACACATTAATATAATATCCAGGTGTAATGTGTAGAATAAACATATTTCTGCTGTTTAAATTTTCTGATATTTTCTAATTCGTGACATTTGACTTACTGTTCATATTATAGTGAACAGCAGATTTCGGTTCTTGGTTTGTGTAGATAAGGAACTATTGGAGGGAGGGAAAGCAAAAGGAATAGATTATGAATGGTTATGAACTTGAAAAGGTTACAGTTTTAGGCAATTCCTTGGTATAGCATTGGGTAAATAGAGAGAAAAGACTGATTATGTTCCTCTGGGGCACTGGTAAAAGACATAACCAACAGTGCAAGAAATATAATGAAGGTAACTGGCAACGATGCAGTTTTTGTCGTGCATGTAGCGGCTAAAGTTATAAGGAAGAGCAAGTCAGGGGGGCTAATTAATAAGTTCAAGTGGTTGATAAAAATGTGATGATAAAAAATATAACTTAATAGTGTCAGAGGTGCTGCCAATAATTAATTTTGAGTTGAAATTTTGAATTTGTCTTTTAGATATTAAATGTCTCAATATGTAAGGATGAGCAGGTTAGTTTGATGAACTTATGGGATTGGTTCAGTTGTAAGAGAGGACTGTTTGGAATGGATTATTTATCCTTAATAAGGAGAAGGTCTTACATGTTTGTAAGGGTTACTAACTTAGTTTTAAGGGGAGTTCTAAACTAGGACTAGATAGTGGTGAGGGTAAAAATAAACTAAATGGAACAAAATTGAGATGTAGATGACAGTTTAGCATAAAAATCAGTATGAAAGCAATAAGAATAGGCTTAATTGTTACTACTGTAATGCTAGAAATATAAGAAATAAATTAGTTGACTTTAGGCCACTTGTAGGAAGAGATTATTTTTATATAATGGGAATAACTGAAATATTAAATTTTGATGATTTTGATAACAATTTTTCTTAAGATACTTGGATTTAGCTTATTTTATACAGACAGTAATAAAGAGAAGGGCAAGAGTGGCTTTGTATCAAAGTTACATCCTGTTGCAGTTGAGAATATTAAGGATAATATCAAGGAAGTTGAATCCATTTTGGTTTTTAGTGGATACCAAGGGAGAATGATTTTAATAGGCATTTGTTACAGACCTTCAGATGAAACCAGTTAGAAACTTTACAAGTGAGATTAGGATTTCAACTGTTAATAAAGTCATAATTATGGATGATTTTAATTTCAGACATATTGAGATATGTTAGTGTCAAACCATGAAGATGAAAGATTTCTGGAAACTGTTAAAGATGGATTTCTTCACAAGTGGATCAAGGAATATTTTAGATTTATTGTTAACTTCTAATATAGAAATAGTTGAGAGGGTGGAAATCAGAGAACATGTAGATGCAAGTGATTATTGCTTTATTAGATTTGATGTTTTGCTTCATACAGAAATAAGGAATTATTTTTTGAGTCGAAATTGAGAAACATTTTTGAAGGGATGCAATAAGAGTTATCTATTGTGAATTGGAGTGCTGAGTTATTTGGAGACACAGAATAAATGTAAACAATTTTTAAAGAAACATTTTTCAGTA
Organism: Carcinoscorpius rotundicauda; assembly: GCA_011833715.1. NCBI lineage: Eukaryota > Metazoa > Arthropoda > Merostomata > Xiphosura > Limulidae > Carcinoscorpius > Carcinoscorpius rotundicauda. The sequence goes on from CM022403.1 coordinate 16,987,688, forward strand.
TTTAAAACAAATATCTTCATTATAGAAATAAAAAGGTTAGCTGCAAGTAAAAAAAATCATTACTTTTAATTTTCCAAAGAAAGGTTAATTCTAAGATTTGATTGTAATGGAATTGAAACTGGTTTTTAGACCAGATGAGGGTGTATGTTCAGTGTATCTGGATTTTCAGAAAGTATTTGACAAAATACCACATAAGACTTGTAAAGAAATTTACCTCTGTAGGTGTAAGGGATAAGTTAACTAATTGATTAGAAGAGTGGCTTGATGGGAAAAAAGAGGGTTATAAATGGAGTACACCAAAACTGTATTAATGGTGCAAGTGGGGGATACCTTGAAGCTTAGTCTTAGGACCATTGCTGTTTATAATTACATTAATGACAAAGATGCAGTAATGGCCAATACATTACTTAAATTTACTGATTATATCAAGGTCTTTGGTGTTGCTGGCTATGAAGATGTTGTAAAGTATTACAAAAAGATTTAGATTATTTAATGAGTTAGACAAATAAATTGCAGAAGTGTTTAATTACAATAAATCCAATATATTGTATATCAGTTATTAATTTGAATAATAATTGTAATTTCCATGGGAATAACCTTAAGAGTGTTATGAAAGAAAAGGATTTTGGTGTAATGGTTAATCAATCTCTTAAGCTATTCAAGCAATGTGCTTTTGCTAGTGGTAGGGCAAATAGGATTTAATGTTGTATCTACAGAAATACAAGCCTATATAATTTTTTTATGTAAGTCACTGGTTAGGCATCATTTGGAATATTGTGTTTAATTTTAAGCTTCTTAGAAAAGACATTGAATTGATGGTAAGGGTTCAGAGCAGGGTTACTGAAATGGTATCTGGGATGGAGGGTTTGTCATATGAGGAGATATTAAGATCCTTAGTTTTCTCTTGAAGAAAGAACATCTTAAGAGGTCTTATTGAGATATTTTCAATTGTAAAAGGAATTAGTTATTGATATATCAATATTTTTTATACTTAACAGTGAGAATTATAGAATGAGAGGACCCAAATATAGACTTAGGCCATTTAGAAGCCATCTTCAACTAAGGCAATTTTATTTTTTAAATAGGGTGGTTGGCCTGGTAGATGTGTTTCTGTCAGATGTTGTAGAGGCAGTAAATTTAAATCACTTTAAAAGAAAGCTTGATAGAGACATGAATGATAAGACTGGCTTTACATTTTTTTGTAATAGTGTTAGATTGGCTCAGAGGATGGGACAATCAAGATAGATCAATGGGTCCCTTGTTTATAAACATTATGTTCTGTAAGAATAAGTGCTTAAACCTGAATTAGCGAAGTATTTTTTAGGATAAAATTTTTTTCATGGAAATAAAATAAAAATTATTGCTATATTTAACTGGCTGGGGCACTCATACCCTGGATAGAGGTTGTGTAAATTAATGATTAATTAAAGTTGTTTTCTTTATATATAATTAAAAAAAAACAACTTAAATGCCCGTAAGAACAGCCAAAAACAATATGTGAAACTGTAAATTTGTATATATCTCCTCATGGATCCAATGAACCTTCATGCCGAATTTCGTGAATATCCATCTGCAGGAGCAAAGAAATAGTAAAAAAAGAACCCACAAAACACTAGCAAAAACTGCAAAATTAAAAATTTGTCTTTTTCCCCTGTTAACCTAATTAACTTTATCAATTTTGAGAAAGATCCATCTACACCCTGCAATTTATTTACATTGACATACAACATACAGTAATATTATATTTATATAGATGGTGCCAGTATGTAATATCTGCATATAATGCATTCACAATGTTATATTTGTACACTGAGAATATAGAAAAATAAAATTTTTCTGTGTTTGGGAAATAGTGGCAAAACAGGAAATCATAACCTATTGCAAATCTACATGCACATAGGAAATAAATTTCACAAACTTGGGGGCTGCACATCATGTAATAGTTTTTCTGGTATCATATAACTACGAGTTCCATTATAGAATGATGCATTAAATGCACCAAATTTAGAGTTGAAATCTTGACCACATTTCTGCTGTGAAATGTCCTGTTGAACTAGAAGTGACACAACTTCTTTTCCATTTCTTCCAGTTTTCACATCTCAACTGCTACCCTTCCTCACTTCCAAGATCTACTGTCTTCTAACAATTTTCTTAGAGAATGAGCACTAATTAGTCCTTGCAGAGATGCATCTTATTTTTAGCAAATTCATGTTTCCTCTGTTTTTAGGAGAAAAAAATAAAAGGATTGTACTCCTTAAAGTAATCTTTAAAACCTTTAAGGTAAGACATTTAAAGTGCATCACACAAGTTTCGAAAGTTTCCATTATAGATTCAGAGTTCACTTTTACTTGTAGACTTTAACCCAGATCTACTGGGCTTTTATCAAGGGCAGAGCTGAGTATGCAGTTTGTAGATCAAGAAATTAGACAAATTGTGCATCTTGTGTATGGATTTTTAACACTTCTGTGTAAGATATAACTTTAAAAATTGTGTAACAGCTTTTGTATAAAAGATAGTTTGATTCATAATATCCATTTTAAGTTAATTTTTTTAATAAATACATATAGCTTGAGCAAGTTTATTAACTCTAAAAGCATTTAAGTTTTATATTTTGTACTTAAAATTATAACATTTTCAAACATAAAAACATTGTATCATGCTACAAACTGAATTAGAAAACTGAAAGTGTTTTTAATTGCTCAAATTTTAACCTGTGTTGATAATTATATTTGTGCATGTGTAATACATGGATCAAATTTATTGTTATCTGGGTTGCTGTACTTGCTTAGATAGACCAAGCCATTAAGAAACACAATAAGGAATCCTGGATAGGTGCCTGATTTCTTTATCAGTTGTGATGGCTATGTTATGATAATTACTGACTCAATGCAATGATATGATGTGCTTTTTCTTACAGTTTACTTGCATATTTATTCAGTTTCCAAGAAAAACAATCCCAGGAAAGTACAGATTAATTGGTTTGACTCTTGCTTTCAGAAAGCCATTGCAATTTATTAGATGGGACAGGTGTCTTAAGAGTAAAGGGAGATTAATCGTACTTAAATGTTTAAAAGGGAGGAGATAGCTGTTGTCTAGGAAGATTCAATACTGTTGTTCTTTACAATAGGAAGAACTTTAGGATCTTAAAGACATTTTGCATGTTTTGAGAATGTTACTTCTTGGAAAAGGGCAAGATTTAAAAAAAAAAAGAGTAGAATAGTGGAAAAATTTGTTAAATAGGCAGATGGCATCAAAATGTTATTAATTCGGTGCAGTCTAAATGAAATAACATTACATATGATGTGACACGGTGATTTATAATCATTACTGTTCATCATTTACATTAGATGTATATATAGATGCCTTTGAAAAAGGATGACCAGTCTGGGCTAATTAAGGTACTCAAAATTAATTCACAGATTCTGTTGTGCTAAATTCAGAGGGCAGTAGGATAAGGATTCATAGTATAAGATATGTATTTAGCTTAACAATTTACCATGTTTAACCATAAAAGCTGCAACTTTATAGGACTTGAAAAAGTTTTCTCTTTGTTAAAAGAGGTAGGAATTAGAACAGAACATCCTTAGTGTTCTACAAAAGGCATCTTGATGTCCTTTGTATGTACACATACATACAAACAAGTCATCTGGTATGTGTCATAAGTGGTGAAGATTTGGCTTAACCTATTTCAGTTGCACTTATTAGAGACCTTTTTGATGAAAGTCCAGAATTTGAGTTTAGATTATAAGCAATCATATATATGGTTGAACTTTGTCAGTCTTTAATTTCTTTGATACGAAGCTTGTGCCAAATGAAAGTAATAGTTAATACATCATTTAGCACAAGTACTTTTGACACATTGCTTTTGTAATATAGCCATTTGCAGATGTTCCTCTTTTTACCACTTTATTAACTGATTTTCAAACTGGTCACATGTATTAAGTAGGCTTGTGTAGAAAATGAAAATGATGCACATGTACACTTACCTATCACCTTTGCATACCCAATGAAATAAATGTTAAAAATGACATAGGAACCATTGCAAGTAATTTATAGATTGACAGGATTACTTGGAAAGCACTTTAATGTCCTGTAACTGGACTTTCATAGGGCTTTTCATAAAGTTTGTAATATGTTGATTGATCCTTTTGCAACAGACTGTATAATATATACAAGTTCACAAATTTGCACACATTAAACATTTGCAATATAACTTTTGATACACAGTGTGTATGTTCACAAAATGTGGTAGACTTTAGTAAATGTTAAATTTCTTTTTGCACATAAAAAAATCAGATTTTTTTATTGAAATATTTTCGTAATGATGTGTAAAAATATTAAATCTGTTTCTTTACTAGTCTGTGGGCAAAATGATTTCGTGTGTAATTTCTAAAATCTCGCAAAGTACATTTCAAACATCTGTTTTCAGTAAGATTATATTTTGTTATTTTCTATATTCTATGTGGGTGTCTGTCAATTGACCAACCTTATAAGATAACAAAAAGTAGGAAAAAATACAACTTGTTTTTTGTCATACTCAAATAACTACCTATTATAATTATTATAACACAATAATACAAACGTTTAGCCTGAGTAGGTTAAGTCTCATAACATTATATGAATTTATCATTTTTTATTATATTGACTTTCCAGTTGTGCTTAGCTAACATTACACAACTTGCATTGACACAGTGCACATGCACTTGTGTTACTGTATCCTGTAATATAAAACTCACCTTTGTCTTACCTGTGTTTTGTTGGACTAGTATTTTGTAATAATCAGTTATATTTCAATTATTATGAGTTATATATCTATACAGGTTGCTACTAATTGGAAGTAAGTTATGAAAAATGTTTTTGTTAAAGTGTAGAACAATAAATAGAGTTTAATAAAACATTTATCTTTTCTAGCTATGACCTTTGAACTCGGTTGCAGCTGGAAATAGGATGCTATGCCTGATATATAAAAAAAAAAAAAAAAAAAAAAAAGCATATGGAAGATGTCAAACAAAATTTTTAGGTTTTATGTATACAGTTGAATAACCATAAAAATCAAATTACCATACCAGTACCATAGAATTCCACCTGGTAACAAAGCTGTATTTAGGCTTAGAAAAAAACAAACTTGGATTAGACTAGACACAGACAATCTTTTTGAAATATGGTAACCTTTTAACAAATTAAAATAGTTGAAAACCCACCAAGGGGATGTTCTAAGCTGTTTATTGGTTATTCATATGTCATGTACTGTAATAAGTGGATACGAGGGACAGTTTCCAAAAGTGGAAAGAGGTGAAAAGTACTGCTGTGTTTGATTTAGTACACAAGACATATCTCAACAAAGTAAAAAGATGTTAGGTTCTGATTTTATGTTCTAGGTTGTTAGCATTAGTAATGAGTTTCTAATTTGTACAAAATTATTAAATTAGTATTTTAACATTACAAACATTTAATTTTGAACAGTGCTGCATTTAATGTACCACATGACTCACTAAAATCTGTATTTAGGTGTTTTATTTTAACATTTACTTTTAAAGTAAGAAATTAATTTATATAATATTAAAGTTTAAATTATAATTCACAATTTGATTCCATTATTGACATAAATTCATAGAATGCAAGTCAACAAATTCAATGACATGACCTGACATGAAAGGGTTAATAGTTTAAATTCTTAGGCATTTGAAATAAAAACTTAAGATGGTCTAAGTATGGGCTTGAAGTTAGAAAACATAGTTGAGGTATATTTTTATAGTTCGAGTTGGAAACCTGTGGGGCCTTTTCAGTACAGTTCTTGATACTTCTGTTTATTTTTTGTTACAAATAGAAATATATTTTATGAGTAATAAAGAATGTATAATGATATTTCAGTCACACTGTGTTTACCACATCCATTGCTCGCAATGTTTTGCTCAATCTACAGCCCCTGAGGTTGGCACGACACAAAACTTGTGTGTTACAAGAACATTTGTTATGATGTAAATCACAATTAAGAAACTTTCATTTTTTTTTTTTTTTCAGAATAAAAGTAGAGAAGACCTCATTTAGGTTTTTAAAATCATTATTGGCTTTGTTAAACAGCTCATATTAAACTGTTAGTTTTAAAAGATAATTGTTTTAAAAAGGCACAAATATTTATTTAAAGAAACCTAAAGATCATTTCTTAATGCAAAAAATTATAAGAAGTATTATAAAGTTTTGTGCATGAATAATTTTGTAAAATTTTAAGGCAAAATTACTTTAGTTTCATGTACAAGGCTACTGAAACACTATTGTTAAGTTCAGTCACAAATTGCATGCATGGGCTTGTGTGCATTGAGAAAGGAATGTTCACTATAATTCTGAATTTATGTGAATTATACAAAATGGGATAAGCTTTAAGCAAAATGTACAGGTCTGTTGTACATATAGATATGATACATAAATATTTGTATTTAAGATGTCTGTGAATTCATGACAATGATAAAACCCACTTGTAGAGAAAATTATATATTTAAAAATGGCTGGTATGTGTAGAGAAGACACTTCTAGAGGAGTAAACATTTCAACCTTCTTTTGGTCATTGTCCAGTTCACAAAGAAAGGGTTACTGATCGTTAGCTGACCAGATGTTTGAAGGTGGTTGTGTAATTGTGTGTAATAATGTAGAGAACGTGCTTGGATGTTGGATATATTTATTAATATAGGTACAAAGGTATTTCTTTGTATTGGTTCATTTTGGGCTTGAGTTGTTGTAAGGCTTCTTTAATTTTGCATTTATGTTTGTTCCTTTATTTAGTATTTGAGTGTTTTTTATGGTTATGTTATTTTTATTTGATTTACAGTGTTTGAAAACTTGTGAAGGTGACTTTTTGTGTTCTTTGAATCTGGTTTCCATTTTTCTACTTGTTTTTCCAATACAAAAGTTGTGACAGTTATCACATTGTATTTTATAAATAATGTTGGTATAGTGTTTGTCACTGTAGTTTTTATGTAGTATAGACCTTAGTTTTGTGCCTGGTTTTTGAATAAATTTGGTATTAACTGGAATGTCATGTTTTGTTGGTAGTTTTTTGCCAAATGTTTGTTATTTTTCTGTTGATGTTGGGAATATGTAGTATCCAGCCATATATAGTATTATTAAAGGTCTGAATATAAGGTGGTAAACATAAAAAATAATAAACACCTTTGTTGATTGTACAACTTGCATATCATATATGCATAACTACGATAACCTCTGAAATGCATATCTACAGTTTTTTTCACTATCCCTGTGTAGTGGATTTGATATTTACTCTTCTATACTATAAAATGTTGTGAAATTAGCAGCATAGAGTAAAATGAATAATTGGAAATTCTGACAACAAATATATAATACCATGTGGAATGACAGTGTAAAAAAATTTTGGCATATGTACTTTGACTTCTGCCTATGCACATAGGGTTTAGGCCAACTCCTGGTTGATCACGAGGTACTATACCATACAAAATGACCTTTTTATTCAGTCAACTTTTTGAAACAAGTGTAATATTAAAAATAAGTTATCACTTGTTTGATATTGCTACTAAAATGGCAACTTTGAAGGGAAATAGCAGCCACTGATGGTCATGAATTGTTTTACTTTGTACGGATCAAAGCAGTTTCTTCAGTTGGTATAAGAAAATGCCTGTTGGTTCCATTATTCCTTTTAAACTGTGTTGTCTAAAATTTTTTGCAGTGCTAAAACACAAAGTAGGTGTTTTCATGTAAGCTTAATTATTTTAATTTCTTTGCAAATTTGTATTTTTTTCTAACATTCACTGACTTTTCAGCAGTGTCCTGGAGTATTACAGCTTTTATATCTTGCATTAATAGCAAAAGATTATACCCACCGTGTGATCTCAAACTAAATGTCTGTTTCTATTAGTTTTAATGTGTTTATCTTCATAAAATTAAGTAAACACTGCAAGTCTTTTATAGATAAAGTCAGAGTTTTTAGATAAGTCCTTTTACTAAAAATGTCTGAACATGTGTAGTCAGTTTTGAATGCTTTGAGCCCAAAATGATATTCAATCTGAGGTTAAAAATATTTCTCTTCATCTGTAAATTATCAAATTTGATTAGCATAATCTCTAAAATGTCATAAATAAATACAAAATATTCATTTTGTAGGCATTCATTTAATTTGACTGAATACATAACCATGATAAAAGGAAGGGAGGGAAGGTTAAAAAAGGAAAAATACTATTCTGTCCTTTTTAGTGTTGATCATGAAGTTTCAAAGTATTTCTAAGTTTTTACTTACTATGCTTATTTTAGTGTTTGCAACTAAAATAAAAATGTGCCAAATAAGAAGCAGTGAACAAGTACTGCTGCCATTACACTGTTTATGTTATACTGTAAAATGACACTCAATATGAAACAAGCAATTCCCACAGAATTTATTGTAATTCTGCCTTCAAGAACATAGTAGAAGAGGATTTATGGGCTTATTTATAGTGCAGTGGTTGCAAGGAGAATTCTTTGAACTATAAAAAATGAGAAAAATTTTATGATATGGCTTTGTACAAAGTCTGTGCCACTCCAGTAAATCTGGTAGGTTTTTGGATGTTAGTTATTTTCCCAGGGTTGTTAGAATTTTGGGGTGTATGTGTACAGAACATAAGTACTTAAGAACCTGTATATATATTTAGTATGTACTGATTGAAGCTTATTTTAACTTATTTTTTCTCAAAACATAGAACTGTATATAAAAAATTTAGAAAACAATGATTTCTGGAACTTACAAACTATAAAATTAACTTGCACTAGCATGGAATATTTATTAGCATCATTGTAAGCCTTTTGTATACTTTTAAGTGGAGTGGAAATAGAAATTGATTTTTACAGACTTAAAACCTTAGAAAACCAGATATAATTATCAAATTATTACAGTGGTACATATAATTTACTGTAATTTATTTAGTTTTTTTAACTAAACTGTATGTGGGTCAAGATAATCTCTTCTGTTCAGAGCAATAACTTTATCAATAGACAACATAATTTTCAGTAAAGTTCTGGTTTTCTTCTTCACTCCAATAACAAATGGTTGCCAAATTTATGAAAGGTTTGTATGTGCTTTCTGTGTTGATTATAAATGTATTTAAGAGAAGTAGATCTGAGTAAATGAGATTTCAATAGATTGGAGTCGTGGGATGAGCTACTTTGGTAGATTTGCTAAATATGTTTATCTCAGCAAGTCAGAAGATGTTAAGGCCCTTATATTCTAGCTTGTAATTGTCTACAATTTTAGTTTCAAATTTATTAACCACTGTAGATATTGTAAGGTATGCATAAGAAAAACATGCAATTTGATATTAATATTTAGTATTTTAGTGTTTTTAATTAATTAAACATATAGATAATAAAATTTTAATAAGCTAAATTTTGATACCCACTTTATTGGCATATGATAATCGTAAAGTTATTTAGATAAATTTTGAAAATAATTCTGGAATTCATGGACATGCACCTTTTGATCCGTTCATGGTAAGAAGGTTAAGGTATTTTTATATTTTATGTGAATAAAAGTTATTTAATGTCCATTTAAACAACTGGTCCTTTTAATTTTTGTGAAAGTGCAGCCTGTTACTTGTACCATTTTTGTGCACCTGAGAGATAGTCCACACATAATAAATTTGGAACTTTTGATTGCAGTATAATATGATAGAGCATACCTTAGTACAGTTCAGGAAAAGTGAAATGTGTAATAAGACAATAGTTGATCATATTTCTGATGTTTATAGCTTATCTCCTTTTACTGTAAAGAACAAATACTTGCGCTATAAAGTAACATAAACTTGGCTTTAAAAAATTTGTTTTTTCAGTTTTGAAATGCTCAGAAAAATGTGTAATGTAAACGTGTAATTTTAATGACAAAGTTATTAAAATAGTACTTGTACCTCAGAATAACTTTTGTAATATTTTCAGGAAAAAGCTTTGAAGAAGTGTATGTCATAGCTAAGTATGATTACACTGCTCAGGGTAGTCAGGAGCTGGACATAAAAAAAGGTGAACGGTTGCTCCTTTTGGATGACAGTAAGCATTGGTGGAAAGTATGTAATTCCAAGAATCAGTTTGGTTTTGTTCCATCCAACTATGTGAAGAGAGAGAAACCTTCCATATTTGACAGTATTCGAAAAAAGGTTAGACGAAGAAGTGAGTCAAAAACATCTCCAACTGACTCTCCAGTTGCTGTTGGTGATGACTCCAGTTTAGGTTCTGCTCATGATATCCCATCCAGGACTAAGGTCACTGCTCATATAACAGCTGTAGCAAAATATAACTATACTGCTCGGCAGTCAGATGAAATTTCTTTGGTGAAAGGAACTCGTATCTTAGTTCTAGAAAAGTCTAGTGATGGATGGTGGAAAGGTGAGTTTAATGGAGCTATTGGATGGTTTCCTTCAAATTATATAGTTGAAGAAGGTGATGATAAAAATGGTGTTAAGTGTCCTCAAGTCTCATTTGGAAATGGTGCCAGTGCTTTAAAAGAAGGTGAATGTTTAGACATTGTAACAGCCTTGTATTCTTACACTGCCCAGAATAAGGAAGAACTAACCTTTCAAAAAGATGAGAACCTTGAAGTGATAGAAAAACCTGTTAATGATCCCGGCTGGTGGAAAGCTCGGAATCAAAAAGGTGAGATTGGACTGGTGCCTAAAACATATGTTCAAGTGATCTTGCCACCTCCAATAGGAGAGGGAACTTTGGACTCGATAGGCTCTGCTTCATCTTTGGGCTGGAGGTGTGGAGCCATCGAAGGTGCTTCTGCAGATGTCGCTCAGTTGCAAACAGAGATGACAAACATGGGTGTAATGGCCTGGGAAGCCTCACCTATGGTGCAAGCCAAAAATAGAGGGCCTTTACCAACTCCTGTAATGAGACAAGACCTACTTGACAGACCATGGTACTTTGGTAGCATCTCACGAAACCACTGTGACCAGATGCTCAATAACACTGCCCAGGATGGAGATTTTCTCATTCGTGATAGTGAAACAAATGTTAGTAATATGTTGTTTCTCTTTTCTTGTTCCATAACATTAAAATGCAGTGATTTTTTTCAAAATGTTTAAAAGAACGATGAAAATTATAACATACTCATACTTTATAGCTTTAAATTCATGCATAATGGCAACACTATAATGTTTCTTGTCTGTATTTCTGCTAACAGATAATACAAACTGGCTTGTTCTAATATGCTCCTTGGACCATATTTAATATCATTCTCCTTATGTGTATTTTGTATAATAATTCAGATTCTCAAAAATACTTCACTTTCATAGATTTTTATATTCATTTTTTCTGTGAAGGTTTTCTTTTCTCCTTATGTTCAGTACTAATTCTTTACTAAAATTGCATGTTTAGATTATATAGAGGGTTTAGTACATTATATTCTTTTTAAAGCAAAATATTCTGAAAAAAAATCATAAACTTGTTCAAATCAGAGATGTAGAACTTTTAAGATATGGCTATCCCTTGTATTTATTGAAATTGTAAAACAAAGGAAAATAAACCAACCTAAAAGGAACCTACAGTAAGTCTTACACCATCAATTTAAACAAATTGCAGTATTGTTCAACAGGTGAGAATCCATGAACACACAGAACAGTGGCAAAAAAAGCCATTCATATTCCTCAATCAACTGCACACAAGAGGATAGGAGTTGGTTGAGATAAGGCAAACCATAATATAAATTTGACAATAACAAACCTCGAGTAGCTGGTAAATGAAACAGGTATTCATATTATTTCATACAAAGGCATATATTGGTCAATTTTCCAGATACAATACATATGGAATTTTGCATGTTTTATCCCTTGAAACAGGCATGGAGAAATTATTATCCCTGTACACTACTTGGATTATGGGAAACCTGTATGGAAGGCTAGTATGCTATGGATATATCAGCCTGATACTAGTTTCAGATGTGAATGGGCCTATCCATTAGATCAGCCCTGTATTGCAGAAGAAATGTGGTCTGTAGTGTTGAACTTACTGTGTGTATCTACACAAAATATGCTTTAGTGAAATATACCAGTCTATTTTACTCAAAAAAAAAAAAAAGTGTCACAAAGAATTTCACTTAGATATGTCCTTGAATGGACAGCACGAGTCTGACTGAAAAATCAGGATGGAATGTAAAATGTAAGATACTTTTGTCCATTGTACAGTTTGTATGACTTCTGGTAACCTCTAAGACCTCCAAAATGCATATTTATTTTTTTTCTTCAGTACTCGTAGGTACTGTACTGGTAGTTACGCTTCTTTGTTACAAACTGTCATTACATTGACAGTGTGGGATGAAATGAATAGTTGATTCTGAACTCTCATGTAAGTAATAGTGTTACATGGTTCTCTGTAGAAGATTGTGAAATACACAACTTAACCCTTTATGTGCACATATTGTTAAATGCTGATGTTCTAACTGAAAACCATAGGAAAACTACACCAAAAAAGTCAGACTAAAACTGTTCAATTTATTCTACAAAATTCACCTTAACAACATGGCCACTTCAGAAAATAACAGATTTTGGGTGCAAAATACTGTGTGAATAAGCTTGTAAGCAATACAGATTGAGACAGAAAAGAATGTCAAAAACAACTGATACATTATGCAGCAGTACAGGAAATTAAAATTAATATTAACTAAAGGGGCACTTGGCAGAGTGCATGCCTCTACCGTGCAAAATTGACCATATTAACATTATTTGCCCGGCATTGCCAGGTGGGTTAAGGCGTGCGACTTGTAATTTGAGGGTCGTAGATTCACATTCTCATGTCACTAAACATGCTTGCCTTTTCAGCCATGGGGGCATTATAATGTGATGGTCAATCCTACTATTTGTTGGTAAAAGAGAAGCCCAAGAGTGAGCAGTGGGTGGTGATGACTAGCTGTCTTCCTTCTAGTCTTACACTGCTAAATTAGGGATGGCTAGCACAGTTGCTTTGTGCAAAATTCAAAAACAAACAAACATCTATCAAAAAAATTGTTTCTATATGTTTGTCATTATCCACAGATGTTAACAATTTTTGATAGAATAATGAAAAATAATATACGCATGTCTACAAAGTTTTATCAAAATCTTTAAATAGTATATTAATTAAGGTGATAAAGTTAGTTATACTCATTGCTTCCTATATTTAATCATCAATGCACAGAAAGTTCGTAAGTGGAAAACTGCTAAATTCTTTACAAAAAACAATGTTTCTGTTTTATCACACTCCAGCTTGTTTTTTCTTATCCCTATCACAAAAGAACACTGAACAACTGTTTGTTGCCAGTTTTGTGAGGGGAAAGAAACTTTATTGCAGCATTGGCCAGAGTGGATTAACAGTTGTCATTGCTCTTCCAGTATTGCTGTTTTGAAGTTGTTCTTATGATCATGAGCTCACTCATTTGTTTATACCCCATCAACAGTTTCCTCCAATATTTTGTCATACATCAAACAAGGTATTGTAGGGTCATGTAGAAATCTGTCATTTGCTTGTTTTGAATTTTGTGTTTCAGTTTCTTCAGTTGTGTTTTCTGTGCCCATTTGTTCTAGGTGTGTTAACAACATTTGCATAGGCAGCTTATTGAAATCTTTGTTAATGTTGCTTCCACATGAAATATTTGCAGCAGGTAGTGTTTAATGAACCGTGTTGTTCCTGTTTTTCAGACATTTCAAAAAAAATTCCAAACTGCTCTTTTGAGACATTTATGGCAAATAGCAGTCATATTTTCTATACTGTAGTAAATATGTTCTTGTTTCAACTGTTTACATGTGTCAGTTTACTGTGCAACAACAACCAAAAATGTGTTTATTGTCAGATTTAACAACAAATATGTTCAGTATTGTAATTTCTCCCAATATCTTTGTCTGGCTGGTAACTTACTGATATACTAGTGCACTCCTACTGTTTTATAAGGTCACACTTCAGGATTTTAGTGTTTAAAAATAATTCAGCAGTTAAAGAACCTGGCATAAGGTACTGTGAAACACAGTAATTATGCTTAAATTTGTACAAGAATTTGAATAATCTTTAATCATTTATGTCACATATGTATGATTTGACTCCAAGAGGACTCAATGAGCAGTGAGAAATAGTCCAGTTTGTAGACTTTTAAAAGTACTGTAGCCATTACATTTTGTTGAATATTAGATTGCTAATAATGTGTATGTATATTTTGCTGTCCTTCTTGTAGATGCTGACTCCTATCTTGTGTTAAAAATATATGCATTTTATATTGAAGTTTTTATTTGTATTTATTTGAAAAGTACTACCATATTCAAAGCTTACTATAATTAACTGTAGGCTTGTTTGTATTGTTAATTTATGTTTTTTTCTTTTTTTAATGAAACTAAACAGAATTTTTTGTATATATGATATTTAGCAAATTTAAAGACGTATTCTCTAACCTTTTTATACTTTTTATTGTTAGGTTGGAGATTTTTCTGTATCTGTTAAGGCTCCTGTCAGAAATAAACATTTCAGAGTCCATGTGGAAAGTGGTATCTACTGTATTGGTCAACGTAGGTTTAATGGCCTAGATGGGCTTGTTGAACACTACAAACAAGTGCCAATCTACACAAGTCCACAAGGTGAAAAACTGTACCTAGTGAAGCCATTTCCCAAGGTGTAGGTCTTTATGGTAGAAAGTTTTTGGAAAGCTTATTTTTTCACAAGTTTCTTTTTCTTTCAAAAATGTGTTATGCAAGGATCATTGAACTACAATAGATTCTATATATGCATGCAAGTGTTATGCCACGGATTGTCTTCTTGAGACAAGTTGTCAAACGTTTAAGTCTTAATGACTTAATTTATTTACATGTTCATTTTGGATAAGGAGACTGACAGAAAAATATTCAGAACTTTTACATTTACTATGCTTGTTGGACTGTATTTAATGTTAATTTTAAACAATGTACAGCTAACTGTATCTCTGGCTGTTCACATTTTCTCTTGTGGTAGTTTTTTTAACAAAATAACAGACGTAAATACTGAAATGGAATTTCATTTTAGTTATATGGTTATCATCAGCATGGAGAAGTTTCTTTTGAAATGTATGTACAAGAAGAAACTAAGACTAACTTATATTCAGTACTTAATATTTTTGTATCTTAGTTTGTACACTCATTAGCTTGTGTTGTATTTACTTATTTTAAATATAGAACGTTGGCTGAGATATTAAGAAAATTAGAGTGTTTTCCCTATTTAAGTGTAGTACTTGTTTATAATATTCTAAATTTCAACATGTGTAATTGAAGGTGAAGCTATTTTGAATTGCAACATAAATTTATTCATCTTACCTCTAAATGTAAATTAAATGATTAATTTTTTAAAAATCTGAACAGTTTTAGGTGCAAAAGAAAGTGGAGTTTTTTAAAAGAATTACTTTCTCTTACGAACAAAACATTTGCATTTATTAGGGTTAAACTTATTGACATGAGAATAACTACTAGTATCACCTTCTGGTCAACTGTAACTGTTTCTGTAGTTCTATTGCAAAATATTATACAGATATTCTCAATAGTTTTTCTCTTTATTAGATGTATTTATTACACTTTCAGCTTTTGGAAGGAGATCTAGACATACTTGCATTAAAAGAACAAATTGTGTTATAAATGGTTAATAATTCATCATAGACCAACATGGTAAACTTTAATAGCTGGGACTATACAGGGTATGCTTTCATGAACATGAACTTTGCAAATGTTGACACAAAATGATGGTTTAAATTTCAGTAGTTATGTATATTTTCTCTGCATTTTTGTCTTTGTTGCTTGCACTACACATTATTGTATAGAACAAGGTTCTCCATAAGATTTCAGAACTGAATGCTAAAAGCATTTTGGTTTCAAATCCTGAGGGTGAAACTTTGAACTATTTAAAATGTGTGTATATGATGGCTATGTAGTAAATACCAGTCCAATCAGACATCCTGTTGTCTATCAAGCAGTCTACTTTGTTAGTCTTTAAACATGCAATAAACTTATGAACAAGAACTGGCCTCTTCACAAAGAAGCTGCTTGATAATAAGGTTAAAGCTGTTTCTTTTTTAATATACACTTTATTGGTGTGAAGGCCAAATTAATCAGACTTGACCAGCTAACAGGTCACTTATTTGATGTCTTACACACAAATGAAAATATCAATCCAGTGGAGCTCTCTTCTCATTGACAATGTGATTAAGGTCTCTGAAAAGGGGCCATGAAATTAACTACTACTTGTATTAAGATGGTTTGTAACATTTAATGTTAATGTATCTAACATCTAGTTTAAAAAAAAATGTTTGACTACCCTAAAGTATGTAGTGACATTATGACACTAAAATTAATGGATATTGTTACTTTTCTGATGCATGTGAACCAAAATTTCTTTTCATGAATGTATAATTATGATGTGAAATTAGAAATCTGTGCACTTGGGGATCCAATTTGTCAGTTACTCTGGTAGAATATACTGTCATATGTTTGAGTACTCTCTCTTAGAATCTTAACAATAAATAACTATGTATTGTTCCAGTAGCTAAAATGTGTGAAGCAAATGTGACTTGTAATGGTGTTGTTAGTAATGATCCATGTTTAATAGATACAACAGTTTGTACCCTGCATACAGATAAATTTATACTTCATTAGAGCTTCTGTTACCTAATTTGTTGTTATACATTTACAAAGAAACTAGATGGAGCCATGTGTAAAATCCTACTAATGATAGCTATAAATTTTAATTTCTGTGGTTGCCAGTAACCCTGATATTATCAGAGGGAGTGATTAAATAGCTACTGTAGTAAACTAGAAATGTGTTGAAAATTTTATCATAGCTTTAAGTATGTGTATACATAGCTTACAAGCCCTTCCAGTGAAATGTGATGCTGAGAATGGAAACCTTTATTTTGTACTGTAAATTATTGTGACAAAATGTATTTGTTTATAACAAAAAATCATTGAATGTCATTTACCAATTCAACCATGTACATTTTTACATGTAGAAATAAACTGTTAAAGAAATGAATGAATAAAAGCCCTATAACCCAAGCACTTTCAAAAGGTAGACCTTTCTTCTTTAGGAGCAAACTGCCTTGAAGAAAAAAAGTATCTTTTGAAAATGCTTAGGTTATAGGGTTTTTATTCATTTTTATCAGAATTTTTTAACCTTGTGTTTTTCTAACATCACCACTGGTAAATAAAGAACATCTCCCATGTGTTTTACTCAAATGTGTGACATTTATAACACAATGCTGAATATTAGCTAGCTGTTTCAAGTTTTTATAAGCAAGGTATAAACTGACAAACAGTTTTTATTTGTGAACAACAGCTTCACTGTTGGGAAACTGTACCAAATTTAGCTGTATTGTCTTTGGTTATTTACTTCCAGTTCATTAGCTTTGAAACAACAATGAATGTACAATTTAAAAAAATCTTCCTGTGTCCAATTCTGTTGACTAGCTCATAAATTTCTGTTGTTTTATAGATATTTTATGCAGAGTTTTCATGGCAAAGTTGAAATGGACAACATCTGTATAGTTTAGTGACACTTATGAAGGAAGTCTTGGAAAGCTAATATGTATAAGTATCTTAGCTTAAAAGAATTGTGTCAAAAGGCTTTTGTTAAGTAAAAGTGATACATCACTAAGAACCATAAGGTAGTGTATATATAGCTGTGATTTACAGTGAACTTCAGTTAGCTTTAGAGAAAGAAAAAGTTACTCATGTTTTAATAAAATACAGCTATCTCTGAAAACACTACACTCCAACACTATAAGTGTGCTCACATGTATCTTTTTAATCCTGGAAAGCCTTAGTAAATTACTTTTAAAAATTTTAGCACTGGCTGTTGTTACTTTGGCAGTCAGAATTGTGTTTGTTCATATTTTTTATTAGACATTGTGAATCTTAAGTTTTGTGAAATGTGAGACTGTGACAGTTTTCATTGATGGGCATTTTAATGTAAGAATATATTAGGAAAATGCAAGTTTAATATTTCATGTCAGGATTTGAGAGCCCTAGTAGTTTTGAGTATAGGTCATAAAAAGGTCCTCAAATTCTTATTTTTGTAACAGCTGTAGGAACCCTGCTATATGTTAAACTTATTATTACAGTTGTTTTGTGATATTAATATCTTTAATCTTTGTCTGTAATTTGTATCCATTGTTATTTATGTCTAGTGTAATTAATGTTCTGAAATTTCCTGTGAGCATAAACCCTTCATTGCAAATGTTTAATCTCTGTTTATGGCTTTATACTGGAAGTGTGATGTAACTGTTGTGAGTATTAGTACCCTTTATATGGTATTTGTAAGAGATACGTGCCAATTTGAAAAGGAGTTCCCTTCCTGATGCTTTTGTTTGGACTACCTTTTCTTTTTCCACTTCCTAAACATTTGAAATATAAAACCAGCTCATTCAGAGAGCATTGTTAAGTACTTGAACTGTCTTAGATGATTCATATCTCTGCTTTCCTTCAACTAACCAATCACATGGTGGAGGTAGGGTTATGTCAGCTGGCTTCATTGGTTCCATTTTAGCTTTCATTATTACATGAATGATTGGTTGATAGTATGTTCAGAAAATTGGCTTTCTTTGGTTTTCCAGGAAACCTGATTCTAAATCATGAAAGTAGGTTTGTTGATCAAGGTGTCAAAACCACTTTTATTTCAATTAATAGATTGTAGAAACTGTTCCTTTAGTTAATTTATAAGTTTCTCCAAATCACTTTGTTTTTTTTAGGTACTTTCTTTAGAATATATTCTAACATGTCTATTCAGCTAAGATGACTTTTGTTCCTTATTTAGTGTTGTGGTTATGTTATCACACTATCTACCTCTAGGTAAAACTTCCTTCAAGACCATAGGCTAGGATAAATCCTTTCAATACAAAATGTTCAGAGACAAGTTATTTTCTCTTAATTTAGTTTTCATAAACAATAAGTGAAATTATTCTTTGGTAGCTCAACAAAAATCATTCATCTGAGAATGTTTCATTGGAAGTACTCAAACATTCCTACCACCTATTCAGTATTGCTTTTATGCTCCACAGGGAACTATGATGTGTGATTACTAGTTCAGGGCATTTAGTCACTAGTAAAAATTAAAGAACACATTAAATCTTAGGACGTGAAGTGAATAGTGCTTGAGTTCTTAGTCTCTTGTTCAAAAAGAAATACTTATAGTAGCTTGAGACAGCCAATGTGTTTATTGTGCACCACAAGTAACTAACTACTCATTTTCATATCTTTTGCCCAGAAGTAGTAAGGTTCTTCTTTTGGGCTCAAATCCTTTGAATAAAAATAAGGGTCAGTAATGTTTTGGAGACTATTAACCTTTTGGCTGATAATTTGTTTCACACAAACTAGATTTTTTCCTATGAAATAGTATTCAATCTCATACTTTTTTCAGAAACAATACAAGATACTCTGACATCCACATCTTCAATGCTTTTGCTATTAATTTCAATTATCTTTCCTTAATCTGGTATCATATTCAAGATTCAAAGTTGATTTGAGTGAGTTGTTCCTAGATGCTTTTTGTAAACCTTACTAGTCTTACCTCTGATGTTATCGAGAATTTTCTTTTGGTTAACACTTCTGAGAAGTGCTTGTGATATTGTTCCAACATTTCTTTCATCTGACATCCTAGAACCTCTGTCAAATTTGGAGCTTAATCTTCAGTCTTGACTTTTCTTTTATCTGCTTTAAAACCATTTAGTTTCTTTTCTCAAGATTCTCATTGAATACTCTAGTCTTATTGTAATTTTATCCTTAGATTTTATATCACTCCAAACAGAAACCATTTAAAAGTTGGTCAAGTTCTACATGATAGATTCTTTGTTCCTATCTAGGGCTCTGTTGTGCCAGTTTTATTGTTCTGAACCTGCTGGTTTGCCATTTTCTGCCAGTTTGCCATTTTAGGGTAGTATTTTTTATGAATTTTTCTTGTCAAATTTTTCCCTTGGGACATTTTGCTGGTTTTTCAGTTCTTGACAAAAACAGTTTTTGATCTGTAGGCAGTTTTACTTCATGCAGACTTTAGTAGTGCATTTTGTTCTGAAAAATAAACTGTAATTATTATCTGATTTATGGTTTTCTGTCTTAGATGGTAAGAAAGGAACAGTGTTCTTACTTTTTAGGAGTTGTTTTTTCTATATAACACTAATATTGTTGTTAATGTTTAAATTGTTTTTAGTACGAGTTGTTTATTCTGTATGAGTACCTAAGAATTGTCTCAGTTGTTCTTTACATCTTATGTTCATGATCTACTTCTTAGTGACTTGTCCAAGCAGTTCCAAGTTTCATCCCATTATATCATATGTATGGGAATGTCCTTGGCTTTGTTAACTGAAGTACATGAGTAAAATATCTTAAGAGCTGCAATATGTGGATATCTTTTCACACATTTAACTCCATTTACTTAGTTAATGTACCGCTTGTCTCTTACTATGTATCATTGTAGTCTTTTAGTACTGAACAAATTCATCTTAGTATACAATAAGAGATGTTTGTTTCTTTCAGGCCATTTATGTTTTCAATGTCTTGCATCATATAGTTTCCTTTGGAATGTTAGTCTTGTGTCTTATATACCATTGCTAATTTTCAGTCAGTGATTTATGATATATTTCAACTGTAAAGTGAATCTCAAAAACACTGAAATTCATTCATCCTGTTTTGATACAGTAGTAACTTTTATCATTTTTCTTCTACTTTCTATGATCCTGCCTTCAGATAGGCATGTGTAAGTAACAGTAATGGGAATACATAATTTTTAAAGTTAATGTGTGATTATTAAAATGAAATTCAAAGAGGTATCTGCCATCATGTGCTCTTCCTTTTCCACATAACAGTGTAATTATTCAGAAAATAGTTAATAAAGGTGAAACCAGTTTGAGAACTAGTGAAGACAGTTCTTTGGTTATGTAAGAAAAAGTACTGTTAAAGATTGTTGTTTTAACAAGATGTTTCATCAAATTAAGAATTGCCGTAGCAATGAGTGAGAAAGGAAAAGAAAGAGAGAATGACTTAAAAAGTAAATTTAAATTATAGCAAAGGTTGAGTATATATATGATTTTTCTTTAAGTACTAAAGTGTTATTATGGAAGTAACTGATGTAAGTAATTGCAATAAAAGGATTTTGACAGTGCTTATCAGAACTTTACTGAAGAAAGTTTAAAACAAAAATGTGTGATTTTTCAAATTTGTTTTCAGATATTTTTAATTACTGAAGACAAAAAATGGTTAGGCTCTGTAGTTAAAGAATTGGAGAGCAGTTAAACTTTATTTGCATGATTTTAAATGTATACTAAATAGAACTGAATTATAGTATTTTTCTCATGTTTACATTATATTTAGGGTTGTGCATATGTTTATGTATATGTAAAATGTATATGTGTAAGTAGGTGTGAAGAAATGTTTGTTTCATCTTGTTAAGATCAAATACCATTATTTAGGCATGCTTATCCGTGAAACAATGTATGAATTGTAGTTTTAAGCTGTGTGTGTGTATAAACATACATTTAAGGCTTTTCTTCTAGATCAGCAACTTTTATGAAGTAGTAATACGAATGTAACTTCAAACACTTCATGTAGAGTGCTATCTTCGCTGTGACTACATGCGTGCAGAAATTTATTTTTCAACAAGTACTTGCTATTTTAAAATAATTGCAACAAAGCAGTTTTTCAAGTGTTGTGTATATTTGTAGTATGTCAATGCTTTACTTTGTACCAGTTGATTTAACATTTTTACTTACTACATACATGAAAAATTGTTTTAAGAGGGAAGCGTAGCTAAGAGGTCAGACTGTTTTCAGTTTCTCTTGTGTTCTTTCAGCTAAGCATGGTCTTTAAATATTAGGTTCTCTTGTGTCATACATTGATATACATAAACCCTAAAAACTTGGGTTACAAACATCTGAAACTAGTAATAAGCATTCTGTTTATTTGTTTTCTATTTCTAAAATGTGATTACACAAATCTGGTTTTGTGTTCTGTTCTATGTTTAAAATATATATTTTAACATTGAGGCAATCCTGTCATTGAAAGAAGCCATTGCCAAAAATTAGTTTACAAGATAAAGATTTATCGTAATACAATTAACAGTTAAGATGAATTTTGTTTGATGCTAAAAAGGAAAATACCTTAAGCATCATGAAGACAGAGCTGCTTGTAAAAAGTTTTGTGAGAAATAGCACCTGATAGTGTTTTAAGCTGATATTGTGTGTTCTGAATAAAAACATTAACTTAGCACCTTGGGTGTATGAATGTGTTAAAATGCATTAGGTTATAGCCATTTGTCAGTGAGTAAATATCTGTATTGGAATAGCTTTTGCAAAAATTTGAATGTAGACATTATGATCATAGAATTGTAGTTTAATTTTATAATGTATTACTGGGGAAAGTTATTCTTAAAATTGTGTGTCAGCTTTCATTTTTGTTTTTTATGATGTATAGAGTTACTGCCATAATGGATAAGTAACTTGGAAAATAAAATTACAAAACAACTATACACAATAGTTATGTTGCAGTTGTACTTAAATATTGAAATGAGAGAACAGGATACAATCTTAATTTTTATTCTCCCAAATGCCTTATTTTTAGCTACTATTTGAATAATAGATTATAAAGTTCTGTGGTTATTAGCCATTCTTTTTGTGTATTGTAAAATGCATTGTTTTCAGAATGGTTGATAACTATTTTAAAAATTTAGGAAATATTACACATGTAAGAGTTAAGCAAAACTACAATTCCAGTGCAATTTAGAGAGGATGCTGACATCCTTGGAAATAACATTTCTTGTTTTCACAGGTAGTGGTTGTAGTGGATAGAAATATGCAAGTTCATTTAGTAGATTTGAGAGAGCTAGTTGAGAAAGACTAATGTGATATTGCATATTTCCTGGAAATTTCATTTGTACTCAAGTAAGGCTTGTGTGTTTTTCTCTTGCATGTTAACTGTTATACATGTATTCTTGGTCTTGTTTTTCTTTCCAATGATATTTAATTACATTTACTGTTATATCCCTTAGAACCATATTTTTTATTTAGAAT
Source organism: Carcinoscorpius rotundicauda (assembly GCA_011833715.1). Classification (NCBI taxonomy): domain Eukaryota; kingdom Metazoa; phylum Arthropoda; class Merostomata; order Xiphosura; family Limulidae; genus Carcinoscorpius; species Carcinoscorpius rotundicauda. The sequence continues at coordinate 17,010,705 of CM022403.1, forward strand.
GCATAGCTGATGTATAAGTAATTCATTTATTCAGATGTTAGTTTTATCAGTGATTAATTTTTAGAGCAAACTGTTTGTAACTCTGCTAATTGTTTGAAGTAGATATGCTTAGTTTGTACTATGTAGTAACAGATTGTGACTTTTTCTAGTTGTGGCTATCCTTTGTGATGTGATATTAGTAGTCATGGTAATTTCATTGTCTGAATTACATTTGTAGAAAGTATTTTGGTAATGTTTTAAAATTTTAAGTTTTATTAAGGTTTTTAGTATACTAGAGTACCCATCCTTTTAAATACTTAAAACTGTGGCTTGGTCATTGCTGAACTGATATATGATTTATGCAAAAGGTGAGAGTAATCATTCTTTCATTTTATCTATTTTAGAGAACATTAGGTTATGTTCACCACTGTTGTAATATGGGTTCTTGTGAATTTCTTAGGCTGGGTTTTCTTTCATGGAGTCACTTTTTAAGTGAAGTATAACACACAAGTATTAGAAATGTGAACCCAATCTTTTCTTGTGCTGCATTATAATATTTTGTGTACTTAAATTAGTGATTACTGTAAGCTGTATATGCTATTACTGTACTTTCATTCATAAACTTGTGTTGATAATTGATGGATAACATACGAAAATGTTGCTCTGTCTCATAGCACAAACAGAAATCGTCTTGATAATCTTTAAATGTACCAGGTAGGTTTAATCAGATTGATTTCATGAATACAGTTAAAATAGGTGAAACGATGCAGTAAACTGTTGCATCTGCAAGGTTAGAAAGACTAGGTAGGAGTTATATAAATGTCTTACTTCTTTCCAACTTTTCATATTACACTTAAAGAAATAAGAAAGAAAAATGTAATAAATGTTGACAAAATGTGGAAGTAGGAGTGTGAATGTGAAGTTCTGTAGTACTGATAAAAAAATTAACTTAGGATCATTTTAGTTTGTCTATAAAAACTACTATAAACTACTACACTGAAAAAATTGTTTTTAAAAATAAATGTTAGAAAATTTAAGATATTACAAACTTGTTGACTGAATATTAAAGATAGTAAAGTCACGCGGTGTTTTTGCATATTTAAGCTAATAAGAAGCTTTCAATCCTTTTTCAATTTACAAAAACAAAATGTATGAATCTAGTGTTCAACTGTGAGTGCCAAAATCTTTGTTTTAACAGTCTCACTACATGTAATTTCAAACTACAGTACTTGCAAATATGTTCAACATTCCAGAAATGTGCTGTATAGACCAAAATAAATTGTTTGCAAGTTTTTGAGTTACTTTCTGGAAAATAGTATTGAACGTTAGCATGAAAATAACATATTTTGTCTGGCTTATTTTCATCTCCCTTTAATGTACTAAATAACACTTGCATAATATTGTCATTTGTGCTCTTTTGTTCAACTGTATACAAATACTTTTCTTAAGCACTGTGATTATGTACATCTCATATAACAGTTTTATATTTGTTGCTTTGTCTCTAAACAGAGGAAGCCAAGCATTTTAGAAAGCATAAACTTGCATGTGCCTAAGCTAATAAAATGTTGAAACCCTTATCATTAGTCACAAATAATGTTCACTTGACAAAAATAAGTACCAAAGAAAAAGTGTTACTATAGTTAAAAAAAATGTAATTTTTTTGCATCATGAAGAAACAAAACACATTGGTTAGGAGTTTTGAAAAAATAAAACACCAAACAATATAATAATCACATGGTAAAACATTCTCAGGTACATAAATTTACTTGTGATATTTTTTGTTTTAGTGTAGCTAGGTTAAAAGAGGAAATTGATTGTTAATATTTTTAGTTAATTGTGCATAAAAAATGTGCATTTGATTGTATATAATTGATTTAAGTTTTGCTGTCCCTTTTTACTGTGAACTACATAGTTTCTTATTAAATCTGCTGTAACACAATAAATCTGGCTATAGTCAGAGAAAGTAAAATTATTTTTCAAATCTATTATCCCTGTTAACAAATCTCAAAATCAGATAGTATAAACATCACTAATAAATAGAGTAATATTTTGTTGTATTGGAATTAACCTTGTATTCATTACAGCAGTAACAAATAACTTGTAACCTAAACACTTTCAGTGGGTAGACTTTCTTTGTTCAGGGAACTAAAAAAATATACCTTCTGAAGATGTTATTTCATATTAGTAAATTATGCATTTCTTAACTTTTCATATTACTCAAATATAATGTGCTTGAATTAAACAGTATTAGTTATTCTATGTAATTGTTGTACATAAATGTTGATCACCATGTTACAAATAGTTTTAGCTGCCACTTCAACATCTGGTTAGGCCTACTTAGACACTTAACATCTGTAAAGATACAAGTTCCTGGTTTAGTGCATGTGTGTTAATAATGTTGAGCTGTAAAGTGGCTTGCATTATATCCTAGGTGCTCTTCATTTGATACAAAATTCCATGAAAGTAATAATTATTGTATTTAGTCAGCATTCAAATTTATTTTTTTTGCCAAAGGAATGTTTTATATTTTTTTTACCTACAGCAACTCTTTCACTGCTGCACTTATACATAAACAATTCTCCAAATGTAGAGTTTACTTTCAGATACACAATAAAAAAGCAAAATCATATTTTTCTTTTTCTAAAACTGGTAAACTTAATGGAGTTTGAAATACCCATCAAAATTCTGGACTCCTGCTTGAAAAATGGGTAGAATTGTGCCCATTGCAGTGAAAGAGTTAAAAAGTGAATTTCTAGTGTTTTTCTTGTAGTCATGATATCAGATGTTGGTTATTTATTGAAAGGAGCTTATCTCAGATATTGTGGTATATTGTAGGAAAACCATAAGGTCATTTGTATGTTTTTGGCTCAAACTAAGATACTGATGTGTGCCTGAAAAATAGTTTTGTATGCATCATTAAAATATTTTGACAGGCAGCTATTTAATGCTATTTTTCTTTTTGCCTGAATATTTGACATTTAATATGTAGCTATTTATGCTGATTGTTTATCTATGTATGTACTCTCTTTTATACATGTATATACACCTATGCACATAAAATGTCCAAATAGACTTCATAATTAATAGGAGAAATATGTCTTTCAAGTCTCTCAGTATACATGTGCAGTGCATTGACTCCATGTTTTTTGAAGCTGTTATTTTATCTTGCTGGTTATTACTAAGCAAAATGTTATTCTTTAAATAGTTTTTCCATTTATTTGTTGCACACGTTTAAAACTACAATATAAACTTGTGTTGGAAGAAATGCCTACCAAAGACAGTGTATTTTTTCATTATTTATGTTTATCTTTTCATTTTGTTTACTTCAATTTTAAGAAAGAACTGCTTAAAATTACAGTTTTTCACTCACTATTATGGGCTGGTTGAACAAAGATCTGTAATATCCTGTATATTTTCGTAATACCAGTAACTTCATATAAAACTTAAGTTAAAGTTTTCTATTTTAGTTGGCTTTTGCATTAAGAAACTTCAGACAGTCACTTCACTTTTAGAAATATTGTGTATTACTGTGCATTAATTCACGTGGACAAACTCTTCAACAAGTTTGTTGTAGGGGGCAGCTGAGGTTTTGAACATAAATGTTATATTCCTTCCTTCAGGAAGCATGTTATGTTCTTAACAGTAATAAAGTGTAGCCTGTCCATACCTGCTGTGTTATGTATGTGTTTTATTTGTAAAAACTTTAAGAACAGTTCATGCCATTCAAATACCAAAAATGGGATTATAATTTTACTAATTTTCTAATACTCTGGCAGTTTCAAAAGTGGCATTAAGTTCAAATGTCAAGTTTTTCTTCATTATAAATTTCAGTAGTAGTTTTGGATTCACATCACACCTTGTTAATTGATGTTAGTTTTACTTGAAGTACATTAGGACTTGTTTCTACATGCACACAGGGAATAAAGCTGAAATCAATATTTACCATTTGAATAAAATGGTTCTTGGTGAGGATGGAGTGACATTAAAGTTTTGGACTATTTAATTTCAGAGATGTAGTATTTGATACTTTCATGATGTTTTATCTCACTGGAACTTTCAAATGGGTCGAACTTGAATAACCAAGTTACATGTCAGTGAGTCATGATCTTTCTGCAGTAACTAAGTTTTAAACTGGAGCATCATGGTTAACATACAATAATTAGTGTTTGAGAAATGAACTATATCAGTCTTAGCATTTAAAATTTTCAATACTTTGTGCACTTATTTTGAATAGTTTGGTGAAATATAGCCTTGTGCCTTGTTGAGTAGGTTTTTAAACTAGATGTGAAAGACAGTGACTAACTTTCAATTTCTTCACTTTTTTTTTAAATGGACCAGTTTTTCTTGAGTACAAAAGAGAGGCAGAAAAATCTTGGCCACATTGTTATATATATATATGGAAGACAGACCTTTTAACTGTGATAACCGTAAGAAATTCCTTGATCCCACAGCATACGTGGCAACCTAATTGACTCTTTCTCCGTTTAAACTAGCTGGCTGTGTGAAAAGCCATAACTGATTATTATGAACTGAAATTGGTTATGGTCACAGGTCAAATGATATTCCTCATCACTTAGATTCTTCCTGTGGAAAGAGGAATGAAACTGGTACTCCGGATTATGGACTACTGTGATAACTTGCTCATTTGATTCTTGAATGTTGTCCCTTTCCATCCGATTTCTCTGAGCTTTGAAGAAGTTTGATAAATATTGAGTTTTGCACCTAGAGCATATTTTCATCAAGCATAACACTATGTATCCTCCAAGGACATTGACCAGAAATAGTCTTTAGTACAGAACTGACTGCAGAGCCATCTCACAGACCTGAGGATATTTAGGACACATTTGTACAAAGCCCTCAGACTATTGAAGGAATGAAGTAGTTGGTTTTTTGTGATTAAAGTGACTGATCTTTGACTGGACATCTGTATTCTCAACATCAATAAATCTTCCTGGAGAGTTTGTAGATTGTATGCAATTTATGAAAGAAGTTCTCTATGTAGGGGTTTTCAAAATTGTGGAAAAGGTTGTTGCTTGTGTAAATAGTATGTTATATTAGATGATTATTCTATTTTGACCAAACATTCTGTACATGAATTCAATAAGGAAAAATTGTAGGCCTTTATCACATAACTTACTTGGAGTGAAAAGTGATGAAGTATTTCCATCTTCTCTATTCTCATTATCTGCTCATCCTTATCAAATTTAGTGGACATAGTTTATTCTGATTTATCTTCAGTTATTTTTACTAAATTCACCACCAGAACTGATCCTGCATTAGAATACACTTGAACATTAAAAATAAAGTAAAAACTCATTTCAGTGCTTTAATGTTTTATTTTATGTTCAATGCATCACCTTTTCAACTAAATATTACATGCATTTAATTTTAATTGTTCAACACTGATAAGTTAAGTATAAAACAAATTGTTTTGATTTTGTGCAACCACACATGGCTTTAGTTTTAAACTTAATACATTCATTAAAGCTCATAATTTTAACTGAAAGTAATACTGACTTCAATTTCTAATATAGTGCATATAACCAACGTCAATGTATGATGAAAAGAATTTTATTTCTGAAAATTCTTGACTAGTCAATTTAATTACAGAAAAATTCAACCACTATACCATAAATTCCTCAACACTTCAATCAACATTAAGCCTGCATTTAGTTAAACCTCAAAGCTCTCTCAACATGTAAAATAACTTAATTCTGATTGATTGAAATGTTAAGACATTTATGGTATGCTTATAAATATTAAGACTTGTATTTTAAAATTCAGGATACCTTGTTTGTAAGAATTCAGATTTGAAAAATTAGGTACAAATAATATAGAGTAGTGATGTTTGTAATCTTGAGACAACTCAAAGCTCCCCTCTATGGAACAGATGTATGGCTGTGGTATTATAATACTAGAAACTGGGTTTCAATATCTGTGGTAAGCAGAGCACAGGTAGCCTGTTGTGGAGCTTTTTGGTTGATTCCAAGCAAACAAAAACTTTAAGCCAGGTTTTGAATGATATAAAGTAATAACAGAGCATAATAACATTATACAGTCATCATATCTGATATTTTCTAATGCTATACTATGCCATAAAATACATTGGTAGGTTACTGACCACATATTTACCAAAAAAAAAAACCCCTAAAGAGTGATTTTTTTCTGGTAATTGTTTACATTTCCTCTCCTTTTCAGTTCAAAATTTGTCAGAGAAACTATTAAAAATATTTGACACTGGTTAAATTATTAAGTCTCTTAAACTTGCGAACTCTGATTTTGTAATTTTCATAACTCAGAGTGAGTGCATATATATATGACAAAGGAAGATGAGCATACTTTTTTTTTTTCAAGAGACATGGCAAAGATGACTTGTATATTCCATCTGGATTCTTAGCTTAATGGTATGGCAACTTTTGTAATAATTAGAAAAAAAATATAATTTGTTAGCTGCTCCTCTAAATGAATGATTTTGAGGGCCTGAAATTGATTTGTCATTTTTATAACTTACTGATTTTATCTGTGGTTTAAGAAAGAAAATATGGATAGAGGTAGATGGTCTAAACTGATGCTTCAGTCAAGGTTTCTTAAACATTTGATCATGCTATGAATATGATTTGTTGACTAAGATTGAATGAAGCAAACCTAACAAATAGAAAAAATGAGGATAGACATTTTCTGTCAAAAGAATGATCAAAATGTGCATTCATTATAAATTCAAATGTGACAACTTTAGTGTACAAGTAATCCAACAAAGGAATAGGAATAAACACAGATGGTCCAGGCCCAACTTATCTTTCTGCATGTAAAATTGGACTAAATCTGGATATCCTTCTGAGCATTGCTACAAAAATGGCTTAAATAATACATAAGGCTTCAAGATAATAAACAGAAGGTGTATTTGTTATGTAAATAATTCTTGTGCAAAAGATTTGATGTAAACTTTCATCACTTGGACTAACCAACTGCAGACTTGAGAAACTAAAAGCAGTGAAAAAAATCCAAAAATCATCCAAGTGTAGCCTTGTTTGTAAAAATTTAAAATGGCCAAGGTTCATCAACAGTTACTAGAAAGGTGTAGAGCCTTAATAATTGATGTTTTATTATCATGTACTTTAAATAAATATTTAAATGTAAAAACACAAATTTATAAAAATAAAAAGCTATTAAATGAAAAATGTTTAAACTTTTATGCACAATCTATTAAAAGCTGAAATTTAAAGGAATGGGACAATTTTCATATTATGTAGAACTTGTATAGATACATATAGATGTATCATAATTACATAATATGTAACAAATCAAAGGTTGCTACAGTTTTGGTATTGTTGCCTTATTGGCACTGGATGTAGCAGATATAGCCTGACTGACATATTGTCATACACTTTGTAAGTTTTTAGAATTAAAGTGAAGTTAAAACAATATGACACATAAGAGCCATTTCTTAACTGCAGTTTCCCTGACATACCATATTTTCCAGTTAATAAGCCAACACCAATTTTCAGCACTGAAAATGAGGGTTTTTGCTTATTGCCGCCCAATAAGCCAAGGCACTAAAGAGGGCTGGTCGAAATAAAGAAAATTCAAGAGACTTTTAAGGCAACCAACAGCTGGTGTACCCACTTCATGAAGCGACAGACCACGAGCCACGAGAAACGTTTCATTGTAGTCTTAACGTACTTTGCTGATGGGACAAAATTACCGTCTATGGTAATTTTCAAAAGAAAAACATTTCCTAAGAAGAAATTTCCAAAAGGAGGGATCGTCCATGTACAAGAAAACGGATGGATGGATGACGAAGGATGCATCAAGTGGATTAACGAAGTGTGGGTGCGTAGTTCTGGCGAACTGATGAAATCTAGATCTCTGCTCGTTTGGGATATGTTTAAGTCCCACCTGTGTGAAAACGTTAAAGCTGTGATCAAAAGATGCAATACCGATATTTCAGTTATTCCCGGTGGGCTGACATCTGAGAAATCGTGGGACGATGTTAGTGTTGAAACTGCAGAGAAGTCATTTAAAAAATGCAATGGATGGAACGGAAGATATGTTGTGGTTGGACAACGACGAGGAAGACAACATTCCACTCACTCAGCTAATAACACCAGAGAATGACCCGTACGATGACTAGGTCTCTGCTGAAGATTGAAATCTATTATTTGGTGCTTCTGATGATGGATTTTAATAAATTTCTGAGATTAAAGTGTGTATTCTGTATTATGAATTTTGTTATTTCTATGAATACATGTCATTTGTAATGTATAGATCTTTTCCTATTAATAAATAAATTTATTCAACTGAAATAACTCTGCCGTAACTGTGAGATCAAAGGTATGATTTTGGGGCCAATTTTTTGGTCCAAAGCTGGTAATCGGCCAATAAGCTGACCCCTCAAAAATCAGGTCCAAAATTTAGGGCCAGAAATTCGGCTTATTAGGCAGAAAATACGGTAATAAGAACAAGAATACATTTCACAGGTTAACACACAGGTACTCATTATAGAACTGGGTAGGCTCCAACAAGTGGGTTTAAGTGTCTTCCTAACATGCAGAGATGGTACTAGGAAGTCTGAGACTCAATCTTCTAACTATGAACTTCAAACACTGTGCCACTCTGACCCAGTAGTAATGTCACCATTCTAAATTTTGAACCACTCTTTAGGGGCAGGCAGAACCTGCTGTCACAAAGGTAGTTTTTTTCATGCATTGCAGCTTGGCATGTACACATTAGAACATGCTTAGCTCCTCCATATAATATACTAAGCAAGTAATATTTTAAAATATTTGCAAATTATTGTACAGTTATATATTGAAATTATAATAAACTCGATTCAGGCGTCATTATATCAAGAAGAAAATAGTTACAACTATGTCTTGGTAATGATGGATTATTTACCACCACTACTACCCACAGCACGAGCTGTATCATTTCGTGTTTCACCTCAAAATGTTATAATAAAATCTTACACGTTGTATTAAATCACACAGTACAATGGTGTGGATAATTGGAAAGGTATTTAATCAAGAAAATGATTTTAATTCTGTACATTATCAATGATAAACGTAGATGATATAATAAAACATGACCTTCAAAAAGTAAAAGGAATTCAGACTTATTTCTATATAGCAAAAGAAATGAAACATAGTTACTACACACTTATAACATTTAAGCCTACCAACAGTAAAAATAACACAAATATTATGTTCTTAAATTTAGAATTTGATAGAACATTTTTGCTAATTCCCATTTGTACAATTTAGTTTACATGCATTTATCTCGACGCTATAGAGAAAATTCTCTAATACCTTCAAAATTACTCAGTGTAAAAACTAAAATAGGTTTTATTTCATAGTGGGCAAATTTTAAACATCATCGTAACTGTCAATTAAAGATTAGGAGATATGGCCAAATTACTATTGGTTCTTGATTTCTTCTGGAAGATAACTTGCATTTAGAAATAAATAAACCAGTTTAATACTTTAAAAAACAAATTTCAGTGTTGAAATAAAATTCTAGTGTAAATACTTAACACAAAAATTAGATATATTTTCCAATTCACAAGTCACAGAAAAATGTAGGGCAGGTAAAATAGTTATTTTACAAGTTTGTACACATAATAATAATAATCTTTGTTCAGTGTTTATGCAGAACCTTGTTTTCTATCTGCTATATAAATCAGTTACTATGCATCAAACACCTATTCAGAAAATCTGACAAAAATAGCAGTAAAAAAACGTTTTTTAAAACTTCTGCAAGGTTTATCATCTGTCGTACATATACATAATTATCAAAGAACACTAATGTGTATCCCAATTATATTTCTCAAATTGCATTATACCTCGAAATAAATACAATTTAAATAGAGCAAATATGCAGAATAAATAAAGTATTAAAATTATTTTGTTTGCTTAATCACAGTTTCACAATAGGAACCGAGTCATGGATTTTAGTGCTGTGACTTTGTAAAGTTGCTGCTGGTACACCAAAATACATTTTAAGACTAACCAATAACATTTTACAGAGAGAAAGTTATTACAATATCAACCCTGGTGAACCTTGTTTGTGTGAAGATGTACATTAGTACTGAATTTAGACTACATTTCTTTATATGCTCCTGCAGTTTTATTTTTCAAAACCACATTCTGTAAGCATTTCCTGTTTACTGTCTAAATTATGCATGCTTCATACACTTTCATGTTTAATTGTATTTTTAGACAGTTTGACACTTCAAGATATTCTGTTAATTAATTAGTTAAAACATTATATATGAAAATGTATGCCATTTCACAGTAAATAGTATGTTTTATATAATACACATGGTTTGAGTTGCAATAAAAACGTACTTGAATACAATTCTTTTGCAAAATATATTATTTTTATTTTTATTTTACAGTTTTAGTAGTAACTTGTTGCACAAAGTCACAGATCTCTAAAAGTGAAGTGTTTATACAACACTAAACTGGTATCTAATGTCTCAAGACGACAACCATGACAGAAATAAATATTTTTTGTAAACATTTAGTACATATAAAAATTGTGACATTCAAAGAAATAAAGATATTTGTACATTCAATTTTTGTGAACACAAAATTAAATGTACAACAAAATTTCTAGTTATAACAGCATTTTCTGAAACTAGAAGGTAGTCCAAATTTTTAATTAGCTTTTGCTGAATATTTTAAACATTATTTATACAATTGGTGATAAATTTAAGTTTTACACTTAAAATGAACTGTGTAATATACTTGTGTGTATGATTTTCACATACACACATTTATTTAAACCTCAAAAAAGAAAAAAAATAAATAAAACATCTACATGCATACAGTAATAATACAATTGACAGTAGACACCTATACAATGCAATTCACATATTGACTTTTTGCTATTTGATGCAATATAAAAACTTTCCAGTTTTTGTATTTTAATACCACAAGTTAGAATGTAATGTACAATTAAAGCTGTGTATAAAATATCCACAATCAAATAAACTCAGAAACAGCCAATTTTGGTACAAAAAGTATAAAAAAATAAAATAAAAAATCTGTAGTTATACATAATTGACTGTTAACAGATTGTACATTGACCTTGAAATGTTTAACTTGGTTAATTCATTTATGAGAGTAAACCTCATAACAAGCTAAATGTACAAGAACAATATATAAAGAAAAAAAAAGATAATTTAATTTCAAAACGTTGAAAAATCTGAGCTCACAAGCTTCTGAAAGAACAAGAGAAAAAATACATTTTGCGAGGTTTAAGTTTCATAAACTTCTGAGGCATGGTACCTGAAATGAAAGATTTATTTACTATATTATTTGCCTTTTATTACCTCAAAAAATTAAAGTTAAGATATGTTATTTCTTGTTAACACAAACAGTGCAATAACTTTCTTTACATCAAGCTCTTTTCACTCCAACTGGTTGATTTATTTCTTCTTTTCAAACAATGATGAAAAATTAATAATTAAAACAGATGCAAAACTTATGAGCTTATAATATAATTATTTGGTACAAAAAAAATAGTAACAGATCAACAGAAATATTTATTCATTTAGGAGGTTCTACATATCATAAAAATGAAATGTGAAACTTTAACAGAAAAAGAAGTAATTTATTCTTAACACAAGAAATACCTTTTACTCAGACTGACCCAGTGAAAGGCTTTGTAAATTTACAGGAAAATCTTTAATGAAAATACTTTATAAAAAAAAGACAACAAAATCTGATTTCTTGATGTTCAATAGTTGTAATACATACCAAAACTTAATACAGGCAAATACATATAGTGCATTTGTGTGTATTATATTTAGTTTCACAATGGTTATAAAAGCAGTCAAAATGACCGAGTCCATATACAGAGATTTAATGGATATTTTTTTAAATTAAATGATAAGTTGCTCAAAGCCAACTACCTATGCATGCTTATAATTGAGCTCTTGTGTTAAACAATGACACTATACTAAAAGTTTACTTTTTATTTAATGGTTTTTGATCTAAAGTACACTATACGATTGTTCTGAAGCACATATAAAGCTAATACTTACTAATGTGATGTATGTGTGTTTTGTTAATTATACATCTTTAAGAGTTCATGGTTAATGGTTATGTTGGTTTAACTTCAATTTGTTTTTGTATTATTCACAAACAGTAAAGTAAACAAAATCTATCTTACTGAGTAATTTTATTTTTTGCTTGTTACAATAGTTATTGTAAAGAACTGACCAAAATAATTGGGTAACACAACATTAACCTTATGGTACCAATGCAACTGCACAATTTTTGGTATTCCAGTTTCATTTTTTTGTAATCTGTATGTCATGGAGGGTTCTGTGAAATGCAAGCAAGTTTAAAAAAAGCCAGTGGAATCCATACAAGTTAGACTCATTATTTAAATAGCCAATGTCATAGATTATTAGTCCATTTCGGTAGGTTCAAGCATACTTCCTAAATGATTCACAGATAACACTATGTAACAAAATTTTTACTTTTTCTTTTTAATTGGCAGAAAGTGTTATTTCACAATTGCTTGTGATTCAAGTAAATGGAAAAGACCTATTTTTCTCTTCAAACTTTGCTTTTGTGACCTGGGAGCGTTTTACGAAAACATGATAGAAGACTTTATTTGGGGCCTGATACGCAACAGTCACAAATTTTGGAAAAACTACTCACTTCTAAACATTTTTATTCATTTTTGTATAACTTTATAGTATAAATACATGTGAATCTTGATTCATATGTTGTTTTATTCAGACCTTATGTAAATGAAAATGTGCAAATTTGCCTGGTTTTACATAGAAAATAGGTTAATTTCTAAATTTCATTATCCAGGTCACAAAAGCAAAGTTTAAAGGGAATAATGACCATTTTCTGTACTTTTACAACCTGAGCAATTAAGAAATAACACATACTATCAAGGAACAAAATTTGTGTTACATAGTGTAATCAATGCAAATCTGTACATACATACTACACATCAAGTACAAACTAAATTTTTCATTTGACTATTCTGCAATGACAGGGATCAAAGTTAATAGGCCATGACCTTCTACAGAGTGCCACTCAACACGTGTTATGTATTTTATGTCAGAAGTATCACTTATTTTATTTAAACCTACACTGCTGATTTTGCAATAGATCATTGGAGAGTAACTACCATACAAAACATACAAGTATACTAGGGTTTCACAGGCTATGCAAGTACCATATGCACAATATATGATGGATAACAATGTCTTTATTGTTCACATAAACTTTACTTTATACTCCTAACTTTTCAGAATCCGAGTCAGACTGATTTCTCTAATTCATGTAGTTACATTCAGTAAATTCTGAATATGGGTTAACATTCCTTCTCTAATATGGGGAGCATTGGTCCAATGAACTAGGCCCATACAAACTATTAATTTTCTCACTACGGGCTTGATTGATGCACCATAAAAACTGACTTATAACTTTCCATGTCATAACTTCTAATATGTTTTGTGTATCTTTAGAAAATTTTGCAAGTTTTCAGCAAGCATTAAGTTATTTACACAAAAAAAATCAAAGTGTGAATGTAATCATTTCTCCATAAATAAATAGTGTCAAAGAGTTGTTGAGTGCAAACTGATTTTTGTTAAAATTTAAAATATTTTTCTTTATCTGAAAAGTATCAGATTTCATTTGCATAGTTTTTAAAATCTTCTAAATAAATATAATTTTTTTTTCAATAAAACTTTACATTTCATCTTATTTTCTCTACCCTGACTCTGTATGAACCCTCAATTGGACCAACCTTGCAACTATGAAAAAAAAATCTAAATATTCCCTTTTTGCTTTCTAAAATTATTTCAATCTGTAACAAGAAGCTACATTAGTTTATCATACATAACTTTAAAACTTGTAACAGTATACATGTGTTTACACTTAAATTTTACTGTTTCATTATGCTATAAAATGTCTAATATTCCTAATGAATAATTTGTAAACCACTTGCAGAATGTGCAATTCACATTAACTTATTGAATTAAATAACATGTGCTACTTGCGATTTTCTTGCAAGTATACCCCAAAAATATATATTACTATTATTCTTTTAAAGTCCATAATTTTTTATTTTTTTTTATATTTTTATATAAAATATATTTTTATTTTTGCTGTTAACTGTCAATGAAACTTAACCCTAGATTTGTACTAACAACACTATTACACTAAGTAATTTTTTTATATAATTACATAACACAGAATAATAACACACAAAAGCTAGCAACATCCAATAACTATCATAATTTTTCTGACTTTATAACAGTGACAAGAGCAGTTACAAATTCAACAATATTTTTCCTGTATAAATAAAGTTTGAACTGGAAGCTAAATAAACAATCCTCTGTATAGAAACAATAAAATACAGTATCTCATTTGATAGGTTAATATTTTGGGTTTTTTTGTAATTATAAATAATACAGTATTAAGTTTCAGAGAGAACTATCAGTAAATTGTGACAGCTGAACATGGCATGAAAAGTCTGATATGCAATTTTATTTTAAACAAATAAGACTGAAGGCTTTAGAAATTATTCTTTAACTGGAATGATGACAATAAGTAAATTACAAAAAATATCACAATTCTCATAATAGGGGAAAATTTGGGAGTTTTTTTAAACACTGTTTTATAAAATTAAAAACTTAAAACTTGTGTAACATTAAAGTTTAGATTGTAAGTTATGTTTTTGTGCCAAGTTTATTTGTATGACATGATACACAAATAGTTAATTAAATTTTGAATGTAACTTAGAAAAACCTCACTGTATCCACAGAAAAGGATGCCCATAGCAAGAATGTTAATAAACAAGTACTAAAATATTTATTACATACTAATTCAAATAATCTACTTGTATTCACTTTTAGATTACATAATAAATATAGGCAGTCTTAGTCATTCTGGAGCCCTGGTGGAATTCAATAAATGGGGTTCCATAATGGTAAGAAAACTAAGAAGTAGATCAAAAAAACATAGCATCAGGAGTCCTTCTGTGTGTGAGGCCTGAGGCAAATACCCTGTTTGTTCAAAAGGTAAGACCACCTATGCTGACTACTTCAATTATACATTATTACCACAGCTAATGTATGAAAACATGTGCAACTAACTTTAATAAACATGTAACATCATACCCTCACTGTTGTCTATTGTCTCTGTAATGACTTGTACTGATGTGTCATAATATATTTAAAGTTATCTGAAATCTAAGTATGGTTTAGCATCATATGTCATCATGTCTCGTTTTTGTAAGATCTAATTTGTGCTTAACACAATAATGTGTTTAATCATGACAGTCTTCCTAGTTCTACAAACTTATTTAGTGATATAAACCACACAAGGTTTTCTAAAATTTTATTGTTTAGTATAATGCACTATGGGTTTTACTGTGCTGATATTTTTGTAAAACAAATATATTTTTGCTATAAAAGTAAAATGTAAATACATTTATAAATGTATATTTAACTAAAACATCAATATTAAATATATTACAATAGATATTTATTCTAATACTGATGTTTCAGTTAAATATATACTTAGAAATGTAAATTTTTGTTACATGTGTATTGCCTGTTCTGTAATTGTGCAAACTTAGAGTTTGTTTGCACAAAATTCTCAAGTGTAAGAAACAACAATGTATATGAATTATTAGTGACTGCAAGTATTTTTGTCAACTGAACTTATAGAACTTTGCCTTAAAGTTTATATGTCACAACACATGGAAAGACAGTTTAATAATTCTGTTGATTCACTGCAGTCAGTATACTATAAATCTAGGAAACTAAAATTGTGATAAATGCTTATTAATTAGAAAACTATGTATACTTGACCAGTAATGTTTATAGATTTTTAACATTATGAACTGTTCAACTTCAGAGAATTAACTTTGTATGTTAGTACTTATATGAAGACACTGTATGACTTCAGCTGTGAAAAACTTGCATGTGATCAGTGAAAAGTTAGCTAGCTACCCAATTAAGTGAATTGTACATATGTATCAATGCAAGATTAATTTGCTCTCTGTGAATGATAGATAAAAATTTCAGTTCCAGATAGAAGACTTGGTACTGTCTGCAAGTTTGCTAAACTGTAAAAGTCTGTAATAGCTGTTATTGTGAATTGTATTATTTGTATTTAAAATATACTTGTATTAACAAAGAAAATTTGTGTATCAATCTTGATGACAAATATCAAATTTGATACACGTTAACTTTCAACTTCACTTCCAAATTAAAATTTCCAGCTATTTGAAATCATAATAAATAACATGATAAACTAGACTCATTTAGGATAAATTATAATGCATAACAAACTGATGGCTTGTCTAGGATAAATTATAATGCATAACAAACTGATGGCTTGTCTAGGATAAATTATAATGCATAACAAACTGATGGCTTGTCTAGGATAAATTATAATGCATAACGATGTTAATAGTCTAAATGTAAGTACTTCACATACTTATAATAGTTTTATTGAAACAATAAAAATATGGAAAGTTTTTGCAGTGTAGTTTGCCTGCAAATAAACAAATGACTTATCCAACAATACGATGCATCATAAAACAACTTTCAAGCAAACACTCACCTTATAGCAAAGAAGCCAACTGTTCTTTAAGCTACAGGTTCATATTTTGCCTTATTGACATTTTTTGCAAGACAAAATGAAAGAATCACTCCTAGAAGCTGTAGTAAAAACAGAAATTTGTGTTACTTTATTTATATTTAAATTATGTACAAAATAAAAATGCTAAATAAAACATCACATGTATTTTTACAAATTCTAGTCACTGTCTTGCTAACAAACAGTAATACTGTATTTCTTTGAACTTAAGATGCCTTCTAATTTAAAATGCACCCCACTTTTAGAAAGGGATTTTTATGGGAGGGAAAAATTTGGATGATAATTAGAAAGGAGTAAATGTTTTAAGAGTTTATTAATTAATCAAAAATATCAATAATGTATATAAAATGAAATATAAAATATACATATGAAAAAACATAAAAGAAATTTTAATTTTCATCACATTAATGTTTCTTCTTACTTTATTTATTTAATCAAAATGTTACTCTGATGTTTCTTCTGACTCACTGTTATATATACTAAATTTGAAGCATCTTCAACACTTGATTCATTACTGTCCCAAAGAATGTCATCTTGCATTCCATCTTCCATCACTGGATAAACAATATTTTAAAAATGATTTTCTAATAATACTGTGTGACACTTCTTTCCAAGGTTTTGAAATCCACTCTACTTTTGCTGATGTTTATACCCTTTTTATTTTGCCACTCCATGTTAAAGCATGATTTTCTTTATTCAACCAAGCATCATAATGTTTATGGATATGATCTTTGAATGTCTTGTTAAATGGACACATTAAGAGGTTGTAACTGACCTGTCAATTCCATCAAGAATTACCACCAGATCACTGGTTTTAATCCTTAACCTATTCTTAATTTCACAAGAGAGATATGGCCATGAAATGCATCCATTACCAGCATGCTCCTAGGCCAATGTTTCCATACACATCCCAACCACTCTTCCATTAACCCTGATATCATTTTTTTGTGCATGAGCTACTACATCTTTTCCCAATGTTTTCCTGTTTAATATGAGATATGGTGATAATTTATTTCCATCTGCAGTTGCATGACACTAACTCTTAACTTTTTATAACCAGTGACATTTACAGTGTAGTTGCATGGCATGTTGATAAAAAGTTCATCTGAGTTACCAAATTATTTGGCATAGACTAATAATGTAACATTGATATTCAATAAGTTTTGTTTCAAAATCTGATGGCAATTTGTGACTAATTGTTGTTTTTACCATAAACCTTTTTTTCATAAATTTCTCACACCAGCCACAACTAGCCTTGAAAGAAATACCACTATTTCATGAACAATTTTTTGCTTTTAACATTAAGACATCTGTCATTACAGAAAGTCCTTTATTTCATACTGAAACACTTTAAAGCAGTGACATCAATTTCAGGATGTCTTCTTGAGCCAGAAAATAACTTTGCACTTTTTTTGTAAGAAAACTTAGATTTCATACCACGCTAATGATGTACATCTGCCTCAATCACTGTATACATTTTAACAGATGCACACAAAACAACTTTTCTTTAAATTTGGCATTGTACATAAAACAATATCCAATGGGTAAAAAAAAAATTCAATAAAAAGCAGTAAAATAGCATCTGAACAACAGGAAAGTCAGGCACAGATGGAAGATGGTGATATCCAACTGCACTACAAGAGGTGCTGACATCTGCAAATTTCATGTTCTGTACATAGTTTAGTTTTTTAAAGCTAAGTCCTTTTTAAAAATATAGTCCAATTTGTTTGTTAATGCAGAGTTTTTGAAAATCTTTGATGTTCGAGGAAAATGAAGTTTGAGACTTTCAAAAAGTAGAAAATACCTCAAATTTAAGACACACCCTAATTTTCAATTAGTAAAAATGTGAAAAAGAGGAGTCTTAAATTTGAAGTAATATGATATATACTCTCTAAATTATGAAAATTATAAAACCTTCAAAAATTTCAGATTTATATATTTACTTCAATACTGTATTGTCAAGACAGGTTTCAACCTTTTAATAATTGTATCTACCAAGAAATTAGGCTAAGAATAAATAATTTAATTATTACCATAGAAACTGTACAAATGATTGAAAATATTCAACTATTATTAGTTGCTCCTTCATGTACAACTTTGCTTTCTCATCTGAGGTAAAAAAAATTATTATGGAAATGACTTTCATTGCAAGAATTAATCAATAAGTATGCTAATTGTTAGATTTTTAAATTTCCATCATCTACTTACAGTTTTAATATGTTTAATGATCTAAACCTTTAATTTATTCTCTGTATAACCACCTATGTGTTTTGTATGATATCTAATTTTACTAATGTGCACAAGCTTGACAAACCAAGCAAGTAAAAAAACAATACTGTGACAATTTGCCTTCATTACGTACCTGGAAACATGCAATTGCTACAGTCCCACCTCCAATAGCTGTTAAATTTTCATTCACAAATTTAGTAACTTTATCATAGCACCCCTACAAAATAAGATTATTATCATCATCTTTAAAAACTACCTGCACTGATAAATAGCATTCATACTATCTATATTTCTGAGCGCAAAAAAAAAAATGTGGTCCTATTGTAAAGTTAGAACACTACAAGGAGTGCTTATAAGATCTTTCATAAAAAATATTTTAATATTAAAAACATTTCACACTGGTTATATTTAAGGAAGAAACCAGTTTGGCAAAAACATTTATTAAAAATACACATTTGGATTTTGAGGAAATGTAATTAACAGCCATAAATTAATCTACACAATATTCTCAGCTAGTTGGTTAAAAGTTTAAATTTAGTTACAATAGTTGCAAATCTTGGTTGCACTATGCATAAAGCATGACTGAATTTGACAAAACATTATCTGGAAACATTGTTCATGCTAACACTAGTATTCCTCATTTTTATTTCAACATTAACCAATAAAATACTTTCTTATTTTTTACTACAAAAACTTTTAAATAGATGTAAACAATAAAAAATATGATAAGGCCCTGTAACAGAATTTCATTACTGAGCAATGTTTTTTTTTTCCCCAACACATCTAATTAAATTTATAATAGCAGATAAATGTATATAATTGCCATCATTAGTACACATTAGCATTCTTTGTATCATCTACAGACCAGCATTTTCAAACTATTTTACTAGTGTGTACCATGTTGCCTTTATTACAACATTAACAGAGACTTTTAGAAGTAATATTTTAATATACAGAAAAAAAAATTATGTTAATAGGTTTAAGTATCTACCCTATACCTGATGGAAGATGTGTGTAACATTTGTCAAAGGAGTGTTGTTACAATTCTTCAAAGTTTTACAGCAACTGGGTGGAACAGCTTCTGCCTTTCCAGACCAGGTAGTATGAAACCAGTCAGTATAGTTGAACACACCACAGCAGTGAAGCTAACCGTAAAAAACAGGTGTATTTAGACAAAATTATTCCACATTTGAAACAGAAATATGAGACGACACATGTTCACATGTATTGATATATTTATAAATATATGTAGTGGCTAACACTAGTTTTTATTTTTTCTTTAATCGAGTTCTCACCACATTTTCCTTTAGTGTGGCTTCTTTATTATCATTACAGCCAAGTAATGGCAGAAACCCCAGACACTTTGGAAAGTGTTTTCTAATTTTATTTCCTATATAACAAATATATTAAGCTGATCACACAGTGAAAATCAATTAATACTATAACTTACCACACTTGTTCATAAGATATGCATAATATAAACCATTTTAGCTACTGTATTAGATTTGCATTACTAAAAAATTTGAACTTTATGCTTACTGGTAGAACTAGTTTCTTGAATGTATTATTTTAGTTGATATTACATACGAAAAGGTGCAATTTTATTTTCTTAGCTATACTGGCCTTTATTATTACACTTTCAATGGTGTTATAATTGTGACCACTTCCCATCAGTGTGATTTCCATTAATACGCAAGTTTAAAATAGTTTAGGACAGAACTGTACTAAGCGTTCTTGGAAGTTGAAAAACGTTAGCAAGGTCAATCTATCAATCTGTTTATAGATTTAACAATGAAACATGAAATGAGATTGTTTTGCTATAAAACATGGTTTGAAGCCACCATTATTTATGCCCCATATAATTTTATTCTCAGCAAAGACACAGTTAGATCAAAGATAAATAGTTTAAGAGGTACATATGTTAACGATGAGTATAACAACTAGCAAAATTAACATCTGTGTCTGTTTCAACCCTATTAGACCTGGCACAATTTTTAATCCCTTTCTATGCATGTCACGTGTTGTTCAGTTATGTTCAAAATTTCGTTAAACCATTTTGTTATTAACATTTTAATGAAATTAGCATTATCAAATACAGCATAATTCAAAGTTTCAATTCTTTTATTTCAAAAGAAACCTGAAACAATAATCAAAACTTCAGCTTTGTTATCACTTATTCCACTCTTTTATACCCTCAGTGACCCTCTACCTCCATCAATGCTCCCTCTATCCCTGTACTGTATACAAGCACCTCATTCAAATAATGTTATCACTCTTTCAAGATTGACATCATTGCAGTCTCTAACACAAGCTGTTAGTGGGGAGGAAATGTGGGAGTTTTAGTAGAGTTAAGTATTATTGGAAATGCATTTTCAATTTAGGAAAATGTTAAATTCTAAGACTATTTACCACCATCTGACACCTATAGCTAGAATTCCACAATAAGAAGGTGGAGGGGACAGCAAATGCACTATCCATATAAAAAGTGTCTGCAGAGATGAATGGCTTGTCAAAATAGTAGTGGCACCTACATAGGGGAATGTCACTACATCTAGAATAGGTATGCTTATCACCTGAAACATAGTTTCCATATCAAGGATGGAAATGTATGAGTGATTATTACTACAAGCAATCCACAACCAGACATCCAAATTATCACAAATTAGCTGTCTTGGTATTAAGAGGTCTTGGTTTCTGTATTCCACATTGCTGGATAGAACAACTAGACTCAAACATTACATAAATAGAAAACTGACCAACTCCCAACCTGAAGTCATTGAGTGATGCACTCCAAACCACTGGAATCGTGATGAGAAATTAAGCAGCACTGAAAGTGAGCAATCTTTCTCTAATACCTGAAGAAGTCCAAAAAGCAACAACTCAAACTGGAACTATGAGCATTAATCTTCACTCCCCAACTGATGGGCAAAGAACCTTCCATTTGCCCCCAGAATTATGGAGAGAACATGAAACACTGAGCTCAATCAAGTACCAAGAATGGGACCACTCACCACACAGAATTATGAGAAGATAGTGGACCTCCTTTCAAGAACAAGATACTAAACTGAAAACTGATTTAAAAAAAAAAAAAAAAAGTACGGCCATGCACATCCCAACCAGACAGCTTAGCATCAATTCAGTACTGGTATTAAGAACCAACCTCAATTTATTCAATCCAATTACTGGTAGGAATGGGCAGGATCCCCTTCAGCATTATTCATGACAGTGCCCAAGTAATGGTCCAGTAAAATATGGTAATACCATATACCAAGCTCCAAGGTGGTCTCATGGAATACCTCAGTTTTACAGAGCCTATTGCAACCAGTAGTAACTACACTTAACCCCAGCATTTGTTGACTCTCATTCAAAACTTTACTGAACTACTATTTCATGAATTTATCTCAATAAGTGTGGTTTCAAATTGTAGATTATAATTAGAATTTTAGTATTATACATCGATTTCATAATTTAAAATTAAACATACAAAAACATCTAAATATCAATATCAGTTTTTGTGTATCATATGGTATGTTGAATACAGCTTTGGATCAAATAAGAATCCCTGTCACACCAAACATGCTCACCTCTGCAGTTGTAGGGGTGTTGATATGTCACAGTCAATCCCACTTTTCGTTGGTAAAAAAGTATCCCAAGAGTTGGCAGTGAGAGGGGATAATTAGCTGCCTTCCCTCTTGTCTTACACTGCTAAATTAGGGATTGCTAGCTCAGATAGTCCTCAAGTAACTTTGTGCAAAATTCAAAATAAACCAAACCAAATAAGATGTTTGTAATTCTCAAATGCAAAAGTAAAGTTTCTTACAAATTAGGAACTCAATTTGCCAATATTGACAAGCTAGAATATCAAATAATAACTTCCTATCTATATATCTTTTTAGTTGCTGAGATATTCCTGTATTTACTGAATTAAAGTGGTGCTGCCTATTTCTTTCAATTTCCAGACAGACATACTTCCACCACTTGTTTATGAAGTGTGAATAACCACAAGAAAGCTAAGAATGTTTCCCTAGTAAAGGTAGTGACCCAAAACAGGCAAATTTGCACATTTTCATTTACATAAGGTCTGAATAAAACATATGTATCAAGATTCACATGTATTTTTACCATAAAGTTGTACAAAAATGAATTAAAATGTTTAGAAGTGAGTAGTTTTTCAGAGATTTGTGACTGTAATGTCACATATCAGCCCCCAAATACAGTCTCTCATCATGTTTTTGTTATTTGCTCCCAGGTCACAAAAGCAAAGTTTGAAGAGAAAAATAGGTCTCTTCGATTTACTTTAAGCACAAACAATTGCAAAATAACACTTTCTTCCCATTTAACAAGAAAAAGTAAAAATTTTGTTACACAGTGTTATGCAATTTATAATTATTACTGATGTACAAGATAACAGACTAAGTATTATACAGACAATTTGTATCAATAAATAACAATTACTAATAATAGTTTGTCCACTGTATTCAAAGAAACTGAGTTTAAGACATTAAGAAAAATTCACAATATGAGCATTTGTTGCTAGACTAATACTATTACTTATGTGTACTAAAATAATGATAAAATCCATTTCCAGTTTGCCCCCTGAAAAAAAAAGGTCCACCTTTCAAAAGCACTTGGGTTATAAATGTCATTCATTTCTATCAGGATTTTTTGAACCTATGTGTTTTTCTAACATCATGGATAAAATCAAAACTACTGTTACTTAAAAGTAATTGCATAATAATACAATAACAGATACGGTTTCTCAATGATCTATTCCTAATGGTTATGTAACTACTAACCTTTTAAAGTTTATACTGGCAAATATAGCCACCCTGTTAAAGTTTTTTTCCCAGATTGATAATACTAATTAAAAAAACTGGCAATGTGTATGTAACCAATGTTAATATTGTAAACAAGGCACGACTCCTCATTTCTCCTTATTTTTGACTGAATTTGAATCGTTATAGATGTTTAACAGTTTCCTGACAATTTTCATTATATTTCTCATGAAAATAGCAGTTGCTTTGGAAGTATGGCTAAAAGCTCATGTACTTTCAGCTTATGAGCCTTCCTCAAGATGAAATTCTTATTTATTGGCTTATTACAAAAAACTCTAGGAATAATGCCCAGCTTCACTGCATTAAATTTTTAGGCCACAGGGTCCTCTTTCACAATTGTAGCCTCCACTTTATAGATTAAAGCACTGTTATTGATTACTACACGAGTGTGGATTTAGATTATTATGCTGTTCTAAACACTTTTCTATCAATTTTTTTCAATTTTCAAGAACAATACCAAAATCTCACTTCTTTAAAATATTGCCTCTTTCAGCTCTATGTCCTTTAATAGCCTTGTTTATTTAGAATTAAGCACAAAACTACATAATGGGGTATCTGTGCTCTGCCTCCAACAGATATTAAAACCCAGGTTTTAGCAGCGAGTCCACAGACATACAGTTATACCACTGGGTGACTAATAATCTTGTCATGTGAACATTTATTTGCAGAAAATGCAATTGCATCTCTTCAATCATTAATAAGTTTTACAGGTGTTTCACAAAATTGGTCAATATGGTTTGTTTTATCAGAAAGGCAGGTATCTAAGTTCTAGGACAATAGGTTGTCACAAGACTATTTTGAATATGAATAACAATTACTTTTTAAAAAAATCTGATACCAATATATACACTAAATATTTCATAAGAAAATAAATTAACTGGTGAAAATAAGTTTTATATCTTAACAAGTAAACTAGTAATTTTGAAATTACATAACTGACAAGCATAAGTAAAGGCCAACACCTTTGTAAAAAAACTACTATAATACAGGTACATTTTTATTACATAAATCCATGTAACACTGATTAAATTACAAATGCATTACTTACTGTTGACTGCAGACGATCTAGGTCTTTGTCATGCAGATTGTCACTTCCTTCATATTTGTTTAGAGCATCTTTTAATCCATATTTGAAGCCAGCATGGAGTTTTCCACGAAAAATGTAACCAGATATGGCTGCTCCTAGTTCTAACATGAACACCAGTGCTAAGAAACACGAGAACTTAAAAGAAGAGAAAAAATTGCACTTAATAAAATTCACAAGGACATCAAGAATGGAACAATACTATGAGAAAACCTTCATACTTGCAACTTCAAATCTTAATTTTGCTAGTTATTATTGTCAGTAACATACTTTTAAAACAGTGGCAAAAATATTAATATTTCTGTAAAATAAGTAGCATATTACAGTAACATTAATTTGAAATAACAAATTTTGCTCTGTAGCTAATTATTAAGATTTACAAAATGTCATTCTGATACTGCTTTTCAATAAACAAGATGAATAAATATAAAAAAATGGGTCAAAGTGTATGGCATGCCATTTTTAATTTTGTTGTTTTCTGAATGTGAAACTTATTAAATTTACAGCAGCTTGTATCGCACAAAAGAGGTTTTGCTGATGCCAACATTTGTTCAGGGATGCAAGCTGTGGCATCCTCAAAACACACAAATGGAAGGAAACATATATAGCACAACAGACCTACTAATATTTATATAGAAGTTCTTAACTTCAGTATTATTATGTGGATAACAAAAGTAATTTAGAGTTTGTAGTTAATTGTATTGATGATTATTAAAATATAAATTATCAAAATATTAACATTTTGTTTTTATAAGTGAAATATATGCAATAAAATGAAAAGAAAATAATTTGGACAATGTTCAAGGCCTCATTAAATATTTAAAACCCAGTTGCAGTGTTGTACTTATGTAACACCTGTTACAACAGATTTTCTTTGATGTTTCTCTCTTTCTCTCTCACACAATAGCAAGTAAAACAAAATAGAATCAACTGCGAAAAAACTTGTCAAATTAACCCACTGTTAATAAAAATTTTGAATCAGCGAGCTTTAAGAGTCTGCATCAAAAATAGTTTCTGTACCAATACCTGTAGCATTTGTAAGGTTTGAATGCAATACAATAAAGGCACACTGTTCTAAATCAGGGTACTCTCTGGTTTTTCTTTTTCACCACTTCAGATTTTACTCAGCCACAAATTCTTACATCAGTTTTATATGTGAACAGTGCATTAATATATGAGAGTTAATAGGGTACACAGCTGTTATTAAATCTCAACAAATCCTAAATTAAATATGTTTGAACTACAATGTTGACAAAATACTTTGGAGTTCCAAATTTTCTATTAAACTTATCTAGACCAGTAGTCACCTTTAATGTGTTAAGGTTCAAAATGCGTCATTATTTTATAACACTTAGTTGGTATACTTTTCCAGCATCACCATTTTATCAGCTCATAAATACAATCAAACTGTGTTACTAGCCCAGACTGACTATGATCAAAGGCTACATTTTTCCACGAACAAAGATGAAAATTACTAAAAGCTTTAACATGATCCAACTACAACACATAAACTAATCACTTAGGGTACCTCCACTTCTACTGCCCAACCAAGACATACAAGCCTGTATCATTAAACATTAATGCTGTAGAGTTAACTTGCTACCAACTAACCAATTATCATATCCCAACTCCTTTATAAAGTGACCAGCTCAAGTTTTGTCTCAGAACTTTTAAAGCTCTATCCAACTTGAATATATTTTTATCAATTACAATGTTATCAATGTATAAACCTTCACAATTTGCATTTCAAAACTTTGAAAATTCTATCCAACTAAAACAGTTTTATCACCTTGAGTGTTACCAATATATTTCTGAGCATACTAGTTCTTTTTCTCTTGCAGTATTGACAGTAAATAAACCTTTAAACTAACCTCTTCTTGATTCTGTTATGGAACTAATTTTTAACTGTCTTATCATCCATTTTTTACTTTGTACTAGCAACACCTTAATTCTGAGCTTGAATCACAATATACAGAATCAGCAGAACAAACTATAGCCCTAAAAATGTTATAAAGATACCATCATCTGACACATAATCACTACAAAAGTAGAGATTTTATCAATACTTAAATTTTCAGTTCAACAACATTGAATTTACTATCAATATTTAGTCAAACTGTCAACTGCCAATTCTAAATATCTTAATATGGCAGAATGAATAACATATTGTCATGGAATAATGATCCATTTATTTTAGTCCTTGTGTTCTAAAATATTTGCATTTTAATCTTTTAGGGTTTGTATACAAAGCCTTGACCTTTTGCCAAGATCAACATTGTTCATTGACATTTTGACTTGAATATGAATGCTGTCAAAATGAGGTTACCCTGAATATTAACATTTCCTGAACTTACCTATCTATACTTACAAATAGTTTTTCTTAACTTATACTGCCCTCTATATGTGCACTAGCCTCAATACTCTCACCTACCCTGATGTGTATTCACGAGACATTTACATGCTATCATGCAGTAATAATAGGAGTGTGACAACTGTTATTGTGAGCTTCCTATCTTTCATGCAGCAGAAATCACTGCAAGAATGAGCAGTATGTAAAATAAACAAAAAACTGACACTGAAAGTAGATAGGATGGGTGGGAACTGTGAGAAAAAATGTTTATTGGAAATACATATTCATTTTAGAAAAATGTTAATTTCCAATGATATCCTTCCTCCACTCATAAATAGTTAGATTGGTTGGTTGGTTGATTTAGTGTTTTATGGCACAAAGCAGCTGGGCTATCTGTGCCAAACATCTAGCAAAAAGTTAAAATTAAGGTAAATTTAGTAAAATCCATAAACAGAAATTACAACAAAGTTTAAAAAAAGAAAAGAAAAAAGAATAAAACCAACATTATATATATATATTAGTCAAAAACATTAAGAGAAAAACTACAGTGATACAAGTTATAAAGGACCTTCTGTAGCATAACTGTAATTATCATAACTAGTCATGAAGACTAACATATAAGTACAAAAACCATTGTTAGTTACCTGAAGTTGGTCTTTCCAGTCCTGGTTCCAAGTTATTTGACATTATGGCCATTTTCATAAAGTAATAAAAGTCTTAAAAAAACTAGTAGCAAAATTTTAATTATAACTTGCCAGAATTATTAACAGGTAGTTCAAACAGCTGCATTAGTTACCTGAAGTTGGCCTTTCCAGTCCTGTTTTTGAGTTCTTTGATGTTACAGCCATTTTATAATTTCAAATTGAACTAGACGTACTTTGATTCCATAGTAAATTACATTAAAATTGAAAAATTTAAATAGCATTAAAAAGATTAATGGCCTTTAAGAAACTAAAAACATTTCTAAGATGGACAATATCACCATTGCCAATAACACTAACTTTATGACTTTGGGACAGAAAATGTTTAAAGTTGTGCCATCATTGACAGTCATAACAACAGCAAGACAAGAAAATGTAGCTTATTGTGACCTGAGTGTTACAAAGACAACACATTGATACAACAGTTCCAGATAAAAGGAAACAATGAGTTAAAAAACTGTGACCAATGCATAGTCCAGCAAAAACAACTTCCTCTTTCCAATCCAATCCTTATGGTAGCAAGGCAGCCAAAGTCCAATGGAAAGTTTTATTTGGAAAAGCTTGTTTTCACATTGCTCATATAGTTTAGCAGTGAACACCAAAGCTGTAGAGGGAATTCTGCACACAACCACTGAACCATAACAAACCATGACAGAGCCTATACAATCTCATGATTTCAAACTATCTATATAAATAGGAACCAAAAGATGGTTCGAAAGATGTTCAGCAAATAGCAGACAGTATTTCCAATCAGGAGTGCCCGTTTTTCTCAGACAACTTAAAGATATGATACATCTGGAGACTTTAAGAAGTCATGGCAGGATGGGCTTACCAGTGGATAAAGCATTGCTATCCAAGGGCAGACCCAATTCATCCAACTGCACCTGGATATGAAGACCTAAAGGAGCAATGACAGATCGTCTGTTCTGAAAATGTATGGCCCACTGAGGAAGGAAAACAACTCCAGGTGGGATGCTTTGGTAAGGAATGAAGTTTTGAAGCATATAGTAAAGACAGTTGCAAATGGCAAAGGTGCAAAGAAGGTTCATGAGACTGTGTATAAACTCTGAACTGGGGGAAGTGCAAAAATCCCCTGGTGCAGAGCCAGTCCTTGATGATGAATGGACTCCAGCATCTTTGAGGCCAAGGTCCTGGCAGAGCCATAGATAAGTGATTCATAGTTGAGTTTTGATCAAACGAGAATGATATATTTTTAGCTAGAACACTGATCCTATCACCAAGTGGTGGAAGAGAGGACATGGAGGATGTTCAGTGCTCTCGTACATTTAACTCACAGCTGCTTGATGTGTGGTACAAAGATCAGCTTATGGTCAAAGATAAGCCTCAAGAACTTTGTCTCAGGGACCACAAGCAGCACAACTTCATTGATACAGAGCTCAGGATCAGGGTGGCAAAAGTGCATGTAAACAGTTTTAGAGAAGATGAAGTTAAAGCCTTTTGCTGTGGTCCACTTCAGTAAACAACTGAGAGCAGTCTGTAGCTGCCGCTCAGTATACCTTATGTTTGATGATTTATGTGAAATGTGAAAGTTGTCAACAAAGAATCCATTTGCAACAGTAAGAGGGAATTGTTCAGCGATGGGATTAATCTGTATACTGAAAAGTGTGACACTCAAAACACAGCCCTGAGGAACCCCAAGTTCCTGTAAAAGAGAATTTCAAATCTCCTGTCCCATAAAAAAGTTTTAATAAGAATGGGCAAATGGCCATGTAACCCATATATATGGAGGTCTCGCAAAATACCATACTTCCATGTTGTATCATAAACCTTCTCAATGTCAAAGAATATTGATATAAGATGTCATTTGAGAAAGGCTTCTCTGATTGATGTTTCAAGTCAAATCAGGTGGTCCATAGCAGAGCACTGTTGTCAGAACCCAAGTTCTGCAAGAACAGCAAAAGAAGGCCAGTTTGCTTGATACAGCTTCCACAAGGGCACGCAGGTTGGGTGGCATTGACCATGGCCAGTCTCTCTCAAAATTATAGAAAAAATTATCACTGGCTCATGGATTATCAATCCTTTGCGAAAAATGGGAAAATAATGAAGGGAAGCAAAATGAAAGATCAACAACAGTAAAGAACCAACTAGGTGCATGAAAATAAGTAGAAAAACCAGTAATGAAAAGAGGAAGGTTGTGATCAGAAAGCATACACACTGCAAAGCAACTCTTCCTATCAATATCAGTACTTGCCCATTAAAGTACCCCAGGATTAAAAAGGGAGATGGTAACTGTTCAGTGAGAGCATCAAAGCGTGATTGATCATATGTCTCTCCAGGTGACAGATAGAGAGAATAGTAATGGTATGATCCAAGGAAACACGGATGGCTGTGGCCTCCAAGGGTGTGAAGTGGCACAGACAGGATGGACACTTGCTGATCAACCAACAATGCCACCCCTCCATGCACTCATCCATCACACAGCCTGTCATTTCTGTACAAAGAAAACCAGTGAAAGGCAATTGTATTGATAGGTTTCAGAAATCTTTCCTGTATGGAAAGACATACAGTATGGTAGGAAACAATCAGTGTTCTGATGTCATCCAGATTAGTACGTAAACCTCAACAGTTCCATTGTATCAAAGTGGCCATTTTATTTATGTGAAGGCAAATTGGGTGGAGAACCCTTCTGTTTACAACCACATCTTTTTTTCCTTACTGTCCTTATTTGAGGGAGATCTACTGACCTCCATGGATCTTGCCCTGGGTCGACTGGGCCGGTCTTTGCTGTTGGAAGAGGATTCCAGCAACTGAGAACATGAACAAATGATCATTTTGCATCTTGAGGTGAGAGAAGATGTACCAGAAGAAATGTTCATACCCGGAACCAAAGGAAATGGATCTTGGGACTTGCTAGAATGTATGTTAGGGACAGATATGGGTGTAGAAGTTAATTCATCAACTTTAACCATGAAGGCACAGAGGGATCCATTTGTACTCCCACTGTATTATTGGAATGAAGTGCAGCAGGATACATCTGAGATGATGTCGTCTACAGCAACTATTGAGCCTCAGGGTTAGTAATGTTTTGAATCATCTTTAAATGCTGCACCTCTTTTTCTTCCAACCATTTAGGGCAAGAACAAAAATAGGGCAGGTGAGAGCTATTGCAGTTGATGCAATAAGGGTCCATTTCACACTCATAGGCATTGTGGTCCTTGCCGCCACAATGAGCACATGTCAAGGAACAATGACATGATATCTTAGAGTGACCAAACCACTGACACTGGAAAGATCTGAGAAGGTTTGAAATGTATGGCCATACCCCGCAGTAAAGATAATCTGCCTTGATGGTGACAGGTGGGCATGGTGATGTAAATGTCAGAATGATGACACGGGTAAGCATCATAATTCCATCTTTGTAAGTGGAGATATGCCTCATTGCAGAGACTCCTTGGACGGAGAAACCAGTGAGAATTTCTGACTCAGGGACATTCTTCAAATCCCTCTCAACAATAACTCCTTGTGATGAATTCAAAGTAGCATGAGATGTAACCTCAATAGGTATATCCCCAATCACTCTTGAATACAAGAGGAGTTCACTGTGTTGAGATGTGGATTTTTTCACCAATGTCACCAAAGCAAAACTTCTTTACTGACTTTGGAGAACCAGCAAGTCCCTCTTGTCCCTTCTGAATAAAAAATAAAGACATCTACCCTGAAGTTTTGTCTGAAAAAGAAAATAGTTTAAGAAAATGAGGTGCAACAAATGTTACAGATGTTGAGAATTGGTGCTCAAAATCTTTAAGACTTAGTCGTTTACTTATGGACTAGTTTTTCTCTATTTTAATTGGAGGATCCATAGTAAAAAAGGAATATTTGGGTGCCCACTAACCCCACCCACCATGGAGCCCTATGAGGGGATGCACTACAATGTCAAACAAGGACACTGCAGTAATGCCAGGGTTTCCTGAGCACTACACCCAAACACCAGCATCAGATACAATGTCCACAACACCTGTTGAGAACATCCAACACTGGTATTTGGTTGACCCTAGCCCAAGTGGACCAACCAACTGACTCAAGGGTGGTCATTTTAAGGCTGCCCATTGTTATGTAAATATCATGTAAATGTTGTCGAGAGTGTTATGTAAATGTCATGTAAATATCATGCATATGTTATGTAAATGTAATGTAATGTCGTATTTGAGTTCCCATATTTATTATTTATAATTCTATATTTATATTATTGTTTCGATGTTTAAATCGGTGCAATTTAAAATAACCTTTTAGAATTATTCATGTAGAAATTTTTAAAAACTAAATAGATTGATCACTTGTATTGGCCTGGTGTTTGTACTGTGGAATTCTGGGAAGTCACGCGAATAGTATATAAACAGATGACGATGCGAGGGAAAGAGATCAGCCACTTTTACTCGGGTCAAGAAGTAAGTCATCCATTTTATTCGGATCAAGAACTTTGTCTTGTTTGAGAACGTTTAAACTGAATTTGTGAATAGAGCTAGATCGCTGGGGCGGTGAAGGATTTTATTCCGTCAACCTTTATAATTCAGTCGGATTACGGGTTATATCGAAAGTTAATCGGAATTGGACTGTGAATTTTTGTTTGAAATTACCCATTCAAACTTCGAAAATTTCTCCGTGGGACTGAATTCAACGCCTAGATTGGAACTTTGGATTTCGGATTTGGACACTTATCCTGGATCATATTATTAAGCACAGGCCAGTACTTTTTGTATTGTAAGTTGTTTTGATGGATGAAATTGGATATCTGTTATAGCCATTAGATAATATATCTTGTGTCTATCACATGAGTAGATAATTATAATAAATTAAACAAGCTGCTACCTGTGTCTTTCTGTTGCGTTCAGTCCGCATAAAAAAAAAAAACGTAACACCCATTTACAGGAATTCAAGGCCAAAGCAGTGTGTTAAGGCTGGACCCCTAAACCACCAGGATCCTCTTCTCCCCTTTACGGGTCACCACACATGGCAAACATGTGAGTGAATGTTTAGATCCCAAAGGAGATAAAGTGAAAATACAGAACTTTCCCTGAAAGGTCCCCTCATCACATATAGGAATCTACACCGAGGGGAACTGGAGAGAAGTCTAATGAAAAAACAAACTAGTGTGAGAGCTACAGAAATCAGTGTGTGACACACAATAGCAGACAGCCCTGAAGATGCAGAGAAGATAATCAAGGATAGTTGTTTGTTGTTTGGTATTAAGCACAAACCTACACAAAGGACATCTGTGATCTACCCACCATGGATATTGAAACTTGATTTTCAGCAGTACAAGTCTGCAGACATACCACTGTGCGAGCTATAAAGAATGGAAGAGCCAGAAAGATACAAAACTGTAGGAAGGGAGATGGATGTGTAAGGGGAATTATCCTAGGTTGCTGAAGTTTTGGGCAGAAGAAATGATGAGGAAAGTGACCACCATATAAGAACTGTGAAAAAAGGTGAAGTGGACATCAGTAATAAAAATATTTAAATGATGAAATCCACAAGCTGATAAGATGAGGAAAAGGGACTTGAAGAAGATATAAAATAATGAACAGACTGATAAAAGTTCAAAATGAGAAATAATAAAGGTAAGAATAATAATACTAAGGTTCCAATTCAGCAGAAGCAAGTTAAGGAGGGCAAATGATGTGGAACCAATGAGATAGGCCAAGTAAACAGAAGGCTCAGGCATATCATATATAATGAAATGTGGCTGACATAGTCATGCTATAGCCCACAATGGAGGAGAAAGGTCAGATAGAACAGAGGATAATCACAAAATAAGAACCAATGATGGTAGATGTATAACTAATGATGACAAAACCGTGGAGGAGGAATGAACAAAATAAGAAATCAAATGTGCCTCATGTTGAAAAAGCCTGCCAACTTTGTCAGTGACCAGATGAAAACCATGAATGAAAATGGAGTGTGAGAAAGAAAGGATGACATTACAGACTGTAGTTGACTTAAAATGGTGAGATAAAGAGGGAGTGAAAGAGGAGGTAACACCAGTAGATAAAGTAGGAGTGAAACCCTTAGTTGAGCCAGCCAAACTGAAGCCAACCACAAAGAGTGATCTGGATGATGGAATAGAGCCCAAGGAAGGTAAAGAATAGGAGAATATGTATGGATCCATCCAATCTTCACTAAGAGAATCCACCAATCTAGACAAAAGATATGAAACAGCAGAGAATGGAGAACAGTAGTAAAGGCATATAAATCTGGAATACCTGAAAGACCACAGAGCTGCCTAAACCCCTTTCGGTTAAGTGATCATTCCATAGGAATAATTCTGTTTGGATGTGATAAGCAATCCATGACTAGCAATGAGAATAAAGAATGAGTAAATGTCCAGACCACCCAACAAAAAACATATACAAACACAATTAAATTGAAGAGCCTGGAACTGAAAACCCATTTCAAATAGTCAAAATGAACAATGTCTCTATGCAGGGGAAATGTTAATGTGTAGGCACTTATCCAACACATCGACTTACAGTATCATAACATGATGAATGACAAGAAGATCAAGAATGGTACACAGCACAAAGATTAATGATAGGATGACAAACAGATGGAAATGAAACTTCAAATGAGAGGGATTTTCTCAAGTAATGGCACCCTTCCAAAACAAATACTGATAGGTAACCAGATCCTTAAAAAGAGGGGACAAAGAGCATGAGAATGAAAAAAGAGGACCAAAACCTCTGAGATTACATTCAGATCCTAAGTGTCCATGGCAAGGGATTTTCATATGTGGTCAAAGCTAAGGAATTTGGCATACAGACAGACTGCCAGATGTCATGACAGTTAACACTCAGAATAAAAAAGGCCAAAACTATGAAGGGAAAAAGAAGAGAAACAGTTGGTTGGTTGGTTATTTGGCATTTTATGGTGCATAGCAATTAGGCTATCTGGATCAATCAACCAGAAAAAAATTAAAAATTAAGTAAGATCATTAAAATTCAGAAAAAAAATAATCATATTAAAATAAAACAAAGTTCAATTTTTGAATTAAAAACTTAAGAGTTAAAAAGGCTACTGGCCCTTTAAAAACTAAATGCATTTGTAAAGTGGACAGTATCACCATTGCCAATGACACTGTTCAGCATCAGGAGTATACCTGTGGATAAAACATTTCTAAAATTGTGCCACTGTTGAGAGTTGTAATGATGGCATGAAAGTAAAATGTGGACTACTGTGACCTGAATGTCACACAGACCACACATTGGTGCATCAGTCCCAGATAAGAGTTGTTGTTGTTTTGAATTAAGCACAAAGCTACACAATGGGCTATCTGTGCTCTGCCCACCACGGGTATCGAAACCCGGATTTTAGCATGTAAGTCCGCAGACATACCGCTGAGCCACTGGGGGGCCCCAGATAAGAGAAAATGAGTTAAAAAACTGTGACTAATGAGTACTCTAGTTAGGACAACTTCCTCCTTCCAATCATTACGGAAACAAGGTGGCCAAAGTCCAATAGAAAGTTTTAACTCAAAAAGCTTATTTTTACATTGCTCACTCCAAGTCAACTGCCAATTGGCACAGAGCCAAGTATTGAATACCAGACCATAGTCCATATATGAAACAGAAACAGCAGTGATAGCACCAAAGCAGACAGACTTAGCTGGATTGTAAGCAAGCTTGTTTCTGTAAATACCAACATGGCCTGGTATCCAGAAAAACTGGATAGAAGAAGTAGATGTTAAAAACAAATGGCCAGTCAGTTTGAATATCTTCAAGAACAGGGTGAGAACTGACGTGAAGCAATTCCATGGCCAGTAGAGAGCTAAGCAAGTCAGAATAAACAGCACAATTCAAGTACTGCTTAGCTTTTATCTGATCCAGAGCAAGAGAAATGGCATAGAGTTTGGCAGTGAACACAGCAATTCTAGAGGGTATTCTGTGTGGAACCACCAAACCACAACAAATCATGGCAGAGCCCACAGAGTCATCTGATTTCTAACCATCCATATAAATGGGAATGGAAGGATCGTTTCAAAGATGTTAAGCAAATAAAAGATGGTACTTCCAATTGGGAGTGTCCTCTTTTCTCAGATGACTCAAAGTAAAGTCACACTTGGGGATGATAATAAGCCATGGTGGGATGGGCTGAATGGTGGATACAGCAATGTCACCCAAGGACAAACCCAATTCATCAAACTGCACCTGGATATAAAGGCCAAAAGGAACAAAGGCAGATCATCTGTTCTGAAAAAGCATGGCTCACTGAGAAAGAAAGAAAAACTCCAGATGGGATGCTATGGTAAGGATCAAAGTTTTGAAGCATACAGAAAGGTAGTTGCAAACAGCAGAGGTGTAGAGGAGGTTCATGAGACAAGGGTTTTGTAAGCACTATATCCAAACACCAGCATCAGATAAAATGTCCAACATTGGTACTTGGTTGATCCTAGCCCAGGTGGATAAGCTGAATGACTCTGGTATGTTATGGTTGAACCCTTCAACCACCAGGATATTCTATTCCACTTCATGATTTGCCATGCGTCATGTAAATGTCATGTAAATGTTTTGTAAACGACAACATGTCGTGATGTGGGGATTTCCATATCTATTATTTATATTTCCATGTTTATATTATTGTTTGAAAGCTTAAACCAATAAAATATGTTGTTATTCATTTAAAATAACGTTTAGAAATTTCTAGAATTGGGTAGATCAAATATATGACTATAAATGGAAATGTTGGGCGGCCTAGTGTCTATACGACAAGTCTCGTGCAAAAACAGACATGCGCAGATTACTCTGGAACTCTGTGGAAATTACAGCGAATGTTCGAGAAAAGTAGGCCTACTAGTATGAAAAGACTGTGACACGAGGAGAAAAGAAGAGAGAAGAGTCAGTCACTAGTTTTTATTTCGATTTAAGAGAAGTTGTCTTTGTTCGAAAAGTTTTCAACATTTGCTGTGTGTTTATTCAACTTGAATTTGTGACTAGAGCTAGACCTACAGAAGCTGTGATTTTGTTTTGTCATTCTTTGCGATTCATTCAAATTACTTGTTGTGCTGAGGGTCGGCACGTACGGGACTGTTTAATAGAAACGGAGGCAAATTGAAAAACAACAAATTTGAAACATTCGTCGAAAACATCATAAAAGAAACTTCATCAAATTTATTGAACTGTGAATTGTATCTGAACTTTTGGACTTTCATTCTAGATCATTATATCGAACACAGGCCAATACCATTTTGTATTGTAATTAATTTTGAAGGTTTAAACTTAATATCTGTCACTGTTGTTATGTAATTTATGTTATATCTGTTACATATATAATAGTTTACTGTAATAAATTATACAAGCTGTTATCTGTGTCTTTCTGTTGCGTTCAGTCTACATAAAACATAAAATAAAAACAAAAAAAACGTAACAATGCATGGCAACCATGTGGGTGGATGTTTAGATCCCAGATGAGATAAAATGAAAGGCCAGACTTCTCTGGGAGGTCCACTCACCACATACAGGAATCCACACCAAAGGTTGTAGGAACAGAAAGAAAGAGGGAAAGGTGGTCATCCAGAGTACTTGAAGGACAAGACACACTAACACCCAAATTCAACCACACCCCAAGAGCACAATGTGAACTTTAATATCCAGAGAGAAGAGAAAAAAACTAAAGACTGACTCAACAGCCCATCACTGAGAAGAACAGGTAGTTGAATTACAGGAAAATGGATAAGAATAAAACCCAACATACCTGACTGATTAAGTCTACAAATGAAGAATGAAGCCTGGACACCTTCCAACAAAGCAAATGTAACTGTGAATCATAGGCAAGATGATGAAATAGACTGTTCATATCACAATTATCAGGTGGAGGCAAACCCTCCCTCACAGGATACGAGAATACAATCATAAGGTGACTCAGAAACAACATAAAGGTTGCTAATTCTTACAAACCAATGCCATTACTTCCTAAGCAGATAAAGCTTTCATAGATGCCACTGAAGGGGCAGGCTAATAGACTATAGTAGGTGACACACAATCTTAAGTGCATGGTGTGTGAAACTGACCAAAAAAAAAAAATTTTCCTCAAAAGAAATTCTCAAGCTAATAAAAGTTTGAAAAAGTACACTAGAAAACAATGTATTTTAGGAAAAAACTTATGTGCATAAAGAAAAAATATCAATCCGAATGCACAAGTAAAAACACAACTGTAAGACTGCCAATCATGAAGTTATTTCAAGTTGCATGTAAGACAGGGCACTAGTGACAATAGGAGTTATATTTCAGGCCTATTAGTTACTGCATGATAACATGCAAGTGTTTCATGCAAATACACAGGATAAAGGTAAGCAAAACATTGTGGATACAGAGAAATAAGTTGAAAAAGGTAAGATGTCCTATCAAAATACATTATTCAGAGTTTATGCTTTTGCTATATGCCCTATGATTTATTTACCAGTGATTTATTTACTTCCAAGTTTTATGAAATAAGAATGCTGATCTCATATTGAGCTTTTTGCAAGCAAAATGTATCTGTGCATCAATCATGTATTTCCATCAGTTCTGTACTTTGATACAGATTGGGACTAAGTCATGCTCAAAGCTGACAAGTTGCAGAGCTCATAAAAACAAAAAAATGCCTAATAAACATTTAACTTTTACCTCTGTAAAACCTTATTGTAACTTTTATAACTACTGTTTTCATAAAAAGTATGCTGATATTTTTCTAATTAATCATTAAAACATTTAACAATTCAAAATAAAAATACTATCCAGCTTAATTGATTCAAGTAGTGGAACTGCTTTTTGTTAAAATACTTTTCATTCCTTAATAATCTGTTCAATTTGAATAGTTTCAATTGTACCAGTCTCAGAATCAATAAAAAATATCAAATTCTCAGAACAAATTACAAAATAAGTAAGACTACATTATTTGAATTTTTTATTCTCAGTCATTTTATCTAAAATCCATTAAAGGAAATTAAAATAAATCTAAAGGTGCAGTAAAAATACAATGGAAAGTAAAACAATAGAAAATAAATAGTCCCAATGTTAATATGCAATTATAAGGGCAGGTACAGCTGTTCAAAGAAATTACCTACTGTAATTTAATAATGGCCTAAAATGTGTGATAAACAATTTTTTTTAATTGATTTACTGTTATTTTGTTTTTAACTATAGAAGAATAAAGCCTATGACTTTAGGCCTATGTGAATCATTACATTTTTAATTTGGCAAGATGAACGTTTCCACTACGTCATCCAAAAAATAGCACTAAGACCATCTGTCTGTAATAAAGTTAACATGTATACTTAAATGTCAGAGCTTGCTTTTCCATGGTCTGCTATGATATCCTTCCAGTATGGAAAGGATTAAGACATATTACTTTGTCATTGCATCCCTTTCTGATTTTTATGCAACATACATGCATAAGGCAAGTTTCTACAATCCATATCATTTATTTTGCATCTGAAGTGCATATATCAATGTGATCAATGATGAAAATAAGAAATCAGCCAATCTTTCAGTACCTCTGCTACAGATCTAATTTACCCCCAGTTAAATATTTTAGAAAATAAAACCTGTAATGACCAAGGCAAAAAAAAAAAAATATATATATCAATCAACCTTTGAAGCTGA
Source organism: Carcinoscorpius rotundicauda (assembly GCA_011833715.1). Taxonomy (NCBI): domain Eukaryota; kingdom Metazoa; phylum Arthropoda; class Merostomata; order Xiphosura; family Limulidae; genus Carcinoscorpius; species Carcinoscorpius rotundicauda. Next base: position 17,050,117 of record CM022403.1, read on the forward strand.
TTGTTAATTGGAGCACTTTTTCAAGAAGCCAATGAAACTTTTATAAATTATCAAAAAAAAATCTAACTTCCATCTCTAGAGTTGAAATATTAATTCAATTAATTAATAAACTACAACCATTATTTTTTCATTATTTCAAATTTATTAAAAATTGTTTTCAGCTTGATTCATTAGAGTCATGATTCAAGAAAATGTTCAACTAATCAAAATCAAGGTTTTCATAACTGAAATATTGCTGTTAAGTTTGTTGTTAGGTGCTAAAGATACATAATGAGGTCCTTTTCACTGCAGTTAAGATTTTTTCCTCAGCTATCTCATGAGAATAATCAGTCAGTATTGTTGATTACTGAGTCTGACAGCTTACTGATTAGCAAATTTCACTAACTGCTCAGTTTTAACCATCTTTCAGTTGTTTGTACTTGATCTAAGTTACAAGCTCAAGAGAAATAAGAAAATTAAAAGCTGAATTTGTCTTAAAAATAGCAAGACTATGATTGTAAAATTCAGCATTTCAATTAAAAGTATAAAGAAGGCTATTCTGTTCAAAGTCACTTATCAAAAAAATCAGCTCAACCTAAAAATATTCTTTCAAATCCACTAAATTGTCTAACATAGCATTAAAGAAATTTAAGCAACCGGTACACATCACGTCATCTGACAAAGCATTCCACAGCTTAATAACTAATAGATAAAACGTTTTCCTGAATAACTTCAAAAAGTGGGCTTCTATAACTTACACTTATTTCTTCTAACATAGAGGACTTGAAGTCCATCCTTATCTTTTTATCATTCAACAAGTCTTTCTTGACGAGTTTATCTAAGCCTCTAATAATTTCAGATGCCCCAGACAAGTATTTATCTCAGAAAAAAAAAAAAAAGTTGAAATCTGCAAGCTTCTTTTCAAACCTAAGATGTCTCACTCCAAAAAAACAATTGGGGTATGTTATCTTTGAATTTTTTCAAAAATAATTTAAATAATTTCTGTAATAAACAGACCAAACTAGAACAATTATCCAGTTGTGATCTCACAAAATGTAACATTTCTAGAGGTTATCTAATTGAACAAACCTGTAAATCCTTCTGCATTAAGGAAACATTTTATAAAACAATCAGTGTCACAAAAAGTTCACCAGTAAATGTGTCCACATTTAACAACCTAAAAGTTACCTACAAGATGAATGATAATTAGATGAGAATTATTTAGGCTTAACTTATGGTTTAGATATGTTAACCTATATGGAAAAAAAATTCTTCCAATTAAACAAGATTTAAAATGATTTCTTTTAAAGTATGAAAAACACTCAACTACACAAACTTTAAATATATCATAAACACTGCAAGCTTAATGAAACATTTACAAACAAAAGCTAAGAATATAACAAGTGACTAAAACACAAGTATATTAACCACTGTGTGTTAAAAAAAATGCTTCACAATTGAAGCTTTACGAGTAATAACTGTTCACAACAAGAGCTGAATGTCTTCAACTAATATTAAATGTGACAATTTCCAAAATACAGTGCAATAATATTTGTGTGCTCAACAGCTTACTACATTTACAGCTTACAAAACTTACCAGGTACAACAAACTAGGCTTTCCTTTAACAGTGCAACAGCAGGCCAAAAATCCAACAACAATGATAGCTGCACCTGTCCCTATGAAAACGTAGGGTGCAGAATTGTTATATTCGTCAGACAGTTGAAGAAACTGGTACAATGACACTTTCATCCATACTCCAATAACCAGTATTCCAATACCAGTCAACTAGAATTAAGAAATAAAACACTGTCAAATATTTCATACTGCTTCAATATATACATCAAGTTTTATTTTAATCTGTCATTTATTATTTGAAAGAGAAAATATTATGACACCTTTATTGTAAATAGAGCAAGGCGATAAATATGCAAATTCTTGTTGGATATTTTTTTTTAATTAGTCTATTCACATGTACACAGAATTCATTAAGGTTATTCCAATATAACAATGTCTTTATGCAACTATGTTGTATTTGACTTAATATTTAAATATACCATTTTTGAAAAACAAGTTATTTCAATAAGTCAATAAGCAATAACTTTATACATATAAAGTAAGAGTTATGTTGCAATTCACAAAGAATGAATACTATAACAACAATTAAAACATTTAATGTATTTTAGAATAATAATTTTTTTTTTTAAATTTCGTGAAACACTACTTGAGGGCTATCTTTTCTAGCTGTCATTAATTTAGCAGTGTAAAACTAGAGGGAAGGCAGTTAGTCATCATCACTCAATGCCAACTCTTGGGTTTCTCTTTTACAAACAAATAGTGGTACTAACTGTCATTATAATGCCCACATGGCTGAAAGGGCAAACACGTTTAGTGCAACGGGTATTTGAACCCACAATTCTCAGGTTACGAGTCAGATGCCTTAACCCACCTGGCAATGCCAAACCAAATAATATTAAAAGCCACATGATTGACTTTTATGTACATTGAAATCTTACTGTAACCATATTGGCTTCCATTTCCCTTTATTTTGAAAGAACTACCCCTTATGGTCTTTCTTGCTTTGAATATCTGATAAATGAAATTATGAAAACATTTCAACTTCACGAGAATTGATTGATTGATTTAGTGTTTTATGGCACAAAACAATGAGACTACCTGCACCAGACATCCAGTAAAAATGTAAAAAAAAAAGATTAAAACCAATGTTGACACCTAGTCTACAACGTTAAGATAGAAAGCAGGGTATAAGAAGTTGTAAGGTATTTACTCTAGCAAAAAGGTAATGACCATAACCTGCCAGGAAGACTAACAGGTAAGTTCAAGACCCACCATCAGTCACCTGAATTTGGTCTTTCCAGTTCTGGTTCCAGGTTATGTGTCATAGCAACCAGTAGCAAAATGTAAAAAAATAGAAGTTTTAAAAGACACATTGCAAAATTAGAACAATGACTAGCCAAATGTCCAGTAAAAAGATAAAAGTCAAGTAAATGGAGTAAAATTTGTAAAAATAAATGAAGGTAAAAAAAAACAGCAATTAAAACAGAAAATAGTGTAAAAACCAATGGTGACATCCAGTCTTCAAAGCTATAAAGTATTTACTCTAGCAAAATGGTAATGATAATAACCTGCCAGGAAGACTAACAGGTAAGTACAAGAACCTCTGTCAATCACCTGAAGTTGGCCTTTCCAGTCCTGGTTGCAGGTTATGTGTCATAGCAGCTATTATCAAAATGTAAAAGAATAAAAGTTTTAAAAGACACTCAGCAAAATCGTAATAATGAGTAGCCAAATGTCCAGTAAAAAGATAAAAGTCAAGTAAATGGAGTAAAATTTGTAAAAGTAATTGAAGATAAAAGCAAAATGGCAATTAAAACAGAAAATGACGCAAAAACCAATGTTGACATCCAGTCAACAAAGGTGTAATGGACTACCTGTAGCAGAATGGTAATGATCATAACCTGCCAGGAAGACTAACAGGGAAGAATAAAAACCACCATCAGTCACCTGAAGTTGGTCTTTCCAGTCCTGGTTCTGGGTTACGAGTCAATATGGCCTGTAGTAAAAAGTAAAGTAGTAAAAGTGTGAAACGATATGTAGCAAAAGTATAATAACAACTCGCCAGGACAACTAACGAGTAGTTCAAACAGTAGCATTAGTCACCTGAAGTTAACCTTTCCAGTCCTGGTGTCGAGTTATTTAATGTTCTGGCCATTGTCCAATGTCAAATTGAATGAAAGAAATTAAAACTGTAAAAAAAGAACCACGATTAAAAAGGTGTTATGAATAAATATGCAACACTTAAATAAGATTAAAAAGATTAATGGCCATTAAAAAATTAAAAACGTTATCAAAGTGGACAGAGTCACCATCACCAATAACTCTGTCCAATGTTACAGATTGACCCTGGGAAAAAAATGTTTAAAATATTGCCATCGTTGAGAATTGTAATGATGGCAAGAAAGTAAAACGTGGCTGACAGTGATTTGAGTGTTATACAAACTACACATTGGTGCATCAGTTCCAGATAAAAGAAAATGATGAGTTAAAAAACTGTGACCAATGAGTAGCCTAGTGAGAACTTCCATGTCTGCAAGCTTGTTCCCACGAATACCAACATGGCCTGGTATCCAGAAAAATTGAATTGAAGTAGCTGCTAATGAGAAATGGGCCAGTCGGTTTCAAATATCAACGAGAATATGATGTGAGCTAACGTGTAGCAATTCCAAGGCAAGTATAGAACTAGGCGAATCAGTATAAATAGTGCAGTTGGAGTACTGCTCAGCTGCAATATGATCCAGGGTAAGAGATATGGCATACAGTTCAGCAGTGAACACAGAAGCTGTAGAGGGGATTCTGCACACAACTACTAACAGTTGGCAAACCATAGCAGAGCTCACTGAATCACTTGATTTGGAACCACCTGTATAAATGGGAACTGAATGATTATTTGAAAGATATTCATTGAATAAAAGATGGTACTTCCAATCTGGAGTGTCTGCCTTTTTTAGATGACTGAAAGAAAGGTCACATTTTGGGGCTGTAATAAGCCATGGTGGGATGGGCCGACCTGTGGAATCTGCAATGTTATCCAAGGACAGACCCAATTCATCCAATTGCGCCCGGATGCGAAGGCCAAATGGAGCAATGACAGATCGTCTGTTCTGAAAAAGTACTGCCCACTGAGGAAGGAAAACACATTCCCAGGTGGGATGCTTTGGTAAGGAACAAAGTTTTGAAGTATATTGAAAAGACAGTTGCAAACGGCAAAGGTGTAGAGGAGGTTCATGAGATTCAATGTATATGCTTTGAACTGGAGAGGTACGGAAAGCCCCAGTGCAGAGTCAAAGTCCTTGGTGATGAATGGGGTCCAGCATCTTTAAGGCCGAGTGTCTGGCAGAGCCATAGACCATTGATCCATAGTCGAGTTTCGATCTAATAAGAGCACGATATACCTTTAACATTGAACAGCAATCCGCCCCTAACTGGTAGAAGAGAGGACACGGAGGATGTTCAATGCTCTTGTGCATTTGCCCCAAAGCTGCTTTAAGTGTGGTATAAAGGTCAGTTTACAATCAAAGATAAGCCCCAAGAATTTTGTCTCCGGGACCACTGGCAGCATAACTTCACCGATATGAAGTTCAGGATCAGGGTGAACACCTCGTAGACAGCAAAAGTGCATGCATACAGTTTTGGAGATACAAAAATTAGAGCCATTTGCCAGAGTCCACTTCCATACATAATTGAGGGCAGTTTGTACTTGCCACTCAATATATCTCATGTTTGATGACTGACATGAGATGTGAAAGTTGTCGACATACAGCCCATTCGCAACAGTGAGAGGGAGTTGTTCAGTGATGGCATTTATCTTTATAATGAAGAGTGTGACACTCAATACACAGCCTTGAGGGACTACAAGTTCCTGTACAAAAGAACGGGAGAGTGTCGAACCCACACAAATCTCCTGTCCATTAAACAATTTTTAATAAACATGGGTAGATGGCCACGTAACCCATATGTATGGAGGTCTCGCAAAATGCCACACCTCCATGTTGTGTCGTAAGCCTTCATGTCAAAGAATATTGATACAAGATGTTCGCAGTTGAGAAAGGCTTCTCTGATAGATGTTTCAAGACGAATTAGGTGGTCTGTTGTGGAGTACTGTCGACGGAACCCACACTGGGTGGGCAAGAGGAGGTTGTTTGATACAAGGAACCAAACAAGACGAGCATTTAGCATCCTTTCTAAGGTCTTACAGAGACAGCTCGTCAAAGCAATTGGATGATAGTTTGAAGGAATCTTCAGATCTTTCCCTGGCTTAGAGAAAGGTAAAATAATAGCCTTGCACCAGGCATCAGGAAAAACATTCTCCTGCCAAATCTGATTGAAGACAATCAGAAGAACATCAAGAGAAGCAGGAGATAGATGGTGCAGCATGTCATAATGAATATCATCAGGTCCAACAGACATACTGGCAGACCGATGAACGGCCATTTTTTGTTCCACCAGGGTAAAGGGACAATTATAGTCAAAGAAACAGTCAGTTCGAAAGGAAAGAGGTGATCACTCTGCCCAAGTCTTGATGGCCAGGAAGGTGGAGGAACAAGCAGAAGTGCTAGATACCTGGCAAAAGCTTTCACCTAGAGTGTTAGCAATGTTCCGGACATCAGTCACCTCCTGACCATCAGAGAGTAAGATCAAGATGAGGACAGAATTGTCGTGCCCATTAACCTTTCGAATCCTATCCCATATGATCTTGGAACTGGTGGTAGAAGATATGCTGGTTGTGAACTTTATCCAAGATTCCTTCTGGCTTTGACATCTTACCCACCTAGCATGTGCATGGGTTTGTTGGAAAGCAATCTGGTTTGAAAGTGTGGGATATCTACAAAAAGTATCCCAGGCCTGTTTTTGAGCCTTCCGTGCTAAGTGGCAAGCAGGATTCCACCATGGACGAGGATATCGTGGAAAATGTATCGAGGTTTTAGGAATACACTGAGCAGCTGCATGTATAATGCAGTCAGTTACACAGTCTGCTGCTACGCAGTCGTATATTGATGGCTGATTTACGATGGCAGGATCAAGTTCTGCGAGAGCAGTGAAAGTGGACCAGTCTGCCTAATCCAGCTTCCACCAGGGCACACGGGTAGGGTGGCATCGACCACGGCCAGTCTCTATCAATAGGATTGGAAAATCATCACTGCCTAGTGGATTACTGTCAACTCTCCATGAAAAATGGGAGAATAATGAAGGGGAGCAAACTGAGAGATCAATAGCAGTAAAAGACTGACCAGGTGCATGAAAGTAAGTGGAGGAACCAGCATTGAAGAGAGAAAGATTGTGATCAGAGAGCATCCGCTCTATAGTTCGACCCCTCCCATCAATAATAGCACTTCCCCAGAGGGGATGATGTCCATTAAAATCCCCCAGGATTAGAAATGGAGATGGCAACTGTTCAACAAGAGGACCAAGGTCTGATTGATTATATGTCTCTCCAGGGTACAGGTACAGAGAACAAACAGTGATGATATGAACCAAGGAAACACGGATGGCTACGGCCTCCAAGGATGTGTTGAGTGACAAAGACAGGGTGGGCACATGTTGATCAACCAACAGTGCCACCCCTCCATGTACTCGACCATCACAGAACCTGTCATTTCAGTACAGAGAAAACTGCCGAATGGAGACTGTATCAGCAGATTTGAGAAATGTTTCTTCTAAAGAAAGACAAACAGGATGGTAGGAAGCAATCAGCGTTTTGATATCATCCAGATTAGAACGTAAACCTCGACAGTTCCATTGTATCAAGGTGGCCATTTTTAAGAACAGGTAGGTGAAGTGGCTGGAGAACCTTTGGTTTACAACCACGTCTTTTTTCTTCACTCTCTTTAATCGGAGGAGGTCTATCAACCTCCATGGATCCTGCTCTGAGTCGACTGGGTAGGTTTTTGTTATTGGAAGAGGAATCCAGTGACTGAAGACGCGAACGAATAATTGTTTTGTCTCATGTGGTGGGAGAAAACGATGTATCAGAAGAAATGCCTGAATTTGAAACTGAAGGATGTAGATATTGAGGTTTGTTGGAAGGTATGGGAGAAACAGAAATGGGTGTGGAAGTTGATTCATCAACTTTTTTAACCACGGAGGTCAAAAGACTTTTCATTTGTTTTGAAAACGATTCTCTTGGAGACACAGAGATCTGTCTGCACTCCCATTGTAGTTGTGGAATGAAGTACAGCAGCATATGTCCGAGAAGGAGTTGTGGACAACAATTTCCGAGCCTCAGGATAACTAATGTTATGCGTCATTTTCAAATGCTGCACCTCTTTTTTCTCCAACCATTTTGGGCAAGAATGAAAGTAAGAGGGGTGAGAACCATTGCAGTTTATGCAATGAGGGTTCATGTCACAGTCACAGGCATCGTGGTCCTTGCCTCCACAACAAGCACATGTCAGGAAACCGCGACAAGATGTCTTTGAGTGGCCGAATCTCTGACATTGGAAACATCGAAGAGGGTTTGGAATGTATGGCCAAACCCTGCAAATGAGATAACCTGCCTTGATGGTGGCAGGTGCATGTGGTGAAGTAAATGTTAAAACGAGGGTATCTGTTGGCAGTGTAACTCCATCTTTGCGAGTGGAGAGACCAACGAGAATCTCTAACTTGGGAACATTCTTCAAATCCCTCTCAACAATAACTCCTCATAAAGAATTCAAAGTAGCATGGGGTGTAACCAATTGCCTTTGAACTCAAGAGGGGTTCACTGTGTTGGGATGTGGATGTTTCAACCAATATGTCAGCAGATTGAAGCTTCTTTACTGACTTTGGAGAGCCAGCAAGTCCCTCTAGTCCCTTTTGAATAAAAAAAAAAAGGGGACATTTGCCCTAAAGGTTTTTCCCGAAAGAGAATATAATATAAGAAAATGAGGTGCATGTGTTACTGATGTTGAAGATTGCTGTTCTGAGTATTCAAGACATTGACTGTTTTTTTACAATTTTATTTAAATTTTTTGGAGGATCCATAGGAAAGAGGAAAAGTTTCGGTACCCACTGACCCCACCAACCATGGAGCCCTACAAGGGGATGCACAACAAAGTCATACAAGGACAATACAGCAATGCCAGGGTTTCGTGAGTACTATACCCTAACACCATCATCAGGCACAATGTCTACAACACTTGCTGAGAACTTCCAATACTGGTACTTGGTTGACTTTAGCCCAAGTGGACCAGCCGATTGACCCAAGGGGGGCCACCCAAAGGCCGCCCGTCTACAGGAATCCGAGGCCAATATGGTGTGTTAGGGTTGGACCCCTCAACCACCAGGATCCTCTCCTCCCCTTCATGGGTCGCCATCCACGGCAAACACGTGGGTGGATGTTTAGATCCCAGAGGGTAACCAGACAAAACAGAACCTTTCCTGGGAGGTCCCCTCACCACGTACAGGAATCCACACCGAGGGGCTTCACGAGAAAAAACATCACATTTTCCTACTGTTGCTTTAGTAAAGTACTTGCAAATATCAGTGTATTCTTTTCAGTAAAAATTCAAATGAGCATTTGTTCACTTCACTCTAAATGAAAACTATGGCTTGTATCAACAAATATCTGGAATTACGACAAACAATTATAGTCATGGTCGAATTGTCTCAGTCATGTAAATCTGGTATGTATAAGGTTTAAAACTGACTATATAATTCTTTCATTTCACCAGATACCAACTTGAATTGTGTACAAGTCCAGAAATCAAATTTTTTCGCATATATTGAAAAAGAAGATCAATAATACAGATCTCTCTTTAAGTCATGAAATCAAGTGCCATTTGTTATGTTTGCTTTTAGAATTGAGCAGTTTACAAAATCTCCCTTCTGATTGCTTGGCACTCATATGAACAGCCAATCACATAGTTGGAATCACACTCATCCACACAAGTTTGTATGATGCTCCATGTGCTCCAGGCACTGTGAGACAAACTTTTAATGGAAATTTTTACACGCGAAGTTGAAGAAGAGCTACTATGTTGGAAAACATAACACAAAGTGTGTCTTGATCTCTTTCCAACAACTATTTTGAATGGAAGATATGTTTGACTGTGTAAATTAAAGAGGAAAACAAACACTCACAAACAAATATATCCATTTCCCTTTAGATCCACCTAATTCAATAACAACTTCAAAATACGCTAAGTTTTAAGAAAGAATAGGACATATGCTACAACACATACTTTTGAAGGGTAAACATCAAACATAGTATAAACTTGAGACTTCTTTAAAAGATACATGCAGAAGAGCATACTAAGTTGAGACCTTATATTAAACAGTCATTTTCTATATAGATATATTCACAATTATAAAAACTTTACAAACAACTTTTAGATTAGTAAGATCAATTACTTGACACTAGGGACCAAATTACTATTAATAACTATCCATTAGAATGTTTGTATTGGCAGAGAATAGCTCTACATTCAGAGCTCACAAATGCAAAGTTAGCATTTTCTTTACCTGAAGACATACTTAAAATATACAATTACCTCTCTAATCACTAACAGCTATTACCTCACACGACTGCTGTAGAATTTATTTTTCATTTCACAAACCTTGAACACATTAAGTGTATTGTGCAAATAAATGACATAATTGTCACAATACTGTCAGCACATTACCAGAGGCTCATTCTTGACAAGGCAAAGAAAATGCAATGAAAATGGATAGGAAGAACAGGATGTGATTTATAGAGGTAACTATCTACCTGAAATAGATTTTCAAGTAAGCCAAGAATTCAAAACAAACTAGAATTTCACAATGAAGGTAGTGGAAGGGCCAATAACAAAGATGATCTTTTTGAAGAGGCAATGAAAAAAGGTGAGCCTAGGGACAAGACCATGAGACCAGTGATCAACTGGTGAAGTAGCACCTGCTGAAAAGCCACATCCTTCTCAAGCATGGAATACTCTTTAACCCATTATTATTTATTCCTTCATATATTCTGTGTACATACAAGGAATGTAGAGTGACAATATCAGGTAAATTTGGTGCCAGTGGAAACATGTTGCAAAGAAATAAGGAGCATTAGTGTGTGGTGTGGCTAGTTCATTGTCTTGGCGAAATACTTGCATGAAACATAACAGGTGAAGAAAGGAGCTGTCACCTGCAATTAGAAGCAAATCCAAGTTTTACCTGGCTAAACATATTCACCAGGAACTTATTGGGATATATTGTGATGGACTGTCCTGTACCACACTTCCAAAAAACATCCCTACCTTTACATCTAAAATGAGTGGTGTAACCAACTACTTTCTTACTTGGTAGAAAGCACTGCTCAGAGAGGAAACTCTCCATACTAACATCACCGTTAGCTTGGAACTAAGGAAGTAAGGATTCTTCCACGTGTCACAAGAGGTTTGTGTGTGTGTGTGTGTGTGTGTGTGTGTGTGTGTGTGTGTGTGTGTGTGTGTGTGTGTCAGGGGGGTATATATACTGGGAATGTACAGAGCGTGACAGTCTACCACTGTAATAAAGTCCAATCATCTGGAACTTGGTCTCTACTGATAAGACAAGTATAGAAATGGCCATATCAGTGGTATAAATATAATGGCAAAGTAGTCTTGCAGAAAACCCACTTTCAATGGCGAGCAGATTTAGTTACTTGTAAGTGCAATGAATATATAGTGTAGTTTCTCATGCAACATTTGATATGGCAAATCTTACCTTTTCTTATTCTGTTTGTTTTGTTTAAAATTTTTTTGTCCTCTTTTGCTTAAGAAACTTGTAGTTTGTTTATACACGTGAAAATATACTGGTACACACATGGAGATGTCATGGAAATGACTGAAAAATACAACAGGCAAAGCTCAAAACACCAGATTCTCTGGGTATACTGGGGAATGTTAACCAGAGGAATATAAAAAAGTCACGTGAAACTACCCATTGATGTAAACAATGTGAGATGAAAGATGTAGTCCACATAACATCTTGTATGATATTCACCAGTGATGAAAAAAAGCAAGAGAGGTTATGATGTATCACATTTTGTGAAGGAGATTGAGAATACATGGTCAGACTCGCCTAAAAAAGAATATGTTAAAAATTAATGAACTGAAATTCAGCCTGTCAAAGTGGAAGTGAACAAGGCCCAAGAGGAGAAGGTCTGCCATTTTGAAAATAGATAATGTCAGTTTTCATGAAAACAGAAAGTCTGGGCAAGATAACAAAGGACAACCTGTTCAGGGCAAAAATAAATAAATGAGATCAGAAGAACAGTACAATAACAAAATAGAAGATAGAGAAATGGGAGGAAATATCAGATAATTTTCCTAAGCAGCCCAGATCTTATGAAGAAATAATCAGCCTGGAAATAACATTCAAGATAGTACAGGAAGCATCCAAGGCTTAAACATCTGAAGGGGAATGACTACAACAATAAAATATGGTTTTAAAAACACATAATACAAAAAGCAGGAGGCCCAAAGGGAATGTGAATAACTTGAAATACTACATAAAGATTCAAATCAGGAAGAAGGACTGGATGAGGTAGATGACGAGCAAAGAAAGCCTTATAGAGGTCTATAAAAAGGAACAAAAATATTAACTAGCAAGAGGTGGAAGGTTATAGACACTACCCAACAACCTGCAGTGGTCAAGACAGATAGGCCCTTGTTAAAAATTTAGGTAAAGGAAAAAATAAGATGTGGAAGAGTAGGATGACCTGGTTCAAGACACTGTTGGAAAAACCATTGGCAGTAGACAATTCATTTCAACTGATAGAAGGTAAGAATAAAAGACCTACAAGATTGAGAAAGAATCGGGTCAAGCTGTGGAACCTAACAAATCCTATATATGAAAATAAAAGCACAATATTATGTAGTGAAAAAAGGATAACTGAGATCAAATGAAGAGAACTTCCACAGCAAGAGTTGTAAAAGCATCAATCAGAGTTCTGAAATGGAAACAAAATACTAAAAAATAAAAGAACCATACTATGAGTAGGATCACATCAAAAACCTACCAACAGATTCAAGCCCGAGGGATAAGAATTGTCAAAAAGTGAATATAACAAATGTAGGCCCAAAAAAGAAAGTGAAGAGTGAGAAACCAGAGGTTGATATTAAAAAACAAAAAACCTTACTAACTCACAGACTGGATACAAGAATAATATCAAATAAGCTGATAATGAACTACTTCAAACTCATAGTAAAAATGTAGTCATTGGAGAAAATAAAACAAAATCATCTACATGACCACTTTTCAAACAATAGATGTTTTAATTTATATTCAACCATTATAAAATTTATGTGTTACTACGTTCAGGTTACCAGTTGAACTGCAAAGTCACATACACAACCATATGTACAATACTGTCCCGAATATGCTGTGTTCAACATTAATACTTAAGAACAGATAAGTTACCTATAAGAGGCTATTATTTCATTGTATAGTGTTAAGTCTTTGGCTATTTACCTTAAGAGGTATACTAAACTGTTGGAAACAATTAAAGAAAAACTAACTGGATGACATTTGAGATAAAAAAAAAAAAAAAAAAGTCATGATGACAAATAAAGATGTTTAAAATTGTCTTTTCTTGTAATCAAAAAGTTGAAAGATCAGACAGAACTATTTAATTTTTTTAAAGGGAATTGATAGCACTGTATAAAGGTAGGAGGCTATCTTCAGTTAACAGTTTTACTTTTCAAGCATTGTGATTGACGTTTGGAATGGATCGTCTTCAGTGTGGTAGTAGTGGATACAGTAAATTTAAAGGTTTAACATAAGACTTGATAAACACTTAAATAATACTTTTTTTGTTATTTAGTTTAGTGTATGGGACACCCTCAATGGGTTAACAAGTCCCTTACTGTCCTTATATTCTACATTATAATTCACGTTGTAGGTCATAACAGCATAAATATCGGCCACCTTTTACGTGTATAGGATTTTGATCAGTAGGTTCATGATTGCTATGAAACCTAGTCACTACTCTTTAGTTAGGCTTAATATTCCTTGCTTTTCTTTTCCTCTCTTTTAAAAGCATGTTCATCTTGCATTAAATGCAATTTGGTTCGAATTTCAAGTATTTCTACAATCACATAACCTTTTAACTCATTGTTCACCTAGTTCTAGTTTACTTATCAACACAAAATAATTTTAATAGATTTGATAATTTTAAACCAAGATCTATGTTAATGTTTTATTAAATTGTTGAACCACTTATCAGAGTCATTCAGGCTACAGATTATGCTTACCCAAAATATAAAATTAAAAACCATCAGGCAGATCTTCATACACGTCAATGCAGCTGCGGTTTGTAAACGCCTACCCATCGTTTTTAAAGTTTAGTATTAACTTAATAAGTAGTAGCAGACCACTTCGCTGACCAAAGCTCTATTAATCTACTAAAACTGAAAGGCAATGTTTTAACACAACTACCTCTGAATACGTCACGTTATGCTTAGAAATAATGAATATTGATACTAACTTTCTCCGTATCCGGTATCGTACAAAAACATTAAATCTCTCGGTTTCGTTTGATCTTAAAAAATATCATAACGTTATCACACGAATTAATATACGAAACTAACCGCCAACATGGTCTAGCATAATTATGATATGTGATAAAATCAACTAAAATATATAAAGAATATAGAAAAAGAGGGAACTTATTAAAAATGTTTTTAAATAAGAATGATATTAACATTCTATGCAATTTATGACATGTTTTTAAAATATGTTACTAATATCATAATAGCCGATAATAACAGAATGATAAAAGATTTAAAAAAAATAATTGTAAAAAAAAATGTTAGGTCGTTGGTTTCATTGTGATCAATCGCAATGCGGCATAAAGGGATACATATATATGTGCTTTTCTTACCACGGATATCGAAACCAGATTTCTAGCAGAGTAATTCTACAAACGTACTGCTGCACCACTTAGGGCAGTCAGCCTTTTAGGAATAATAAAGGAAGAGCCATTTCAATCTACATGAGATAACTGAGTTACGAAATTATACTTTTCTTTAGTTATTACTTATAAATATTTAAACACTTTCTTCATCCTTGAAAATTCCATGATGGAAACGTGATCGAACACACAAGATGATCGTATTAATTATAAATTAATTGACAAAAAGAAATGGGAAATTTTAAAAAAAATGATAAGACTGCTAGACCAAGTAATATTCCTCCAAGGGTTTGAAGGAGATCAACGATTGAATATTTGAGCCATTTGATTATTTATAAGCCCTTGAAGAGTGGAAAAGTGTCAAAGATTGGAAGTTGGCTAATGTTCTCCTTCTTCTAAAGTCAGAGGATTCAAATTGCCCTAGTAATTATAGGTCTCTTAGTCTTAACTCATTGTAGAAATGTTTTGGGAAGTTCGACAGAAGATGTATTGCAAATTAATTTAACAAAATTTAAAACTTTAAGACAGTCAACATGATAATACTAATTGAAATTACTGTTTTACTAATGCCTTGATATTCTTTGAAGAGGTTAGTTGCTATATACACAAGGGTACAGGTGTGTATTTCATACATTTAGATTTTTATAAATCATTTGAGTCATGTAATAATTAATCTGCATTTTGAGGGTAAATATTGGGCCTTTGGACCAAAATGGTTTGCAGGAAAAAAATATAGGGTTTTTATAAATAGACTTCAGTCAAACTGGATAAATGTTATGTAGCATATTGAAACTGAAATATCGAGTTAAAGGGTATATCTGTTAAAAAGTAGGCGATTCGCTCGAGGAATAAATTACAGAGTAGTACTAAATCGTTTACTTAACAGTATGAATGTAAAATCAGGTAGGGCTAGATACAATGTGAAATACAAAATGAACAAATTGTATTCAACACTAACCATTCTGACCATCTTTTTCATTAAATTGTTGGACTTACTATTAACGATCAATTTCTACAAGCCTACCAGGTTACCAAATTCAAGATTATTTAGTTTAAAAGAGACACGGATATTACCCAGAGTGATACGCGTTCCTCATGCTGCTTCTTATTCACATTACAACATAGGTAAGGCCATAATATCGAAATAGCAGCTGAACAACTTTTGAAGGGCATTGTTGTCGACATATGAACACTATACTGTATCAAGCAATGTTCCTTAAGGTTCCTTATCGTTGTGACAACGATAAGTCTTTGGATTCACAACGCTAAAATCAGGGGTTCGACTTCCCTCAGTGGACACAGCAAATAGCCTGGTAAGGCTTTGCGATAATAAAAACACACACCTAAAGGATAATAAGAGATGTAGCCTACTTTGGTTGGTTGATTTGGTGTTTTATGGCTCAAAGCAACTAGGGTATCTGCGCCAAACAATAAAAGAACAAAGGTAATTTGAAACATGGTGAACTTAATGTTTTTTTCAACCAAAATGTAATGTGAGTCCTACATATATTCAGAACAAAGAACAACACCGAATAAGTGCTATAACCCTACAAAAAGATAGAAACACACGTTATTTTCATATATACCAGTTAGAAGTGGCATAGCTTCAACTCACTGTTGAGAACGTCATCCTTTTTTGATTTACATCATTGTCATAGCTGAAGAAAGAATCAATAAATTGTTTAAATTTGATTAATGTATTAAGTAATGGAGTTACTTGATGTGAGGAAAAAGGATGCTGAGCTTCCATGATCTCTTTGTGGATATCCTTCCTGATCATTCCAGCTAAGATGTCAAACAGTTCGTTTTAGACATCATGGTTTGTGTACTTGGCAATGCCAGAACCACTCAGCTTCTTCTTCACTATTCCATCATACCTGGAAATCATGTCAAGAAGTTCCAGGAAATTGTCCCCGTTATCTGAATAACTACGTTCCCTGTGACCTCTCTGGGCTTTATTCTGGCAGGCTGTGAAGAGTAGTTCACCTATCACGGCTCTTATGTAATGTCGGTTTTCCTCTACAGTTTTAGTATCGAGAGCATGTTGGATTCTTGTACCCTTTGTTTTCTGCAATTTAAACTCTGCCCAAGCTTCCATGACAAACTTGTGTCCTGCAGAGTTGTCATGGGACTTCAGTGATGTGGTCGCCTTCTTCCAGTTCCAGAAGCCTTCATAGGTGAAGGACTTTTCAATTTTACTGAAGTGTGTGTGACTGAAAAGACGACATGCGAAGCAGAATGCATCATCTTGAGTTACAGAGTACTCCAACCCCGAGTGCTGATCACGCCAATTCTTGTTGAATGACCTTGACTGTCCACTGTATTCTGTGGCTGGGTATCTCTTCAAGTCTGGACATGTAGGACTACTATCTGGAAACTAGCTCAGGTCCTTGAATTCTGGTGATAGTTTTCACCCTAGGTGTGAATGGTGCCCTCTTGCGGCTGAATCCCGCACTAGTCGTGTCCGCATTCTCACCATCACGATCACTACTGTCCTCCTCATTTGCTGCCTTCCCTCTAGTTTTACACTGCTAAATTAGGGATGGCTAGCACAGTTTTCACCCTAGGTGTGAATGGTGCCCTCTTGCGGCTGAATCCCGCACTAGTACCACTTTTTACTTCCGAGTTGTGTTAGTTTATATGAAACGAATGGATAAATTTCTCTCCTTATATTGGCACTAGGGTTAACAAAGGATATTCATTTTAAACATCGAAATCTGAGGAAAAAGATATAACATACATACCATTGAGTCATTTCATGAATAAGGAACAAATAACAACTAAACATGGTTCAACATTACGAACAACTGCTCTGCGGCATTGAAATCATCAAATTATATTAATAGCACATGAAAATCCAGAATTTTTCCGTGAAATACTTTTAGAGAAATGTTTATCGTTAACCATATAGCACAAATTCTCAATTATAGGATAGTGATAATGTAAAATTACAGGGCTAATTAGGGAACACAGACACAGTTTTCATACGGCATGTTGTAAAACTGTGGGCATCTAATAGAAGTGAGCGGGGGTGTCGTGCAGCTGGCATCTGGATTTCGATAGGGCTGAGCCGATCATTAGCCGTATGCAGAGCGTACACCATGGTCACCATGGCTCGGTGATCATATGCTTAAGACGTTCGAGAAGGGAATCGCACGCTCGAACAAAGCAAACCCGCGGCATGTATATTGAATGGTCATAGTAGCACCAAAACAAAATGTTTAAATTGCAGTTGACCTTCACAGAAAGGTTGGTTTCTTCATAAGTTCACATTATCCATACAGGTCAAACTGTGATTGTGATATTGTTCTTATTATCATAAGTGTGACAAGCACCTGTTACAATAACGTAACTACTGCATTACATTAAATTAGGCACTTCTAAATAACCCAATGAGAATTTCAAAATTCATTCTAGAATTGTTTAGAAATATTATTTGGTCAGTTAACATGTAAGGTTTTTATCTACTCATGAGTATAACATTAATTGGATTGTAATTTGGACGGCAGACACACAGTGCAAAACGATTTCACAGAGGACAAACACCGGCTAAATGCTTCTTTGTTTTGACCTGTACACAATACACTTATACATGCATGCTATGTTTTATTTTTCAATAAATGATAAATGAAATTAAACATAAACCTTTGGTTTGTCAAGTAAAATCCCTGATGATCTGTTGTAACTTGAAATTAACATGGTTGTCTAATATTCGTCAAAGCTCAAGATGGAAAGGCATTTCTCAGAGAGCAGCAATACAGCACATTAGTTTCAGTGCATTCAGTACATTGCTATGGAACGCATGACACATACTTCCGTCTTAATGAAGACGTTGAGTTTTACAGATCTATGTGGCTTTGATGTTAATTGTTAAGCAACAACGACAATTGTGTTTTTCATATTTTATGAATATATGTAGCTAACAATATTGAGGGGGCTGAGGGAGGCTTGGCTCATTTTTGGGGGGTTTAAGCTCCCAATTCCCACCTTGGCACCACCACTGAAAGCAGTTCAAAGTATGATATCTGTGATAGAAAGGTTGTGTTGTAAAGAGGAGGAACCACTCAGCAGCATCTCAAACTCAGTGTTATACGTATAATACTTCAAAAACTAAAAAATTCAGAAAGTGTTAAAAATATAAGAGCTTAAAGCTTGTTTAACTTAGTTAAACTTTATAAAAAGTGTACTTAAGAGAACAATGTCTTGAAAAACTAAAAAAAATCAAATAACAGTCAATAAATACAGGGTTACGTGTACTATATTTAAACAGTTTTAAATATGGAAATCACCAAATTGTGTGACAAACACAATAGATATCAGAGAACATTGAAACAGAATGTATCAGAACTACATTTAACAATATTTTGTAATTAATGATGAAATTGCAAATTGATCCTTATGAAAAAGGTGTGCAATGACATGTTTTGGCATACTGGTGCAGATGACGGGGCACCTCTTTGTGATAATCACGATTAACTAATCAACTAGTTGAGATTTAGACTTTGGTAAAAATTGAGTAAAAGTGTATTATCTGGAGCTGTCTTAATCAACTAAGAATACCTCCCTTCTCATTTTCTGACCACAGTACAGGCTTTAAATATGTGCTTAAATTGGGGATTTAGACTTGAAATTCAAGAAAAAACGAAGGGATATGTATCAACTTGATGTTCTAGACCATCAGATCTCTAACAAATTGTATCTCAATTTTATCAACACAGTGTGGAACCTTGTAACTGATGGGAATCCACAAACACAAAGATCAATAGCAAAACTTGTCCATTTTTCCATAGTCAACAGTATACAACATTATCAAGAAGGCTTCCCATTTGGAAATGACACCGACAGGGTGTGGATTTACCAAGATAAGGCTTCCATTTGAAGCATCTGTTGCATAACCAATAGAGCAGATAAGTTAGAACCACTAATAAGGAGAGATTCACAGACCTTTAGCGATGACATCTATTTATTCTTGAATTACAATAGATGAATTGTGAGAAAAGAGATGAGAAGTAAATTCTCCTCAAGAAGAAATGTTTACACACAGTATCACAGAACAATGCTATATACAAGTGACTGAAAAGAGCTAATAAAGACCTTAGTGCATAAAGAGTTACTGTCAGTTCATGTAGTTGTCTCTCGTTAATCACACTACATGAAATTAGAAAGATTAAAAGAAAACAATTGAATTAATTAAGCAACAGTAAAATAAGATCAAAATAAACTTCACCAAATATGGTCCAGTCCAAGTTTTTGCTTGAATTTTATTTACAGCAGCTCGACAAATGCTTTACTTTTAACACGAATTAAAATGGTTCACTAATATTTCATTTGCACTGTGATGCAAAATGACAAACCAATATTTCATTCTTAATATGAAGCAAAACATAACATGCACAGTACATAAAAAGAAACCATTAATCAAATCAGGCTATTATAAAAAAATGATACCATTAAGCAAACAAGATTATAAAATAAAAATCGGATGAATATGAAGTATCTTACACAAATTAATTGGAAACACCTTCTAGGGTATAACGAGAAGTAACAACAAGTGATTTTGCTTATTAGCACTGAGCAGTCACGATTCTATTAAATCAAGTAACAGATGGAAGAATATGCGACAAAATTAAATTAATTAATCAGTATCCATACACTCTGAGTCACTTGGTTTGAATACCTATGGTGGCCTGGCATGGCCGAGCGCGTTAAGGCGTGCACTCGTAATCCGAGGGTCGCGGGTTCGCGCTAAACATGCTCGCCCTCCCAGGCGTGGGGGTGTATAATGTGACGGTCAATCCCACTATTCGTTGGTAAAAGAGTAGCCCAAGAGTTGGCGGTGGGTGGTGATGACTAGCTGCCTTCCCTCTAGTCTTACACTGCTAAATTAGGGACGGCTAGCACAGATAGCCCTCGAGTAGCTTTGTGCGAAATTCCAAAACAAACAATGAATACCTATGTCTATATCAATGGATTATTAATTGGAAACAATTCTTTACAAAATAATTAACAAGTAGTTATGGTTTTTATTTGGTAAAATAATACAAAAGTATCAATTGGATTAAAATAATAGCGTATAAAATTGAGAAATCTGAACTTCTTCACGATTTATAATTATATTAATTAAGTAATTTGAAATGCTGTGAATTTGGGTGTGAAAGTAGTTCCTCGCTAGATTTTAACTTGTCAAGTGTTCTTGCTTAACCATAGAATAGCCTAAAGGCAAAGCATCAAATATGTTTATTGTACAAATTCCTTGTAAGTAGTTAATACTACCTCTTATATTCTATGACAATGTTTGAAATGAATCAAGTATAATGCCAGAATAAAGTAAATTATTAAACATTTACTCTGTTATATAACTAACTAACGTAAGAGAAGATGTATTAGCATTATTAATAAAAATATTGGAAGAATTATTAATGTAACTATCTTGACGAAAGTATGTCTGGAATTATATCTCGGATTAGCATTGTTGATAAATTGTTCATTGTAGTTTTAATGTTAAATATAAGTTCTAATTAATGAACATATATTGCAGTTGAGGACAAATAATCTAATATTTTTTATATTGAATTGTTTCAAGATTGTTTTGAGAACTTTGATGTAGACAAGTATATGAATATCTTTTGTTAAGATTATTATATTTATTTGTATTAAACAGCTTCTGCATGAATTTCTTTAATCGAAACATAAACCTCCTCAGCTGATGACTTGTGTACTTAACCTAAAATTGTATGACCTAGCATTAAATAAATTTATTTGTAACAGGTACAGAATCAAACCCAAATGGCTATGCCCCTAATGGCTTCTGTTGCAAATATATTACTTTGACTATCTGTCTCTGTAAGGTTATGGCTGTTTACCCATTTTATTTGGTATTTTGTAAAATGGTAGGTCATTCAAAGTTTGTATTGTGTAACAATGTTCCTATCCTTCACATAGGAACAAGGAGTGCCTCGTGATTATGTCTTAAGTATCACATTGTTCAGTGTTTAAAATCAATTCTACAACTCAACAACTTCCTCCCACTGTTGCAAACAGACTTTTTGATCTCTTGTCAGTCGTCTAAAATCAGGCTTATTGAGTGGCAGCATCAGATCAACCTTAGTTTCTGTATTAGGATGGAATACTGCAAACAGTTTCTGCTTCTCGTCATCTAAGACCATGTATGTGCATTTCTGATACCTGGAAGAATTGCACTCTAATTCAGAACTATGACAAAGTAGCAAAGGCACTGAGTATCCTCCATATACCCTCTTCCACTTATTGTGGAATGGATAAATGTCCAATGTTGAAGACCTATCACGTCCTTATGCAATCAAAGCTGGAATATGGATCTATATGGTTCAACCAGGGATTTTATTTTGAAGATGATTGACCCAGTGCATTATCAAAGGCTTTCTGCACTTCTCCAGTCTAAGGATGAACACTGCGTTTTATGAACCGTCACTTCAAATCAGAATTTTACACCTTTTCTTGCATTATGTTATAAAGATCTGATGTGATTCTTACTACAGCATCACGCCTGGTACTGGACTTTTTGCCCCAATGTGATCTTTGATTCTTGTAAATAAGTGGCCTACTATTTCATGTTTAGCCTTCACATCTAGGCACTTTGACTGAATTGGGTCGTATGTTGAATTATACTGTCACTCTCTGGGCTCTGACATAGTTTGGTGTAGCTCAGTGGTTGCTTACAGGATTCCCTTCACAGATTCTATGTTCACTTGCCTTGTATTACATTAAAGTTAGATAATATACTAACTCTAGAATCTATTGTGACTTACTAAGTTTTCGAAGGCTCTAAAATGGCTCACTGTGAGCTATCAACCAATTATCATTCATATGTGAAAATGGCTCACTTCTCTTTATCATCTGTTAGTATTAAATTTTTCTGTTTTCCTGGTCATGTTTGTACCCTTGAAAATGAACTTTCTGACACATAATCTAAATACACCTGTTTTGTCATTGTCAAAGCTCAATCTGTCTCTTATGTAAACTTCAGAACTGCCATCATGACACGGCTTTACACCAACTAGCAGTTGATTTGGAGTGATCAACTTCAAAACAAAGTTTCGAGATAAAGATAACATATAATTGCATGTCTTAGTTATACATTCCTGGCTCAGAAATATAAATACTATAGAACAAAGAAAGAACTGTTTGAAGGTATAGTTTTCATGAAACTAATTGTGGATCACGTTTCACTGAAATTATTAATGAGCCTCAAAAATATTTGGATAAGAGGACTGCAACAGTATGTTTTTTGTCGAAGTGCATTATGTGGGATTGTAAAATGGAAATTTTGTTTGACTGTTTCACCACGTGGTGAGAGATCATCTCTTTGTTGAAAGTAATGATCCTGCATACCAATTCCAGCATATCATTGTCAAACCGTGTTGTAGAAAGTTTCACTCAGCTAGCATTTTAGTAGATCAGTAAAAGTAACTGAAGTAACCACATCTAGCATGGTTACTTCTCGCTTTACAGCAAGGTAAAGCCTAAAAGATGAGTGTAACATGGAGGAGCGTTACTTATGGCACTTTTATTGTCATTTATAAATACAGGAATACGTACTGTACTACTGCTATAAACCACGAAGCTGTGGTAATCCAATTGTGTTACAGCTAGTTTTCTAAAGTTTTTTTGTTGGAAAAGAGTTTCCAAACTTTACGTGACACAAATTATTTATAGCACTGATAATAGCTTTTT
The DNA here is from genome assembly GCA_011833715.1 of Carcinoscorpius rotundicauda. Classification (NCBI taxonomy): domain Eukaryota; kingdom Metazoa; phylum Arthropoda; class Merostomata; order Xiphosura; family Limulidae; genus Carcinoscorpius; species Carcinoscorpius rotundicauda. The sequence goes on from CM022403.1 coordinate 17,073,222, forward strand.
CTTTTTAGCAGAACTGAGGTCAAGATGTTTGGTACTGGTGTGAACACCGAAAAGTTTGTGCTACCTATAAAAAGAATCTACCAAGACATGACAAATACCAACAGAAATCTGTTGGATTAACCATGAAGAGAATAACTCTGTATGTTGGTGGTCCACTTCCAGAAACTGAGAGAGGTCAGTGGTTTTCATACCTATAACAATGTCTTTTTTCACAAAATGGGTCAAGGCTTGTCCATTGATAAATACAATGGCATGGTCTGTTACTGGTGTAAAGACAAGGAAGCACCAAAAGAGATCGACAAGAATCTGGGAATCGGTTTTCACCGTCAACTATCCTCTGAGTTAGGTAAAGTGTTAAATGTGATGAACACATATAGTTTACCTTATCACTCACAGTCTGGTGATTTGAAAAACAATGTTATAAATTACCATTTGGATGCTTGCGACATTCTTAAACACAGCCACAATGATATAAACAATTGCCATATTTGATAACAGAATACAGAACAACTAAACAGATATCTATAGGTCGCTTGCCGAACATGCTGAGAAGTTTACGGAGTGGTTAATGTTTACAATAGTCGACGCATGCAAGTTTTTGAACATCAGAGTAAGGCTAGTTGAATACAGAAGATGTGTTATGACAGCACACTAGAGAAATAGATGTGACAGTGTAATGAATGATTCTGGTTGTGTCATGTACCAGTCCATATCATACACTTTAACCTGCTGGTCCATTAATATACGAGTTACTACAGCAGAAACAGTGAATGAGACACATGCAAAAGAAAATAGAACGTGTGAATAAACGGCATCGTATATTAAAGTCTAACCTCTCATGCATTTGATGGTTTGATTTGGTTTGGTTTGTTATAAATTTCGCGTAAAGCTATACGAGGGCTACCTGCACTAGTCATTCTTAATTTAGCAGTGTAAGACTAGAGAGAAGGCAGCTAGTCGTTACCACCCACCGCCAACTTTTGGGCTACTCTCTTACCAACGAATAGTGGGACTGACTGTCACATTATAACGCCCTCAGGGTTGAAAGGACGAGCACCTTTGGTGCGATTTGATGTCGAACCCGCGACCTATTGATTACGAGTCGAATGCCTTAACCACTTGCCCATGCCAGGCCATACATTGATATATTTATTTGATAGTTCGTGATTAGTCAAATAAGGAAAAACTAGAGTAAAAGAAAATAGGTTCAAAGAGTTGGTCTTGTAACCAATGTTGATCTTTCAATCAACAAAGGCTTTAACAATTACCTTTGTTGAGAAACCAATGTCTGAAAGGGTTTATCAAGACTTATTTTCTAAAGCATCAGTTTGTATCGTAAGATACAGTGTATGTACTTCATTGGATGGTTACCATTTGGTCGACACCAGCTAAAACAGTCATTTAGAAAAGCAATCAGCGATCCAAAGAAAGTGGCATTTAATGTTATTTAAGCTACAAAAAGATTCAGACTTTCTGAATGCATGGACTTCATTTTGTGGCTACTATTTTATCTTTAACGGGGAAGACTGTTGGGTGGTCCAAAATTCAATGACCGAAAGAGTGTCACGATATTTGTTTTCCAAGCACCGAATGGTTACATTTTTATGTGTGTTGTGCTGCACCATTCCATTTTTACTTTATCATAAAAGAATTAAGCCATGTGGAAAGTGTACGTGCAATATTAAATCATGAACCGTTTACCAACTAAAGGTGGAAGCAAATATCTTGAAAACTTAACTAAAAGACATTGGAGACATTTGTTTTCTAAGTTGTGAGACTGCATTTCATTATAGGATGAAATCACTCTTGCTTTTTGAGCTACTAGGTAAATATTTTTATAACAAATATTGTCAGATATTTCTTGAGAATGAATCCTGTGATTTAGCTGAGTGGTAAAGAATTCTACGAACATGTCATCCTGTACTTGCTAGATTTACATTTTTATGCCAATAAAATATGCTGATGCTATAGGCAACAAAGAGTTGCTTTTTTAGTGTATATTGAAAAACAGTAACGCTAGCACAAATATGAATATTGGCTAAATGGACTTTTAGTTAAAAAGTCTTGAATTAGTTGAATTGTGCAAATCATAATAATAATTGATTTTAATGCCTGAGTTGAGAATCAACTTGACTTTGACAGCTTTTATACAGCAATGTTATTGTTATTGATCCCTTGTTTCTGAAAGTGACTCAAGAAACTTACCAAAATAATTCGTGCAGTAGACAGGAGCATTTGGAAATGTGTGAAAGTAATGCATGTTTACATATAAATATGTATATATATATATGATGAGAACTTTACAAAGCATGACACCTTGTGTTTGAAAGATCCTCAAAAAATGATAAAGGAAATAGAAAAAGTAGTAGTAGTAACAAACTCCAATTGCAAATAAGTTTTTTCGTAATTATGATGCTAGAAACCGGGTTTTGGTACACTTGGTGGTGAGAACCCATTGTGCAGCTTTGTATTTAATTACAAGCAAAGAATATTAAAAAAATTACAGACAATAACTTGAACTTTGATAGATTGTTTAGGCAGAGTTTTCATGATGAAACTTTGTAGAAAGGACAACAACTGACTGTTGTGGAGACATAAGTGTAGAGGACGACGTTTCGAAAGTTTTCCGTCTTCAAAACGTCGTCCTCTACACTTGTGTCTCCACAACAGTCAGTTGTTGTCCTTTCTACAAAGTTTCATCAATATCTCAAACATTATTACAAATATAAATTTGGTGTACACAACAGTTTTATTTTATTGTGGTATAATATTTTCAGTCATGTAGATTCAAATAGTTTTAACACGTTTGCTCCCAAGCCTATTTTGCTCATACTGTCCAGGGTTTCACTAGTCAGTTTATAATCACTTTTGTAGAAAGAGTTTATATATATGTAGTAGTTGTGTCCCAACCAATAGGCCAGATGGCTAAGGCACTCGACTCATAATCCGAGGGTCGTGTGTTCGAATCCCTGTCACACCAAACATGGTCTCTCTTTCAATAATGTTATAATGTGACGGTCAATCGCATTATTCGTTGATAAAAGAATAGCTCAAGAGTTGAGGGTGGTGATGACTAGTTGTCTTCTATCTACCCGTGCACTGCTAAACCAAGTGGCCCTTTAAAAAGGAAATAGAACACAACTCACAGGAAGATAGTGTAGTAGGCAACGTGTTAAAAACCAAACACTTTTAATGAATATTTTCTGAAAATCGTTCAATAAAAAGTATGGTGATAAAGCATGAAAAATTGTCTCACGGTATATAATAGGCTTTTTAGTACACATGTTTGATTGAATTACCATAAACACCTTATTATTCTCTAAATTGTGGCATTTCCTACAGTTTACGACACAAAATGTTCTAATGCAACATTTCTTAAATTAGTGGCTCTCCTATTATTCATTAAAACTGCTAATTTCATTAAATATGGTTAGATAAGTAGTTGTCACCAGTACAACGGTAAGTGCAATGTCATTCTCTTATCGGAAACATTTTAATGTTTATGTAAGTTTACTGAATAAAAACTGTGTAATAGAGCTGTCACGAGAACAAAAAATAAACTTTGAAAGTTCATGAAATGTAAGTATGCAAATAGTTTATATTTGGAATCACTTTTCTTGGGCTTAGTGTTTTATAGATATTTTTATATACAGAAGAAGGTTTTTGTTTGTTTGTTTTTTAGAATTTCGCACAAAACTACTCGAGGGCTATCTGTGCTAGCCGTCCCTAATTTAGCAGCGTAAGACTAGAGGGAAGGCAGCTAGTCATTACCACCCACCGCCAACTCTTGGGCTACTCTTTTACCAACGAAAAGTGGGATTGATCGTCACATTATAACGCCCCCACGGCTGGGAGGGCGAGCATGTTTGGCGCGATGCGGGCGCGAACCCGCGACCTTCGAATTACGAGTCGCACGCCATACGCACTTGGCCATGCCGGGTCGCAAAGAAGGTTCACGCCTTTCTGTTTACGTAATAAAAGTAAATAACATTTGTTTTGGGTTTAAAAACCTTCACATTCTTTGTCACGGCAAGTGTCAAGTAATGATAATGATGTTTCTAGATTTATCTATTTAGTCTAATAGCTATTTTTTCGAAAGATCATTTCTACTATTTCATAAATAGAAAAATTAGTTTTATATATCCGTGGCGCTAATGCATTAGATTCACGTGTGAGGTATTCATAACGTCATATATTCACCCTGAGAATGAAGAGAAATAAAGTTCTCCACGACGAGAAACGGAAACGAAATGAGAAAAATTATCGTAATCCCTATTACAACTCAACATGCACACCGGATAAAAATTTCACAAAAGTTAGAGTTGCATGTTGGGTAAAAAAAAGTTTTTCTAGTATCATATAAGCAAGAGTTCCAATATAGTATGAGGTATAACAGTGCAAGTCATGACAAATTGCATTATTGTAGCGATAACTAAAAGTTAGTCATTTAGCTCAGTTGATTGAACATTCGCTTTGTGTTTGAAAAATCCTGATTTAAAATCCAAAAGATCAAAATATTAGATTTTCACTTTAAACAAGCCACGTAAACAGAAAATAAAGTATAACGAATGTCTTAAAACTGGGAAATAAAACAGCAAACACTTTTGAATCGAGTAACAGTAAACAAAATGTGCTGACAAAGGAATTAAAGAATACTGTAGTAATGAAACCAACAGATTACCAACGGACCACATTAGTTTTGAGATATTTTTATGACTTATACGTATTGTATGTTAATGTGAGATTTAAATCGTAAAATTTCCCTTTCTCTAGTTTTATTAACACTCGTCACATACCAGTTACAAGCATTTTTGTTTGTCTTCTCCATGTAAAATTAAAATTGAATTTCAGTACACAAATAGAATGAATAGTTGCCACATACGTAAATAGTATAATATAATATAGGCAGCAGCATATTCTAGGATATTCAGTGCTTGTTTGATATTATCGTAACTGTAAATTTTACCGATGTAAGTTTTCAAATTTACAGATGAACCACTGATGGAAGATCTTCGTAACTGAATTTATTTTTAATATTTTATTTTTAAGACTAATCCTACACAAAACCATTAAAATGAAAACAAATCTTTGTTTTTGCATTGAAAAAATCTAGAGGTTATAGTTTTTTCTACTTTTTTTTAATTATTTGATCAGAACAATAATTTACGATTGGTAATCAAGATGGTGACGTCTAATGAGAAGTTCTATCTAATCGCGGGATTTTGTATATTAGGGAATACGGCTGTTATTTGAACGCAGCAGCCTCACAAGGAACGTTTTACAGTACAATTCATGTACTGAGGGGCTATTATTATGTACGGTCGTCAAATAAACCGTGATTTGATGACATTACAGTTCGAGTGTTACTTGACAAAGAGCATGATGCTAAGAGTCATAGTTCCATAAAGAAGTACCAAAGGGCGAAACCATCTTAGCGGATGATGTTACTAAGTGGATGGTCAGAAGATAATACAGATAAATATGCCAGCATCTTTATAGAGCAATTAAAGTCTTTAAATTAATATTTTATCTCGTTTGTATGATTTTGTCTGAGAATAACCACTAATGACAAGTTTTATCACAACTACAGTATATAAGTAACAAATTAAATTTGATAGTTCTTATCAACTTTATAGTTGTCACTTATATATTTTATTTCGTACGTTTTACTAAAGCTGATGGTGTTTCTATAAACAGTGTCAATAATGTTCTATAAATAGATTGTATTAATAAGATTATGTAGGTAAATTATGTTACTAAAGTTAGTGCTGTTAGAACAGATGGTTTAATAGGCCAATTGGATGGTGATGCTCATTGCAGATGGTCTCAAGATGTGATTGCGTCATCAATACTGTGGTATTGATTTAATATATCTTCTCAAAAATTATAAGTAAAACCATTAGTGTAACATGACATCAGTTATGTTAGTTTTATCACATATACTTTTACAATTTGTCCATCATTTTAAAGAAACAAATATTACAAAAAAGCCAATAATTTTCTTTACATACTTTTACACTTATATGTTCTGGAAGGATTTTATCATACACAATGTTAGCACCCCCTAGCAGTACCACGGTTTCTTTATGGATTTACAACGCTATAAACCAGACTTTGATACCTGTAGTGAGCAAAATACAATTATTCCATTGTGTAACTATGTGTTTAACGTCAAATAAATAGAAACATAATGTGTCGTTTTTATAAACATTGAATGAAACAGTAAGCATAGTTATCAGTGATGTCGAGAAACCCACTTGTAGAGAAATATATATGCAAAAACGGCTCGTTTATGTTGAGAAAATATTTAGTAAGCACAGTTAATTGTGTTTTTAAGTATTTGTTTAGTACGCAATACTACATTTAATCCATGACATAAGTTTTTGCGTATTCTAACGTTTTATATGTAATGTACTTACTTATAATTGATTTCTGTTACATCTCTTCGTTATGAAAAGAATGTTTATTTAAATCTCTGAATAATGTACACTAATTTTTAATGTTTAGCTTTTATAAGTTGATTTATCCCGTTAAAGTTTACAGAATCTCCGTAAATAGTTATGTTTAACTATTACTGCTGTTATCTTTGTTTAAAGCTTTTTCCTTGCTGATTTGGAACTTTGTGGTTTTAGAGTACAACTTGTAATTGAATTTCTATATGTGTTGATCAAAACCCATGCAATTATTACCTTGAATAGATTTCTATCTCAGTTTAATACTGTCTAAGAGGTACAACTCAAATTCCGCTCATAAACTTTGTTAGAAAATACAAACTCGTTAATACCATGAATTTGTCCCCCTAAAAGTTCGTAGAGAATAAAACTCTGCAGCGAAAAATTATTGTTCATCTTATAGTATTGAAAATCGTATTCCGTAAAAAAAAATAATACGAAAAGTTCCGAGAATTTTCAAAAACATTTTAATGAAAAAAACAAACAATAGATGGAAATACAGACTTATTGCAAAATGTTCATAACAGCTTCATAAACTATCGTTAATAAACGTGCTTAATAAATTATCACTTATATTTTATTTGTGGGAGGTCAGCCATGTTTATCAAAACATTCACGTGCTTCAAACTTATTAAATTACCTTTTTACTTCGTGAAACCCTGCAGAGAATGTGAAAACTAAGGTTTTGTAATAGCATTCAGAATATTTCCGAACGAGCAGTTTTGTGTAACACCACGGTAAAGTATCAACAAATTAAGGATATGAGAAGAGTTGAAAATTCTACATGAAATTTCGTATTCACCAAACATAGTTTGTACTTTAGTATCGTAGCTGCAGATCTCCGTTTGTTTCTAATTCGTTTTTAATTTCTTTCCTTGTTTTGTTGTTTTTGTTCACAGAACTGATAGTGTTTAACACAAACAAGCAAAAGTTACCTGAAAACTGTTCACACAAGATTGTCTGTAATAACTGGTTTACTCCTATTGAGAAAAGAGCACAATGTAATTCCAAGAAGGAAAAAGTAGACGGTGCTGAGCTGACCTCTAACGATTTCCTCAGCGAATAACGGTTGAACTTTTAAACGCAAGAACCGGAATTTACATGTTATTGTAACAGCAATGGACGCTTATAAATCAAGTGATTAATGTCAATTCTACATTTAATATGCAGTTGATACCATAACATTGTGAGCTTAGTTTTGGTTTGTTTCTTTATATATCTTGAACTTAAAAGATGAGAAACAAAAATACGAAATATTTTGATAAAAACTAAAACCATTCTTATAAATTCTAACCATTAACACAGGCCTGCGTATTTAAAGTTCATAAAAGATGTTTCAGTTTTAACAACCGGCTTTCCATAGTTCATCTACGTAGATTTCGAAAGTAATATTTTATTTCTCAACTGTCAGGTCAAGATATTCTAACAAATTGGGGAGAAATTAAAAAAAAAAATTAGCTTTTATCAAATTATCATTACATTTACAACAATGAACATTTTGTATTATGCTTCTTATATTTGATCTAGAGAAATCTTTAAATAGTGGTTGTCAACATTTTAAGCACTGCACAGAAAATAAAACATTGAAATGTCAGTTGAAATATACAATTTAATTTATTAACAGACGATTATTAAGTTATGTTTTGCAACTTTTTGCTTCTTTACTTGAAATAATAATAAAAAAGCGGGAAATATATTCTAGCAAGCTTAACGAGTTCTGCGGGATAAAAATATCGCGGAAGAGAACGTTTTCTAACAGTTCTTAACTCTCTTCGTCTTCTGTTCATTACGTCATTGTTTATAGCTTAATTCTCCGGTTGATTCCGGATGACAAGGATAAGCCTGAGGGGTTTGTGGCGCCATCTAACGCGTGTCCTCGACCACAAAAATTTTGTTTTCCTTTAGTCATGCTCTGTCGTTGCTAGTACAGGGTTTATAAAAGGTGATCTTGAATACGAATTATAATAATTGTCATGTATTTATAGCATAACTATTACTTACATTAAGTTCTCCCCCTTCAGCACATTTTTATTTGTGATTCTGGCCTGAACTGTTATGGATTTAAACCAGTATATGCAAATATAAAAAAAGATACCAGATTTGTGTCTTTTCTTTACACCTGCATATTCTTGGTTGGCACGGTTATTTCCTCTTAACTTTAGTCAAAATATCCACTTTAGAAACATTGGTTCTTCAGTGAACAGTTGAAATAATTTTCGACAAGAAAACAACAAGAACATTTGTGATATCCGGAACTGAACTACACCGTTTGAGTCAACCCAAGTTACTAAAACGTTTCGTCATGAACTGTTTCCGAATAACTATTATGATGATCTTTTTTACATTCTTTTGGTTACATGCAGCTTCCACAGTTGACGTTGACCATTCAAAAAAGCTTGCTACAATATCAGCTGTCCAGCCCAGGGCTTTCTTTTTTAATTCCATGTTAAAAATGTTTGAAGATGCAGAATGGGATGTTATTTTTGTAAAAATGTTGAGAATTGTGATAAACTATTTTATGGACAAAGCCTTGACGAGAGTGTTTGGAACGTCTGGACGACAAGGATTCTTTACTGTATCAAGTTGGCTGTTTCCTACTCCACTGTTGACCAAGGTCGTGCGGCAACGCCGAACAGCCACCACAAAAGGATTAAGAGACTTGCCGAACATTCAAAGATCGCCAGTTAACTCACATTTATTATGGCCTGGGAAAGAAAACGAGTTCTCTCAACTTGAAGTTATATGTAGCTTTGGTCAGTTATTGGCTCGTATTCCTGTTTTTGAACAGCTTTCGAAAAATCTCACGTAAGTATTTTAATTTAGGAAATGCACTGTTTGAGTTCATATCCTCTGAGCATTTCATTTAAACATTTATTAATTTTAATTTAAAGTAAACTAAAAGTAGTTCAGTTTAAACTAGTGATGTCGACAAAACCCACTTGTAGAGAAATATATATGTAAAAACGGCTCGTTTTTGTTGAGAAAATATTTTACGATGAGGAGCGAACAACATTTTGACTTTTGTAAACCTGACGATGACCGAAGAAGGTCGAAACGTTGTTCGTTTCCTAAATCGTAAAATATTTTCTCAACCCAAACGAGTCGTTTTCACATACATAGTTCAGTTTAAAGTTCTAAACGACATATTTGTAATTAATTGAGATTTAAAACACTCCGATTGCATGGATGACTGTCGGAATATTTGTGAAAGTAAAAGTTTGTTTCATGTTAAGAAATGCACAATTTCACACATCACAATCTGTAAAATATATAAATTTAAAATGACCCTCTGGCGTAGCCTAGTGGAAAGCGAAGAGGTCGAAACCACCAATTTTTAAATAAGATTAGCGTTCCAGTTGTTATTCTGTTAACAGAGCCTAACACAGTCCGTATGCTGGCTAGGGTTAAAGGAAGGTTACATCCGTTCCGATCAGGGGATCAAGATTATTAAGAGTTACACTTAAATCATAGGAATTTATGGTCTTATCGTTTAGATCAAGTGTAAAAAAAAATTCCAATTTCATCTGGCGTGAGAAGGAATGTGGAATTTCGTCTTGTGCTTTTTTGTACAAAAAGGAAGCTAATTTTTTCTTCAATATACGGATCTTTTCTAGCATCATAGATTTCAGAAATGTATTTCAATAGCTCTCACACACAATAAGATCAAGTAATTGCTGTTTTTTCGTATATTTTTCTTATAATGCATGTTTAAATTGATTATGTATACATATATATATATGTAATATCATAGCCAAAAATTTTCAAGCGATAAACTAAAACACATTAACATTGAATAAAATACGCTGCATATTAAAAAAAAGACCCCAGCGTACAAGCTACAACCTGGGATTATAAAATGTATTCCAGGTTTTGAAGGTAACTGAAAAAGTAGCACATTGTAGTGGTGATACACCATCTATCAGTCTTAACTTCCAATTCGCTAGCTTCACATAAGAAAATTAAAAATTAGAAAAGCGAGATGTGGGTGTTTAAGCCCACAACATATCACATCTACATCGCCCTTCACTGCCTGCAGACAGTTGCGGCAGTATCTTATTTTCATTTTTATTTATTTTTTTCATCTTTTTAAACGTTCTTATTATGTTATCACCAACAAATATAACATGAAAGTATTCATCCAGTTAAAGATAAAACACAGTTTCTTTCATTTGTATCTTATATGTGCGAGCTCAAGTATGACTAGGACCTGAAAGATTAAAGTGAAATATACAGTTTTGAACATCACGTTTTTACTTTCTTTATTTAGTTTTGCGCTAGGTTACCCAAAGGACACTGCACTGGCTGTCTTTGATGTATTTAATAATAATTTATATGCTATGTATCTAGAGGTTATATTTGCCACAGAAAACCATTAAAGATATACAGAATTATACAGCCTCGCTTGTTTAGTTCTAGTGCATGATAAAAATAGTTTTAACCTGATTTCTTTAAGAACTTTGTACTTTATTTACAGAGAAACAAAAGGAAGCAGAAATGAATGGAAAGCCTTTGTAAGAGGATCACAAAAAGAGTTTGTAAACTGCAACATTCCAAGACATTTAAAAATTATAATCTTTACAATATACAAGATGATTGTTTCTGACCAATTATAGCTGTCATTAAAACTGTTGCCTAAATTAATTTGTAATGTTTAATATATAGTACAAAGGCAGATTACGCTTTTATGGTGATTTTAAGCGAAAAGAAACTTGATACATTTGTTCTGTTAAATTAAGGATTCTTCGAAAACAGATCGTATTATACACTGTCATGGCGCTCAGATTACACAACGAAGCAAGTGTAGTGCATGCAATATTGAAGAAGTTATATTTTTGTAGATGAAAAGGAAACTGCAAGTTGTAAAATAAAACTTTGTTCTTGACCAAGATGAATTTACATGATCACTCAACCACTCAGTCTTCAAGACCCTCACTATCATTATCAGCGAAGGTGTGATATTTGTAACAGCAACTTTTCTTGTTTAGAACACAAGTCAGATGGGGCCGTGTGGTTACTGAGCAAACCTGTGAATCCAGAATTCGAGTCCGGTAGACGATTTCGTACTCTGTAATCTGGAGGCTATGGTACGTTATGAGATTACAATAGCCTATTAGTTCCTAACTAGAGGCTAGTAACAATATTATTCCTTACTGAGCTTTAGGCAAATATTCGGGACAAATAAATTTAAATACTCCTGCATGAAAAAAAAAATCGTATAAATAATAATAATACTTACATCATTAGTACCGTTTGTTTAGGGTAAGGGGTGTCCTAAAGCTAACTATAAATATATATAACATACACATTCCTGTTGTAAGTAGGCTGCGTACAACACTTTTTAATGAAAGGTTTATGATTTCTTATCATTGTTTCTTATTTTAATCACGTATTATTCGCATACAACACTTTCTAATGGCGTTGCAAAAAACAAAGGAAATTCTAATTTTTTACACATGATCTGTTAACTTGACTGTTGATACGTATGTGTGTGTAAAATTTTCTTCATATTTTTCTAAATCAACATTGCTGTGCAAAATGGATTATATGTTGGATTCCTAATGCTGTTGAAATTACAAGAATAAAGTGGATTACAGAAGAAGGTAATATAAGTTCTATTAGTAAAATTGTCACATAGGATGAGCATTATATTAATATCAAGGGGGCGATAATCAGAGAGGGGAATCTAATTAGGAATACAATGTTTTGTCTTTAACCATAGTACTATAATTTTCTAAATTTTATTCAAAAATTTAAACACATCTCAGCTTTTTACAACGTATGTTTGAGACGATACTAGAAATTGTGACGAACACAGCTAATTGATATGTATTTTTTAGTTTCATATGCGAATGCTTTAATAATATATCTAGACCTTTGATAGATGTGTATATATATGCTTTCTTTATGAGGAGAAACCCACTTGAAATAAAAATGTATCCCAGAACGGCTGATACAGGTATTAACCTGAAGATGACCTGGGAAGGTCGAAAAGTTGCTCTCCGCTTATCAATAAAAGTGAAAATACCCATACCAGCAGGGTGAAAATATAATATTACAGCTTTTCATTTTTCATTTCAATGTTACTTAACAGCTGTTGCTTGTTTACTTAAAATGATAAAACTGACAGTTAAAAAATTTTAACCATTATATGTATTTTATGAGGTAAATTTTCTCATATCAAACAATTTATTTTATTTCAAAGGAATTTTAACTTTTACACCGCAGCAAAGCATGTTTTCCTGATATCAGAATTTCGTACTAATGTACTGGAAACTTCGCAACAAAAGTTAAATTAAACACTGATAAAGAGTAAGCACTCGTTTTTAGAAATGCCGTCATGCAGCGTTTCCAAAAGTAACTCAAAGTATACATGACGAAGTGATTTGCTTCATTCAGTGTTTGTGATTGTTGAATAATGCTGTTTTGATGTAGTAAACGTATAGGTTCAATCATTTACAGAGCTTTAAGTAACCTAAATTCCCGCAAAGTGTTTCATAGATTTATGGCAGGCCCATCGAGGAATTTATGAGAGTTTATAAGAGAGATAATTTGCCTGAGTTTTCCTTTGTAAATGTGAAATAAAAGAATTCTGAAAACTTATTAAGAATGCACAAACTATTCACTGCACAAATAAACTACAATACACCAGATTAGGTTTAACTTGTGACTTTCCTCTCTTACAAGATCGACTGTCACTAAATTAAATACAATAATCTCCAAAAAGGCAGGTACTTCTTGTATAAAACTGAGCTAAAATGCACGTATGAATTCCGGATGAAAATTTCTTTCGTTGTCTAGTAGACTGCATTACGTTGTAACTTTCATTCGTTGACGGCATTAGTCCGCTGTCCCTTCGGTCAACGTCATAGACAACCAAGAAAAGATATAACATCTTTAAACTATTTAGCCTGGATCTTGCTACAATGTTGAAACGTTCTTGTCGAAAGAGAAATAGTCATTTAATGAAGAGAACAAAGAAACAGAAAACTAGAACAAAGCAATGTTAACAGCTTTTTTTACCACATGTAGCCGCCATGACAGTATGCAAACAAAGTAATCAAAATATTTATGATTCCCATATCACTATATAAGAAAGAAAATGCATAATATGTCTGCACATCATATAAAAAAACTCACATGTTTTTCAAGTCACTACTGTAATAAATCATTCAGAGCTGTCCCTAAATAGTCGCCTCTAGAACAAACATTCAAGAAATTCAGAATTTAAACTTCAGGAATTCTTCAACTTCTTTATTAAACACTAAGAACATTAAAAAACGTGTTTTCTTAAGTTATTATTCCGTGTAGCCCCTGAACAAAAACCTTTTGAATATCTAAATATACCAAGACTAAACCGTTTCCATGATCCATATAACAAGTAACATTTTCAAGAACCATTGAAAGATTAGTGAGCCAAGCTTAGCTTTAGTTATTTAATGTCTTTTATGACATCATAAAAAGGGCAATAACTTTTATTATCTCCCTTAAAAATGCTCCAATTCTCAGGCAATTTCTTATTGTCCATTTCAAAATGAAAAGGAATATATCTTAACCTTATTTGAAATAATAAAATGCACTTTGTGATTCCGACTCTTTATTTATATCCTTCGGTAGTTTTTACCATTTGAGTTTGAGTTTTGCATTTTTATTCTAGAATAACTGCAATTAACCTTATTCTTTGTGTTTATCCATAATTAAAGGTTAATAACTATTCTACTCTGCATCTTCTTTTCCATAGCTATCTTATCAACATGTGTATCAAGATTCTCTATCACCACGAAATTACTTCTCTAAACAACTTGCTACCTTACCTACACGGATCACATCTACAGCATATAATTCAAGACATTTCAGAAGTATCGATAAAATTATATTCTTATCTTTGATATAATGACGGCGTTTTAAATTTTTAAATATCAATGGATGAATTTAATATTTATTTGAATGAACAAAACAAGAAAATCTAGTTTTTAACTGAAACTTCTCAAGTTGAAATCATCTTAACTTTCCAGACGTTCTAATTAGTATACATAGTAATATATATACGTAACAAACCTCATACTACTCAACAAAACAGTGAAGTTTGTTTGTTTGTTTTTGGAATTTCGCGCAAAATTACATGAGGACTATCTGTGCTAGCCGTCCTTAATTTAGCAATGTGAGACTAGAGAAGGCAGATAGTCATCATCACCTACTGCCAACTATTTTACCAACGAATAGCGAGATTGATCAAAACATCACAACGTCCCCACTGCTGAAAGGGCGAGCATGTTTGGTGCAACGGGCATTAACCAGTGAAGTAATGATAAAATAATTAAAACGTTTGGTTGTAGCTAATAATTATCCGAAATAATATACCAAAAAACATTGTGAAACCTAACGATAAAAAATATATTTTTTGATGGTTTCAATACATTTGCCACCTTCCATACGTTAGAGAAACCTATCGTCCTGCTCGCTGAAATTTTATACGCAGTGAAAACGAAATAAATCGAGCGATAGCTGGGATCATATTTTTTTACAAACCTGAAAGTCTAAAGAAATTGTGGCCGGTAATCAACATTGAGATTTTGAAATTACGAGGACGACATTTTAATACGAATTAAATGCTATATGAATATGTATAATGTACGTCAATAAAGGCGTTTATATATCTATAATTAGCCCGACATGGCCAAGTGATTAGGGCACTCGACTCGTAATATGAGAGTCCCATGAGTGTGTCCCCCGCTAGTACAGCGGTAAGACTACGGATTGAAAATCAGGGATTCGATTTCCCTCGGTGGACTCAGCAGATAGCCTGATGTAATTTTGCCATAACAAAAGCAGACATATACACACCCATGAGTGTGGAATGGTTCTGTTATCAGGATCGGTCTTCTGGTCACTTTTCCATTTTGGACATTTATTTTCAATTAAATTTAAGGTTTAATTGATGACAACTTTATTGCTGGCATGACCAGGTAGTTAACGTTTGGTTTGTTTTGAATTTCACGCAAAGCAACACGGGAGCTATCTGCGCTACGGATCCGAACTTGCGACTCTCGGATTAGAAGTTAAATGCCGTAACCATCTGGCCATGCAGGGCCGTGATTAAGGTACTGTACTCATAATCTGAAAGTTGTGGGTTTGAATTCCCGTCACACTGAACATACTTGCCTTTTCAGTCGTGGGGGCCTTATTATGTACGGTGAATCCCAAAATTCGTTAGTAAATGAATATTTTATGGGTAGTGATGACTAGCTGCTAAATTTGGAACAAATAGTACAGATAGGTCTCGTGTAAATTTGCTCGAAATTCCAAAAACAGAAATAAACACACTAGGGTTCTTTGTAACTCTGTTGTGAAAGGAGACGAGTTAAGTTGATTTCCTCACGCATGGTCTGATCTGGCATGGGATTAAAAATCTTAGAAAGGAAGAATATTAATTTTTTTTATTATTAAACAAAATTAAACTGATAATCTTTGTGGAAAACTTTTTGGGATTAAATAAGGGTTAAGAAAAATAATGTGGTTGTTGACATCAAAAATGTGGAAAACTTTTTGGGATTAAATAAGGGTTAAGAAAAATAATGTGGTTGTTGACATCAAAAAATCCTCCAAGTCCATTGCCCAAAGTTTGGGTTATAAAATCAGATAGAACTGTACTTAATACCCTTAAGCACAATAGTCTGTACAAAAAAACTACTGTCGAAACGCAATCTTTTTTTTTTAATATGAGAATATCATTTGTGATTTGTTTGAGTTTTGACCCTCGGATGACAAGTCTAATGCCTTAACCATCTGGCCACGGTTGTCGGAAAGTTTTTTTAATATCCTTTTGTTACGAATACGTAGATGTTTTTGTACATCATTTATCAGCAAAAACACTCCAATAATCCAATAATTTTTTAAAGTGTCATCCACAAATTTACACGTCACAAGTTAGAAAAGTTTAGTTTTGTTAGTTGTACAAGGTATGAACAAGAAACCATACGAAATAACTTCATTTCATCTTTTTAAAAGTTTAGTTGTCTTGGGATACAAAAGTTGTTGTTTTATATGAAGATATCCTGAATTTTGAATACATGACTGAGCACGAACCCTGGCTACTCTATTTAAAGTATACCTAAGAAATATGATTTAAGAAAGTTTTACAAAAGTAAAATGAAATTTTTTTCAGCTCATTTCGCGTAAACGAAACAGATATTAGCGAATTCGTAAGAAAGCTTTACTTACAAGATCACGTAGTAATTGTCGTATAGACAAATATTTACAATCTAAAAATAAATAAACCGGGAAGACAAAGGTAAAAACTGAACGTCTTAAGATAGACCAAGTCTCTTCAAAGGCGAATAACTGCAGGTTGGATATTGCAGTTGACACTGTGTTTGATTGGTGTTCGCACCATTCAGCAAAGCTTCAGCATATTTTCTCATTCCGGGAAAGACGGACCTAAAGATATTACAAGAAAAATTGTACACAATTCCAATATCAATAAAATAAATTCAAAACTGTTATTGCGAGATTAAATTTTGGAAGCAAAACATATAGTCATTAAAAAAAAAAGTACTTACAAAGATAAACCAAAATACCGGACAATTGTAGGAAATCGTTTGGCCATCATTTCTCCCGCTTCACACACTGCACGCCTACGACAATCAGGTTCTTTAATGTCTAAATAGTTGAACGATGTTTCTGGAAGGTCAGCAGCTTCGAGAGCCCTAATCATTCGGCCAACCTCAATTTTGGAAACTGCATCGCCGAGAGATCTGAAAAATGGAGTAATTGGACCTAAGCCTAAGGCTAATGGAAGGATGTTGAGACCTGGATAGAAGATAGCAGCAACAAAAACTATGAGATAGATAATGCCAACACCCATGAACGCGTACTGAACACCTGAACCAAGTGTGGCCAGTGGACCTGATAAAGTAGATGCCAAAGATGAAGCTGTAGTTGCAACAGTTGTGGCTAGAGCTGACCAGTTGATATTGGTGATGAAATCTTGAATCCGGCTAACCGCATCAGCTATCTGTGCCTGTCGAGGGAGTTTCAGCACACGACCATCTCGGGCAACTAAAGGAAAATTATAAAAGTTAAATATGTTATTAAATTACACTTTAAAATTTCTAAAAAAATATCTTAAATCTTAAATTTACAAATTATTATAATATTCCAATTGTAAAAGAACGAAGTACTAACAAGCATAATTCAAGCATAGAATTATAAGTATGGTTATTATTAATAGCAGTTTTCTCTGAAACTTCATCTTGCAATTGTCTTCCAAACAAACTATCTTATGTGCACTTTCTAACCACTGTGACTATGTCCAATATTGTCCAGCAAACCATTCCCTTTTTATATCAGTTTTCAAACAAAGATAACAGGATTTCTTTGACACTATTGGCTAAAGGGTTCAACTGAGATTAATTTGACCTTGAATCCTAAAAGCCATTTGTCTTGATATTAGTAGTTTACAAAATATTTTGTTAAAGTTACGGAAATCCTGTTCCTGTTCTGCAATCTAGGTCAACTGACCACTGGGGAAGAGAAGTCACGAATGACGTAAGTCCTAACTAACTATGTGTTCTATTTAGTAATCTATATATAAATATATGACTATATCCTACAGAAATACTTAACAAAAGTGTAATATTTTTCCATAAAATCAAGCTCATTAAATTGACTACAAACATTTGGTTTTCTAATACATATTTTTTGTTGTGTGTTTCTATAGTTCTAGTGGTAATTGTATTCTTCGTGTTTGTTAATATAAGTTTGTTTTTTGTAAATCCGTCTGTGCTCTTTAGATAAAAGATATCAAAACCATATTTTTAGTGTTATAAAATCGTCTGGAGGGTTTATAACATGAGTACATTGTAAAAAGAACTAAATGAAAAATTGAGATATTATAATTTTTTTGTTTTTCTCAACAAAAATGTAATAATTGTTCCTTTGATTTGTATTTTAATTAGGCCTTTCCTCGTTTTTATAAAATTCATAGTTTTATGAAAGGTACATATAATACTTGTTAAGACACTTTCATTTCACTGCTTTCCTAGGCCACTCCTTTGTTTTGGTAATCGACCACATGCTATTCTATTTCCTGTACTTATTTTGTCCTTGAATGTTCTTATTTACAGACAGGCTTATGAGGTTTAAAAGGGGTTATATAGAGTTATATTCATTAAGTTAATGTAACTTATACTCTTGAATTTTTACAAATAATAAATCTTAGGTAGCATGACAAAATATTGTGATTTATTTGCGATCTACATAAAAAATTCTAGAGGTAGGCGTGGTCAAGTAGTTTGTATATCATGACTGTTGTGTGCTTAGAACAAAACGTTGTGTTCATCACGGAAATCGAATTCTGGACTGTAGTGTTGTAGTCTTACCAATGGGGATATTGTTGCTGCTTCTCCGGTCGTAGAAAATGTGAGGCTTTGTGTATGTTATGAGAGTGACAGTCAATTTTATTATTATTATTATTATTTCAATCAGCTACAAATTGTCCCTAATTTAGGATTGTAACAATAGAGGGAATGCAGCTACTCATCGCAGCCCACCGCAAACTATTTTACTAACGAATAGTGAATTGATGTGTGATTTATATATATATATATATATATAATTGAAAGTGCGAACTTGTGTGGAGTGACCTATAGATTGGGAGTCGAGCACCCTAACCACCTGACCATACTGGGTGTCAGATATAAGAAGCGTAATATTTCTCTTGCCATGAGTCTCTCGGTTAAAAATTTTCGATGGCTGTTCGTAGACAGCCCTTGCTTGATATGCATGACAATAAAACAACAGTCAAACAAAGTATGTATGCTGAGGGATAATTACTGCTGGCAGCCTTTTTATTTTATTTTTTTAATAATGTCATTTGTGTAACGACGTGCACAAATTATATCTAAACTGTACATAATTCAAAATAATATACTAATGGAAATATAGATTTGATTTCAATCTGCTTTTGAATTTCACACAAAACTACTCGAAGGCTATTTGCGCTAGCCGTCCCCTAATTTTACAGTGTAAGACTAGAGAGAAGACAGCTAGTTATCACCACCTACCGCCAATTCTTGGACTACACTTTTACCAACGAATAGTGGGACTGACCCTCACATTATGACTCCCTCATGGCTGAAAGAGGGCGAGCATGTGTAGTGGGACAGGGATTCGAACCCGCGACCGTCGGATTACGAATCGAATGCCTTAACTTACCTGGCTATGCTGGGTCTTGATTTCAGTCATTGCTATGTATGAAATAGTTTAAAAGAATTTTTGTTTAAACAGTACCAGGTACTTTATATTGCGTTAGTTTGTTTCTAAGCACATAGCTACAAATTGGGCTGGCTGTGCTGTGCTCACCAGAGACATCAAAATCCGGTTTTATGACACAGATTGAATCTCAAGCGATCGTATGTTGAAGATATAATTGCTGGCTTCACATCTACACAACACACACTTAGTTTTTTTAACCGATGTATGAAGAGTTTAGAACCACAAACAATAAATGTTCACTATATTCTCGAACCATATTTGCAGTCTTTTAAAAAAACATTTTTTTTATTTTCCTTATTAGCAAATACTATTCATTAACCACAGTTTGTTAAGAAACTGAGTAAACGGTTTGGTTTGTTTTTAATTTCGCGCAAAACCACATAAGGGCTATTTGCGGTACCGTCCCTAATTTAGCAGTATAAGACTAGATGGAAGGCAGCTAGCCATCGCCACCCATCGCTATCTCTTAGGGAAAAAAAGTTCTAGATTATTTCACGAAAAAGTTTAGTTTTAAGCTGTGGTCTTTAAGCTGCGAGTAAAATTTTTAAAATTTAGAGTTCAAGGTCTGAAGACCCTGTATTAATGATAGAGAAATTGTTACATAAAATATTGTGACCTGTGGTTTTAACATGCATATGAATGGCTGAACTCAAATAATGGACGGCCAGTTATATTTTGTTTCCCAATGAACGTGACCTAAAAGTCACTATTGTACAGGCATAGATATTTAGGAGACGCGAATATTAAAGTATGAGAGTAGTGACTGTATCAACCAATGATGGCCGAAATATACTCTGTAATTTCTTTTTCCTTCCGTTTACTACAAACTAAATTAGTAATTATTTCGCTAAAGATAAAATCAATGTATTTCGAAACGTTTGAGCTTTGTAAATAAAATGTTTTGTCTTTATCTTTGTTATAACACAAGCACAGACGCTGTTAAAACCTGACTAAACAAATGAACTGATTAATGATTCTGCTTCTTTATATATGTAAAAACAGCTCGTTTGGGTTGAGCCGTTTTTACATGTATATTTGCCCCCCAGTAGCTCAGCGGTATGTCTGCGGTATTGTGTAGCTTTGTGCTTAATTCAAAACAACAACAACACGTATATTTTTTCTCTACAAGTGGGTTTTCTCGACATCACTGATGCTGCTTGGAAAAAATTAGAAGACGCTGACTGAGAAATAATACAAAGAGGCAAGTCCGGTGATGAATGTAAATGTATATTGTCCTTTGATAACAAAAAACGTTATGTTTTTAACCTTTCTCTCAAAAGCTTCAGTTATTTCAATATAACTTTGTAATTCTGAAACCGAATTTATCGATGAATCAAAAATACCATCTGTTTACGTGGCTTCTAGCAGTAACTCTAACAGTTCGAAATAAATGATTGGACTTTGGTACATTTTGTTTTCTTTTAAACCTATAAAATGCTTGAGCTTGGCAAGTTGATGAGGCAATTTTGTCTCTAGATGTATCAAAAAGGGCAACAGAAATGTATCTAGAACGTCTACTTGTTAATTTCATAATTAACGTAATTGATTAAGACTGTAAGTAATAACAGCTCTAAATATCTGAACGCTTAAATGTACACCGCAAAGTTGTTTAACGCAAGGTAAAACGACAACAAAAGTTTACTAGCAAATAAGATATAATAATTGAGCATTTCAAGGAAATATTTTTTGCTCGTATTTACACGACATTAGGAAAAGAGCGATGCTTTAAAAAAGTGTTTCATTCAATTCAAGCCTAATGAGCTTCTTCACTAAGATGTGTTTTCCAAAAATGACCCATATATCTTAGTGGAGACAAGTGTACCGTAAAGTCCGGCGTATAAGACCCTCCCTTAAATTATAAAGTAAAAACTAGAATTTAGCCTATCCTTGCCGTATAAAACCCCTCATTTAAAATATACGTACTTGAAGATAAAAAAAAATCTATTGATAATTTTATATGCAAAAACGGCTCGTTTGGGTTCAGAAAATATTTTAAATAGAAGAGCGAACAACGTTTCGACCTTCTTCGGTCATCGTCAGGTGAACCTGTTTGGAAGGTGGTTGTGTAACTGAGTGTCGCAATGTAGAGGGCAGGGTTAGATGTTTGAATATATAATTTTATCTATAATATTAATATAGGTATAATGGCGTTACTTTATATTGGTTTATTTTGGGTTTAAGTTGTTGTATAAGTAAGGCTTCTTTAATTTTGCGTGGTCAGCTTCCGGTCAGTTACCTCTTTCTTTGTGAACCTGACGATGACCGAAGAAGGTCGAAACGTTGTTCGCTCTTCTATTTAAAATATTTTCTGAACCCAAACGAGCCGTTTTTGCATATAAAATTCTCAACAAGTGGGTTTCTCGACATCACTGAAATCTATTGGTAGTTGTTTATTCGAAAGAAAAATATTTTGCGTATAAATATAATAAAATACATTAAAAGTAATAAAAAGATTAGCTTGGTAACAAAATATATTCGTCAAAACAACAAAAAGTTTAAAATTAAAAATTTCATTCATGAAATGCACACGCTTTGCGCAAGGCACACATGTCATAGTATCCCGTGACTTTAGAATAGACGTATAGCGCTGTTGTAAAAAACTGTTGTATAGCGCCAAATTCCTAATAAAAATATATACTTTTACACTATACCCTTTTTTAAACAAATTAAATAATTTTATACTACATTTTAATTTAATTTAGATTGTTTTATTGAGTTATGATATTCTTCCTCGGCGTATAAGACCCCCTCAAGTTTGGGGCTAAATTTTGGTTATTGAAAAGGGGTCATATACGCCGGACTTTACGGTAATTAAAATCTTTTTTCCCAAGTTTAATTTCTTTGTTGTGACTAAATTTTAATTTTAGCTAGATTCAGTAGTGAAGGCTGTTTAATAACAAAAGTTATCTTTCTTCAAATGTTGAGGACAAAGTTTAAATACAAAACAGCAAAAAGTATTTGTAATTTCAGTAGAAAATTTGTCTCTGGTTGTTGTCGTATCGGCTTCTAGTCTTCATTAGAGCTTACACTTAGTAAAGAAAGGTTTACTACTCCAGTTATATCTACTCTTCATTAGAGCTTACACTTAGTAAAGAAAGGTTTACTACTCCAGTTATATCTAGTCTTCATTAGAGCTTACACTTAGTAAAGAAAGGTTTACTACTCCAGTTATATCTAGTCTTCATTAGAGCTTACACTTAGTAAAGAAAGGTTTACTACTCCAGTTATATCTAGTCTTCATTAGAGCTTACACTTAGTAAAGAAAGGTTTACTACTCCAGTTATATCTAGTCTTCTTCAGGGCTTACACTTAGTAAAGAAAGGTTTACTACTCCTGTTATATCTAGTCTTCTTCAGGGCTTACACTTAGTAAAGAAAGGTTTACTACTCCTGTTATATCTAGTCTTCTTCAGGGCTTACACTTAGTAAAGAAAGGTTCACTGCTGCAGTTATAAATCTTTGTGTGCATTGTAGTATTAGAAATCAAATACTTCAGTAAGGCCTTTGTTTATTAAAAACAGCCTTCATTGGTATTTGAAGCATGACATTTAATTTGTTGTAGCAATGACCGATGGAACTTTTGTTGTTTTGAGGGGAAAATATAAAAATAACCACTTTTCGCGCGACTTTTTTTTCCAAACAAAAATACCTATCTTCGGGTGAACTTACCAAGACCAGTTCTCCTATCACGTGTCTATGACGTTACCTGTATGCACACAATCATTAAACAAGTTATGTTAGATTACGACACTGTCTTTACGGATGGTATGACATAATAAAGACTGAATAATCTATTTTATATGCCAGGTCTTAGAAATGTAGCAAAATCCTTTCAGAATAATACGCATAACGAAATGATATTATTACAGTATTGCGTATGTTATTTTGACTATTACAACGCAACTTTATAATTCACAAAGTAAAGTAAAAAACAGCAAACGAGTTTAACTTGCCAAAGAGTAGTAGAGAGTTTCTCTATCACGTGTCTATGACGTCAAATACATAAACCACGTTAATAACCAAGTTTATGTTTGAATGGAAAAATCATACATTGTAATCTTCTGAAGCGACATTATCGAAGTATCACAACCAATGGGTAATTATATAGATTTCAATTTAAAGTAAAATGAAAAGGGTAATAAATTAACAACAATGAATAGTAATGTTTTAGAAATGTACAATGCCTTCGTGAAGGAAGCGTATTAAATTCATAGCGAATAAAAAACATATCTTTGTTATTATAACGTGCAACTATACTGTAGATAACAAGTACACACGTTATCAGGTTGATATTATAACGTACAACTATACTGTAGATAACAAGCACACACGTTATCAGGTTGATATTATAACGTACAACTATACTGTAGATAACAAGCACACACGTTATCAGGTTGATATTATAACGTACAACTATACTGTAGATAACAAGCACACACGTTATCAGGTTGATATTATAACGTACAACTATACTGTAGATAACAAGCACACACGTTATCAGGTTGATATTATAACGTACAACTATACTGTAGATAACAAGCACACACGTTATCAGGTTGATATTATAACGTACAACTATACTGTAGATAACAAGCACACACGTTATCAGGTTGATATTATAACGTACAACTATACTGTAGATAACAAGCACACACGTTATCAGGTTGAGCAGATTTCTTTTAAACTTTTTGTCCAAATATATATTTTGAACTAATAGTTAGAGGTTACGAAAGAACAGTACCCCTCCCCCTAAATGTTTTGGTACTCTGGTGTGGCAGACGTGCGTATCAATTGCTGCTGAGCACGGAGTTAAAAGTTTCGAATCCTGAACCCTCGAATTAATACAACCATATTTATCAAACAATACGTATATGAACTGTGCAATAGGTAGTTCCACCTTAACTTATAGTTAAAAACTATCGGTACTTTGAGTGGATGAATTATTTTTTGATGTTTTTCTTGAAAAAAACGCACTTTATTCTCCAGACATGAGTTTACTTATCTTAACATTTTGTTATGTGGTTTTATTACTTCCATTCACATAGCTCCCTGCTAGTACTGCTGTAAGTCTACGAATTTGCAACGTTAAAATCAGGCATTCGATTCCCCTCGGTGGGCTCAGCAGATAGCTTCTTTTGGCTTTGCCATATGAAAACACACAAACACACACACACATTCATGTAATATCGTATACTTCTTTTCTATATTACTTTGAGGTTTATTTTAATGGAAATATCCTGTTTATTCATCAGTTTATCTATATAAATATTTATAACTAGGAAAAAGTATTATTTATTATTAGTATATTCTCTTATTTATCTCCAAAGTATTCCTTAAGTCAATATACAAATACACCCCTTTCTTTACTAAAATGATGTATGGAGTAAATGCTTAGAACTTTGGTATTTGCTTTTCTGCTGCTCGTGTTAATAAAGAATTGTAAATAAATTCCAAGTGAAATTAGTTGTTTCTCAGCATTCAAGTTTTATGGTTGTCTTGTGGGTAAAATAGCATAAAAGTCTAATCAGAGAAACTTTAACAGTTTCATATGATAGTTGTTCATGAGCACACGTTACGACGTTTTAATGCAATTCTATTTTTTTGTTTTCCAAAGGTGTTCAACAAATGACAGTACGAGCCAGTTTCTTCGTAAGTATAATAGATTCTTTTTTAAATTTATACAGGTAATTGTGTTTTTATACAACAACAGACATTTTCAGACATGATTAGTTATTGATAAAAACGAAAAAAAAACCGTTTTATACAAAAGACAGGAGTATTACGCCTGTAGAATTCATTACTTCGTCAAAAGTGTAAGTTGTAAATTACTTGTATAAAAATCGATTACACAATAATAACCATTGTATAAATATCATTCCAACCGCTGCTATGTTTGTCATATTAAAGCCGGTCTTACCAACTAGGCCCGGCATGACCAAGTGGTTAAGGCACTCGATTCGCAATCTGAGGGTTGCGGATTCGAACCTCGTCACACCATACATGCTCACCTTTTCGGCCGTGGGGGCCTTATAATGTGACGATCAATCCCACTGTTCGTCGGTAAAAGAGAAGCCTAAGAGTTGGCGGTGGGTGGTGATGACTGGCTGTCTTCCCTCTAGTCTTACACAGCGGAGTTTGGGACGGCTAGCACAGATAGCCCTCGTGCAACTTTGCGTGAAATTCAGAAACAAACGTTACCAACCCTGGCGTTAAATAAAGAGCCTTTTCGGCGCTGTTTGTAGAAGATATAATATGGTTGATATACTGCTATAGTTTCTTCTTTACTTTCACTCTTAGAATTCATCTTTGTCTTGTATAAACAGTGACTCTATAGTGCTTAATATTATTTATACGCAATCCAACTGTTTGGGTAAATAAAAGACAAACGGGATACATTCTGTTTAAAAGTAGACAAGGGTAACCGGAGCATAACAGTCGCTGATGTTCAGTGACAGACGAGAGAGAAGGTATCTGTTCAATAATATCTACATTATTGTGATTGAATAACAGGATTTGACCTTCATCAGTATAACAAAGTACGAAACGTGTTATTCTTTGTGACAAGTAATTGTTAACCCAGACTCACTTAGGTATGCCGGGCTCATTTAAGTATTGTAAACAAGCCACACTTGGCTTTGTACTTTATATAAAGTTATGCTTTGGATATAACATTCGTTTTCATCTAGTTAAGATTAAGTACTCCAAGACGGTCAACTGTAGGTGTACACCTTATTTCTTTTAGAATTTCGCACAAAGGTACACGAGGGATATTTGCGCTAGCCGTCCCTAATTTAACAGTGTGAGACTAGGTTGAAGGCACCTAGGCATCATCACCCACCGCCAACCCTTGCGCTACTCCTTTACAAACGAATAGTGGAAATGATCGAATTATAACGTCCCACGGCTAAAAAGACGAGCATGTTTGATTGATGGGGATTCGAACCTGCGACCCTCAAATCATGAGTTGAGTACCCTAACCATCTGGCAATGCTCGGCCAAGTGTGTGGACTTACAATACTAAAATTTAATCTTCGATTATTTACAGTGGACAGAGTACAAATTGACTAGTATTTAGATTTACATCAAAAGAATGAAAATTACGGTTACAAGATTGCTAAGAAATATATCCTGATTTGGTCATTCTGCCATTTTATTTAAGTTATAACATACACTAACTTTTCTTCAGTAAACTTTTTCTTCCTACTTACATTTACAAATTACGATTGTAACATGAATAGACTGCATATTATTTAACGCAAAACTACGCAGTGGACTATCTCTGCTGTGCCTACCACAGGTATAAGTTATGTGATCTCCTGCTGAGGACCTGTGGGGCAGCACAAACTGAGTTTCGATTGTATATTAAACAAATGAAAAGTTACAACAGATATTCAAGTACCAGAAGTAAAAATTTTCCCTAAAAACAACGAAACAGTTTCTTACGAACATTTCGTAAGACTTGGTGTGTTAGGTAAGGTGTGAATTTGGTCTAAACAAAATGACAGAGTTCGAGAAATGCAAAATTTTAAAGGAGCTGATGAGCAGCTAGTTGCAAGTAGATAAAAGTTATTTCAAGTTTTTTTTTTCCCATCTAACCGTAAATCAGTGTTGAGTACAAAGATATTGTAAAAGCAGCTCGTAATTTCAATTTTTAGTTGAGGTAAAAATAAGTAAGTATTTATTTAGGTATTAATAAATCAAATCCAATGTTTCAACCAAAAATTAAAAACAAGTTAATTTTAATAATATTAATTTATTTTTTAGTAATATTAAACATATTTAAAAGTGATTGATTGAAATTAAGTACAAAGATGCACAATGGGCTGTCTGTACTCTGTCCACCGCTGGTATCGAAGCCAGTTTTCTAGTGGAACAAGTTCGTAGATATAGCGTTGTGTCACTAGCAGTATTAAAAAACAATTTATCATGAAAACATGATTACACTTGGGGTAATATTTTGTAGGTTTAAAGTTGTTCGTAATCCGAGGGTCGCGGGTTGGAATCCCGTCATACCAAAACATGCTCGCCCTTGCAGCCGTGGGACGTTGTAATGTAACGGCCAATTCCATTATTCGTTGGTAAAAGAGTAACCCAAGAGTTGGCGGTAGGTGGTGATGACTAGCTGCTTTCATTTCAGTCTTGCACTGATAAATTAGAGACGGCTAGATCAGATAGCACTCGTGAAGCTTTGTGCGAAATTCAAAACAAACAAACTTAAAATTGTATACATATCTAACTTTTTGGAAAATAAAAAAAATCAGAGAAAACGTAGAGGGAACTTTCTCGGAGTTCTTTGCACCAGAAGCTAGTGTTTCTCAAGTAGGGGTGGTTATTTCTATTCTCTTCATCATGTATGTGAATAATATTCCACTTAGAGACCCAAATCATGGATACTCGTCACAGTTCGCTGATGATGTAGCAATTTGGAAACGTGTCCCTACACCAGAAATTGCAATCACTAACATACAATCTCAACTAAACAGAATAAGTGAATACTGCCAAAATTATAGAATCAAAATAAACACAGCAAAGACACAATTAGTGACATTTTCAAAATCAACGAAACACCAAAAAGTACAACCCCAGATTCACATGAACGGAGCGCTTCTCCAGACTGCTACATCTGCAAAATGTTTAGGACTAACATATGATTCTACACTTACGTGGATAAAACATGTAAATTACATAAAAACTTAAATTTGGCGAAGAATAAACTGTGCTAGGAGTCTAACTAGTAAACATTATGGAACAACACCTTAAAACATCCTTAAAATATACAAAACATGCATTAGACTAGTAATAGACTATGCATCTCCTACATGAATTAACGTAAGTAAAAAAACAACTGCAAACCAAACTCCAAACATTACAAAATAAATTAAGTACATCAGCATATCATTTTGTATACCTGACCCTTCCTCAAAGTTCATGCACAAATACACTAATACGCAAACAATACCAGATAAGACTTCTACATAGTACAATAAAATATTTCGATAAACATTGGAGAAAAATGAGCTGTTATGCGAACTAGACGGGTATTGCATATGTGATGAAGAGAGTCCTAAATACCTCTTCACGATAAACTTGTACATTAAATAATTAAACTAAAAAAATAAAAGAAATAAAAATAATAATAAAATAAATATAAATAAAAAGTACTAGTGCTAAAATAAAACAGGCTACCATTGTTCTAGAATTAGAAAATGTGAAAGAACACTGTACATGGACATTGCTCTTGAAAGGGCCTGAGTTGTGCTAAATACTCTGGTTCTCATGTATTTACTTTAAATATATTAATAAGTCCACTCCAACAATGTAAAGGGAGGAAGAGGTCTAGTGTACCTGACCCTCCCGGGTATACAAATTTATATACCCTGACACCTAGAGAGGGAGAAAGAGTTGTATGAATACATTAACGTAAAGAACTATAACAACTTATAACTTACTTATCTATTTGTTTCTATATTGGGCAAGAGCTAGTTGACCTTGACCTTTTGTGAAAAACTGTTCAGGCAGTTACGAATAAGCATTGGTAGTGGACAAATAACATTATTATTGGTGTACTCAAAATGAAAAGCACACGGCTTTTTTCAAAGGAATTATGGAGCTAATAGGTTAATTTTCTGTTACCACATATCGATATGTGTTTAACCTGTTTAAGGTTTTTATTTATAACATCTTTTTGAAATCTGAAGCAGTATTAAATGCAACGAAACGGAATTCATGATAGTGTTAGGTAAGTTTGAAATAACACAAAACGTAATTGCGTAAAAGAAATAATTTGAAGAGTTTGACTCAAAGGGGAAATACGACTAATTACGGTGTTTAAAAATATTAATAAAACACATGATATTTAACTAAAAAATGCTACGAAACTTTCAATAAAAAATCGAAGTTATGTGATGGTAGTTGTGTGATCATATATTACATTAATAGTATGTTATGGTAAAAACCTATATGGTAACATAGCTTTAGTGTCTTCATTTTTTCTATTATTATAATTTTATTAAGTAGACTGTTTCGTGACATTAGATTAGTATATGGACTAAAGACTAGTCTAAATATCCTAAACTGACCGAATACATTATCGGGTTTACAGTCTAAAGTATCGTTAACAGCTACAGTACTTGACTGACTGAACAATGCATTCCAACCCTTATAAGTAAGAACGTAAGAAGATTTAGTTTGTTTGTAGTTGAGCACAAAGCTGCACAATGGGTTATCTGTAACGAAATCCGGTTTGTAGAATTGTATGTCCGCAGACATACCGCTGTGTCACTTGGTGTGTGTGGATGGATACCTTAGATAAGAAATACAAAGCTATCCGGAAATCTTAATTTAAATAAAACATCTTGAAAATTTGTTAAAAATTGTCTATATAACCAAAACTAAGAACTAAAGACATAAAGATACAAATCGAAAAAACAATGTATTCTCAAGACGACTGGAATGGGTATTAAGATAAAGTATAGAACAACGTTTTGACCTTCTTAGGTCATCTTCATGTTAACAAAGATGGTTTGCAACTATCTTACTGTTTTTCAACATTATTATTGGTATTAATATTTTTATTCCTAGGAATCTATAATTAATAAAAATGTATGAAATCGTGTTTTAATCAAATTATTAATCGGATTCACAACAATTCGCTGTTAATTTTAACTAATTTTCACATTTCACGAACAGCCTATATTTTACTTCCGTAGTGTACGAAGTGCAAATAGTCTAGTGAATAGTTTCACACGAGTAGCGAACAAATAAATACTACAACCTGTCATTTCATCTACGTTACGACACAGTATTAGTGATATATTAATCATACTGTTTTTATCAGCAGGGTATACGTTACGTAACCTGGTGGTTAGGGAACTCGCCTCCTAATCTGCGTATTCCAAGTTCAGTTCCTGTCACGTGCTCACCCTTCCAGCTGTGAGAGTGTGTTATGATATGACGACCAACTGCACTTTTCTTTGGAAATAGACTAGTCCAACAGCTGATTTTTATCAGCTACTTCTAATCTAATCTACCATTATTAGCTTTGTAAGAAATTAAACAAAAAATATCATGTAACTTATCGGGTAAGCTAAACTTCTGTGACACCTCAGACATGAGATTCACAGTCTATAATAGTAACGATGTGAAGAAAGTTTATTTGTAATGTATTAAACTGTCATGACTGTTTCCTAACTGAAATATGTTCTTAATTTTTAAAACTTCCTCGTTATCCAGGCTTCTGTTGTACTTTGAGTCTTATGTAAACATAGTAGTTTGAAATAGTCGCTAGCAATGTAGCAATTCGGATTCTTAATCCTGCTGAGCCGGTTTTAAGCTGAATGTTCTTTTAACATCGCCATCAACAGTTATAAGAAACCCACCAGGGTGTTTCGAAACGTGTCGGGTCTTTCATATTAATAATGTTTTTAATTCAACGCCATTTTCTTGCCTTAATTTGACCGATTTCAGTTCATGTAATATAATAAAAAAAAACTTGTACCGCAACTGACGACAGAACAAGTTGCGCAAATTTTATGAGGTAACGAAGAAAGGCTATTGTTTTTGTTTTAAAGTAACCAGATTTAAATACGTGCACGTGCTTTACAATACGTTTTAGTTGCTAAAGGAACTAACACATTAATCGAACATATACTTTGGTATTTGAAATAAAAGTGTATTTTGTAAATTATTTTCAGCATAGAGCTAAAAGAGAGGTTACCGAAATTTTAGTTGTGTTTTAAAGAATGACAAAATGCATAATAATTAAACTCTTCTATCAATTTTTACAAAAGTATGGTGTTGTACGACAACCCTAGGGAATGCATAAACAGGCGATGATCCCTCATGATGACCTTTTATTAATGTTAACATTGTTCTTCTGGCTCTATAGTTTCCCATTAATTCAATATTTTTTTTATCTACATAAGAAATCTAGTTTCTCACTACTTTCATTCCCTCTGAATATTGATGCAAAACTACTGTTCTCATCTTACTAGTGCATAGAAGGTTATCAGTTTTTTAGCAAGGTTATACTGGATATAAAATGGGCTTTTTTTTTCGAAATTGTTGGTCCCACCGTTTAGATTTAACTCTGTATTTAACTCACGTACCTCAGATCTTACGACGTCATCGCTTTGTCTTCTGCCATCCTTCTGGAAATCGACAGCTTTCAATGTAATGTACTATTGTTTGTGAACCAGTTGCAAATATTATTTATCCTTTGTTTCCTACTTTAAGTAATCTGAATTAGAATGTGCCTTATGATTCCCTCCAGTTTTATCCCTTTACTGCCTGGAAGAAGAAGCTTGAATGTTCCTACAGCCTTTCTCAGAATGTTTTTGCTGCATGAGACACCACATGCCCCGGGGTATCTGTCCTGTGCAAACCATCTGCGGTTACGATGACAAATGATTGTTCACTGTGTTTTTTTAAATAAGTACTAACAATTACTTTTCTAATTTTACATTTTCTGTCTGCACCGAATTCCAAAGATCCTTGTTGCGACAAATGCTAACAGGAAGCAGGGTATAACTTGCAAAAAATAAATAAATAAATAGAAAATAAACATAAAATAAAGTAAAATTATATAACAGTGGGATTAATGAGAGAGTCTTTGAATTAGGCAAAATAAAGCTATTTATGTACGTGAAAAGGAAGGTAAAGAAATGTAACATTCTAAGAATAGTTAATTTTATGTCCCACGGTGGCACAGTTGTATGTTTGCACCTTTATACTACTTGAAACAAGGTATCGATACCCGTGGTGGACAGAGCACAAACAACGCTTTTTGGATACTAACAAACATCAACATTCATTTTATTTTTGTCACTATGCCATTTTTATTCATTTGGAATGTAAGTCCACTGTGCTTCAACGTAACATCAGTTTTGATGTTGGTAATAATTATCCTGCTCTTGTTAACCTAAGTTTTCCATTAACAAATATTTTATCAAGGTCATTGGTTATGATTTTTAACATAATATTTAGGGGTAGCAAACTCTAGGTTTTTCCCTTATTGAAACTGTGTTGAGTGTATGATAAAATTCTAAACTTTGTTAAATGACTTTGTACCATTTCATAGACTTTCCAAACTTTTCCCACAAATGATATAAAACCGACAGGCCTATAATTATTAGAACTATAATCATTCAATGAAAAAAAAACCAATACTTTTAACTATAAAGTTCTTGGATGATATAAATAGTCAATGATTCGATAGAGAATTTATGGTGTTTCAAAATTCAGCATAACGAAAACGATATTTAAATATGAGATAAAAGTTGTAACATATTTACTGTTACTTAATTATTTTAATAACAACGTTTGTTTCAGCTTAATATATATTTAGAAATGCATGTAACTTACACAACTAAATGTGTATTACAAAATTCGCGCCTATTCCCTAAATTAGTAAAAGATTCTCGAGTGTATTAATCAACAACGTATGTAAGTAAAATATTATTATAAATTGAACTTTCTAGATCCTTGTCTTAAAGTTTATAAATTGACGCGCTTATTGTTGTTGGTTTGCTACAGTTAATATATCATAACTCTCGGAAATTATAAATATGATGAACACTTATCAATCGTGGGGCTGCCATGGCCAAGTGCGTTAAGGCGCCCTTAATCTTAAGGTAGCGGGTTCGAATCTCCGTCGCATGATTGCCCTTTCAGCCGTTGGAGTATTATAATGTGACGGTCACTCCCACTATTCGTTGGTAAAAGAATAGCTCAAAAATTGGCGGTGGTCGTGACGTGACAGATGTCTTCTGTAGAAGAGTTAGAACCAAAACAAAATCTGTTTTACAATGTGTTAAGTGAGCATGAGTTGTCATCACCTTCTGAAGGAATACCAATTGAAATAGACTGGACACAGAAGTAATACGATACAAATTGAATATCATATTAAAGCAAATCAATTCGGCAGTTTTCATGAGTCTCTTATCTTTTCATTTTAATACCAGTTAGGATAAGGGATGTCTAGCATGATATGATCTATAATTAGTAATTTATTCCCTCCTTCAAACATGATTGTTGTTACCACCTTGTAACTATTACACTGTGACGATTAATTTCACTATTCGTTATTCAAGAGTAAGCCATGTCTAGTTTTGTAATTTCAAAATTAAGGACAGATAGCAGAGATAACCCTAGCTTTGTACGAACTTCAAAAAGAGCTACAAAAACAAAAGTTATACGAGAATCATCTGTGCCATAAGAGCGGAAAATACTTTAACAATAATAAATTCTTTTGCTTATATAATACTCATTATACTTACATTATAAAAATGACAAACCATTGTAGATTGTTGTATCTCAGAACGGCTGGTGTGGGTATTAACACTTTTACTAATAAGCAGAGAAGAACGTTTCAACCTACCAAGGTCATCTTCAGAAGTTTATTTTCGAAAAAATAATTTATACAATTTGTGGCGCCATTTTAAATATCTTATGCAGAATTAATTGATTGTGTAAAGCAGGTAGGAATTGTGAAACCTTGTAAACATTTACAAATACTTAAGAAACAAAAATTAAGTGAACATATGAAAATCTATAAAGTTACTTGTATTTATATTATAAGGAACAATATGATTAGAATAATATTTTGATTTAAAAAGGAAACTATATGCTGCTTAATATGATTTATTTTTGAACATTTGTAATACACTTAATTTATACATGGACTGTATTATATGCTCCTAGATTTGGAAAGCATATGTATTTATTTTAAAATTTTTATACTTAGTTGAAAAACAGTATTTGTATGTTTATCTGTTAAAGATTCTCAGTAAAACTAGTTCCTGAACAGTGATCTTTGAAATTATGAAACCATAAAAAGAAATTAATAGTAAAAAAAGGAAGCAAAATCAGATATTTTAATGTTTTCTTATTCGTACACACAAGACAATCATTTTTAAATTTTGGATATGATCCCCCAGTGGCACAATGGCTAAAATAAGGAATTATAACGTTAGAAACCTGGTTTTGATATTAGTAATAAGCAGAAGACAGACAGTCTATTGTGTAGTTTTGGCTTAAATTTAAACAAGCGAACAAACTTTTTGTTAAATATACATATTTTTTGTTTCACTAGAATAACACGAAACTGAAGGCCTGCAACCAGCCTAAAATTTTGTAACATGTCTTTACATGTTCCAACGAAGAAGGTAAAATATATCTTTACAAGTTTCTGTGAAAATCTTTCTAAAACATTTGTATTGTATGTAGACCAGAGGAAAACCTCCCCCACCTTTTTCAAATTTACCTCAATTGCAGAACTAAAATACACTATTTTAATATAGAAAATGTACGTATCAACAACATTCTTGTTCTTCTAATGATTATCATAGGTTAAACACCAGACTATGGAACGCGAATACAGTGTTGAGTTCTTACACAACCCATAACATTTATAAACATTGTCATACAGTGTTTAACAAGTGTATCTCAGATAAAACAAATACATTATGAGAAGTCTTTTACAAAAAAATACGTTTGACCTTCGTCTCTGTTTCACGATTCATTATATTTGTTTCCTCTTTCACATTTCCAGTGTTTCACAGATATCATTGGTTCTAATACCTTACGGTTAAGCCCACAATGACTACCTTAACTCATAATATTTTAATTATGTTTGTTGTAAATAGTCTGCTGTGACCGAATTGTCATTATTTTTACTTCTTCTACATATTAAATGTAAACGGTATTTTAGATCACGTTATGTGTCTCCATTACAGTTTTTCCATGCCCATATTCAAATTTATAAATTTCAGCTTTCTCTATTAACTGTATGTTGCCTAGAGTATTATTTAATATTTGTTGTATCTTATCTATCGGTTCATATATAAGATAAAATATTTGTTTATTTTAAACACATTAACTAACAATTAAACATCGAATTTAAGGTACCAGTAAACGTTCCTTTTAATGCTTGAGTAAAGAACCACATTAGGCTAATATTACAATGAGATGGCAAACAACGATTTATAAATATAATGAAGTAATTTTCCTTTGAGAGACTGTGCAACATGTTTCGACAGAATATTGATATGTGTTTTTCAGGTACGGTCTTTAGTCAGCATTACAAGGTTTATATATAAGTAAAATAACAAAATACGTAAGAATTTATTGTAAAGTAAGTCTTTTCACTGGGTGATAGGGTTATAGATAAAGGTCAAGGCTGGTCAAACCTACGGCTGGCGAATAAACATAGCCAAATATGATTGATGTTGCTATAACCGTTATCTCCGTTATCAATAGAAAAGTCATATTGTTTAATAACTAATATAGTTTCAAAATAAACATCATCTTTTACGTTACAGGATAGCGTAGGAGAAAAGTTTTGTTGCAACTTATTTTGTGATCAGATTAAAATTGATGACACATTAAGAAAAATATCTGTAATTCATCTCTACACGTACCATCTTTATGTATTTTTACTTTTATTTACAATAATTATGGTATTTCTACAATATATTCTTTAATACATTCACATCACATACTTGCTCTTTTAGTTAAATTTTATTTTATTTTTAATGTCAATGTTCAAGTTATTCTAGAGAATAGTAGCTTCTGGTATAGAATGAAATGTCAGCAGAAGGTTAGGGTTAATATGATATTTTGTAAGGTTTTAAACTTTAATAAAGAACCTAAGAAGACGACATCTGTTTCAATGGAAACTAGTAACTCGTGTACCAAAGGTACAAAACATAACATACTCTGTGACGTACCGAACAAGCCATTTCGTTTACAGATGACCAAACCCAAAAGGTATGTGTTTTAAAGTAAAGCTGACTCCTAGCTTAAATGGTTCCTAGAGCGCTCGACTCACAATCTGCAGGATGCAGATTTGAACTGCCGTAACACTTAACACGTTTAGCCGAGGGGAGGGAGGGAACTGTTATAATATGATGATTAATCTTACTTTCGTTGGTAAAAGAGTAGCCCAGTACTTGACGTTCGTTGGTGTTGACTAGATGCCTTCTTTTTCTAGTGTATAACTACTAAGTTAAGTTAAGAACATTTAACGCAGATTACCCATGTGTAGCTTTGTGCAAAATTTAAAACAACTCAACCAAACACAGCATTTATGACGTTACGAAAACATTTGACTATCAATATATCTTCGATAAAATAATTACTCAAAGTATAAAATAACATCACGAAATTTAAAATCGTAACCATAGTTAGGCCCTATATAAGCCTAGCATGGTCAAGTGGCTAGAACGTTTGACCCATAATCTAAAGGTCGTGGATTCGAATTCCTAGTCACACCCAACATGCTTCTCCCCTCCACCTGGGGTCGTTACAAGTGACGGTTAGTCCCAGTATTCGTTGTTAAAAGAGTAACACAGTAGTTGACGTTGGGTGGTGTTGATTAGATACCTTCCCTCTAGTCTTACTCTGCTAAATTAGGGACGGCTAGAGCAGATAGCACTCGTGTAGCTTTACGCGAAATTCGAAAACAAAAACAAACGCAGCTTCTTTTAATAAACATGTAGTACTATTTACGTTTTTATACTATCATCCGTGTGGCATGACACTAATTACATATTTTAACTTTTTTAATTCATGTTAATATGAAAGAGAAACAAAAATTTGTACGTTAATTACAACTGTTTTCTCCTCACGTGACGTACCAAACCCCACTCATGTTACTCTTTGCCGGGGGATACTAATATGAATTCTCAATTCCTCTCCGATTGCACGTATGGTCGGCTGGTTCAGTTTCACTGAGGTGGCTTACAGGTAGTGGAACTGAGAAAAGCTACTAAAATGCAATTTGTTTATTTCATAGCTCACGGAAGGATCAGAAACAACAAAGGTAAGCGCTTCTTGTTTGTATTAGAACAGCGGTTATTTATTATTATTATTGCGACAAAAGTGGACCAAGAGTGCCTGAGGAGATCATCTGTTTTAACCATATAGACCACTGTACAGTATTGTGTTATCTGTCTGTCACTCAGTCAGTAAACACTAAAATGATGTCACGTAAGGGGTGCTTAACGTTGTAATTTGTACTGCCGTGATGTTAGTAAAACGTGCACATGCCATGAATCACAAGAAGAATTATGAATGATACAACACAGTATGGCGTATAAACTTGAAAAGCAAGATATAAAAATATTTTTGTTACCCTTCATTTTGTTTTTATCTGCTCTTGAAAAAACTCACGTTAGAGGACCCTTATCCACACATCTAGTTTATTAATATATTTTGTAAGTTCAAATATAACCGAATAAGAAAGAATTATGTATTCAACTTGTTATTTTGTAGTTAATTCATTACAGGGAAAATAAAACTAACCTAGCAAGTATCATGGCATAATACCTCAGAAAATAAGGTAACAGATAATTTAAAAATACAATAACAACTATTTTAAACTGATGATTATGCCATACCAAAGGTCGAAAGGATGAAATTATTAATTTAAAAGTCAAAATTTACCTTGTGTAAAAGTTACTGTTTTTGTATTTTAATATTATTTATTCAGCCTAGCAGGTTCCTTACCAGGTATTAAGATATAACTAATTTAGACGCTATTTAATCTTCTACCAATCAGCCTTTTCTTTCATTTTTAAAATTAAATAAAAGTTACCTGAATCATTAATTCGTTTTTATATCACAAATACATTAAGATTTTATCTTAACGTTTCTAAATTTTTCTTTATTAGTTTTAATCTTTGAGCTAAAAACAAAAGATGGTTTCAAAAATAAAGTTTGTATAATAACAATTGTGGACTTATCGCAAATAGTTCCTTGTTAAGATTAAACACACACAAATACAGATTTACACTAATCAGTAAAAGATCGATTAATATATATTTGAGCATATTTTTCACTCATAGTTATATATGATTTACTTACGCATTGCCGTTCCAGATTTTTAACTGATTAAATAGGTGGAAGTTAGTTACTGAATAAAACTCACCACCAATCCTTGGACCATTCTTTAAGGACAGTTCAGGTGCTTCAGTGCGTTATTATTTTTTATAACAAAAACAATTGAACAACATACAATATAACCATTATGATTTGTTTGAAACATTGAACTGTCAGTTTGGGAAATTCTTATCTACAGAAAACGATAAAAGATACTTGAACAAAACGTCAGTTTTACCATCCGTAACTGTCGAATCATTGATGAGAATAAGATAATTTGATGTAAGAGAGATTTTAATTGGTTAACTCTTATCTATATTTTCAAGCATTTTGCTATTTTTGTTTATGTATAACATTTGCTTATGCTATTTCGTATTCCTGTCTAACCTCACTTACATCACTGAACAAAGCAGGTTAGATATTCTTGGATGAATTGTAATCTGGTAGAGAGAACAAAATAAAATTAAAAATCGCTACAAAGATTTCACGATTCATGTGAATATATTGTGTTGATGGTTTCTGGAGTGTTTATAACCCGGATGAGTCGTTAGGAAATGCTAATTAATGTTAAAGAAAAAGACATGACAGAGGTAAATGACTTAACAACAACAACAAAAAAACCAATAAAATACACAAAGACTTTAGAAAATATACATTAAAATTACCTCGATCATCACTCTCCCACAATCTGTTGTTGATTTAAAACTGATACTTCAAATAGCCGGTTTAACGTTAATCGTATTATTTATGTATTTGTACATGTGAAATTATAAAAATTAATACCGCAAAACAATGAATTTATGAAAATGTGTATTATTTATTGTATCCTACAAAATTTTTGTTGAATTTTATTGGTGAAAAAAACGGAATCACACTCGCAAAATTCTAGGCAGAATAGCTACAGAAAAATCAATCCAGAAAAGGATATAATTCTTATTCTAAAGCTTCATTGAATCTAAAAATTATTCAGTCTTTACGGTCGGTTTGATTAAACAATGTGACTTTCTTTAGATAACTCATTCAGGTGTCACTAGAATACACTCATATTGTTCTGCCGTTACATCCTTTTCTGTCTATCACTATTATGTGCCAAATTTTAAGTCATTCTCGTCTCTAATTCTAATTCTTGTTTTATTGATATTAAATGCAACAGTACAAAAACGAACTACTTTATCGAGTTGGCCAATCTACTTGAAAGAAGCGAATGAAAGATTTCTCGTATCATTAGAATTTTTGTAGGTCTATGCTTTTCTTTTAGAGATATGAATATTTGAGTTTCAGTCACGGCAAACGCATGCGCGTTGTGGTCAGAGAGAGAAGATTTTGACTGGACGATATTTTGCACAACACCTTACATGGTTAGCGGTACTTTAAATACAAACGACTACTGAAAACAAAATAAATAACAAAGACTGAACAGATTGTAAGAAAGAGATTTTTCCCTATATGTAAATTTCTTCATTATCCAGAAAATTAGATTGTTTAGAACACTGAATAGAGAAACTTTGAACTCAACTTCTATCCCATATGATAAATTTAGGTTACCATTCTTCGCCAAAAATATTTTTTGTACAACTTAACTTTAATATTGTTTTTTTTTTATTTTTTGCAATGCAACGACATAAACACGGCTCGTTGAATGATTTTAGAATGTTCAGTTAAAGAGCTAAACTTGTTATGCCTAAAAAAATCAACTTTAAACCTTAAACACAAAGTAGTCCAAAAATAGTTCAAATTTAAGAATCTTAAAATACATGGGCTTTCCTGTTGTTTGTTTTTTGAGTTTCGCGCAAAGCTACACGAGGGCTATCTGCGCTAGCCGTTCTTAATTTAGCAATGTAAGATTAATGGGAAGGCAGTTAATCATCACCACCAACTTTTGGGTTACTCTTTTACCGACGAATAGTGGGATTGACCGTAAAATTATAACGCCCCCACGGCTGAAAGGGAGAGCATGTTTGGTAAGATGGGGATTCGAACCTGCGACCCTCGAATCACAAGTCGAGTGCCTTAACCATCTGGACATGCTCGGCCTTTTTGCTGTTGTAATTTCAAACTTATTTTGAGCAATATTCTTCATAAAAGTATAAAGTCGTTTTATTATTAAACACAAGGCTACACAAAGGGTTATCTGTGCTCTGCCCACTACTGGTATCGAAACTCGGTTTCTAGCAGTACAAGTCTGCAGACATACCACTATGCCACTGAGGGGCGCACGAAACCGAAACGTCGGAGAAATGTTTTATCTGAAGTCAAAGTCCGTGAGATTTTTTAAACTAGTAAAATAGTACTGTATTTTACTTCAATAACTAAATAAAGAATAAATTTGTTAATACTTACACCACAAAAATGGCATATGAAACGCAGACACATACCGAGAGTTTGTACAAAAACTTATACGTTTATTCCCCATATGAATAATCTCTAACCACTCTAGCCGATTTACTAGCTTCAATTACATTCTTCGAATACTAACTACAAACGTTTACAGATTGAAGTTAAGAATCGAATTGTTAGGAAAGTGAAACCAAATTGGCACTTAGTTCGCGAGACGAGAAGACTTTCCAGTGTATCGTTTCATAAATAATATATATTATACATTTTCTTTATCCACACACGCACACGTGTCCAATCTCATAATTAAATTCATCAGTATGTTGTTTCATTATTTTTCAAAATGTGCGAACACATATCTGACTATATCATTAAATGGAAGGTCAGTATTTAAACTGACTGTCTGGCAAAATGAGATTTTACATTCTTCTTTCCAATTATATCATTAGAGAACAGCTGTGTTTAATAAACACTATGAGTGTTATTGGAATGATCAAACCTTGTGCCTTGAAAATAAGTGTAAAAAACAAACAAACTTTTTCAGGACTGTTTAAACATTGTTCACACAGCCCATTTATGAAGATGTTTTACTAAACTTGGGTCACCACAAACAGTCCCCCACCCCCAAGAGGATGTTTTCGCTAAATTTTAGTTATTATATACGACCCATACGAAGATGTTTCCACAAAACTTGGGTTGCCACTCACAAACCCACATGAGGATACTTTCACTTAGGGTTAACATCTCACCCCCCACGAACATGTTTTCACTAAATTTGGGTTACCATATTATTTAGTTTGAGCAGCTTATAGCAACCATCATTAGTGTCGCATCACGATATAAAATATTCACTATTGTTATCCAGCGTGGTCAACAACAAGATGGACAAACATAAGACTTATACTTAAGTTAAATCTCGTCGTTAAAGCTTAGTGCAAACAGTTCAAAATAAGCCTCTATTGCAACCACTAGGATATAATTATTTTTTATATATAGTTCATTATATATCAAAAAGAATCGACTTTCAGTTCTTCCCTCTGAATCAGAAATACACGGTCAGATCAGACTGTCTATTTGATCCTGATGACTTCGGTAAGGGTGTCACGCTAACATCTGGATCAAGCTCCGTCTGGAAGAAAAAAAAGAACCCATTTTACTGTTGGAACAAAGATATTTAAACCAGATTTTGTATAAGAATAACGAGTTGTATGACGTCAAACAACAAATGTATTGCCAAAAATGTTTTTCTTGATGAAGATAGA
Organism: Carcinoscorpius rotundicauda; assembly: GCA_011833715.1. NCBI lineage: Eukaryota > Metazoa > Arthropoda > Merostomata > Xiphosura > Limulidae > Carcinoscorpius > Carcinoscorpius rotundicauda. The sequence continues at coordinate 17,115,420 of CM022403.1, forward strand.
AGTATCGTTCTCACTCAAGTTGTTTAAACATTCAGGGTTCTGAATGTTTGAATTTGTTTGTAGTTAAATGCAAACCTAATTAATGAGCTATATGTGTTCTGCCCACCACGAGTATTGAAATCCGGTTTTTAGAGTTGTAATTTTTAGACACTCTGCTGTGCCACTGGGAGACCTGAATTTGTGTCGACAACTTGGAACATTTCTAAACATAATTTTCACATGTCCAAACAGAAATATGAATAATTAAAGAAAAAGATTATCGTAGCTTCGTAACCCTGTCAACAGCTTTCATAATAAACTCATAAAGCACGTTTTGTTCTCCTATTTCGATCGTACCCCTTCCCTCTTTCACCAAGCATTCACGGTGAATCTGTAAGTATAATCAAAGATCACGGTATTAAAGATTGATCCGACACACTTATGATCTCCGGTAGTTCACAACTGTAAAATTTGAGGTTCGATTTCTTACGAGGAATATGGTGTGGGTGACCATAATGTAGTTTTGCGCTTAAAATAAAAGAACAAACAATCATTATAATCTGAAATCAGCAACCTTATTCTAATACTTACAACATGAAAAAATAGTTGAAAGCTCAATATATTTTAAAGACAACGTGAAAACTGTATGCTAGCAGTACTTTTACCACCAAAAAGCCCTTCCTGAGAATAACAAAAGATATAAAGAATAGATTCGTGTTTTTTATTTTTTTGAATCACCATTTTGTCAAAAACAAACAGACACTCTAAATAAATGAAATTAACTTTAAATCACGTTAGTATACACACATTATTCTGAATACTAGTTCAAACTGATTTTAGCAGGATCAGTAAATTATAACTATCACAAACAATTTAAATTTCATTAATTTAGTCTGTTTTAAGCAGAAAATATAGTATACTATGAACCACGTTTATATACATAAAGATTATGGTATTACAATTTACAGTTAAATTACAGTTTCTGTAAAGGCGATACTTGACTTGAAATGTACATGTTACTGTACCCTATAATGTAGATCTAGTTTCTACTTCTCTTAGATTATGTATTAGCTGGAGTTCCCGTCTCCCGGGCAGAAGTTATGTAAATTCATAATTAATGAAACGTTATCTTAGAGGGTGAAAAGTGGCTTTTCTTCCATGTAGTTGTAAAACATGCCCATTAAAAAACTGCAAAACAAAAAATGTAAAATCATAATTTTGCACGTTTCTCCGGATGAACTCCAAAAAAAAACAAATTTGGTGAAGATCCACCAAAAGAAAGCGAAGTAGTAGTAAAAAAAATTAATAAAAACCGAAAACACAAAAAGTGAAAATCTATATGAATCTCCTATTAGATCTAGTGAATCTAAGGATGGCTGACAAACTAAAATCCTTCACTCGATTGCTCATAATTTAAACTAGGTTTTGGGGAGATTCAAAAGAGTTCCTTTAAAAAAGTTCTTCAGAATTTATTCATTCATCTCAATAAATTGTGATATCATGAACAACAGTGACTCGGCCGTAAGTTTCTGAGCTTATAACACTAAACACCAAGTTTCGATACCTGTTGTGTAGACCATCGTGTAGTTTTTCATCTTAACGAAAAATAAGACAAACAAACACACCCACATACAATTTAAAAAAACAATTATTGTCTTCAATGTACTGTGTCTTGACACCATTTATTTTACCGACTTACTTTATTTGCTATTTCAGAAATAGATCCATTAAGCCAATGTTTTTTACGGATTTTAGTCCAATTATAATCCAGATTCACATCATCCAGGTGACCATTTCCAGTTTTGGGCAGCGGATTTACTTTAACGTCTTCTAGACTAGTTTCGCGCTGCTCTTCGTGGATAAATTGTCCTTTAGGAACACACTCTTCTCTATAATACGCCATGTGCAGCGATTTAGGATCATCAAGTTTTACAGTGTTTACATCGCCTGCTTCTACGTCATCATCCTCGTGAAATACGGGGTTATCCTTTCCCACGTGGTGAGTCTGAGACTGAAGATATTCTGAAGGTTTCGTAGCTAGCTGGACATTACCAACGTAACCGGTCAACTTACTGATCGGAGGATGGTCAGTCGTAATCGTGGTGGTTGGAAGACGTTCACGATTCCGTTTTCTAAGGAAGAAAATATTAATCCACATACATGAAAGTTAAATCCTGATTAACTCCAAATGTTAGGCAATATGGTCGCTATTAACTTCTATACATTCTCCACAAATACAAACCTAATATATCGAAAAAAGTTGCAATAATATAATTATAATAAGAGATTTCAAACGGGCTAAAAAACTCAACTCACAAGCAAAAAAAGTTTGTCTCGAAAGAATTGTTTGTTTTGAATTTCGCACCAAGCTTCTCAAGGGCTATCTGCGCTAGCTGTCCCTAATTTAGAAGTGTAAGACAAGAAGGAAGGCAGCTAGTCATCACCACCCACCGCCAACTCTTGGGCTACTCTTTTACCAACGAATAGTGGGATTGACCGTTACATTATAATGCCCCCACGACTGAAAGGGTGATCATGTTTGGTGTGATGGGGATTCGAACCCGTGACCCTTAGATTACGAGTTGAACGCCTTAACCATGCAAAAAGAAAGAAATTACGACGTTATATTTGAAAATATTTACGGAAATCACCTTGTGGGGCATTTTGAGCTTTTGATTGGTTATTTACATGTCATATATAGAATTAAGTATATATAAGGGACTATTTCCGAAAATTGGAAACGGAAAGCAAGGGCACACCGTGCATGAAAAAGACAGGAGATTTTCATTTTATAATCTAGCTTATAAAAATGAGTTCCTCATTCGTACAAAACTATAGATTTTGTACTTTGACTTCACAAGCATTCAGTCTGAACCAATGCTGCATTTTATATATCATATTACGTTACAAAAATCGATGTTTAGGTATGTTTTTTAGATATTAATCTTTAAATTAAGACGTTAAATAATGTAACATAAAAATTCGGATTATAATCTACATTACGACACCAAGCGTAATGACATAATAAGCGTAATTAATAAAATAGTAATATAATAAAATTCTGAATAAGAGACAACAAACCCCTTGATATAGCCTTTAATATGTGACTTATCATGATAGGGTTAACCCTGGACGATTGTCAATTTGATCTTTATTAACTTCTATGCATTTTTCAAAAATATAAATCAAAATATTGTAGAGAAAAGGCTTACAATAATATGTGACCATAATTAATCACTATCATGAATGTTTGAAGACAATGCATTTTTCTTCAGTGTAAACTGTGTGTTTCATGGACCTTTACTGTCTTGGTTTTGTGTTGAGGTAAATTTTGAACTCCATAATGTACAAATGATTAAACACATAACTTTAAAACGTTATCTTAAGGTCAATCCAAATCCAGAAAAGTCTATAAAACAGGTCTATAAAGCTCGCATTCAAAGAAGCGACATGATATATAAGGTATTTTTTAAGAAACCAAGTCGAATGAGAGTGTAGTTAAAATAACTGAGAGAAAAGAATTAATGATATGTAAATAAACATTACCAATGAAAATAATTTATAAATCTTTAGAAGTCCACGTTATATCTTAAACCTACATGATTTGTAAGACAATATCCTAATTGGCTTGATAGTGTAACATGAAGGATTCGGCTACAACAGAGAATAGTGAATCAGCCTTATTTACTGAGTACTTAGAAAATAAAACCATATAAAAAAACGAAACAACATATTTTTGTTTGCACCCACCTTCTCAGTATATAAATGGTAAGACTAATAATCACAATAAACAGAGATGCCAACAGTACGCCGAAGACAACCATTAACACAAAAGGATTATGTTTTCCATTGCTTTCCATCATATGCCCTTGCAACAATTCTCTAGGAAATTGCACAGTCACAGGAACACTGGTTTGGCGGGGAGGGATTCCGTTATCTGTAGCAACAACAAACACGTGACATACACTGGTGTTCAAAGACTCCAAGTTAAGAATCCGAATTTCTCCTTCACTGGACACGGTAAATAGGCTAGAGAAGAGAAAATTCCAATTTAATACCATACTTTTCTATACATCCAACTAATGTAGCGTATTGATCATTTTCAGTGGATCCTTTAATGGAGAAAAAGAAAAACGCTGAAAAAAAAGAGTTTTGTTGTTAATTTTAAAAATATCTTTACAATACTAATCATGTCTTGCATATTTAGGTAATATATATATATATATATATCTACGAACCTACAGTTCGTACATGGAACATTTCTATCAGTAAGAAAACCTCAATAATTACAGGAGAGCCCTTGATGGAACATTTCTATCAGGGAGAGAACCTCCATAGTTACAGGAAAGCCGTGATGGAACATTTCTGTCAGGGACAAAATTTCAAGAGTTACAGAAAAGCTTTTCCAGTTTTAAATAATATTCTTACTCTGCGTTATTATACCTATCAAAACACTGAGAAAGAACACAAGAGGTCAAGAACGTCCAATTGTACTTAACTCCTAATTATTACCATAGAAACCCATTTAGATGATATGATATGCTTGTCATCCTGGTAGGAAATGTGCCACAATAACCAAGATATTGTTAGATTAATGCAACTCTGGTACAATGTAGCTAATAAAGGTCTTTTATCAGTCATGTCGTTTGTATTTTTCTTGAACTAAATATCAGACAAAGTTTAAGAAAAGCAGTTTCACATCTAATGCACTTAATATGACAGTAATTTACATATTTTTTGATTCAGTGGTGAATATTGTAGTTAGTTGAAGAGGAAGAAAACAAGCTCATTATAAAGAAATATTCAAAACTCCATGTTTTTGAGTGTCCCTCTCTCCATTATTTAAGCGACTAGGAATGATTTTGAGTGTCACTCTTTCCATTATTTAAGCGACTAGGAATGTTTTTGAGTGTTACTCTTTCCATTCTTTGAGCGACCAGAAATGTTTTTGAGTGTCACTCTTTCCATTTTTTTGAGTGACCTAGAATGTTTTTGAGTGTTACTCTCCATTATTTGAGCGACTAGGAATGCTTTTGAGTGTCATTCCCCATTATCTGATCGACCAAAAATGCTTTTGAGTGTCATTCTCCATTATTTGAGCGACCGGGAATGTGTTTGAGTGTCACTTTCCATTCTTTGAGCGACCAGGAATGTGTTTAAGTGTCACTCTCCATTATTTGAGCGACCAGGAATGCGTTTGAGTGTCACTCTTTTCATTCTTTGGTTACTACACCAAGAAACAGATGTATCCGGAAAGCTAAAGACAAAAAAAAAAAGAGAAGTAATCAGAAATTTAATAGTTTTTATTGTGTGTTTTTTTCAGACATTACCACTTATATGACAAAAAATAAAACTTACTTGGGAAATGGTCCCTTTATACTCAACTCCACGACGTCATCAATATCTCCATCGGTCACCTGTACCAGAGTAATATGTTATTTTAAATATAATTCTATCACAATAGAGGGTACTACATACGAACGTGTATACATCTCGGATGAGGTGACCAGACTGAGCAAATTACTTTAGGTGTTTACATAATCCACAATAATTCTTCGTGATTTCATTGATTCCTTAAAGTAGAACAATAAGGTTCTGATATAAATAAAATACCAAAGTTTAAAGGCCAGGACGTTAGTAATACGAAAGTTTCTTACTTGTAGTTTTCCTATCAAGGTTCCTGGACGAATTTCTGGATCCGTGACTTCAAATGTGTACCTTGGCTTCGTGAAAACTGGATCGTTGTCGTTAACGTTCATAACAGTAATGTTTATACTGGTTAGGTCACTCTAGACAAAGCAGTATTATAGGTAAAATGAAACCAAGATTGTATATGACAATCTTTACGTCGGTAAGAATATTTATATAAAAGAGCAGAAACAAATAGTGGTGATTTATGTAAAGTGACTTAAACAAATCATAGAATCTATAATAAACCTTTTTGAAATGGATGTAAACCCAAGAGCCTTTACCCTATCTAAATTTTTTACATTCAGCAATACAAGAGCAACACTATCAAGAAATATATATGTATATCCAATATTTAATTGTTTGTCTAGCGTCCTTTAATAACATTCTACACTAGAAAATGTTACAAACCTTCTGAGCGTGCCTCCGTGCCTAAGCCACTAATTAGCATAATTCTATTTCTAAAAAGTGAAAAACAAAAATCGCCAATAGTTACATAGATCCTGGAAATAAAATCTGCAAATACGTAAAAGGGGTGGTGTGTATCTCAGGTTTGTCTGTGTTTTCCAACACAAAGTTCCACAGTGGGCTATTCCTACTGTATTTGCCACAGTTATCGAAACCTGATTTCTAGAGTTGTAAGTCCGAAGATTTACCGCTATTACACCAGGGAGCTTTTAGTGCACGTAAATCAATACCAAGAAATATCGGTATAAGACATATATTTCACACATATAAATTAATACAAAGATTAGTCAGCGTACTAAACGTATCTGAGATAGCAATCTAATTTAAAGCATTTCAGGGATTTTTGAAACACAGAAATAACATATACATTTCATTGTTTTCTGTGTTTCCTGGTAAGTTTATGGACCTATAAAACTAAAATCTAGGGTTCGACACTCTTGGTGGACAGAATGCAGACAGTCCATCTTTATACCACCCATCCCACCACGTCCTCAGTGGCTTAACGATAAGTCAATAGACTTACGACACTAAAAATCAAGGTGCGATTCTCGAGGTGAGTTGAGTATAGATAGCCTACTGTGTAGCTTTATGCTGAAGGATAACCAACTAGCGAAAGCACTAATAAAAAAAAGCAATAGCAACAACAGCTCTGCCCTCTCTCAGGTAGTAAAGGAATTAAACTGTTATTTAAGAAGTTAAAACGTTATTCAGTTATGCACGTTTCATGTCACAACGTTTAATCTTTTACAATGTTTAGTTCACTACATTTATAAGAACATAGACTAAATTTATTACCAAGAACAAGTTTGTGTTAACATCTACATGCTGCCAAATGTATATTCTGTAAAATTGAAGAAAAACAGGGACATAAAGGAAACAAACCTGATGACCATCAGAAACCATTACATGAAGATAGAACTGTTGTTGTCTCTCGAAGTCTAATGGCTTGGCTACCATTACTTCTCCCCTGTATCGAAATTCAGTGTAATAAAATACATTTTTGATTGTTTCGTTTGAGTTTACTCATTGATTTTCTTTTACTTTCATTACTATAAAAGCTATAACTTGTAATAATAAGAATAATAAAACTAGTTTTCGAATATGTATACATGTATAATCATGGTCAATAGGTGGCGCTTTAAAAGTTACAATTATGACAAAGAATTGTAACAAATAAAATTAAAGCAAATGTTAATATATTTCCATATTAGATTAATCTCAGATTAAAAAGTCAACAATCTGATTAAAATACTTTAAATTATAGCAAGAAATTACTATTTAACTTACGTGTCTCTCACAGCAAAGTATTCATTTGAATTACCTAATAGTTTTAAGTGGATGTTCTGAAAAATAGCAAAGTATAGAATCACTAGAAACAAATTATTTCCTTTAAAAGTCGTTGATCTGAATTCACAGTGAAAAATATTTCTTAAGCTTTCTAATTCTTTCCATTAAAAATTATTTATAAAATATCAATGATCGCAAAATGAAAACCGCATACGCTTTCAAAAATTGTTTATCAGCCATCTTAATTTGAAATTTCGCAAAATGTCTTGATTTTATTGTTGTTCGTTAGAAGTGGTAACTAATTGAAACATACGACTTATACTAAGCATTCTGCGTCCAGTTAACAGAGGCACGACCCTATTGTAGAGCTCTGAATTTTGGAGCTAGCATCAAATTCTTGAGACATCAAAAATATTTTCAGCGATATATTTTTTCACTATGAGTGAGATACAAAGGAAACAGCCGAACAGTTATAATGGATGGTGGGTAATAGGATGTTGCTAATTGGTTGACCTCTTTCTAAGCAGTTTAGCTTAATCCTCTAGTGCAGTTCGGTTATATTCGAATAAACATTTATTCACATTGACTGCGAAATTCGGATATATCCCATGGCTATCAATATATCCCCGTTGTACTTGAAACAACTGCGAACCCTGCGTTCGTGCTGCCATCTGTGTGTTACGGCGTGAAACCTGGATATTTGTGTGTTTCATTACGACATTACCAACTTTGTAGGAAGACATTTATATAGAAAGCTTCTTTATATCTTGAAAACTCTCATATAAATGATTTATTTTATGTTTTGTAACAATTTTGGCCTCTTATCGATTTAGTTTCGCCTGTATTTATATCATATACTGGAGAGAAATTTTCTTTCTCAAATTTCTTGAGTTTTTTGTTTGTTTGAATCATTATTTGGCACTATCTAGTACGGTTTCCAAAGAATATTATTCTCAGATATTGAAAGTACAACTTCTTTCAATATTGAAAAATTAATACAAAGGGTCAAACTAATAGATTTATTTCTTGGCGAATAATTGACATATTTTTGAGATTCCGCCTGAAAAGTAATTGTGTAGTGAAAGGGTTAAAATGAGAGAAAACAGCAAATGGCTTTTGTAGATTCACCGTTAAAACAGGTACGTAATAAATTATAAACTTAAAAGATACATACACATGACGACATAACTTTCATAAAAGTTATTTTTGTAATAACAAATAAAAATGTTCAATAAGGATGTATTTCTATACCATAAACACAGGCTTGCCTTGTCTGCAGCTGAGGTGAGGTCGACAAAGCATCTTTTAGTTTTACAAAGTAATTGAATATGCAACAGTGAAATGAACAAAACTGCATTACCATATCCACGGGTTTTGATGTCTGGACAGTCAAAATCACAGCATCAGGTGGAGTACTCTCTAAAACAGATGTGACGTAACCGTTTTGTAAGAACTTGAGAACGTTAGGAATTGGTCGGTCAGTGGTCACTGTGAGTGTGGTCAGAGAATATTTGTCTTTATTGGTCACTTGTGTGGCTCGAATAACCAGGGTTAAGGGTAGAGGTAGATTATGAGGTATGGATCTTTTAATGCTCACTATTCCAGAATGTTGGTCAAGTTCAAAGTAGGAATACTCTTCGGAATCTGACGAGAGACAAACAAGATTTAGTATCTTGTAGGTTTTCCTATTTCGTTACTAACATACAAATATACTAAGATGTATATCTTAGTACCATTTTTGACGTTTTAAATCGAACTTAAAGGTCATTGGAATGTGCAGGATGGAACGAAAACTGAAGTTTTTGTTGCTGTTTTAAACGGTAGCCCATCACCTACATTCAGTGCCCCAAACTGTTTACTTTTCGTTGCAAAGCTCAGAACCACACTATGGACTGTCTCTGCTGTGCCCATGAGAGGTATCAAAACTAAATTTGCAGTGTTATAAGCTTACAAACTTACCGATGAACCACTGGGGAAACTAGGGTTCTATACATACACATACGTACATGATTATTTATTTAGAAAATGTAAAAATAAAAAAATAAATCATAAGAAAGGATAGCAGGAATCTTATGTAGGATATCAAGCCTTAGATTAAATACAATTAAATTTAAATTCATGAGAATAAGAAAAACATCTCAGCTACAATAAAAACATTCAACACCAGGGCACAAATCGTTAGATGGGTCATCAGGTAACGCACCCTTGTTTTTAGGGTTATGGCTGAGGCAAGTTTAACCTCAACTTCGCTGGCTTGCCCTGATTAACAAAAAACAACTGAGTAAATGTGAGTGCTCTGGTCCATGATGTTCTGCACTTTTAGCACTTTATTTTGTCTGTAACCAGATGTGAGAAGATGGTTGCTCACAATAATAAAAAGAACGAAATAAAAATAATTGAAAGATGAAAAAAGCAGTAAGCTAGATAATATAATACAATACATTAATGGGGGAAGACAGCAAATCTCCATATCATATGTTAAGGTATTAACATAATTAATGTATTAGAAATTAAGGTGTAGAAGGCGATTTTAACTAGCCAGTTCATTGCAACATTGCGATTTCTAAAGAGGCTGAAGAAAAACTCCCCCAGAAACTTTTTGAAGTATTTTAACAGCAAATACTGCATACATCCAACTTAAAGAACTGAAATAAAGGAAGCAGGCTCTAATTCACGAGTTGTGATTATAGATGGTATGAAAAAGTGGACAGGCCATGGCCTGACTGACCTTATCTCTTTCTACGGCTGATAGCTTAAATGAATTTTCAATTTTATTTTTCTATCTCTAGGAGGGAGAACAGTAAGTCTGATTTACAATGTTATAATCATGAACAAGTCAGATAGTCCGGTGTGGTTTTGGAAACACAATAAATTTTCCTCTTTACACGTAATATATTTAAAGTAAACAAGGTTTAAGATTCGTCACTTGACACTTTTTAAACCAATCGGTTCTGTATCAAATTGCTAAACAAAGTTATTGGTCTTGTGATTACATCCTACACGAAAACGCTTTGTAACTTACCAGAATTAAAAAAGTATTCAACGGGTGACCTGATATCAACATCAGGGTCTTCAGCTTCTATGGGATTTGGTGATATTGTTAGCTCTTCTCCCTACAGCAAAAACGGAATAATATTTTCAAATTTAACTAATAAATTCTGTTCCAAGTATATTAGCAACAAACTAACAAAGCAATTTAATGTTTTTGAAATAAAATCATACAAAACATATAGATATACTGCAAGAGTAAGCATTATGAGTTTCACTTAATATTCTAATGTTTAAATGGCTTACTCTACTGAACATGAAACGGTAAAACCATATTTATCTTAAACAAATCACGTTATATATACACTATAAAGATATCAAGCCCCTCTGTGGGACAGCAATAAATCTACGAATTTGGAGCTCTAAGATCCGGGGTTCGATTGCCCAATGTGACTTCGCTTAAAAAATAAATCAGAAAAAGACGCTGAAATAGGAAGACAAATATTGAAATATTCAAAAACACTCAACAAAATACAATCCTTGAATATTGTAACAATAAAACTTCAAACAGAATTTCTGACATGGTCAGGTGGTTATGGAGCTTGACTAACATTCTGCAGGTCGCGGTTTGAATCCCTCTCCTATCAAACATAGACCCTCTTTTAGCTATGGGAGCGTTATAATATGACAGTAATCTCCAATATTCGTTAGTAAAAGTGCAGCCCAAGGGTAGGAAGTGGGTAGTGAAAACTAGCTTGTTTTAGCTTTGCGTAAAATTAAAAAATAACGAACTTCTCTTTTTCCGTTTATCCATTTAAAAAAATTCATTTACTCCAATTGAACGACTGTCTGAAACAAATATTTCCTTAAAATAGCATGATTTTAAAACTATCCTTGTTCCTACAACCACAGAATGGTTGCTACCCATGTAGTAAAACTCGTTCATTAAAGATGTGGACTCTTTTTTTTTACGAAAAACACGATCCGAAATACTTTAAGAATAAAAAAAGAAACTATCTACACAACATCATGTACCTTATACAGAGTAAAATATATAATCACCAGTATGCAGGTAAAGCAAATCCAAACGACCCTAAAAGAAAGTTTTAATAACCATAAATCTCCTGTTAACGCCGAAAAAAAAAATTCCCCATTTCTTAATGCTTTAACCAACTCGGTTATTCTATTTATTGGGTGGTTCTTATTGGTACTCAAACAGGTTTCAAAACTAAAGCTGATGGAAAAATAACAAAAGCTTTCTAGTCCGCCACTTTAAATACAATGTAACAAACAAATGTCCTGACGTCATCAAAGTTCGCAAACTTTGATCATTAACTAGATTCCTGTTTGACAAATAAAAACATCACATGTTGCCTAAGTTCTTTATTTTTATCTATAGATTTTATGTTTATTAATGATAACTGTTTATGTGTTTTTATTTAATTCCTTTTTAGTTAATATTATTAGTTTCAATTTTAAATTGAACATTCTAAACTAATTCCTTCCGTCTTCTTTATATGCAACAGAAACAATATTTACATATAACAATCTCATTTTCCGATTAAATAACGAAACATGGTCGCACTTGCGCATTTAAAAGCAAACAAAACATTTACGGTTGTCATGGTAGCATATGTTGAATAGCCCTGACGACACTCCGCTTTTTCTCACACGTATCCCAGTTATTTCTGCTCTTATCAAAACAAAAATTTAGCTTGTTTGTTTTTTTGTTTTTGAATTTTGCGCAAAGCTACTCGAGGGCGATCTGCAATAGTCCTGCTTAATTTAGCAATGTAAGACTTGAGAGAAGGCAGCTAGTCATCACCACCCACCGCCAACTCTTGGGCTACTCTTTTATCAACGAATAGTGGGATTAACCGTCACATTATATAACGCCCCCACGGCTGAAAGGGCGAACATGTTTGACGCGATGGGGATTCGAAATTCAGAAACAAAACAAACAAATATTCGTATGTTACAAATCCTAAAGTTGGAGATCTGCTTGTGGATCGTACGTCCTATGGCGAGTCGATGTTTAATTAAAAAATATTAACCGTTAATTCTTGGAAAGTCACAAGGTCGTAGGTCAATATCTATATTTATTTCAGCTAAGTTTCTTGAAGCTAATTTTTTTCTTACTTATATTTTCAACTTTTGATTACCCTTGAATTCTGGTGTTTAATCGACTTATCCTTCTCGTTTTGAATTATGCGCAGTAGCTCTCTCTTTATTCTCCGTAAGTTGTCACAAGCAATAAGTTAGTAAGTGTAGGAAGAATCGTGCAATATTGACTTCGTTGGCGTGTAACTAATATCCTACAGAAAACTAACCAACCACAGTTTCGTTCCTTTCACAGAACACCGACCTTTGAAGATACGTGTGTGATCAAACCTAGATAATATTTTTAATTAGTTCACGCAGTTGTTAATGATTAACGTGTTCATTAGCGAATGAATTTTCCAATTAGAATAATAAATGTTCAGTACTTCGCGTATCAGGGGCAATCGATTCCACTGCTTAATTAGAAATGTTGAGTTTGGAATTTGAACTCGCGATCCTCAGAGTGCCGGCCCGGCATGGCCAAGCGCGTTAAGGCGTGCGACTCGTAATCTGAGGGTCGCAGGTTTGCATCCCCGTTGCGCCAAACATGCTCGCCCTTTCAGCCGTGGGGGCGTTATAATGTTACGATCAATCCCACTATTCGTTAGTAAAAGAGTAGCCCAAGAGTTGGCGGTGATGACTAGCTGCCTTCCCTCTAGTCTTACACTGCTAAACTAGGGACGGCTAGCACAGATAGCCCTCGTGTAGCTTTGTGCAAAATTAAAAAACAAACAAACAAACAAATACTCAGAGTGCGAGTCGAGAGCCCTAACCACCTGGTCATGCCAGACCTATAAGGTTTAATCGAATGAATCTCATAACATTTTTTCCAGCACAAAATTACGACTGGGAAGTTAAATATCAGATCTTTATTTGTTACCTTCATAGCCTTTATTTAAAATTAAAACAAAAATTATGTAACAGAAATAGATCAAAGAATATAAGAGCTATCCAACTTAAATACACACACACATTGTATGTATGTATATTAAAGTATTTTCTGCGGTAATTTTCATCATTCCAATACTTTAAGGAAATAATTTACTCGACAATATTTTATTCAGAACATTTAAACTAAACTGTGGCTTATGTTTCAAACCACCACATACAACAATGATAAACGAATTAAGAAACGTACCTTTTGAAGGTTTTCCGGTAATACAGCTGTGTATTTTTCTACTCGAAACTTCGGATTCTGGTCATCAGCATCTTGGACATGGACTGTCAATGTCGCGAAAGAACTTTTTGGAGGGTCCCCTTGATCCTACATAAAAATAAATAAGAAAATATTTATAGATGTATGGTGCTTATCATAACATTAGTACGTTAACTGGGTAAAACATGGCCATAGGTTAGCGTAAACCGCACGTTTCAGTTGTTACTACTGGAACACACCTCTGTACTGTATGTTTCAGTTGTTACTACTGGAACACACCACTGTACTGTATGTTTCAGTTGTTACCACTGGAACACACCTCTGTACTGTATGTTTCAGTTGTTACTGCTGGAACGCACCTTTGTACTGTATGTTTCAGTTGTTACTGCTGGAACGCACCTGTGTACTGTATGTTTCAGTTGTTACTACTGGAACACACCTATGTATTGCATGTTTCACTTGTTACTACTGGAACACACCTCTGTGTTGTATGTTTCACTTGTTACTATATTCGGAGGGTGGGAGTTGCATATAGTACAATTATATTAGGGTAGTTTAATATTATTATTTGTATTTTAAGAAGTATAAGAACTTTTAAGGGCAACTGCCTTCCCACAACTGACAGCAGACAGTGAAAAACAATAGGAGTTGAGACGTGGATGTAAGCACTCTACTCTATACCTTTAACTGAACTGATCTTCCACACTCGCTGGGCTGGTTTGACATCTATGTTTGAATTCTGTCTCACAAAAAAGTTGTCCCAAACCCATTTTGCAGCTATTATCATAAATACAATTCGTTACTACTTTATAGTGACAAATGAAATTAACAGTGGATTTTGCTAATACATTTAAATGTTCATCATAACAAAAACATCAATATATGCAACAACAGGAAAAGAGAAACTTACCTGAGCTCTTATTTTCACTGAAAATTTAGGGAGAGTTTCAAAATCCAGTGGCGAATTTAGGAGAAGAACACCTTCCAAACGGTTTTCAAACGCCAAGAAATGCTAAATATAAAGAAATAGACATGTCGATTGATATTATAGAAGTAACTGTTATTGTTGCACTGCCCTCCCAGTGGCACAGCGGCACGTCTGCGAATTTAAACTGCTAGAAACTGGGTTTCAATAGCTTTGGTGAGCAGAGCACAGGATGGTCTTTGTAGTCTAATAATATAATAACAAGACAAACTTCTTGTGACGGAAAGCAATATGCAACAAAACTAATGCCATAGTAACTATAGTTTTTAATTCACAGTTTCATCATGTTGGTGGTATTTTTAATACTAATTCTAATGTGTTAAATGTTTTGAATAAGAAGTAATATTTCAATAAAAGGGGGAGTTCTGAAATGTCTACCCACATATCTATTTGTGTCCAAATACCATACAAACACACATGAATCTTATTTATTTACATTTAATGTTTCATACTGTTTCTTGTATTTTAATCCAAAGTCCATGAGGGCCTAGCATAGTCGGGTGGTTAAGCCACTGGACTCGTAATCTAAGGGTCGCGGGTTTGAATCACCGTCACACCATAAATGTTCGTCCTTTCGACCGTAGGGGCTTTATAATGTTACGGTCAATCCCACTATTCGTTGGTGAAAGAGTAGCCCAAGAGTTGGTAGTGGCTAGTAATGACTAGCTGTTTTCTTTCTACTCTTACACTGCTAAATTAGGAACGGCTAGCACAGATAGCTCTCGTGTAGCTTTGCGCGAAATTCAAAAAACAAACAACCAAACAATCCAAAGCCTAATATTGACTTGAAATATGTTGTTAGGTTAAATTGTTTTACCTCCATAAATAAATCACTGTTAATTAAGACCAACTACTATCACACAACTCATTACTTCTAACAAAAAACAAACATGACCATTGCTTTAGCTCCAAGTAAACGAAACTTGAGGTTCGGGTGAGTGAACGTCATCGAAGTCCGTTTTCAACAAATCTGATAAAAGCTCTGGTGTACTTTGATACAATCTTTCAAAGTTTAAATACATTTTTGTATTTTGATTATATGTAACAGGTCAAAATCAGTAGAAATGTTGGCGTGTGAGGCTGTACGGCTAGATATATGTGAAATGCATATTAAACTTTCGAGTCTTATGTCATCAAATGTAGGTTCAGGTCAAACCAAACGTTGCTGTTTTGTGTCTTAAGAATATTACGTTGTATCACGACCAACAGATCAACCCTGATGTTAGCGTTTTACGTCATCGTTTTCCCATGTAAAATGTTTTCAATGAATAACATACACGAGAAATACGTTGCTACTTTTTACTGGGTTAGGTATGTTCTTTTAATTTTCCTTTTGCAAGTAACTGGGTTATGTATGCCCCTCGAGTATTTTTTTTGCTAACTGGACAATATATTTATATAGATAAACAGATTTCAGTAAATGGAAGTGATCAGAGACCTTTGTGATCTTTTTCCAGCGAACAACTTTCTATCAACTCCGATTAATTTTAGTGCAGCTTAAAAAGTTTAAAGAGCAAACTCTAAATTACATCAGACTTGTTCAAAATTGCAGGAACAAACATCCATCTTTAACTGGTTAGAAACCAAGGAGGAATAAACATGGCTTCCACGACACAAAATGCCACAAGCCAGATGCTCCATGACAGCTCAGTGGTAGACATTTCATATCTTATAAAGCAAAAATTCAAGGGTCGATTTCTGCAACAGACACAACGCTGACATTCCATCATATAGTTTTGCGGTAAAACGAGCATTAACCTCAAGCCTAGTCATAATCAGCGGCATTTACAAAGGCAACCTCTGGGGGCTAATTGCAGAATAAGAAAAGAAAATCAAGTCCTCATTCTACCTGCGAACTCTTCTTCCTCTCAAAAAAATAAACAAAAAAACTACCTAAATGCTGCTAATAATTTTATTTACTAGGTCAAATGAATTTTATATTACGGACATGTAACACGCAGTTAATTTAAATAAGCAAGAAAGAACAATTGACCAGACCAATTTGGGGGCAGTCAGAAGCACGTATTACGTCAGTAATATTATTACCGGGGATGAATTTAATGCTGAAACACATTCACGACTTCTTAAAATATTAATATTACACCATTGTTGTAAACCTTCGGGTAAAACCAGTCCAAGCATCGTGCGTGACCTCGGTCCCGACGAACGTTACGCATGATTTTATGGAACTGCTCTGCGCACAGATAATATGCCCCCAAGCGATAACTAGCTGTCTTCAACAGTACAAACAGTTATTTGATTTTTTTCTTATTTAAGTAACGTCGTTCTGATTACTTGAACACCATGTTCTTGCTGAGATTTACAATGTTTATTTGTTGTTGTTAAGTGCAAATCTACAAACTGTGACCTGTCCATCGCAGGTATCAAAACTCGATTCTCAGTGTCATAAGAGCTTAGACTTGACACTGAGCTATCGAGGAGGCTACTTGTACTAAAAAATATGAATTTCGAAGGAAAATTTTTCCACTTTATCTTCATTTTGGGTACGGTTAGTTGATTATAGTTTGAGATTCAGTGATTTAGCTCGTTGATTTTTCAGCTTAGGTCATAGGTTACGAACTAAGAGTGCTTCCTTTATTCTTGGCATCTATTCATCTGTTAACTTGTCTATTATTATGAAGTGTTCACTGTTCGATTTTCTGCTACAGTCTTTGCTTAGGTGATTGTAAATTCCAGAATTATTGAAAGAGTTGCTGCGTGCATTCTCCTCGATTTTGGTAACTGAGGTTCGAGTTGTTGACCAAACTTACCTTCAGTAAGGACACAAATATTATCAACTCATTGTGCTTGAGATGGACAAACTTCATCCAACAAACAAGTGGCAGTATTTACTGTAATGAAAAAAATTTCTAAGGAGAAACTGATTAAGAATGTTTATGGCTTGTCTCCGTCAGGTAGCGCTTCATCATAATTTCATAGGAACACTAATGAGGTTTGGTAAATATTGTACAAAAATGTATTGTATGTTATTCAGATTGAAAGATGGTAAAAACATTTATTCATTCCTTTACGATAATTCTCCATTAAACAGTTTGTCGCCCCCTAGTTGTACAGCGTTTAAAAAGTTTAAAATCGGGTTACAATACCCATGGTGTGCAAAGCATAGATAGCCCGTTGTGTAGCTTTGTGCTTAATCCAAAAAACAAACAGCTACATCTTTCCGTGGAACAGGCTTTACTATCTTTAGAAGAACAAGAAGACATGAGAAGTTCATTTAAAAACTCATTATAATACACTTATAAAATCTGTGAAGGAAAGCTTTGTTCAGGTTTACTCACTGAATAAGGTCCACGTTCTATAAAATATTCAACAGTGTTGAAAAGGCCCGCTTGGTCGTTATCGATGGCTTTGATGTCTTGCATTACCACAGTCCCAACCACCGTTATCTGTTTAGAAAAGAATAACTAAAATTTAATTACTGTCATTATTTGTGAAAAACAGAGAACGAGACCACTAATTACCACAGACCGGACACACCATTATCTGTTAAAAATAGGTTGATGAAACACTAATTTTTGTCATAGAGGGCGAAACATTAATTGTCACAGGCCCAACCACCGTTATTTGGTTTGATTGGTTGTAAGTTTAAAAAACTCTCATTACCTGCAATGGATTCATGATGAGGAAATCGAAGTTTAATAATGAAGATTAAGACGGTTGATGAAACATACAAGATTTCATTCATAAAGTTTGAACTCTTTAAGTTTATAAATCTAGCGTTTGTGAACATTTATGAATATCTAACAGAACCAACCATTCACTACTTAAACCCAGGCCACTCATCAATTTCTACACATTCTGAAACGACAGGTCAGGATATTTCATTTAATGATATCTGTATCATTGCCGGATAACATTCAGACCTTGAACAATGTATTAAAGAAAGTCCACTCACACCTAAAGACCGCCCAACCCTGAATGATTCACAAAGTTTCATCTTCATTATTAAACACATTCTCATTCTGTCTCCTGTTATCTGTTAATAAAAAAGCACTATAAAACTTTAACTAGCGGTTCTTACAGTCGTTATCTGTTAACAAACATGGACCGCAGTTCTGTGATTATCAGTGTCACAACAACTGTTAACTGTTTATCAAAAGCCAAAGAACATTATTCACTGTACCATCTGCATCGGTACTTGTTTGAAGAAGAGTGAACCACAAAACAGTATTTACTAGTTCCGACAACCATTACCTTTTAACAAAAGTAGATTGCAGGACTGTAATTACTGGTTCTAACAAATATCACCTGTTAAAAAGAACCATAGAGCAGTCATGACTAGTTCTAACCACCAATACCTTTTAACAAAAGTAGATTGCAGGACTGTAATTACTGGTTCTAACAAATATCACCTGTTTAAGAAGAACCATAGAGCAGTCATGACTAGTTCTAACCACCAATACCTTTTAACAAAAGTTGATTAGAGAGCTGTAATTACTGGTTATAACAGATATCATATGTTAAAAGAAGACCACAGAGCAGTAATTACTAGTTCTAACCACCAATATCTATTGAAAAAAGTTAATTACAAAGCCGTAATTACTGGTTTCAACAAATATCACCTTTTAAAAAAATACCATAGAACAGTAGTTACTAGTTCCAACAACCAATATCTTTTACCAATAGTTGATTACAGAGCTGTAATTACTGGTTCTAAGAAATATCACCTGTTAAAACAGAACCACAGAACAGTAATTGCCGATCCTAATAACAGTTAATTGTTAACAAAAAGGAACTACAAGCGCTTGTTATGTCAGGCCAGAACACACCAAAATTTCTTCTAAACTGTTTCGTTAGACACAGATAAGGGAAAACAATTACAAAGTATGTACGTCAATGAGTTGCATCTCCGATATTCAGTCACGAACAATAGTTTATAATGTGTAATATTGTTAATACAGGCGTTTAAGATTTAAACAATAATAATAATGGAATTTTAATAAACTTATTTTAGTATTCTAGTTGTTCCAGATTAATACTAATTTAGGATAAAGTTCGAAATGTAGTTGTTGTTAAGGTCCTATACATCCAAAATAAATGACTAATTTAGGTAACAACTTGAACAACCAAATCCGTTACGTTTCAAAACAGATGAATACGATGGTATAAATCCAGCCACAATACTAATAATCATAAAATGCTTCTTAAAGATCAAATAGCTCGAAGAAAATAAAAATCTTTATTCAATTAATTTAAGTTTCATGGTTACTTATTGATTTCTATCTGATGTTTTTCTTTTGTGCGTGTGCGATATTCATGTTGATGTAACCGTTGATTTCTTCATTTTGGTTCCCCTTCGTTTATTTATTAGATGATGTTATTATTACTGTATTACACACTTGTTGTTGCAGAGAAAACATACCTCGCTGATGTTGAGAGTATAGGGACTTCCTATAAATCTGGGGCTGTTGTCGTTAGCATCTGTGACGATAATACGAACTGGGATAATAATACTCTGAAAACGATAACAAAAAAGATAATTGCATTTAATAGGATAAAATAATATATTTTAATAATAAATTAGTAGTTTGAAGAAAAATACTGTCTTCAGTAGGATAAAATAATATATTTTAATATTAAATTATTAGTTTGAAGGAGAATACTGTCTTCAGTAATATAGAATAGTATATTTTAATATTAAATTATTAGTTTGAAGGAGAATACTGTCTTCAGTAATATAGAATAGTATATTTTAATATTAAATTATTAGTTTGAAGGAGAATACTATCTTCAGTAATATAGAATAATATATTTTAATATTAAATTATTAGTTTGAAGGAGAATACTGTCTTCAGTAATATAGAATAGTATATTTTAATATTAAATTATTAGTTTGAAGGAGAATACTATCTTCAGTAATATAGAATAATATATTTTAATATTAAATTATTAGTTTGAAGGAGAATACTGTCTTCAGTAATATAGAATAGTATATTTTAATATTAAATTATTAGTTTGAAGGAGAATACTATCTTCAGTAATATAGAATAATATATTTTAATATTAAATTATTAGTTTGACGAAGGATACTGTCTTCAATAGGATAAAATATTATATTTTAATTTTAAATTATTAGTTTGACGAAGGATACTCAATTAGTAGGATAGAAGAATATATTTTAATGTTAAAATATCAATTTAAAGGCGAATGCTGTTAAAAAGCTAATTTATTTTGTGAAAAAACAGTAATAATAACACGCATATTGAGAGGAAATGAAAATGCTCTGAGGGAAGACAATTACTACGGTAAGGCAGAATATACATGACGTAAGCACTTATGTGGAAAAATGGAAATGCAGAACAACCTTACATCAACTTAACAAATAAATTTACAATATTTCGTTAAAAAAGATGCAAATAGTCATGACATCAGCAATTTCGTGAAATAAATGCAAATATGCGTATAACTTAGCGTCAATTTAATAACGAAACGTACAG
This sequence comes from Carcinoscorpius rotundicauda, assembly GCA_011833715.1. Lineage (NCBI taxonomy): Eukaryota > Metazoa > Arthropoda > Merostomata > Xiphosura > Limulidae > Carcinoscorpius > Carcinoscorpius rotundicauda. The sequence continues at coordinate 17,136,529 of CM022403.1, forward strand.
TAATAAGTTGAGGAACATTACATCATGAAATTCGTACTGTAACCACAATTAAAAATGTATTTAAAAATGAATTAAGACAGGAGTAACTGGTTTATTGAGATTATTAAATATTCGTCAACAAGCAAACCTTGTTCTTTTGAGTTACGTTGCATTATATGTTTTGCACGTATATATAATGGATATTGGGTTATTCAGGATAAAAAATAGGGTCAATAACACAGCTGCTACATGACCTACCGGCTCCTCCACCCCCTTTTTTGTGCAACTGACGTCCACACTAATGCTCTGAACGCCCTCCAGTCCTTCCTTGTCTAGTTTCTGTCTGAGGATAAGGTTTTTAGTATAAGATTCAATAGCGATTGGAAGATTGTCATCTTCTAGGGATAACACTATGTCACCATCTTTACCAGCGTTTCCGTTAACCTCTATTCTACCAAGAATGGAATCTGGGAGGACATAAGTAGATTTAACATAAACCGAACCAAAACAAGAACACACTTGTAATTAATCACATTTTTTACCTGCTAAATAAATCTGTAACAAGACTTTTCATTAATCAATTTATTATTTATTAGACATAGAAACTTGAGTAACTTGAGACTTTTAAATACAAGTTATTGTGATACATAATGTCCATTAGCAAGCTTTTAGTCATTAGCATATTTTATATTCATTGATTTGACTTTTGAACCTTTCCCTTTGAGATGTACTTTGGAGGAAAGCTTATTACTATAAATATCAATAAATGCACATTGAAACATATAGTTTGTCCGATTTCCAGTAGTGCTTAAAAAAAGTAAGTTATTCACCTTCGATGTGAATATGTTATGTGTGTACATCTTAAGAGTGACATCTCGCATTTTTTTGCCTTCTCTAACACCAGTCGGCAATGTTAGTTATGCAAAATTCTGACTTTCAATTAGACCAAAAAGTAACTGTCTATTCGTTCAGATCAAGTATCTTCTATATATGGTAAATCAGTAGACTCATGACCAAAGTCAGTTACAGCTACCTCAAAAGAGAAATATCTTTTAACACAAAGGTTTACTTGGAGAAACAAATATGGCCCGGCATGACCAGGTGGTTAAGGCATTCGACTTGTTATCCGAGGGTCGCGGGTTCTAATCCCCGTCACACCAAACATGCTCGCCCTCCCAGCCGTGGGGGCGTTACAATGTACGGTCAATCCCACTATTCGTTGGTAAAAGAATAGCCCAAGAGTTGGCAGTGGGTAGTGATGACTAGCTGCCTTCCTCTTGTCTTACACTGCTAAATTAGGAACGGCTAGCGAAGATAGCCCTCATGTAGCTTTGCGCAAAATTCGAAACAAATATATATAAAATAAAATATGTACTTACCAACAGGTAGCGCTTCGTTTATGGTGAATATTTCGGATGAACCGCCACTTGTCAAGTAACATCGATTATCTGTAAGGGTTAAAAATATCTCGTAACAAAATAAAATAATTTAACTTTCCTTTTATAAGCGTTTAAAATGCATTGGACTTGATAGACATAAAATGCAGTACTGCTAATTTATTTTATTAAATAGATTTAACTTAAACAGTCAATTTCCGAATTCTAACCCATTCTTGTGAGCCAGTGAACCTTGAACACAGTCTTGTTAGCCATGTGAATCATTAACATGTTTTTTTGTTAGCCATATGGAAGCGACTATGAATATAAACATTTACTTTCAGATACGTTAATGTATGCTAATACACAAGAACGTATTTATTTGATATGTCATACCTCAATCATTGTTTTTTTTTATTATTGTTGTTGGCAGCACGTGAAGGAACGTGTCATGAAAATATAGAATTATTTTGCTTTACAAAAAAAGTGTATTTTACTCCGTTTACTATTGTCTTTGCTCTATACAAAATACACCTCACAGAGCTTTACTTTAAAGGTGCCTAGGTGTGAACAGAATAAACAACAGTGTGAAAAGAATTTAACGAAAAGTTAATTAAAATTGTTAATTTAAAAAGGGGGAATAGTGATCGTCAAGATGTACAGAATAAAATTAAATCAGAAAACAACAAAGATTGTATTTTCAAAACTACAACTAAGGACTCTACAGTTTTTATGTCCATCTACGGAGAATAAAGTTTAAGCTACATATTTGCATACGTATTCAGTTAAATGTCATGTACTTTTCAACAGCTGACTGCTGCTCTGACTTTTTTCTTCACACATAACCAATATTTCCTGAGCCAAGCGGTTTTGTGCCTGAAGTTTCATGTGAACACATGTTTAACAAGCATCGAATACAAAGGAAGTCACTAAAGTATTCATAGCTGTTTCTTTTTTCTTCTACAAGCTTGTGAAACAACAATAACAGTAATATGAAGAACAAATAGATAAACTTTGAATTTTGTTAAACAGTCGGGAAAATTCTTTTGTTGTTTTTAATATTTTAACAACCTAAATCTCAATGTAACTTACACTTGGGTACAATAAACAAGGTTGTTATTTTAAAATAGATAGCAATAATCATAATTATGATACGATCTGGGACTTAAGGTGCTCTACAAGATGAGAATTTCGGGTTCGATTCCCTGTCACCAAACACGCTCTTCCTTTCATTTTTGAGTGTCAATCCCACTATTTGTTATTAAAATAGTAGTCCATTAGTTGAGTAACTACTTTCCCTCTAATCTGTCACTGCTAAATAAAAGATGGCTAGAACAGTTGTCACTCATGTCACTTTGAAAAAAAATTTTAAAAATTGAGAATATTTCAAAATACAGAGAATATTAATAAAATTATGAACTATAAATAAAACTGTTGGCTTAACATTATCAAAATATAATCTTTTGTAAAGGATTTCTTAATATTTTTATAGATTTCATAATTTAAAAATAATTACCTAATGCATTTTGTAACTCAAATAAAAATGTTTAAAATTTAAAAAATCCCTTATTCGTATTTTGTCACTAGTAAATAAAATTTAAAATTTTGAAAATGGTAATATAAATTTCTTTATTATTGTTATATCTTGGTGTAAGAAGATGTGTACCAGAGAATGTCAAGTTCTATCATGCGATTCTGTATCCTGTCTCTTATACTCCTTCATTTTAGTACAATGAAGTAACATTTTGGTTTCTTGTTTGTTTGTTTTATTATAGCAAAGCCAAATCGAGCTATCTGCTGAGTCCACCGACAGGAATCGAAACCATGATTTTAGCATTGTAAACTTATAGACTTACCGCTGTATAAGCGGGAGACTTTTGGTTTCTTAAGGATTGTTTGTATTGAATTTTGAGCGAAACTACATGAGGGTTATCTGCACTAGCCGTCTCAAATTTACTAGTGTAAGACTAAAGGGAAAGCAAACAGTCATCATTACCCACCACCAACTGTTGAACTACTCTTTTATCAGCTAATAATAGGATTGGCCGTCACATTATAACGCTTCTACGGCTGAAAGGGCGAGCATGTTTGGTGTGATGGGGATTAGAACCCGCAACCTTTGGATTACGAGTCGATTGCCTTAACCACCTAACAATGTCGAGCCTTCTTAAGGAAATGACTAGATGGACCTCATAGAAATACAACGAAACTGCGCTACATAACATTAATCTAAATACACACACATATATATAGTCTGTTTTTTGTATGTTGTTAAGCACAAAACTATTATATAAAGGGCTACACATGATTTATCAATCAAGATTATCGAAACTCGAATTGTATCATTACAACACTTTCGAATCACCAATGAGCCACGAGGGAGCAAATGATTATTTGAATTTTCAGAAACTATTGCGAGTGAGATTGTCTTTCCTGTTGGAAAATTTGAAAAGCAGGGGTTGAAAATACAAAATATATTTTCATCAGTCATGACTTAAAAAACACGATATTTTTTTTCATTTCACACGTAACTTTGAGGTGTTTTTTTAAAAATAGTACACACAAAACTTTAGAGATAAAATTTTTAACATCTGTAATTAAAGACGTGTAATAATTTATTAAAGAGTACTAGATACGGGACGATAGACACGAAATTTACGTATAGTATTAATAGATAACATCTATCCTCTACCCTCAGTGGCTCAGAAGTTAGCTTGCAGGCTAATAAAACTTGAAATCGGGTTTCAATACCAGTGGTGGACATAACACACAACCTATTGTGTAGCTTTGTGGTTAAACAACAAACATAAACAAATGCTACAACGACATTAGCCAAGCAAAATGAAACAAAAGTTTCGAAAGTGTATACAATGTATCTAAAAAAAAGGCAACCTAACGGAAAATATTCTCTTGAACCGGATCCTTACGTTTTAGATATGACCGTGATTTATTTTTCTTCACAGTTATTAAATGTTCACTCGTACATTGGTTTCTGAGACGTAGTTCTGTTCAGTTGATGTTTCTCAAGCAGGCATTAAGTTGGTTGTTTACACCTGAATGACCACGTGCACATGAGAAGGCCAAACGTTTAATTAAGTATCAAAATGTCATGGTCCGTTTCAGAGGATATATCACGAACAAAAAAAAATGATATTACGTAAACAAAACGTGAGATTAAATTAACACTGTTCTGCCACTATGAGAATAAACCATACCGTGTCCTATGATGAACTTACAAAAGCTAGTAACGGTTCACATAATAAAGGTTTCTGTCGTATTGCGACAATTTTAATAGGAATAAAAAAGGTGGAATTACTTGGGAATACGTTAATTAAAGTAATGCCTGTTCGACCCCGTGGGTCTTCAGGATACACAGGACTGAAGTACAAATAGAATGTACTAGTACATCTTCAGAATACTTTACAACAAATGGTATAAAAACAGTTTAATAACGTTATTGAAGTTCTGGCAAGAGTTACGAAATGTAGAAAACACTGAAATAATGCAAACTACACACACGCATAAATATATCTGTAAACCTACGTATAGACATATACACATCTACGACTTTTACAAAAATTCTTAGCTTATTATTATTATTCGAATATCAGTAGAAACAATACCATACATCACAGAGCAATAATTCTTGGTGGATATACCTTGTAACATCATGGGGAACGCGAATCTGTAGTAATCATAAATGGTCACTAGAGGGCGCTAGCTGACAGTGTAGCTGATAACGTATCTCAAAACGGCTAGTATGGGTATTATTAACACTTTACCAAAATAAGGCAGAGAACAACGTTTTGACCTTCTTAGGTCATCTTCAAATGTTGTTAATCTGAAGATGACCTAAGAAGGTCAAAACGTCGTTATCTTCTTTATTTTAGTAATGTGTTAATACCCGTACCAGTCGTCCTGAAATACATTTTCACTTCAAGTGGGTTTCTCGTCATCACGAGTGTAGCTCTATACTTAGGAAACCGTGACGTGCATTCTTGGCTTGCCTTGATAGCCAGCTACATAAAACTATGCACCATTTATGTTGTCATACATAAATCTGGTGACACTATATACAAAAATTCTAAACCGAACATATAAAAAATATCTATTAAATGATATAAAGCCAGGTGGTTAGGGCGCTCGACTCGCAATTTGAGGGTCGCGGGTTCGAATTCTCGTCACACCAAATATGCTCGCCGTCATACTGTCATGGTCAATTCCACTATTCGTTAATAAACGAGTAGCCCAAGAGTTGGTAGTGGGTAGTGAAGACTAGTTGCGGTTCCTTTAATTCACTGGTTCCCAACTAGGAGCGAGATAGTATTTGTTTTGGCCACCTTCACCTTTATTCTCAAATAAATAATTACAGTGAGGTGTGCGAGAACATATTAAAATTTTTTAGGGGTGTTGGACATAAAAATGATTGGGAACCACTGCTTTAGTCTTACACTGCTAAATTAGGAACGGCTAGCGCAGATAGCCCTCGTGTAGGTTTGCACGAAATTAAAAAAAGAAACAAATATAGACTTCACTATATATGAAAACAATCCGAAAAGTTACACTTCCGTTACGAATTATTTTGAAATATGTTATGGTGAAAGTATGACAAGTATGCACGTATAGCTGCTTGTTTGCAAATACCAAAACAAGTACAATCATTGATATGGGATCAAACAGGTAACAATCCATAGTTCTGAATAAAACTGAAATAGAATTTTTTGGTTGCTTCTGGTGACTTCCTTACTACATAGTTCTCTCGTGTCTCTTCTGTATCGTGTCACGTGACGCACAAAGGGAGCGGAATGTAGTATGCGGACTACCTTGTATGTAAGAAAGTGTCCAACCATTTATTTACCCCCTTCCTTTTTTAAAGCTTGTGAGAAGTGTTCCACTTTTCTACGCTGCTGCCAACGCCCACGTATACAGCTATCCACTATTATATACATCAACTTAGAATCACGACTGTTCCATTTTCTCGAAGGCTGAATATTTATATGCCTGCACAGATGTCAAGAGGTGATCTTATCGTTTGTTAGAATATACTAGGTGGAGCTATTTTTTTGTAGTTTTTTTTTATGGTCAAGATTGTTAGAAAAAGACGGAAGATATATTTCTGTACTGGTTATGAAAAATGTAATATGAAATAAAAAGTACAAAACACGTACTTTAACGGTATTTCGTAACAAATTCAGCCTATTTAACGTTTCGGTGCAAGAAACGTGGTCGTTGAACTCAGGTGTATAATAAAGAATAACACTAATTATGTTTGTTTGAGTTTGGCCTGGCATGGCCGAGCGCGTTAAGGCGTGCACTCGTAATCCGAGGGTCGCGGGTTCGCGCCCGCGTCGCGCTAAACATGCTCACCCTCCCAGCCGTGGGGGTGTATAATGTGACGGTCAATCCCACTATTCGTTGGTAAAAGAGCAGCCCAATAGTTGGCGGTGGGTGGTGATGACTAGCTGCCTTCCCTCTAGTCTTACACTGCTAAATTAGGGACGGCTAGCACAGATAGCCCTCGAGTAGCTTTGTGCGAAATTCCAAAACAAACAAACTTGTTTGAGTTTAAGCACAAAGCTACACAATGAGCTATCTGTGCTCTGCCCACCACAGGTATCTAAACCTGGATTCTAGCTTTATAATAGCTGTATTATAACGCAGACACACAGTTGGGCCACAAAGTAGCATGCTTAAAAATGCATGCAAACTCTAAACTATATCGGAAAAATGCTTCGACAAGGACAGTGACTATCGTGAATAGAAACTTACACTTTAACTGGGTTTTGTAATTATCACAAGGAAACAAACTCACCTTGAGATAATATTAAAGATCCTGTATTAACTTTTGCAACTATACAGATTCGTAGCGCTGCAGCAAACGTTGGCCTGGTTTTAATCAATATAATCGTACATACACGCGGCAATATTATGCAATTTGACCTACTTTAAATGAGTTTTGTATCGACTATTATAACTGTATAGTTCTGCTACAGTAGGATGAGTTTTGAGCTGGCTTAACTGTTACGATCATATAGATCTGTAGTGTTATATTGAATTTTGGCCTCATTTAATTTTTATAGCCGTACAGTAACACAGTGTTCTAATGGACTTTGTTTAGCTTGTATTAACTGTTACAACCATATACACCCAAAGTATTATAATGTGGTTTCTCCTAATTTAACTGTATTATCTGTTTAGATCCATAGTGTTATAATATGCACAAAGATATTACTGATTAAACTATAAGATTCTTTATTAAATCGCCCAGCTTAACCAAGCTATAGTGGTTAGGGAGCTCGACTCGTAAACCGAGTGTAGTAGGTTCGAATCCCTGTCTCACCAAACGTGTTCGCTCATTCAGCCATGGGGATGATTTAATGTGACGGTCAGTCCCACTAGAGTAGCCCAAGAGTTGACGGTGGGTGATGATGACTAGCTGCTAAATTAGAGACGGCTAGCGCAGATAGCCCTCGTGTAGCTTTGCAAGAAATTCAGAATAAACGAACAAGCATTATTAAATCTTATAACTATAAATATCTGTAGTACCATAAAAGGTTTGATGTAGTTTGGGTGCTACTAAATAACTCAGCAGTTTTGGAACGGAAAGTAAACCTATGATAATAGGCTGTGTAAGAATTGTTTTCTGAAGTCTACCTTTTAAAACAAACAAAATACACAAACAATGGAAAAATAAAAACCATGATTCGGACGTGCAGATCTAATCGTGTGAAACACGGTAGAGTCATAAAGATTCCACGCAACTTGTAACATTTTTTTAAAACAACCTTTGAGGGTTTAAGATGCAGGTTTTAAAGGAAGGAACTACAGGCCGTATGTATAGTTCAACAGTTACAGCTCGCCTAATTATACATGTGGGCACAAATCCGTTTGTTTCAATAAACTAATTCAATTTTGATTTAATCCACAGAATAACAGAAGTAATTATTCTGACATACTGTGCATATCCTAATTATTTTTATTTTGGTTCTTTAAGTTTCGTATGATGAACTTCTATAAATGTATTGATACGTCACCAAGAGCTTTATTTCAAATGTTCTGTTACTTTAAGGTGGTTTTATACTGAGGGTGAAAATAAATAAACGAGCTGAGAGAGGTGCATGTTTCAAGGAACAAATTAGCACCTTATGTACACGTTCATAGTTTATATATAGAACAGAATAAAGTATGGGTGCGTTAGCCATAAATAAATTACTATGCATTTATTACCTGTATCTAAACAGACAAATGATGGACTCATTTTCGGTTTAGGTCTTTCAGAGGCATGATAATTGCTTTGAAATAACTGGAACAGAATAACAAAAATTATGACATTCGTACCTTCTGCTTCTTCATATCTTAAAAAAACTTAGAGTTTGACGGTTTGAGCTGTAAAACTGTTAAAATTATTTTAGTTTTTGTTAGAATCTCAGTCACATCAAACATACTCGACCCTTCAGTCGTGGGTGAGTTATAATGTACATTCCATCCCACTATTCGCTGGAAAAAAGAGTACCCCAACAGTTGGCGGTGGGTTGTTATGACGGCTAGCGTGGATAGCCCTGGTGTAACTTTGCGGTAAATTCCAAACAAAAACTGGAGAAAAAATGTTTTCGCAGTATAACATCACAGGTAACAAAGACAAAAATGTTTCATAATGTTGGTCACAACCTCAAAGGCACAAAATTTATTGTAATATAAAACACAGTAGCACTAACTTTCATCAAGTTTTGACCACAGCTATAAACACTAAACTTCTCGTTGAAATAATTACAAATAAAAAACAGCACTCTTTCTGAGCACTGTTTACAACTTTGGTTAATGAGAAGTGATATTTACTAACTCTTTCGGATTTGATAAAAATTCGCCTTTATACAACTGAATATAACTTTATATAACTAATTATGACTTTATACAACTGTCTACAACTATCTACAGCTTTATACAGCTAAGTATAGCTGTATACAACTGAATATAACTTTATATAATTAACTATAACTTTATACAACTGTCTACAACTTTATTCAACTGTATATAACTTTATACTGCTGACTAAAACTTTATACAACTGAATATAACTTTATTTTGCTGACTACAACTTCATACAACTGACTATAACTTTATAGAACTAAATATAACTGTATACAGCTAAATATAGTTATATAAAGTTATAGTTAGTTTTATACAGTTAAGTATAACTTTATACACTGACTGTAACTTCTTAAAACTAAATATAACTTTATACAACTGTCTACAACTTTGTACAACAGACTATAACTTTGTCTACAACCGAATATAAATTTGTACACCTAAGTATAACTTTATACAACTGAATATAACTTTATACACCGAAGTATAACTTTATACACTGACTAAAACTTCTTAAAACTGAATATAACTTTATACAACTGTCTACAGCTTTGTACAACTGACTATAACTTTATACAACTAAATGTAGCTGTATACAACTAACTAAAATTTTATACAACTGTCTAAAACTTTATATAACTGAATATAACTTTACAGCTGACTAAAACTTTAAACAACCTAATATAACTCGAAAACGAAAGAAATATCATAAATTAACTAGGTTGAGAATATAAGTGTATGTTTGCAGTTTCAAAACCGTTTCTCTTTGACAAGAATTTTACTTTTTTAATAAAGAGGAACTTATGGTATTTTTCAGTTAAAATTTTGCAGAGTGTTTCTGATAATACAAACTGAGATGAATTTTATATCTTTGTATGCACAATACCTCTTGTTTCTGCAGTTTCCACCCTCTTTACTTTACAAGCTATAACTGTAACGCTTTCTGGTGAATTAACCCTTCCTAACCCTGTGGATCATATGTGGAAAAACGCCCTCTGCATCCATTATCCAGGAAAATAATAATGTACACTTTGACAAATAAATAATGATCTCTGTTATGTTTTCTGGCATAATTTAGGGGTCACTTAATCCGCTCCTTGAATAAAGGACAATAAATAATAACATCAAATAATAAAATGAACACCTTTTAAATTCGCCATCCCATCGAGGCTCAGCGGAAAGTATCAGAGTTTACAATACTGAAAGTAGAGTTTTTTGGTACTCACATTAGGCACTGCGCAAATAGCTTGTTGTTTCGCTTTGTACTCAACAACAAACGAAAATTTCAAGTCTTTATACTGGTTGACTTTGATTTTGATAGTTAGGGGTAATGGCAGGTCGGAAGAGAACCCTATAGCGACATTCTACGACAACCATAAAACATTTCATAAAACATCATGAGAGAAAATCAGCTTAGTCATTGGCTGCTCTGTTTTGTTTTTAAAACAACCTAACAATCCGAACCACGACAATGAATCGTATACAATATACTGTGATATTATTTGTTGCTTCTCAGTCCATCATTTATTACTATTATTTTACTATGTGATTGTTAGTGCTTTTCACTCATACACGTGACCCGATCATGAGCTAATCTCGCAGACTTTGAACTAACACTAGCTTCTTCATGCTTGGACTATTCAGAGTAACGACCACAGCCACTATTTACAGCGACATTTTATCAGTCCAATGAGAAAACAAAACAAACAATGCTTGCGAGGTACAAACCCTAAAATTGGAAGTTGAAAAACTTCACCGAATCGTTTCATTATCCTTGTTATTGGAGCATAAGTTATTGTTACTACACAGGCTGCATTTTGTTCTAAAAGACTGTCATAAAAATACATTAAACAATTAATGGTGTAATTTTACCGGGACTAATTTTTGTTTTACGTAGAACGCTGTAAAGCTCCGATGTAACAGTTTGTTTCTCATGCCTGTTTTACAAGAACTCCGAGTTCATGCTCTGTTTTTCACCAAATGCTGACACACTTCTTTACAGCCAGAATGATTGCGTATAATAATTTCTACAACAGACCTAGTCACGTTTAATGCAGTTGCTTAGTGCGTGTTAAAACTGTGTAAAAGCCACAAAACAAGTGAAACACAATAGAACGAATCGTGCTATTAAGAACGTAAGTCAGAAATATATTTGAAATCCAAAGAAATGTCATTGCGATCTTGTTAAAGTTTACTCTTCATTCTCTACAACAGTAAAACCTTTCTTTTACATACATAGCAGTAAGTTTTCACTGCAGAAATAAGTTCGTATTTTTATTGTATACCGAAGGCAAACTTTAGAGGGTAAATCGGACAGTCAGCAGTGTGCAATGTTTAATATCCAGGTAACAACTCGAAGTCTTAACATAATTAGTATAGACGTAAACATAAATGCATATATTTACATACGTATATCTAACACGATTCACGGTGGCGGTACATTATAATGATCGTCCATTTGTTTTTATTATTGTCATTTAATATACTTCCGCGAGTCTACAGCGAAAATGGCTGTATACCATAATGAAGAAAACTTACTTGAAGTATCAATGTATTCACAAGACGGCTGGTAGGGGTATCAAAACTTTAATTAAAATAATGACCAAAACAACGTTTCGACCTTCTTAGATCATCTTCAGCTTAACAAAATGACCTCAGAAGGTCGAAACGTTGTCCTGTACTTTATTTTAATCAAAATTTTAACACCCAAACTAGCTGTCTTGTGAATACATGATGTATTGTTTTTCTTTTATGTATAGGCTTCCTGCCCTTTTGGAAACGACGCTGTTATCAGAATCATAGCTTTTGTTTGTTTGTTTTAAACCACTGCCTGATCAGTTTCGGCTATGTTACACAAACATTTGTATCTTGGTTTGTATCTGGGCTTACAGGTAGTTGCTCAAGGACAAACACGCCATATTGTTCAAAGAAATCTCGCACATTGCGAGCATTATGACCTAGTGCATTGCTCTGCCGTAGTCGGAAATTATCTAAAAAATACCCTGGGCAAATAGCAATAAGTGGCGATCTAGAATATCCTGATACACAGCACCAATGACGTTTTGATCCAGAATGACCAAATGGCTGATAACTGCAGAACAAAATGCTCTCCAGACATGAACTAAACCTCCGCCTCTTGCGACGTTTGGTTGAACATTTTCATTCTTCAACTGTTCTCCAGGAAACCTGCACACTCGTGTCCATCCATCAGTGGGGTAGAACAGAAATCTGGATTCTTCAGTAAAAACTACATGATTCCAGTGTGCGATCGTCAGATTACGGTACCACTGAGCCCACTGCAGCCTGTTGTTTCAAAAAGTATGTTAAGGGTCTGCCTGGATACACCAAGTCGTCTTGTTTCAACCCAGCGTTGTCGTAGGCAACCATCTGATTTCTCAAACCTACGTTAGTAGAACCTGGCATAATGTCTAAAATATTTACAGAGTTGATAATGCGTCGCCAACAGGTAGGGTACAAAAGTAACATCAAAATCTTCACTTTTATACCTCACTCCAGACACTACGTTTGAGACAAGTTTCAGAACACTCCCATGTTCAAGATATTAAACCAACTCAAAATGAACTCAGGTAATGCAGAGTAGTAGAGAAATAAAACTTGAAAGTTTAAGGGCAACATACAAAGTAAATTTAGTTTTAAAATTATAAAAATTACCAAAAATCACATTTTTCGAACGTGTAACAACTTCTTTGAGCAAAAGCGTGGTTCAGTAGTCCCTTCAATTCACTGTTTAGAGATTCCATATATAGTTATCTCTGTTATTTTAATTTTAAAATACTTGACTTGTTCATAGTAACGACAAAACCTCCTCAGTGCCACAGCCATATTTCTCCAGACTTATAACACTATAAACGGGGTTTCGATACCCTTGGTGGGCAGATCACAGATAGTCCAATGTATAGCACTGTGCTTCATTACAAACAAACAAAAATGTGTCCAAAATGTTTAAATAAGAATACAGTTATAGCCCTGTAGTCACCGCTACTCGATCTTAACAAGGAATGTTTAAATACGAATACAATTACAATCCTGTAGTCACCAATACTTGACCTTAACAAGGAATATTTCACATTAAGCAGTACTAACAACTGCTGTTTCAGAAATTAGGTAGAATTAGGAAAATATGCAACAATCGGACATCTTTCCTTAAGTACTACGTTCTCGTGACGTTTCAAAACTGCCAAAAAAGAAACACGTGTGCCAAATGTCATCGAAACGTAATATTGAAGGTAAGTAAAGTCGAACTTGAATCCAAATATATTCTTATGATGCAAGTACTTGATAAGTTATAAGCGTGTGTATGACTTCTTTTATTTTCAATGTCAAAATTCACTTACTAATGTCCTCCAGTGGCTCAGCGGTATATCTGCGGACTTACACGCTAAAATCCGGGTTTCGATACCCGTGGGGGGCAGAGCACAGATAGCCCATTGTGTATCTTTATGCTTAATTCAAAACAACAACAACAACAACAACACTTACTAATTGCTGTCTTCAAAAACACATTAAAACATTTAAGCCTTACCTTGAGCAACGACTCCGAATCCCATCAGGAGAATGCTTACCAAATGGACTAAAAACCAGCACGAGACGTCACTTGGATATCTTGGTGAAGACACAGTCTTTTTATTCATTTCTTCCAACACGAACAGTTGGGAGGAGATGGTGGGGGAGGATGGGGTTTGCCAAAATGTGTTGCCTCAAAAATGTTCCTTTTCGTCTTTGATGAATTAATATACATAAAATAGCATATAGGCTAAGCTGGAACCATATTAACATCCATAAATCAAACCTAGAGAGAGACAACATTTTTGAGTTCAGAAATTGGAATGATACTTATAAAATGTTCTCTTATTTATAGTTCTTTCATTTTAAGAGCTCCATCTAGAGATATGCACAAATTAGAGAGAGAATTTAGTAAATGAACATTACAACAGACATAGGTAACTACATAGCTACGAGTCTACATGCTAAATAACTATTCAAAGCTGAGCTTTCTGTAATAGCTGCTGACCATTGTCTCGTCGTTATCGGAATGATGAAGTGGAGAAATAATTAAAGGTCCTGTCATGACCAGGTGGGTTGGGCGCTCAACTTACAATTGTAGACTGACGGTTCACATTCCTGTCCCACCAAATATGTTCACCCTTTAAGCCGTGGGGCGTTATAAAGTGACGGTCAGTCCCATCATTCGTTGGTAAAAAGAGTGGTCCAAGAGTTGGCAGTGGGTGGTAATGACTAGTTACTTTTTCCCTAGTCTTTCAGTGTTAAATTAAAGACGGCTATCGCGAAATTAAAAAGAAACTGAACCGAGTTATAAAAGTGTATGTTGTGTTGTAGTCATAAGATTATATATAAATAAAAAACTGCCCCAGTAAAGACCTAGTGCATTTGTTTTATGTTTGACATAAACGTCTGATTTCTGTTTCGTACACTCTAGAAATAAATTATAATCATTCAGGTAACACTGTAATATTTCTGGAGTAAATAAAAATTCATGGTTCGATACTTGTGGTGGCTACATCTTAAACACTCTTTTTGTGGCTTTATCCTTCACAACAAACGAGCAAAAACTGTTATTATTCTACAAACCAGAACTTTCTTCTCAGATGCAGGTATTCTCTCGAATAAAAAGTGTTGGCTTTTTCTCTCATAAAATAGCATTTCATTGTTGTTACCTGTTTCCCAGCCCAATCCAATTACTTTTAATTTATCTTGGTGTATTGCTACATTCCAGGTACTAGATTGTTCCAAGCTTAAATTAAATAGAGTAGAGATTGGCCTCGTGGTAGAGCCTCGAATTTCGGAACAGGTGAGCCACACTTGAATCCCTGAGTCAAAAATACTTCAAGCTGTAGGTGTAACATAAGTGTGACAGTCAATCTCTTACTTTGATTGATGGATGGTAGGGTGCGACTTTCTGACTGCCTTCTACCTGATAAGTAACTCAGTTTTAGCGAGGACGGTAATTAGACAAGGGTACTTAGCCATGAGTACAGAGTACAAACACAAACCAAGTTCAATAGCAGAAGGTAAGAATGTTGTAGTTTCGACAAACAAACAAAATAAACAAGGTCGCGGAAATGTTGAAGTGTTGTCTAAACGTGAATACAACAATAGTTTTGAGACGTTTTATATATATATATGCACAAAAAGATCAAAGTAAACAAGAGCTTTGGATGATTTTTGTTCGTAAAATAACTATGCAGTTGTAAGAACTAATGAGCCTCGGAAACTTTGCTTAATGTCGCTAAATGTATGCCAAAGTGTGAAAGAAAAAATGGATAAAAATTTTGCAATACAAGTTACAATACTGCTGACATAAATAACTACTCTGCTAAACATAACTCACAAAAACTTTTGGAGCAGCGTCTCCTGCACTCGTAGTTGAACAAAAAAGATCAAAATTTGATGTCTGCAGGGATTTTTAAAACCCTAACACAGGAAGTACTTCCGATCTCTGAGACTGCAAGGTGACCTCTCCGATTGAAAACTATCGCATTAGGGAACAAGTAATAACTATAGGTACACAGTCGTAAAACTAAACCGACAGGAGGCGTGTCATATTGCTTGGTCACGTGAGTTAACTAAAAGCCTTTGTTTTTAAGCGAACAAAGTTGATAAACTTTTGATCAGTTAAACGCTTTATCCTTTCCAATCGTGATAGGAAAAGAAAACAAACTCGCTTATCGCTCTAACAGGATTTAAATCGTATATGATCCAAACGATTTGTCCACGTTACGTAGTACATCCTGCACTGTCTCCTTCAGTACGATGATTCGTACAGCATGTGAAAGAAAGCCTCACAAGTATAGTTTCAAATGTTGGTTGAAAGCCTCATAAGTATACACAATTATGATATTAGACGCTAGTTGACCGGAAAATACTTTCCTTTAGTTGATTTTCCCTGTTGGTTGTGACGAATTTTCTCACAGCATACTAGAACTGAGATACAGTGAGCTTAGCAAACTAAATTTCAATTTTTATACATGAATTCACCAACTCTATGGCTTCAAATCCGACAGCCATTGATTATAGTTAGAGCTGTCCAATTGTTCACGTGGGAAGTTGTTTCTAGGAAACTCGGCATTATCTAAATGAAAACTTTAACCTAATCTTTATGGCTTTATTCAAAGTATCGTCGTAACGTTTCGGGTGTGAGAATTTTAAAGAAAATATGCTTAGATAAATAGCAATATGAGTTCAGAAAGTGCATTAAGAACTTAGGATAAATTAGTTGATATAGTTATATACAGAATCAAAAATATCTTTATGTTCTTTATTATTACATTAATATAAATATTTTGAATAGTACATATTCGTTTGGAGCTGGCTAACTTGAGAATAGATTTTCATAATAAATAAAAAAATACATAATGAGCTTAAGGAAAATATATTACTAAGTAATACTTTCCTATTACCATGGTAAATAAAGGATATCTGGTGTTAATTGTTTGTTTTTTGCGATGAAGAGAAACTCAGTTGAAGTAAAAATGTATCTGAGGGTGGCTGGTAAACGTGTTAATACCTATACCAGCGGTCTTGATATACGTGATTGTTTGTTTGTAGCTCAGTTCGAAGCTACACATTGGACTGTCTGTGTTCCACCCACCATGGGCATCGAAACTGGGTTTTTAGAGTTTGAACTCCGAAGATATGCCGCTGTGTCACAGAGGGGAGCTCAAACGTTGAAGGCCTACATTCCTTGTTACCAAACATGTTTTAAATTACGTAGTTTCGGGTTATATCTGTTTCTTGGAAGAACAGAAGTCTACAAACAAACATTCTAAACATTTATCTAGATCACAAACATCTTTGCCGCAGGCATGTAAACAGCACAAACACTAGTTCCAGAAAGAAAAAAACAAATCTCACTCACTTCATTAACATAAGCGTGTTAGTCTCACAAACGTGGTTAACACAAACATGTTTACATCACACACTGACTAGAACATACACGTTTATCTCACTTACACGCTAAAAGCAAATATATTAACGTAACAAACGTGGCCAGTACGAAAATGTTTACCTCACGTACGTGGCTCATTATTGAAAATATTGCAGAAGCGTAAAGACTTGTCATAATTAAACTGTGTGTATCTTATGTTTGAAGCAATGAGCTACAAGTCCTTAATAATGTGTATTTCTAAAGGTCAAACCACTGGACCTAACAAAACTTTACAAAATGAAATATGTCCTATTTTAAAGAGAAGCACGCGAACTTTGGTTCACACACCAGCATTTTTCAATTTAGTCGTAAAAAGTGCGAATAATGCTTAGCGAACTTCCAGGTAATTTGAAATGGCATTTTTAGATAAGTATTGCACGTTTTGTTAATTACACTGGTCGGTACTCTGATACTATTTATATATACATACATATCAGACAATAATTTTAATCTTTTAAGGCAACTTACAATCGCACATGACACACTTTTTGGGAGTTTCGATTCATTTCCTTACAAAGAAAAGACTCAAAAATAATCCCCCGTTTTTTTGTTGTTTTTTTCTGATTTAAAGTGGATATTGTTCAAAGTAAAACCGACCAATAAACAGCACGTTTGTACATGCGATCCACACCCTACCTAACAGCCCGTACCGAGTCACGACATGACATACAAAGATATATTTTATTAATTACATGTGGGTAGGGAGGGTATTCTGCAATTTTTACTTATAACGTAAAATTTTTTACAATAAAATTATTATTTAGCGTCTAGATAATAAGACAAGATAGTTTGAATTACAGAGCTGTAGGCCAATTATGTTCTTCTATAACATGGTGAATAATCTAAATAAACTGGTATTACCGTATTGAAGGCATATTAAGTTATTCTATAACATGGTGAATAATGTAGATAGATTGGTATTACAGTGTTGTAGATATATTATGCTCTTTTCTAACACGGAGAAATAATGTAGACAGTATAGTATTACAGAGTGCTGGATGTTTATTATGCTCTTATATACTAATTTCTTTGTGTTGTTTCTTAGGTGTATTCGAGTCTACATTCAAGAGGAATGTTGTATTTGTTTCTTCTCAACATTAGATCTTTATTAAGTTATGTGTTAGTTGGGGATGTTGTATTTGTTTCTTTTCTACATTAGATATTTATTAAGTTTGGTGTGTGTTAGTTTTTATCCTATTGTTTTATAATTCCTGAATATCTTTCACGTGTTCTATATTTTTTTTCTGAATGTTTTAGCAAAACTTTTGAGGTAATAAAAATACGGTTGTATGTCTGTAAATCATTCCCGATTAATCTTGTTTTTATCAAGCGCTCGGGGTGTCTATTGTAAGGGGGTAGGATGTAGTGAAGTGGTTTTATTATTTCTTTCTCAGTTTGTTCGATGCTACAGATAATCAATGACCCTCGTCTTTATATTGGTCAGTTGGTTTGATTTGTAGCTTGTTTGTTCATGTGTATCTGCGAGTTTCCTTTAAACTCTGATGGTATATCAATTACGAGTCTTGGTAACCATGAAGTAAATAAACAGTCAAATCTTAAGTTCATGAAGGAGTTTTAATGGAATTATCTTCAAAACGTAAAGGTTACTAAAGACTAATAGAGGCAGTTAGCCCGTGGCTAGGTCTCATTGCTGTTGCTGTCTGCATGTTGTAAACAACTTGTTGACACAGAAGGTTACAACAACCATCCTAGTGAAAAGATGTCGTAAAAACCGGAAACAAAAACTATAAATACTTCTAAGTTTCGAGTTTAACTTCTAAGTTTGGAGTTTAACTAACAAAATCATGATTTAAATTACGTGATTTTACGTTCTTCATATCGTAATTTTTTTGTTACTGAGCCTCCAATGTTTTTTACCCGTTTTCACAGCCATGGCTGAATTGAAAGAATCTACACATTCATATGAACTTTTGCATGATTTTCAACGAATACCTTTGAAACATAACAAGCTTAACAAAAGAAACAAAATTATATTTAACTGCACTTTTTACCACATCCATTCTAATTACTCACTTTTACACATTTCAAGTTAAAAGTGTGTAAAACACAGTATCTCAAATCTATCCTACTTCCCCCCCTAGTGGCATTGCGAAATGTCTGCGAATTCACACCGTTTAAAATAGGTTTTCGATATCCGTGGTGGACAGAGCATAGATCGCCCTTTGTGTAGCTTTGTGTTTCATTCCTCACACAAACAAATCTATACTGACGACCAGAGTGTTTTCGTTCAACACCATCTCGGGACTCACGAGCTAGGATTTGTTTGTTTTGTTCGTTCTTCAGTACAATATCACCCAGTGGACTCGATGTTATGCAGAACACAGTTAATATCAAAACATAGTTTCTAGTGTTATGAGCTACTTCAGGGAGGAGAGAAGCTCAGCTAGAGTCTGATTCTGAGAATATCATTAAACGTATTTTCATCTACAGAACAAGTAAATAAATCACGTGGTATAAAACAAAACAATACTGGAGAAACAAGGAAACACTTCACGTCTAGGAAGTGTAATGAGAAAGAGAAAAACGCTGAATTGCCTACTACTATTATTACATATGTTTTTAGGAAGACATCTTTGAAAAGTACAAAAAAAATCTGTTGAACATTAATTGAATTATTTTTCTAACCTGTACGGCACAAACAATGTTTTCTAGAAAATACGGACGAGCTATTACTATAAGAAAAAACTGACCGCTAGACAGTAAATTATTCATTTATACCACCTCAGGTACAAGGAAATTCGATGCTTCACTGGGTTAGTAAATTTAATTCTCTCACGAGATTGGATTAACAACTTGTGACTTCTCTGTCCAAGCACGGAGTATGTTTCTTTTTAAATTCTAGATTGACGAATAGCGTGTATATTCTGCAAAAATAATTCCAATCGTTAAAATCGAGCACTTTGTACGATTCAACGTATCCAAATAGGTAATGTAATAGACATCAAAACATCGGAATCTATTTCAGTTAAAAGATCATGATTTCCTTGACACGCGTTTACAGTATATACACAAATTACGGCTTTACGTTGTGGACCTGCAGTGAAGAATAAACGTGTACTTAATTTTATCTGCAAAAACGGCTTGTTTGGGTTGAGAAAATATTTTACATAGAAGAGTGAACAACGTTTCGACCTTCTTCGGTCATCGTCAGGTTCACAAAGAAAACTATGCTCACCAGATAAAATTAACGATGAATTAGACAAAATAAAACAATACTTCATCAACATTAATAAGTTTCCTTCACAAAATGTAGAAAACATTATACGCACACACCTAGACAGAAAGAAAAATCAATTAACAAAAGTAAATATATCCCACGAATTAAAAAATCATGAAACCATATACTTCTGCATTCAATATATTCTCGTCACCAGCAGAAAAATAACCAACATTTGGCAAAAACTAGTGACAAAATACGACATTCCAGTTAATACCAAATTTATACAAAAACCAGGCACAAAACTAGGGTCTATACTCGTATACTTTGAAAAACTGCACTTACAAACACCAGACCAACATTATTTATAAAGTACAATGTGATAACTGCCACGACTTCAATATTGGAAAAACAAGTAAAAAAATGGAAACCAGATTCAAAGAACATAAAAAGTCACCTTCACACATTTTCGAACATTGCAAATCAAATAAACACAACATGGCCATAGAAAACACTCAAATACTAAATAAAGAAACAAACATAAACAAACGAAAAATTAAAGAAGCCTTACTTATACAAAAACTTAAACCCAAAATAAACCAATATAAAGGAACGCCATTATACCTATATTAATATTATAGATAAAATTATATATTCAAACATATAACACCGCCCTCTACTTTGCGACACTCAGTTACACAACCCCTTTCAAACATGTGGTCAGCTTCCTGTCAGTTACCTCTTTCTTTGTGAACCTGACGATGCAAAATATTTTCTCAACCCAAACAAGCCGTTTTTGCATATAAAATTCTCAATAAGTGGGTTTCTCGACATCACTGATGGTTATTTAATTTATAACTCATTTAACCGTTAGGTGGGGCACATAGTATTCCTGACAGTGCGAGTTCATAACCATTATGAAGTTCACGTCCCCCTGTTGGGCTATAAATTAGAAAACATTCTGTTTAAATAAATTAAATTAAGCAGCGTTTCGGATGAACATTCTTTATATAGAAACATATACATATATTTATATTCTCCCTATAAATTTGGAACTTTGTAGTTTAATTCAATGAGGAATTTCTAAGTGGTATCAAATAATCACTTCCATTCACTTTTAATATGACACACAGCGGTTTATGTCGAATGTTTGGGCTCCCCAGTAGCTCAGCGGTATGTCTGCGGACTTACACGCTAAAATCCGGGTTTCGATACCCGTGGTGGGCAGAGCACAGATAGCCCATTGTGTAGCTTTGTGCTTAATTCAAAACAACAACAATCGAATGTTTGAAATCTAATCATAGATTTTTTGTTGCAAGTTAAGTCATGAAAAAAATACTACAATAATTTCCTCTCTTACAGATATCATTTTACTCACCATGTTAGTTTCAACAGAAAACAAAATAAAAATGGAGCTTCACTTTAACGTGTAAATGTCACCTAAGATTGAATTATTAGCCAGTAAGAAATTTATTATGAAAACTCATATGTAGCACATCCCACGTACACAGACTTTCGTCACAGGGTTATATGAAATACTGAAACCTCTTATTTTTTGTACTTTGAGAGCGGTACTCGTAATTGTATTTTATAATTATTGTAGCCACATTATAGTTATTTGCTCCATATTTTCTAATGTTTTTGTTCTTTCGTATGTAAATTTTTTCATATTAAATACAGAGTAAAGATAATGTTTTTACAAAAATAAATGTAGGCAAAACATATTTAGGACGCTCGATTCGTAACCTGAGGGTCACAGGTGGGTTGGTAGTTCAACTTACAATCGTAAATCGCGAGTTCGAATCCCCGTCACATCAAACACGTTCGCCCTTTCAGCCATGGGGGCGGTACTACGTGTCGGTGTATCCTACTATTCGTGGGTAAAAGAGCAGCCCCAAAATTGGCGGTGTATGGTGATGACTAACTGACTTTCCTCTAGTCTTGCACTGCTAAATTAGGGACAGCTAGCGCAAATAGCCCTCGTATAACTTCGCGCAAAATTCTAGAACAAATAAACAAATCTAAATTTAGTTTACTATGAACATATTACGTTTAATATATGGTGTCTTTGTTTTGTTGGATTTTGAGAAAAGTTACGCAATTAACGCCCCAACTGTCCATAAATTTCACTTTATATACTAGAAAGAAAACAACTAGTTAGCATCACCCACTGCGAATCCTTGAGTTATTCTTGCCAAACCAAATAGTGAGATTTGACTATTGTGTAGCTTTGTGCTTAATTCCAAACAAATAAACTCCCTCAAAATGCGTAACGAGATGTTCTGAAGATTCTACAGTCCAAAACACTAATTATTGGGCCACTCTCGGTCCTTTGAGTCAGCAAACACAATAATTAAACTAAAAAACAATAGTTAAAAACATGTCTCCAAGTGTTTCAAATCTAATCTTCCACTGCTAAATGAGGGACGGCTAACGCAGATAGCTCTCTCGTAGCTTTGCGCGAAATTCACACCAAATCAGTTTAAGCGAAACTTGAAATTAAACGCGCGATATAATTTTAACTGTAGTAAATGTATAGTTACAGAATAGTTAACTTACTGTAATAAGAAAAATAATTTCTGAAGTGTTGCTACAGTGGACAAATTTCTTTGCAAATTAAAAGTACTGAATTAATCATTCTTTATAAGAAAGAAATTTCAGGTCCTTTGCTAACCTAAGAGTTACACCCTCCTTTGATAACATCGCCCAAACCAAAAGGTCATGCTGATCAGTTTCCAGTCATGAGGGTGTAGTTAAACGATATCCTAGAAAAAGACTGTGTGATAAAATTTGCTAGAAGCTTCTTTTCTACCCTGATAGTCCTTCACTGGTACAGCGGTAAATCTACGGATTTACAACGCAAAAATCACGGATTCAAATCTCCTCGGTAGACTCAGCAGATAGCCCAATCTGGCTTTGCTATAAGAAAATTACACACAAATCTACCATGATAAAAGTTACGTTAGTAAATGAGAGAAACTTACCTGACCAATAATTGAAACTTCAAATTTAAGACAAACTTATATTTATGTTATAATTTTCGTAGTAAATGCCAGTAAACAGTGCAAACCTTTAGTTACAATAAATCTATACTTAAATTGCTAGTTTTTCACAAACAGAATACAGAATGCCTTGTTTATATCTCAGGACAGCTGGTAAAAGTGATAATACCCATACCAGCCGTCCTAAGACACATTTTTACTTCAAGTAGGTTTCTCGTCACGAATGTCTTATTTGTTTAGACTTTAGTTGCGCAATGGGCTGTCTGATCTGTGTCAACTGCACGGATCAAACTAAGAATTTTACCCTTACAAGAACAATAATAAGTCAACTCATCGTTGCTTCTATGCTGCAAAAAGTACCAATCACTTACAGTCTCAATTTTTTTCAAAAGCCACTGTTATAATTTTTCTGTTTTAAAACAGTTTACAAACTTATAAAAATAATGATATACACTATATAACAAACACTGAAATATCAGACTATTCTATTTTTAGAATTTTTATTAATTTTTAGACCATTTTCGCGACTTCAAAGGTCACCTTTCAGGATCTAATTTTGTTGAAAAACTGTAGCAAAGATGTTCAAATACCATTTTCTCAATTAAACATAAATAAATTAAATTAAATACACGTATTTTCAAAATGTACAAATCTAAGAACGTAATAAATCTTTTAGAATGTGTAATGTGCCGTGAATTCTATGTTGATGAAACAGACATCTTAAGGTTTATAAACATTCCTTGATGTACCGAAAAAATAGTCCGTTATATGCCAGCAAACCTTTTAATGAATGTATTTTGAAAAACAAATTAAATTCTAATAGAATCATATTTTCATGTTTTATTTTTTGGAGATGTAATATAAAACATAAACTATTATTTTTCGAGAAATATTTCATCATTGTTTTTGGCCCAACTTTAAATAAACGGTAGTTTGTTTGGAATTGAGCACAAAGCTGCTATCTGTGCCCACCTGGTTTGTAGCAGCGTGGGTCCGCAGACATATCGCTACGCTACTCGGGAGCATAAACAGTAGCAAGAGAGCAAAATTGACTGGTGGTGTAAAGTTAGTAGGAACTGTAAAACCGTGAAAACTGTCATATAATAACGCAAGTCGGAGGTATGAAACTGTAATTCTGTAAAGTCTGGGTAAAGTAGAATTAAAATAACATTTTAATTTAAAAATAGAAGTATATTGGATAAAATTCAACTGATTCTATTTATATTTCAGCTTTTTTCATATACGTTGTATATACATGGACTGTATTGTATGTTTGTACACTTAGAGAATATATATATTTAATTTGGATTATTTATGTTTCATTAAAAAAGTGTGTTTGTATTTTTGTTATAGATTTTCATTAAAACATTTTACTCCATAGTGGTTTGTTTTATATATGAAAAAACGGCTCGTTTGGGTTGAGAAAATATTTTACGTAGAAGAACGAACAACGTTTCGACCTTCTACGTAAAATATTTTCTCAACCCAAACGAGCCGTTTTTGCATACATAATTCTTTACAAGTGGGTTTTCTCGACATCACTGATTAGTGGTTTGTTTTGTTTTGAATCTCGCGCAAAGCTACTCGAGAGCTATTTGCGCTAGCCGTCCCTAATTTAGCAGAGTAAGACTAGGAAGAAGGCACCACCCACCGCCAACTCTTGGGCTACTCTTTCCCCAACAAATAGTGGGATTGACCGTCACGTGTGAAAGGGCAGGCACTTTTGGTGTGACGGAGATTCGAACTTGTGACCCTCAGATTACTAGTCGAGTGCTTTAACCACCTGGCCATGCCGGGCCTATCAACAGTGACCTATGAAGTCACGAAACCGGTAGCAGATATTAATAGATAAGATAAAAAAATTAAATAGTTTGATATTACAGTGTTTTGTTATTTGCATCTACAGGATAAATATATTGTTATTCTTGTTTCCTATATAGTTTTCTGTTTGAATAGTTACAGCTCCTCTCCTATCCATTAAAACAAAGCAGGTCAGATATACCAACTTTCAAAAAGCAATAAATATTTTTCTTGTAATAAATTAAAAATATCAAAAGCATGTTGTAACTATGATGTTAAAACACAACGTAAAAGTACGTTAAGAAACAAAATGAAATCCGGTACGCTTCTATTACACATTAAGAAAGTCCATTCTTTATACCCGACTTTGTTGGATGTTGATTCTCGCGCAAAACACGAGAGGGCTTTTCAAGGACCACCGTAAAGATTAGTGAAACTGGCCAGTTTAGGTTTTAGTGCTATATATGGCATTACACTGAAAATGTTTACGAGCCCCTTATGCAGCTTGTGACACTAGTGTTTTAACACCAGTAAAGAATACAATAATGACGAAAGTGTTCTTTACGTAGTTGTCTTTTATTTGTAGCTTAATTTGGGACGAAAACAAGACAATTTTTCGATAAATATTAAATTGATAAGCAAATATACATACTCACAAAAATGACTTATAATTACTGACCAAAAATATCTATAAATGCACATTTGTGTCCCTACTAGTAGTTCTCCGCTTCGGATTTACAATCAGGGGTTCGATTGCCCTCAGTGGACACAGTACCTAACTCGATGTGATTTTGCAATAAGAAAACACACTCGTACCAGTAACTTCAACTCTAAAATGGGTGTCGTATACTTAATGAGTGTCTTTTTGTTTCAAAAAATTGAGGTTCATTTCTTATATTTTACTAATCTATAATGTACGCATACGAAGTAATAGAAAAATTCATTTTTTTCGTGTTATATATATTTATGATATTTCAAGTTAGTTCATCTCGAAATCTAAGTTATGACATTTTGACACTTCGACAGAATAAATTACGATAATTGTAATTTTATGAGGTTTCGAAAGTGGATAGTTGGAAAAATGCATTATCTTGTTTGTGTGGATTCTTAATTCTGTATAGAGGCTTATCCAAAGGTGATAGAACTCTTAGAGTTCACATTTTTGTAATAGCACTCTCTATCTAGATACCTCCTGTGGCACAGCGATATGTCTGCGGATTCACAGCGCTAAATACCGGGTTTCGGTGTGCATGGTGGGCAGAGCACAGATAACTTTGTGCTTAATCCCGAACAAACAAACAAACTCTATCTAAATAATTTACATTAAAATAAAAACATAGATTTGAATAAAAGATGTTAGTTTAGAATTACCTTGTTCACCTGCGATATATGATGCATCATACGCATATTCCACAAATACTTTGGACTTTAATCAGTGACAGGTGAGGCACGAAAGCCACACATTCAAAGTAAAATTAAACATTTTTATGGGTTATAAAGAACGCTCGAAATGCAATATTTCTTATTCCTTATTCAATAGGTAATATAAACTAAACCTTACACTTCATGATTCTTGCACGACGACAGACTTTTAAGGCGTTCTCGGGTTAACGCAGTAACGGCCACTAGGTGGGCAAGTCGGGACTCTGGTGCATCTTACATAAAAATATCCACGTGTTAGTGTTTAGCGATTAATTCCGACGTTCACACACCCTGCTAATAAACACGAGTGTTAACAGCAAATGTTGTAACGAAAGGATAACACTTTAAATGATATTACAGACCATAATGTATTGATTACAGTTACTCACGAAAGATCGTGTGACAATATTAATGGACACATTACTCCACACTCTGCTGAACTACCGGAGCGTGAGCATCAGCTGAGACTGAACATAAAAGGGCATAAGTGTACTCGACTGAGTACTTCTGAGGTACACACAACCTGATCTAAGGGTATTTCCACGGTTGCTAAGCGATCTGTGCAACCAATCGAGAAAGACTGCTTTACGTGCAAGAAACTGACATTATTCATACCGGTGGTTTATTGGTAGACATTTGTTTGTTTCCTCTTATTCTGTTTTTGCATAAAATTCCAATTCAGCCTGACAAATATGAAAGAAAACCGGCGTAAATGAAAGAAAAACAAAAACGTCCAACCGCTGACATTATGTGGATTCGCATGGCAACACTTAAACAACAGAAATATAATTTTAAAACTCGGCCGTACTACAATCACTAAAAGATAAAATACTTGAAAAACTATAAATCATAAAAACATGGTAAAGGTTCGTGATTATTTAGGACTGCGTTACTTGACGAACTGCGAAACTACTAAGTTTAAAACAAGCGTATTTTAAGAAACATGTATTAATATTTACATGCATTTCAGAACGGCTGGTATGGGTATTAACACTTTTATTGATGAGGAGAGAACAACGTTTCGACCTTCCTAGGTCATTTTAAGGTTAACAAAAGCAAAATAAAATTACCATACCAGCCGCTCTGAGACAAAATTTTACTTCGAGTGGGTTTCTCGTCATCAATAATGTATTAATATTTATATGTACAGAGAGGAAACATCTTCGCCTGAATCGCAGTGGACATGCCGGTTTGATGAATGCCTTATTTTCTGAATTTAGTAGTTCTGTTTTTTTACACGTCTTTTACAAACTAGTAGGAATTTCATATATCTTAACATTTTGTGTGATACGACAAAAAACAATTTTGTTTGGAAAACAAATCACAGTATTTTAACTACCCACGTAACCCACTGTGAGACATAAACAGACCCCCTGGTTCTTCGCTTAGTTCGTTAACTGTCTTGTAAAGTTCCTCAAATTAGACTATTGGAAACACTTTCAACTGTGTATCAGTTACTATATTCTGGTTAAAGAACTATAGTCAGTTAGTGGACAGGCGTGGCCTGGTAGGTATTTTGTTTTACTGTGAATTCAAGGAACAACGGTAAGCGTCCCATTGCCACAAAATCACGTCCCACATTTTAAAGAGTAAGCGCGTTATTAGTGAAACACTTAAATTCAAATATTCGTCGAAGGTAGCCCAAAACTTATCGGTGGGTGCTTTTGTTTCACTACCACTCCTCTTGTAAAACAGTTCAAAATTAGCGGCGGCTAGTTCGGGTAGTCGCTAATGTATTTTTGTGAAAAAAAAGTCTGCATACACCGTATATTAATACATACAGCTCTAAAATATTGTAATTAGTTTGTTTCAAAATTCTGTTTGCGATAAAAATGGTATTAAAACAAGCAGATAGACATTTACAAACACAAATCAGTGATATTAGTTAGATTACTATAGATAATAGCCGATTTTCCTAACAACTATAATCCCTGACAAACGTGTACAACCGAAATAAAGTGGCTCTCTGAGGTGTAGTTTCTTTGGAATGTAAGTATAACATCTAATACACTGCTGGCCAAAATCTTAAGGCCAATTAACAAAAAGAAAAAATATACACTTTGCGTTGTTAGACTCAACCACTTATTTGAGTAGAGCTTTGAAAGATGAAAATAAAAATAAAACCTTTTTTAATATTAATAGGGAAAATGTGAACATTATGAAATTAACCTAAATACTAGCTGGTTAAAAGTTTAAAACCGCACCAAAAAGAAGTCCTAAACATGGTAGGAAATGCCCAACAAGATGTCCCAGTAGTGAGTTGCACGGCCATCATTGCGAATAACTTCAAACATTCGTTTTGGCATGGTCGATATACGCGTTTGCAGATGGCTGGCTGGAATGTTATTTCAGGTGGTGAAGATAGCTTCACGAAGTTCATGCACTGTTTGAAAGTGACGTCCATTTCTATAGACTTCCCTTGCCATCTAACCCCAAACATCTTCAATGGGGTTCAGTTCGGGCGAATATACTGGATGGTCCAAAAGAATCATGTTATTCGCCATGAAAAAGTCCTTTGCTCTACACACATTGTGGACTGTAGCGTTATCCTGCTGAAAAATCCAGTCACTTCCACACAGGCGATGGCCTTCAGCCAAAAAGGATACTCTCTCTAACATGCCAGTGTAGCCAGCTGCTGGTTGACGCCCCTGTATAACCTGAAGTTCCATTGTTCCATGGAAAGAGAAAGCACCGCAGATCATGATAGAACCTCCTCCACTGTGTTGTGTACAAAATGTCTACGGTGGGCTATTCTGATCGTGCCAGTAGCGTTGGAAGCCATTTGAACCATCCAGGTTAATTTTTTTCTCATCAGAAAACAAAACCTTTATCCACTTTAAGCTCCGTATTTGGAGCTTCCCAACAAAGTTTAACTGAACTGTTTCGTGGTATGGAAAGAGACGTGGCCTTTGAAGACGTTTACGGTTTATAAAGCCTTTCTTTCGTAGATGCCGTCTTATTGTTCTTGAGCTTCATTCTGCGTCCGTAAGGGCCTTAATCTGGTTCGACGATCGGCTGGTGTCTTGCCGGACAACCCGTCGAATCTTCCTGCTCAACGCCGGATCGACCACTTGAACTTTTCGTATCGTATCTCTCAGGGTCTTTTAAAAAATTTGCAACAGCAGTTCTACTACGCCCAATCTCACCAGCGATGGCACGTTGAGAGAGATCTTGCTTTTGCAGCCTGACAATTCTCCCACGTTCAAACTCTGTCAACTTTTTAACCTTTGCCATGTTTTTACCCAATGTAACACAGGAGATGTCAGTGGGAGATGTTGACAACGCTAATGCTTGAACACAAATGATTAAATTTCGTTACGTGTTAACTGATTAACGCTTCGTTTCAGTATGGTCTTAAACTTTTGATCAGCTAGTATTTAGGCTAATTTCATAGTGTTCACATTTTCCCTATTAGACTCTAAAAATATTTTTTTTCTTTTCTTATTTTCATCTTTTGAAGCTCTCCTGAAATAAGTAGTTGAGTCTAACAACGCAAAATGCATATTTTGACTTTATATTCATTGGCCTTAATATTTTAGCCAGCAGTCTATAATTCATCGATATAAAATATAAAATATATCAGTTCAGTTGACCGTAACAAGGAGTTTATAAACTTAGTAGATCGCTTAAAAGCACTTGGACAACAGTTTACTCAAAAGCAATAAAAAGAACAATAAAAAATAATTTGATTATTGCTTTCAGACCGATATAACTTATAACAATCTTAGATAGCAATAACAATGGTAGAAAAGGTATTCAATCAGGCAGTCAATCCTACAAGGAAATACAATGAAACAGAAAACTAAAAAAAGAACTTTAAGCAAAGTGGGTAACCTCATAAGAAGCAAGATACCAGCTCGTTTTTTTGAAAGTGGTTGCTGATATGTAGATTTGGAAACCCTGCCATCTACCGTTATTAAATCAAATTAATAAACAATGTCAGGAAAATAAATTTACTCACTATATAAAATGGTTAATACATAATATTTTATCATCTAATTAATAAACACAGAAAGAAATTAAGTTTATGAATAATTTAAGTTATTTATAGTTTACTTTTGTTATGAAAGTGAAGTGGTTAAACAGCATTCAGAAATAAATTGAACTATCCACTTAAAAGTAGCTTTTTAATATTTTTTTTCCAATGAGATATTCTTTTCGTTAAAATAATGTTATCACTAATTCAAAGTGTTTTGTATTCTAAATTGGTCAGACAAAGACAACACTGTAGCTATAGTCTAAATGAACAAACATAATTAACGGTGTAACCTGTATGAAAGAGACCTGTTTTGGACATCGTGTCACTTGATTGTTATCCTTTGTTATCCATTTTTCGACCAATTATTATATTAAAAACGTCATATATTGTTTAATTTAAAACATTTATTTTCTTGTTCAGGTTTCTTGACTTCTTTGATACAATTAAATACATGGGTATATTATTTACCTTATCGTCTTATATTTAAGCTTAAATAGTACTAAGTGAATGAATTATCATTTTAATTTTCCACATTTCTGTTTTTCAAGCTAACTAGTCAGTAATGTATTCCATTATAATTCACACAAAACAGCAATGGACTATATGGTTCTAGCTTATCGTTAGTAACTTAACACATCTCAATAGACTCGTAGCAAATCTAATACTGGAGTAAGTTTTATATTCATTTAACTTAATATTTGTATTGAATGCAACATTTAAACAATAACATTATTCGTGTGAAATTAACACAATCCTTTAAGTAATGTTCAAGGAAGTCTTCCAATTTGACCTGACATATTCTTACTCAGTAAAGATATTATATATTGTGAACCTTGTCCCAACCCTAAGAATAAGTGTAATTTTTGCTTCAGAAACTCAGTCTAATTCGGAGGAGCCAGCTGTAACATGTACTCCATGAACTAAACTTACTCTTAAGGAGTTAGGTAAAACATAAGCTTCACGAACTCAGTCTGATCCAGAGGAGTGAGCTGAAACATGAACACCACGAATCTAGTCTAACCCTGAAGAATGAGTTAAAACATGTACTTTGTGAACTCGGTTTCACACATAGTGGTAGTTGAAACATGAACCTCACGAACAATTTCTAATTCAGAAGAATGGGATGAAAAATTTACTCTAAGAATTTAGCGTTAACCAAAAGCTATTAGGTGTAATACGAGCACCACCAACCTAGCTTAACCCAGAGTTTAATATTGGCTGAATGAGCTGTATTGCGACCGACAAACTCATTTATGCCTTTGCATCGTCAAGCGTGTTAAGGCGTGCCACTCGTAAACTGAGGGTCGCGAGTTCACATCCAACTTTGTTTTGAATTTCGCATAAAGCTACTCGAGGGCTATATGTGCTAGCCGTCTCTAATTTAGCAGTTTAAGACCAGAGGAAAGGCAGCTAGTCATCACCACCTACCGCCATCTCTTGGGCTACTCTTTTACCAACGAATAGTGAGATTGACCGTCACATAATGCTCCCACGGCTGAAAGAGCTAGCATGTTTGGTGAGACCTGGATTCGAACCCGCGACCCTCGGATTACGAGTCGAACACAACACACTTGGCCATGCTGGGCCCATTCAAAACAAAAAAAAACAAGCCTTTGCATAACATGTAAATAAAATGGTAGTGGTTCCTTATAAACAGCATGTGACAACTTGGTATCCGCATGATGTCTTTAATACTCCTGTGCTATTTCATTTTCCTGTATCGTACAGCCTTATGGTTAAGGCACACGACTTCATATTTGAGGGTTGAGGGATCGAACCTCTTCCTTTCAGTAGTTGGGTCATTACAGTGTGATAACTAAGCCCACTATTTGTTCACAAAAAGTAGTCCAAGAACTGATTGTTGGTGGTGTTTTCTAGCTGCCTTCCTCTCTAGTCTATCATTTCACAATTAGGGACGTCTAGCGCAGATAACCCTCTAGTAGCTTTGCTCGAAATTTAACAAACAGTCCTATGGCATAGTGTTTGTAAGATGTGACGCTGTGCAACTTTCTTCGTAATCTTCTAGTTTAAATACACACTTCCGTTACTGAACAGGAAACAAATGAAACAGAAGAAGTAAAGTTATAAAGAAGTAAAAACAAAAGTAGTAATTTTAAAATGCTTTGCAACGACGAACTGTAAATATTCAAACATATTAAGAATATTTGGGAAAAGTTAAATGATATACCTTGTTCTTTTTGAACGTCATGTGAGTGCTGATGATTGCAATCGCTAATCGCAGTCCAGTAATTTACAATAGTAAGAAAACTTGATGCATTGTGTCTATTTAAATCTCACTTCAGCCATAGTTTTCACATGGATCGTTTTTATTTTGGGTGTATTGAAAATTCTACAAGATATATGTTGCTTTGTACTTTAGAGGTACCACATTTGTTGTACCATTTATTTCTGCAATCAGTACGATTCACCAAAACGTTCTATAATTATATTTTTTAACAAAAATTGGATTGTTACGTTCACAGGATTAATCATATAAGAAACAATTTTATCTTAACTACAAAACACCTAACTGTAAGATATTCTTCGTTTCTTTCTCGAAATAATGAACTACCTCTGGTTTTCAACAGGCCTTCCAAGTTTGAGCTTTTGAAAGGACTGACATTTTTGATTCAATATCTCAAACATTTCTGACGAAACTTTTTACATTCTAAAGCTAACCATGCATCGTTTATGTCAGTATGCAGAGATATAATGCTGCTTAAATCTCGAATGAATCTTACTTAACCACTCATTATTTCTAAGCTTGCATATTCTGTAAATAGAATAGTTGAAATCCACGTTTCTGAGATTAAACGTTTCTTCGTTGGAACACCAACTTAACCACTCATTATTTCTAAGCTTGCATATTCTGTAAATAGAATAGTTGAAATCCACGTTTCTGAGATTAAACGTTTCTTCGTTGGAACACCAAATTTTGTGGCTCATTTTATGTTCAGCACTAACAGGCCATTTGAATCGAATGTTTGTGGAACGTACAGTTTGATCCATCTTTATAGATACATCATCCTCTCCCTCCCCGTCTCAAACTTGAATGATTTATTCTGTCTGCACCCTTCTCTTATAGGTCTACAGTTTGTTCAACATTTGGCAAAGAAATATTCGATATCGCGCAATTACCTATTAGTAATGTTTATTTACAAAATTTGCAACCAAACAACGTCGATCATGAAAATTAAAATGTATAATTTTTATACTGTTTGATAAATGAACGTCAAAATTAGAAATTCAGAGAATCTGTCTTATAATTCCATATATGTTGCACTATTTCAAAATGCTGAATTTTGATTTTCATCAAATCAAAGACAAGGTCTTGTACAACTAGCCCTGACAAAGACGCAATGACGAAACATTCGCTGAAATAAAGTTTTATTATTACCTAGAGAGTAAAAATTGTTTCTAACGTGTACGTATGTTTTAATTTTGTTGTCGAAATATCTAAATCACTCCAATATACAGTAAAAATTCTGAAACACAAAAAAATATATTTTAACACTCCAAATAGTTGTGGAGACACTCAAATGAAAAATATTTCCACCTCGGAGAAAATATGTTTATAATATTTAAACGTTTTCCATTAAATTTAATTGATGTTTTTATCAGTTGCAAAATAAAGTGTCACTGGTTGGAGATTAATCTCTTTAGTTAGTTCCCTACTATTGACTCCCAGTGACACAGCGGCAAGTTTGTAGGATTTCAAAGCTAAACATCGAGTTTCGATATCTGTGGTGGACTGAGCACAGATAATCTAGTGTGTTGCTTTGTACTTAACTTCAAGCAAATAAATCTTTGCTATCAAGTATGTTCAGTGATCATTAGTTGAAAGTTGTGAGATGTTTATACAAAACTAATATGGCAAAAGGTTTTTAACTACTCACGAATTAAACCATCAACTAAAGTAACTGAAATATATCCACTGTTTTTTGTAATTGTATATTACAAAATTTCCAACCAGAAATAAAGACGTTACATCACTTTGATTTCCATAAATTATATATACACTATAAAAGTAAATATAAATTATTATTATGGTATACACTACATGATTAAAAGT
Source organism: Carcinoscorpius rotundicauda (assembly GCA_011833715.1). NCBI lineage: Eukaryota > Metazoa > Arthropoda > Merostomata > Xiphosura > Limulidae > Carcinoscorpius > Carcinoscorpius rotundicauda. The sequence continues at coordinate 17,171,169 of CM022403.1, forward strand.
GTTATAAACTGTAACTTAAACAAATCCTACTATTTATAATAAAAAGTTTTACCGAATTTCCAGTTTTCGTCATTTTTCTTCAAAAAAACAACTTTTAGCCTCTCCCTCAAATGGGCGTGTCCCACTATCTAGCCTTCTTAGAAGTTTTGATGCGTTGTAAAATCTTTTGATTAGGTACAATACATCAGGTTTAACTTCTATTACACTTTGCTATAAGTTAGGCCTAAAAGTTAGTAGACTGACCGGATTTTTGCTTGATTATTTGTTAAATTAAAAGAAATGTGAAGTCAAACCTGAAAATGATTTTAATTTGCAAGGCATTCATTTGATATTATTATATTTATATGACAACCACTTGGGTTGAGTGATAGATTTATGAATTTACCGCGGTTTGACTCCTCACAATGGACAATTGTTGTTTTGTTGTTTTGAATTAAGCACAAAGCTACACAATGGGCTATCTGTGCTCTGCCTACCACGGGTATCGAAACCCGGATTTTAGCGTGTAAGTCCGCAGACATACCGCTGAGCCACTTGGGGGCAAAAATGTGTCCCGCGCCGGGCAGGGAGCCCGGGTTTCCTGGGTTGTGCCAAGTTTCCCCAGGTCACACACACAATGGACAAAGCAGATTGCCTAGTATGGCTTCACGCTAAAACAAATAATCGACAGCAATCTAATATATTTATAATATGAAAGAAAATCCAATGTAGATGTTGCTTACTACATATAGTCGTATAATAGCTTAACAGAAGCGTTTATTTTATGCCGCTTAAATTTTGTTCCGAGTTCGGTTTTTTCCAAGTATCAACTTTAAGCTCATAGCATCGCCATCTCTTGACTGATTTGAGATCTAATTAGAGTTTTGGACACAGGAAGTCAAACCTCCTTAATTGATATGTTTGAGAACGTCCAAGTTCTCACACATTAATTTACTCCAATCCTGCGTAAAATAATTTCAATTTGAGGATAAGCTGGTAGAAATCCTGATGAGTAATAACACAGAATAAAGTATAAAAGTGTCCAGTGCTTGGTATTGCTGGCGTACAAAAATATCAATATATATGCATATAAAAACAAAGTGTCAATCACGCTCGATTTCTTGAGTTGCATGGGTCCAATTTTCTTTTTGTTCTCCTATAATACTTCTTTTTTGATCGCTTATTCCCATTTTAGTTGAATTTAATAGCTAACACAAGCGTAAGTAACTCGTTAATTTCAGCAGTTTTTTCAGAGATATAAGAGACTTTCAGGGAAGGAGTTCTCAGGACCAGATCAGACATGGTGTTTTATGTGTGGCACTACATCATCCACATCATTATGACATCAAGTTAGATAGGATCTGAATAGGAAAGTCGAGAAGACTCCTGTAAAAACTAAGTCAAAAATTAGCGCTAATATAAGCTTGGAAATTATTACGAAAAAAGTATTTGTTAAAATAAACTGAGGATATCAATTATCTGTGAGGAAAATGACGAATTTTCCTCAGAAAAGGAATAGATGTATATGTATTCATCCGGTCATTGTATGTTTTACTTTTTCATCCAAAGGTGCCAATGTGTAACATGTTTACTTAGTAATATGTAGTGTATTGAGAAGCAACACGTAGCAAGTTTCTGGAAAAAAATTTTGTTCATATCTTTTATGTGTGTTAGTAGCTAATAAAAAGAGAATTAAAAGGCCTCATTGACTGATTTACTCTAATCTTGCCTAAAATAGTTCCAAGCCGCGGCTATAGAAGATTCCCTCTTTTTATTTTGTTACATGTGACAGATAATACTGATTTTATGTTGTTAAAATTTCCACAATGTGTGTCACACTTCAACACTTTTCTATAAAATTATGTTTTTTCTTTTCTTGTTGTTATTTTGCTTTTGTTTCCATAGTAACTTATTTCTAGTTTGTACAGATACTTACGTCATACAACGTGGCTTCAGATAATTTTTTACGCATCTTAACCATATGATTTATATTCCAGCTTACGTGTTTTTTGTTTTACGCACATCATTGAAATAGATACTGGATTATTTGCTGTTTTTCATAACTGAAAAGGATAGTACTTGTTTTGTTATTGTTGATTTCTATTGCAACTTATGTTTAATTACTATTTCATGCATTTGATACTATCTAATACATTCTTTGAAGCTACACCTATTCCAAACCAATAATTAGAAGTCATCATAGTTATGTGTCACGAATTTTGAAATACCGTAATTTAACATTTCATTCACATGGCCAGTATATTAAATGTATAGAGAATTCGTTTTTTTTCCCATTCTTAGGTATTTTATAAGTAACTATCGTGAAGGACTGCGAATCAGAGGTCCAAGATTCGAGGTGTAATATACTGCTGAACACGCTACATATTTTGAACTGTAGGAGCGTTATAGTTGTAACAGTCAATCCTGGTATTGGATAATGAATAGCTTGGCTTGTTTCCCTTCTTCTGGTTCTAAATTACGAATGGCTATGCCTGAACCTTAGGAGCCCAATCTCTGACCTCAAAGTACAGCTCTTGTATCGCATAAGGTACCGTTAGAGTTGAATATATACATTTAGAATAAAACCAAGGGGTACTAATACAAATATATATGTTTATTGTTAAATTTATATCTTTCGCCAGAGTTTAAAATAGAGAAATTCAGTTTTCACGTAACAATCTTTCACCAAGCTCAAATTTTAGCTGTCCAGTTAAGTGATAAGACCAAAAAAGACCCATTTCTTTCAAATCTTCTCGGTACTCATGCGCTATGGTCAGCTGTTTGAAGTTTTCATAAAGTTCTGATTTTTTCTTTTGCAGAATAATGTTTTTTGTTGTTGTTGTTTTTGCAAATGTTCTTTCAACCTTCTCCTGAAGGCGCTGTTTTTCTCTACAGTTTCTCTCATGTAATTTTTAAAAGATAAACGAGCATTTTCTGTAATATATCTGATTAAACGCCGAATTTCCTTATTCTCGGAACCTTCAGTCGTTTCCTTTGTGCTGTCAAGATTATTAAAATATGATAATTCGATTATTTAAAGGAAGCATTTCTCCAACAAAAAGGACAGTGTAATGTTAGCTCTGGAATGCTATCACATTATTATCGCCTACAACTTTCAAACGATAGAACTCAGTTGGTGACTTATCTAACATTATATGAATATACAAAAACATAAGAGTATAAGTTCTGAATACCAATGTTAATACCATTATTAACTGATTGTTAATAATCTACCAAATTTACACTGTTAACAAACTAATAAGTTTATAGTTTTAACAAACAACTGAGTTTACTCTGTTAATAATTTATTAACTTTACATTGTTAACAAACTACTATGTTCAGAGTGTTAACAACTTGTTCACTTGTTGTTTTAAACTTTGCTCCCAAAACAAAGTTCTAAGTTTAAACTGTTAACAAACTACTAAGTATTCACTGTTAACAAACGACTAAGTATACACTCTTAACCAACTACAAAGTGTAGATATTAATAAACTACTAAGTTTACACTGTTAACAAATTATTAAGTTTACAGTGTTAACAAACCACTAAGTATACACTGTTAACAAAGTACTAAGTTTACATTGATAATAAACTATTAGTTCAGAGTGCTAACACACTATTCTATTAAGATTTGAACGTTAACAAACTATTAACTTTACACTTTTAAGAAACTACTAAGCTTAGAGTGCTAAGAAACTACTACGTTCAGAGTATTAACAAAATACTAAGTTTAGAGTATGAACAAACTACTAAGTTTAAACTGTTAACAAACTGCTAAGTTTAGACTGTTAATAGTGTACTAAGTTTACACTGTTAATAATCTACCAAATTTACACTGTTAACAAACTAATAAGTTTATAGTTTTAACAAACAACTGAGTTTACTCTGTTAATAATTTATTAACTTTACATTGTTAACAAACTACTATGTTCAGAGTGTTAATAAACTGTAAGTTTACTGTTAACAAACTGATAACTTTACACTGTTAACAAACTACTAAGTTTACAATGCTAAGAAACTACTAAATTTAAACTGTTAATAAACTATTAGTTCAGAGTGTTAATACACTATTAAGTTTTGAGCGTTAACAAACTATTAACTTTACACTTTTAAGAAACTACTAAGTTTAAACTGTTAACAAACTACCAAGTTTAGACTTTAACAAACTACTAAGGTTAGAGTGTTAACAAACTACTAAGTTTACACTTTTAACAAACCACAAGATTTAAACTTTGACAAACTATTAAGCTTACACTGTTAACAAACTACTTAGTTTTGACTTTATCAAACTACAATGTTTAGTGTTAACAAACTACTAAGTTTAAACTGTTATCCGACCCTTAGTAGTTCTTTTCTAAGTTTTTCCATTGCAATAAAAGTCCGATGCTTCATTTCTTCATTCTCTTTTTCAAGCTGCTTTATGCGTGCTCTCTGCCTTCTTTCTATTCATTGGTAGAACTGCAAGTCAGGCAGTAGGAGATTCAGTTTGGCTAAGATGTGTTTTTTTTTTCTGTCAGAGTTCTCTTTAACCCAGTCGTTTGCTCTTTGTGAGATTGGGTAATTTCCTCTTTTTTGCCTTAGCTTTCTGTAGTAAAGGTAAAAGATTTACTTTCAGAGAGTCCTCTTTCAAGAGAAAATACAACCAAAATTAAGAATAACAATTTTTTTCCTTTCCTTTGAAGTTCATATGCGTCGCTGTGTTTCAGTTCGAGACAAACATTACGTTATTCTATTTTTAACTGATATTTCTTTTTATGTTAAGACATTTCAAAACCTAGCAAATGAAAGTGATATACACAATCTCTTTCGTTTCTTCTACTTTCTGAGTTTGTTTAGCAAGTAGGTGAAGTTTGACATTGATGGTTTAAACTAGAAATCGACGAATAAATCTAAATTTGAAGCTGAACGGCTCTTAAAAGTTTTCATTGTCTCTGTGGTAAATGACGCACAGGGAACAAAAATAATTAAACACTCTTTGTATTCACAACTGTCTGTTTGTTTCGAATAATTGAGCAAAAATAGACAAGTATAAAATCAGGGGGTAAATATGTAGACTGGAGAGAAAGCAGCTAGTCAAGAGTATACATCGTGAACTCTTGGGATTTGACTGACACTCTTAAAACACACCTTTGGCCTAAAAATGCAAAGCGAAAGTTTGTGGTGATTACACTTGAAAAAAAGCAGAGAATATCGAATTTACTAAAAATATAATATGTTACACAAGGCCACACTAGATTTATTATAACAGAATATTTCATCTTAGTGAATTGTTATCATTGAGTCATGAAGGCTCATATCGTTAAATTCGAACAATATCCAGGGTTAGTTTGCACATAGAAACAAACAAAAGTCTAAGTCAGCAAGAAACATAATGTGATATCATACTAGTACAATATGCAAACTACTAAGCTTTCTTATAATAGAATATTTCATCTATGTGAAGTCTTACCGTTGAGTTACAAAGGGTTATAAGTGCTTATTGTTTGTTTTTGTTTGTTTTGCGCAAAGCTACACAAGGGCTATCTGCACTAGTCGTCTCTAATTTAGCACTGTAAGACTAAAGGGAAGGCAGTTTGTCATCACCACCCATCGCCAACTATTAGGCTACCCTTTTAAGAATGAATAGTGCGATTGACCACGCGTTACAACACTAAAACGGCTGAAAGGATGAATGTTTGGTGCAACCGGGATTCGAACCTGCGACCCTCAGATTACGTGTTGAGCGCCCTAGCCACCTGGCCATGCTGGGCCCAAATGCTTATGAAAAAAATGTTGTTGGAATAAGAAAATACTGTTTTAGTTGTCTCACAGATCAAATTATATATTTCATACTACCTTCCGTACTTGTTACTTTACTTTTCATAAATAAAAGATGTAGTTGATATAAAAATTCATTAATTTTATAGTGACGCTTCGAAATGTAATCCTACCTTTATTTCGAATAATATTCGTCAAATAACTCAACAGCTTTCACTTGCTGCTTTTCTATGACTTCTTCAATATATTTATTGTATTCTTATGTAACGTTTCTGAGAAGAAAAAATCAATAATTATTATAAATAACTCCAATTTATATGAAACAGTTATAGACGTGATTGCTATTTTTCGTTGCTCATTGTACTGGGCACGAAAAACGTCTCATATCTCCTACCTTACAATATATCGTAGTAATCACGACAATATAGTTACTCTGGTTAAAATATATTTTTTATTCATTCTTATAATCTATTTAGACGGTTTAGGTATTTACTGGAAAACTTAATAGTGTATGTCCCGAACAAGAGCACTGACATAAAAGTTTGGAATTTCTTTTTCCTACTGGGAATAAAGGACATTCCCCTTCAAATTCCCCAGATAGGTAACAAAGTAACATCGTTTTTTGTTGTTGTTTTGAATTAAGCACAAAGCTACACAATGGGTTATCTGTGCACTGCCCACCACTGGTATCAAAACCCGGATTTTAGCGTGTAAGTCCGCAGACATACCGCTGAGCCACTGGGGGGCATTTTCGTCTGTAAACGTGACAAAAAAGTTAAATATGCTCACGATGCCGACTTGGGAATAGAGTTGAAATTAGGGCAGGGCAGACTGGACTATGGCCCGTGCCACCTAGTGTTGTTGTCTGGTGTTATCTTTCGAGGAACTGACGCCGATCATTTATTTGCCCTGAGAGGACCCTGAAGTACTTGTTCCGCCACTGCTTGGGAATATAAGAGGATCACATTGTTATACGATATAATATTTTATTAATTATCTATTCTATAATGAAGAAGTAGAAGCTATGGAAGTTTTTATTTATACATAATTGTATATCTCGATGTAGATAGCAATTTCTTATTGACTGATGTTGGTCTAGTCATTACTGTGTCAGAATAATTTATTTAGGTGGTCCTCAATTGAGTCCTCAATATTGATCATCTCATCTGTCGAAAGACCGTACTTACTGTATAAAATACATCCTTACAACGTATGTTATATGTATCACTTGTTAAAATATGTATGTCGCTAGTAATTAGACTCGAACCAAAGTAGCCACAATATGTTGCAATACAGATTGTGGAAAACACATTTAGAATTTCTGTTATTAGCTTTGAAATTTTGTTGGATTTCTTTTCATCGTGGATTTAAATTTTTCATAAGATATTTTTGAAATTATATACACAGTGAACATGTTTTCATCTACCTGTAATACACGAAGCAGTTTCAAAAAAACTTGTAAAGCCATTATTCGTTGTGACGTTTCATAGTATTGTAAATCGTTAATGTTGAAACTTAGCTACAGAAGACGTTAGTTAATAGTACATGAAAATTCCAGATAAACATTGAAAAAATAATTTTATTTTTTTATTTTCTTGACAACATTTCGTGAAAACACTATTTTACAAGTACGAAACAAGCCTGTCAGTTATTGAGAAATCACTGAAGGTCCTTCTGAAAAATACCAGAAAACGATAGAAATAAACTCGAACATTAAATAACAAAGTAATAAAAAGTAAGGAAAATAGGGACGAGTTATTGATTAAAATTAAGGAGATAAAATATAATTAAGAACATATGTATATGAAACATATGAAACGACAGTTAACAAAACTATTAGATCTATAACCAAGTACTGTAGTTACATACCGTTTTTTTCCATTTCCTCAAATCTAACATTAATACCCTAGAGTTTTTAATGGAAGTCCAACTACTTTTGTTCACATAATAAATCTGTGATAAAGAACAAGCTGTAGAGATGTTCTAGCGATTTGATATCTTAAGACACTTTGTTCCGAAAGAGGTTATTTTTATTTGAATTGTGCTTTGTCGACTGTACAAATCTATTGATACATATGGCATTCACAAAACGCCTGACCAGGTGGGTTAAGGCGTTCAACTCGTAATCTAAGGGTCACGGGTTCGAATCTCCGTCGCTCCAAACATGCTCATCGTTTCATCCGTGGGGCATTATAATATGACGGTCAATCCCACTATTCGTTGGTAAAAGAGTAGCGCAAGAGTTGGCGATGGGTGGTGATGACCAGCCGCCTTCCCTGTAGTCTTAGGAACGGCTAGCGCAGACAGCCCTCGTGTAACTTTGCGCGAAATATAAAAAAATCAAAGAATGCCACCTACTAACACTATTAAATTATTTCTAATCTCATCTACAGAAATATACTAGCACACGGACACTCCGACCTGTAACATTTGTTACGATTATTATATGAGAAATGAAGAAAGAAAATTCCAAATTTGGATTTCACCGCTATGGCGTCTTTTGGACTATCGACAAAGAAACGGTTTTACATACAATCTTCGTTGTTTGAAAGAAATAGTTTTATCTTCGGGCATTTCACCTCATAACTATAATCTCAACTGACAAAATTGTTTGTCATAACTCTCCTTGATAAATATTAACATTCTCTGTATCATTATAAAATTATTGATAAAAAACAGGAGATAAGAAGCTGAAACTTTAAGTGTAAAAGTTTTATTGTTTTATCTTGACCTTCACGCTAGCCACCCCAAATTTACCAGTGATAGAATAGAAGGAAGCTAGCCAATATCACCTACTGTCAGCTCTTGGGTTACTATTTTACCAACAAATAACGTGACTGACCATTACATTGTACTCTCTCTCGACAGAAAGGGCGAACGTGTTCGATTACGGCGATTCGAATCTGCAATCATTCGAACACACTAACCGCCGTCCTATGTCAACCCTGATTTTAAAAGAACTAGAATATGAAGATGGACTAAAAGCCCCACAATACTGTGAAAAAAGAGCCCTTTAATCTTCCTACTTAAACAATGGTCATATTAATGAAACGTCTTCTACCATTACATCCCTTGTCTTTTGATGACATATTTTAAAAAACAAGTGAAAGGTGTAGCTATGACAACTAAAATGGGTTTCTATTGTGCTTACCTCGTTAGATTAAAAATTGCATATTTCGTACTAACTGAAGCCCCCCCAATCTTATATGGTAAGAATACAATGATATTTTTCACGCAACTACATACACTAATAACGAATTTCATCTACTTTAGTGTATTAAATCCTTTAATCCATCACGCTTATACACGTTTTCTATTCTATTTCCTGCAAATCACATCGTGTCTTTACAAAAATATTTCCGTGAACAATAATCATTTCGACAACTTCATACATTACAAACCGACTGGCACTGATCATAAATACATTCTCCGTGTACTCACACGCCACCAATCATCACACAGATCGCTCATATATTGCTAATAAACCAATCGTATCTTATAAACGAAATATCAGCATGATCGTACTTGTCCATAATCAACTTACGAACAACATACAGCCATCATGTGATTCCCAAATTGCCAGAAAAATTGCAAGAGGAGCAAACACAACATTTGTCCTAACACTGATAATACAGGGTGGTCGCTAGAAAAGCGGAAAATTTGAGGGTTAGATGAGATCATGAACAAAATGCGTGCTTACTCATTTCTATTTTGATTTCTTTACATCATGAATAAAATGCATGATTTTAATAATTTTGAGCATCTATGAGTGTAATATAACATATGGCTTTAAAAAACTTTGCAAAAGTTATTCTTTGTAAAAATAAATAGCTGTTTGACAAATTTTCCGCTTTTCTAGCGACCACCCTGTATATTAAGGCCCTGAGTCAACATCTTCTGTAATAGTTATACCAGCTGTACGTCTCAAGGTTTAACTATTATTTTTTGTGAAATAATACATAATAATAATAATTTTGTAGCTTGTCCCTTCAACCAATGGTCATTGCATTGAGTATTTTAGAATAATTAGCTTACGGCATGCCTTGAGCAACTAATCGTAGAATCAGAATAGAAAAAAATATGTCTTTTTGAAGTAAGGATGCATAGGCTATTTTGTATTAGCGAACGTTTCAAGTTTTCTTTATAAATTTAAAAAGCTATATTTTTTATTTCTTTTTTATTGTTTTATTCCATCTAACGTGCAGAGTTATAGGTGGATTTGTGGGTATAGTTATTCTGAAAACTGGTTGATGTGAAAAGTATAATCATCTCTGTGCTTGTTTAATACTGTTGGTGTGAAGGTGCTTTGTATTTACTATGAGAATAACCTATATTAAATAAGTTAAGGGAAGAAAAAAAGTATATTTGGTCACTATTCAGTTTTTGACGCTACACAGCCACACAGTAGCGGATACTATAAATAAACCTAGTATTTAGAAAATTGTTTAATCTCGAAAACTTAGTTCAAAGAATGTCCAAATCAATCTATTCTTTGTTCAACGTGTGTAATTGGGTTATACTAGTTCCGGTGGGTAACTGATGAGAAACGGAATTCTTCGAAATTAGTATAACCCAGTAATACACGTTGAACAAAATGTTAATTGAACTGGATCTCCCCTGAACTTAGTTTTCAAGATTAAACATTTTTTTAAATACTAACTTTATTTACCTTCTCCGGTTAATCTATATAGTACCTGCAATGTAGATGAAACTTTCTAAAATCAGAACGAGTAATTTAATTTTTTTTTAAGTCCAAAAACGTTTAGAATATTAATTTGTCTAACTTATTGCTCAGAAGTAATTTAGTACAAATTGTTTATTAACTACTTAATAGAAGTACTTAACAGAACTCGCTTTAGTGATGGTAGCTTATTCTAAAACGAACTCATTAAAATGTAAGCTTATAATTAACAGAAGTATTCTTTAAAAACGTATGGCCCTATGAGTTTTAAAATCCACCAATAAAAGGGATTTTTTCATGTGAAGACCAAATTTAAAATTTAAATATAATTTAATATATTATTTGCAACAAGGTAATGTTGAATATATGCTTTTCATATAATAGTCATATATCATACTGATTTTATTTATTATATTTTCTCCATTGGGAAGTTTGGTTTGTTTTGAATTTCGCGCAAAGCTACTCTAGGCCTATCTGCGCTATCCGTCCCTAATTTAGCACTGTAAGACTAGAGGAAAGACAGCCTATTGGAAGGAAAACATACTCTTTCTTTTGCTTTCTAACGATTATAATAATGTAAAATTCTTTTACTTCTGTATCGAGCGTTTTGATATTTGGTAAACATATATCTTGGTTCAATATGTTCGCCATTTTTTGTACTCGTTTAATCCGTTGCTTCGTTTTTATTGGTTCAAAATTCTAGCCTGCAGTTTCCTTATATTTCCATTAATCCGAATAACAATTGGCAGAAATGTACCTAGTGCCAACCCCTACAAATTAAAGCAGACATATTTCGTATTTGTGTCTTTCTGCTGGTCTCATACGGATTATATACTTTTATAAAATGTAATATTTCTCTATACTTTAACCATTCCAGACAAAATTTTGCATGAAAATATCTAGCGATCTCTTTCAGAGACTGAAGCAGACCAATATGAGCTATATCATTTTACTAATGTCAAAGATCAAACACTTTGCAAAATTACGAGTTTCGGACTGTCATTCCTTTACACTTGACTAAATTAAATTAGACTGTGTACATTTTTGTAAATAATTTTGATCTTATGTGTTTTAAAGACTGAAAACTGCTTCTAAACTCAGGACGATTACGAAAATATTTTCCTAAGTCATGAGTGAATGAATTAGGAAAATTTGTCGTAATTGTTTAAAATGTTCTATTTGTGCTTGTGTTTTCCTGATAGCAAAGCCATATAAGGCTATCTGCTGTGTCCACCGAAGGGAATCGAACCCCTGATTTTAGCTTTGTATATCCAAAGATAAAATATTCTAATAAAACAGAATTATGCGTTAATTCATTATCTCAATCAACCACAAAGTACAGTCAATACTTGAAAGTAGAGGTCCATTAATTAATACTGCTTCGAAATCGGGATTTTGACACAAAAAATAAAAATGGAGAAAAACATTAGAAAAGGAAATAGTGAGGTTTATGGCAAACCACATTTATCAGTTACGAAGTTAAAAAAAATTGCAATGCGAGTCAAAATTTCGAATATTCATTTAAGCAGTATGTTATGACCATGTAGATCAAAAGTTAAAAACAAATAACAATAACAAACGATTCATAATATATTGATTTAACGAACCAACGAAGTTTCAATACGAGTTGAGTAAATATATTGCGATCAAGTCATAACGCTTGAATAAAAATTTCCATTTAGATATGACATTAAAATCTTACGTCCATGATGGTTTAGTATGAGGCTACTAGACAATGTTTGTAAGACTTCTAGGCCCAGGATTAAGCACAGTATTGATGTATACTCAGTTGATACGTTCTGCTTCTTTATTTAATAAATTGTTCTTTTCTCATGTTTTTCACTTTTAATTCCAGTGAAATAAGTGTTTGCTGAGCTATACTCAGTTGTGTTTTCAGTAACTTTTCTTTGTCATTTTAGCTAACAAACTGTGGAAATCTAGTCAAGCAGAGAACGTATTTTTGCTTTCTTTCCCTTTACCATGAATATCTCAAATATAGACAATTAAGCCTATTTTCACACTTAGGCTTAATACCTAGTATGTCCTACTTATTGTTCTCGAACGTTCAAATATAAACTTAATAAAACGAGCTTACAAAAATTTAAAACAATAAACAAGTAACTGTTGAAAATCTATCGTCTAAAAGTTTAATACGATCGATCATTTTGATATTGTTCCTATGGTAATAATTCAATATCCTGACAAAGTTGCAGTAGACAGTTTTGTGCATATAGATGCTTAATTAATATATTTACTATTCATAACTTAAATTTAAAGTTTTTTAAATAGAACAGTGCCACTGACCTATATAGCTTAGTGTACAATACAGATGTAAAACTAAAAATCAATCCAAAAATAGTTTATTTGCTTATTAATTTCTTCGGCTGACAGATGGTTTAGTAGTTTGCATTCAAATAGGCCTGGCATGCCCGAGCGCGTTAAGGCGTGCACTCGTAATCCGAGGGTCGCGGGTTCGCGCCCGCGTCGCGCTAAACATGCTCGCCCTCCCAGCCGTGGGGGTGTATAATGTGACGGTCAATCTCACTATTCGTTGGCAAAAGAGTAGCCCACGAGTTGGCGGTGAGTGGTGATGACTAGCTGCCTTCCCTCTAGTCTTACACTGCTAAATTAGGGACGGCTAGCACAGATAGCCCTCGAGTAGCTTTGTGCGAAATTCCAAAAAACAAACAAACAATTTCATTCAAATGTTCATATATTTCTTTGTAAGGTATTAATTTATTATTTTGCCTGCATGTATTATCGTGAGTTCATTCAGTTTCCAAATATATTATTGTTATGAACACTCATTTTCATTATAGATTGCTCCTTCCGAGTGGCTTTTCTTATGACGATAAAAATTGAATTTTGATATTTTTATGCATGGCACAAAATATCTAACAATTTAAAATTTATATTTAATTATGGTTCTTTGACTTTAATACAATGAATAATATTCTGCATTTACACATCTAAAAGGCTTCAAAGAAATTAAGCTAGCGTTACCAAATTTAAACCGTGTAATAACTTTTTATCATGCTCTTTTGATTTGTTTTTCTAAACCAATTCAATTGTCTTAAACATATGCATCCTCATCGCGCCAAACAGGCTCGCCCTTTCAGCCGTGGGGGTTATAATGTTTCGTTGAATCCCACTATTCGTTAATCTTACGCTGCTAAATTAGGGAGGCTAGCACAGACAGCCCTCGAGTAGCTATTGTGCGAAATTCAAAAACAAACACACAAACTTAAACATATGTGCAACATCTGATAAATCATCACGACATCTACTGGAAAACTTTTTAAAATTTTCCCTGAGTCAACTTCAGTGCGTTTTTAATGGTTTTTATCTATAGTTCACACACAAACCTGAATCGTATCGACAAAGCTGTGTTAAAGATTTTGTAACAATAATATTCCCAATATCATGAATAGCAAAGCGTTAGATAATCAATGTTTATTTAAATTATTGTGCAACTTTTGACTGATTTAATTATAATTATAGTTTTTATTCTTACAGAGGTTAGGAAAATTTCATATAAACCATTGTTGATTGTAAAAAATTATTTAAAAACATAAAAAACTATAAAGACAATTATAATGTGAAACAAATTTGAAGAATGAATTCATTTGCCAGCAATGTAATCGTGCACTTATTTTGATATATGATAAAGTAAATAGTACATTTGCGTGAATTCAGTCATCTTTACAGCGCATAAATAATGACTTTGTTTTTATTGTTATTTCCACTTAGGTACTGATCTTATAAAGTAGCGTTAACATAGTTGCTGAGATACTGAACCGTCTTATGATCAGTTTCTTAAATCACTTATAAATATATTAACTTTTTTTCTTCATATTTATCACTGAAATAACTTTTCTAACACTAGATGGCAGGTAATACCAATGATAACTCAGGTGGAACTGAATTCGTAAAAATATATTAAAACAGCATTATAAAATGTATTTAAAAGCCTCTGGAATTAAAGCCAAGTCGAAATTCATTTAATGCATAAATAGACTTTTCAGTTGTTTGTTTTTCTTTTTTTTCACCCGTTTTAAATGTTATTGTATATTTGTGATATAGGAAGGTTCAGTGCATAGTAGTACGGCTTGGGAATCCAAAGTTTCGTTCTTCGCACCACCGTAACCACAGAAAAAAACATTAAAAATCATGCTCCGAGCTATGAACCCACAGGTTCATTTTTAAATGAGTCAGTCAAATCTCACTTTCCAATTACAATAAGCCACGTGCAAACGTTAGATGGAATTTACTAACTTATTTAATTCATTTCTGTTACTGTAAAAATATTAATAAAAATTGTAACTATCAATATACTTTAATGCTTAAAGGGGAAACGTTTTTAATAGCGTATTGCTATCACTTACGAGCATTGTGATTTTGAATAAATGGTTGTATTTTTTTATTTAGGTATTAGCAGATTTTCCTTTTTAAATCCCAAGTAGTTAGATTCTTAAGCACTAGCAAAATTGCGATAGCATGTATTACGTATCATAATTCATCCCGGACGAGTCTTCAGTTTATAATGTTAAGTACTGATATTTCAAATAGCCTGAAATTTTAATTTTAATTTAGAAGTTAATTGATAATCGTTATGTATGAAATTTATGATATTTGGTGAAAAGATTGATAAATAAAATTTTCTTTTTTAATGTAAATATACTTTAATATACGAACAACAATACAAATTATAATAACGGTTATTACAAATAATGGTTTATATGCAAAAGTTTTGAAAACAATATTGAGTCTTTTATCTATCTGGAACTGAATATTTTATCAACGTTTCACAATGAACGAATTAATTTTATATTGATACACAGGTACTCTCACTTGACAGAAAGTCAGCTATCCCTCTGAAGTTATATGCAATGTCTTCATGGAAATGCTAATGTTTGAAATTAATTAGTTGAAGTTAAGTGGTTTATAATATTTGAAATATATAAACGTTCTGGTCAGATATTTCTTTTTTTCCCAATTAATAAGCGTTTATTACTGTTAAAGCTTCCAAGATTTATAGCACACAAACTCTAGCAAACGAACAATATTAAACTGTGTCTCCGCGTGTTGCGATGACTACCTTTCATAATCATTAAGCAATGTTCTCTAAATTTTAGTTAGCAATAAGACTGGCAATCACTATTATTTTACTTACACGGCATACATTGGTAATTCTTACACTCGTGAATCTTCTACAAGCCCCCCAGTGACTCAGCGGTATGTCTGCGGACTTACAACGCTAAAAACCGGGTTTCGATACCCGTGGTGAGCAGAGCACAGATAGCTTTGTGCCTAGTTCAAAACAAGAACATTTTCTACAAATTTAGGTAACAGTTACATGCATTTCTAAATACATATAAAACTAATATACATATATATAGAAACAACTGTATAACAGTAAATCCATTACAGTTTCCACAATTAAAACTAAATTATCACGCACACAAAAATACAGAATGATTTATTGGGTGCCCTTAGGTACTGATTACTTCCTTCCATTTATTTCTTAAAACAAAATTACTAAAGATTAATCACATATTTGAAAAACGACATTCCAGGTTAGGTGTTGTCCTTAGAACTCTTTCATCGATCTTTAACTCTACTCAATCTTATTATAATGGTTTTCTAACATTAAAAACTGCCAAAACAACACAATTTTTTTAATGAAACCAAAAATATAAAAGTTCATCGGACAACTTTCGGGAACTTAATGTATATATCATAGAAGCGGATTTTTAGGCTTCCAATCTCTTCTGACGTTTTTCTTGTGAAAACATTTCTTGATTTCGAGGTGTGGCTGAAAGTTTGTGAATGTTTGGCTTGCTGTTCATCTTTAACTTCAAATATTTGTTTATTGTCTTAATAATGCTACAGTTAGTATGCCCATGATCTTTAGAATAGTTTTCGTGGTGAATAGGTTCTCTTTCGTACACAAGGTATTTATTCTGTTGATGAGGGTGTTGTTTCAAATTGGATTGAGGTTTAACTTCAGGACCTGAGTGAGATTTTCTGTTTCCATTAAGAATATTGGAAACTTCCTTATTCAAATTGATGTGTCTTTTGTCTCTTCAGCGTTTAATAATCTCGTATAAAAATATTTTTTCCGCAGAAAGTGCTGTGACATAAATTTCTTCAGCCATGAATTTTTCCTTATAGGTCTAATACTGTCAAATGCTCGAAAGTTCATTGTGAGTCAAATATATAGTTGTTAAAATATGTCACCACTCATGACAAACCTCGCAACCGCATCATCACACACATATTTGTGAAATGCGATATTAACCCTCTGTACCCTCTTAACTGAGTTGTTTATAAAAAAAAACACATTTAATCCAGTACCATCCATATTTATTAAGTACTTCGTAGCTAAAACTTTTAATGAGGAAAAAAGTATTAGGTAGTTTTAATAGTGAAAAACATTGTGGAAAAATCGCCCATTAAATCTTACCAATATATTTTTGCAAATTTTTTGTGCACTTTCCCTCTAGTATTTCATCAGTAAGTCTCCCAGCTTATGACGCTAAACAAATCGAGTTTCGAGCCTGTGGCGAACAGAGTACAGATAGACCATTGTGCAGCTTTAGGCTTAACAACAGGAGAAAAAACATTTTTTTTACATTTATTTGTTTCTTTGTTTTCGAAATTCGCATAAAGTTACTCGAGGGCTATCTGTGCTAGCCGTGCCTAATTTAGCAGTGTAAGACTAGAGGAAAGACAGCTCATCATCATCACCCACTGCCAACTCTTGGGCTATTCTTTTACCAACGAATAGTGGTATTGGCCGTCACTTTATAACACCCCCACGGCTGAAAGGGCGAGCATGTTTGGCGCGACTGGGATGCAAACCGGCGACTCTCAGATTACGAGTCGCACGCCTTAACACGCTTGGTCATGCCGGGCCTTTACATTTACTTTGGGAAGTTGAATTTAAAATCCTAATTTCACCTTGAATATAAACACTGCATACGTCCATTTACTGATTTTTTTTATACTTCCGTGTCTTGTGTTTAGTTAAACCTTTCTTCAGGTAATAAAGGTTAAAAATAGGCATGTGAGATGGAGTTATACCTAAGAACCTTTCGTATTACTTTTTATTTTCACATTTGCTTAAAATAATTTAAGATATTGTTTGTAGTGCTGAAAAGTAAGACAAAGAGAAATTTAATGAAATTTAAAAAAAAATGTTTATTTAGTTCATTTTTTCAACGGTTAAGTTGGGTTTCAACAGTCTTCTCTTAATCAGTGAAACGTCAAAAAATAAAATATTTGAAATTGTTATTTTAATTATTGACACCATTGTTGTTTTCCGCATTGTTATTAGAGGTTTAGTGTTCTAAAGTATAGACACCATTGTTGTTTTCCATATTGTTATTAGAGGCTTAAAGTTCTAAAATATTGACACTGTTGTTGCTTTCCATATTGTTATTAGAGACTTGGTGTTCTAAAGTAAAAATCTTTTTTTGATTCATTTTTCCAAAGGTTTAGTTTGGATTCAGCAGTCTTTTCTTAACCAGTAAAATGCAATAAACGAGAAGAGATTAGAAGTTCTTATTTTAATTATTTATTGGAATGAATGAAATGTTGCTCCTTTAGGTAATAGTCTGAACTAGACAACTTCACGATTGTGTAAATTTATACTCTGTAAATGTCATTCATTCTAAGTTGTAGTTTACATTGGAACATCAATAAGGCTGTTTCTTTGTGCATACTAACTGTTGATAAAGCACGAGAGACAGTATATACTTGTTTGAATATCACCGTGTCTACATTAGTACGTTAAACACATAATCTGACCTATAAAGTCAAAACAAAAAGATGTGCTTAGCATTAATGTTTATCGACTCTAAATTTCCTCATAATAGCTTTAAAGGTCAAAATACCAATCTTATTTGTTAATGAAACGGGAAAGAAAAGCATGATAATTTGGTTACAACTACCACTTCTGTCTTGTTTGTTTGTTTTTTAAGTTCGCACAAAGTTACTAAAGGGCTATCTGTGCTAGCCGTCCCTAATTTAGCAGTGTAAGACTAGAGGGAAGGCAGCTAGTCATCACCACCCACCGCCAACTCTTGGGCTACTCTTTTACCAACGAATAGTGGGATTGACCGTCACATAATGCTCCCACGGCTGAAAGAGCCAGCATGTTTGGTGAGACCTGGATTCGAACCCGCGACCCTCGGATTACGAGTCGAGCACAACACACTTGGCCATGCTGGGCCCTTTTGTAGATGTGCGCGTCAACTAATTTTATTTACAATACTTCTAGGAATATAATAATACCGGCGGTTTGAACAAGATGGTTCATAGTCATTTGATAAGTATCTATGTGAGAAACCCCATGTTTCTCGGAAAGAGCATTGAACACTTTGTTTTTTTAGTTAATAAAATTCTGTATGTGTCAAATACTTGTGTAAGAGTTTCTTTCACTCTTTGAGATCTGATAAAGTTTTTTCTCAAACCTAATAAAAATATCTCGATAGCGTTTTATTCAACATCGGTTGTTTTTTTTAATGAACCATTTACCTTGTGCCTACCTTAGGTATCGGTGCTCGAATGTTTATTGTTGTAAACACCCAAGCCGGGAAATTAAGAGAAATCGCTTCTGACAGAAATGAAACAATATTTACTTCTTTACGTTCTTAGCCAAATGAATGTTCTAAAAGTCAAAATCAATAATGAACCCGAGGGTCGCGGTTTCGAATCACAGTCACATCAAACAGGCTCGCCCTTTCAGCCGTGGGAATGTTATTATGTTGTAATCAATTCCACTATTTGTTGTTAAAGAGTAGCCCAGGAGTTGGCGGTGAGTGGTAATGACTAGCTGCTTTTCCACTAGTTTTATAGTGCTAAATTAGAGATGAATAGCACAGGTGGCACTTGACCAGTTTCGCGCGAAAATAAAATAAACTATATCTTAAGAAATCAGTTTCTCTCAGTCGTAACTGCAATTAACAACACAAAAAACAAAGCCCCTGGAGAAGATGGTATTCAAGCTATCCTCCTAGAACACGTCAATCAGAGATTATATGAACACCTTACAGCTTTACTTAATCTATCACTATCAGCAGGATATATCCCCGTTTCTTGGAAGGAAACAATAATATTAATGTTCCAGAAAAAAGGAAAGCCAGCAAATAAACCAAACAACTACCGCCCGATTAGCTTAACCAGTTGTATTGGCAAAGTATTAGAAAGGATAATTAGTAATCGTCTGTCAGTATACTTAGAAGAAAATTCAAAATGACCAGAAATTCAAAACGGATTTTGAAAATACCGCCAAACTACAGACCACCTGATTCGACTTACAGAATCAATTACTGACAGCTTCAACAAAAACGAATGGACTGTAGCTTGCTTCCTCGATATTGAGAAAGCTTTTGACACAGTGTGGCATAATGGTTTACGTCATAGGTTACAGGAAATGGCTCTACCCCAGGAAACTATTCGCTTGCTGTCCAACTTCCTGGAGAACAGAATGTGCAAAGTAAATGTGAATGGGGCCCACTCAGAGTCCTTTTCACCCAAAGCAGGAGTCCTGCAGGGAGGGGTTTGTTAGCCCTATGCTATTTATCATGTATGTAAGTAATATGCCTCTGTCGGACCTAAATTTAGGTTTTGCATCACAGTTCGCTGACGATGTAGCAGTCTGGAAAAGTGCCCCCACTCCGTCAATAGCAGTCACGAACCTACAACCAGTTCTAAATAAAATCGACGAATACTGCCAAAAATACAGAATCAAAATCAATATTCCAAAAACCCAAGTGATATTATTCACTAGACTGAATAAACTGAAAAAAGATCCACCAAAACTCTACATGAATAGATCACTTTTACTGACTGCCACATCTGCTAAATTCAAAATTAACGTGGTTACCACACACTAAAAATATAATGAAACGAATCTGGAAAAGAGCAAACTATGCAAGAAGTCTTTCACATAAAAACCAAGGAACATCTCCCGACAATATACTCAAAATCTACAAAACGTACATTAGACCCGTAATAGAATATGCATCACCTGCCTGGATTAACATAGCACCCACACACTTAAAGAAACTTCAACAAATACAAAACTCAGTTCTAACTTCGGCATATAAAGTACAACGAAGCAAACATAGAGACAATATCTGAAAGACTCTTGCATAATTCTCTAAAATATTTCAATAAGAATTGGCATAAGAATAACTTAATGTGTGATCTCGACAAATACCACGTACATGATGTAAATAGTCCTAAATACCTCTCCTCTTTTAACTTGTATTTAAGAAATGTTGCACAAGCTGGCCATCTTTCACTAGACAATTAATTTTTATTTATTTATTTATTTTTTTATTATCATTATTTTTATTTTCTTATTTATTTTATATTTTATTTTATTTCTCTTTTCTATTGTTACTACAAGTAGTAGTAGCATTTTCTCCATGGAGAAAAACAATATAAGAATTAAAGAGGAGAAAAGTACAAAAAAATATATATATATGAAAAATACAAAAAATATATAAAGAAAAAAAGTCACAAGAAAAATAGTTAAAATAGAAAACAACAAAAAAAACTTGTGCGTCCATTCATGGACTGTGCCCTGAAATGGGCCCGAGTACGATGTTATACTTTTGCTCAGGTCCTAAGCTTTAAAAAAAATCCCTAACGACGGATGCTATCAACGTTCGGGAGGGAGGAAGAGGTCTAATGCACCTGAACCTTCTGGGTATTTAACATCCATACCCAAATACCCACACAGAGAAACTCGAACTCAGTTTCTCTCCCTCCTCGTTAATCTACTTTCAGGACCACCACACTAATCTTAATCATTGAAAGCTACCATTCCTAGAAATAGCCTCTCCTGTTTCTCATAAAGTTAGTCTCTCCTACTTCACATAAAGTCAAACACTCCTACTTCCCATAAAGCTAACTTTTCCTACTTCACATACATTCAACTTATTCTAGTTCACTTAAAGTTAAAAGTCTACTATTTCACATAAGGTGAACCTGTTCTATTCCACATAAAGTCAACCTCTCCTCTTTCACAGATATATTCATTCTTGAAACACCTCTTGCTTTTCAAGACGTATAAGTTGCTCACGTAAGGAAAATAAACATGACAGTTACAGTGAAACCCATCTGTTCAAAGAAAAAATATAAGCATGAGTCAGTGTTCGCGTTAACTAGCTTATAAGCAGAATGGTCATGAAGTTGTAAACGTAGGTGTGTAAGATGGTATCTTGCTGTGTACGATATGATATAATAACTTATAAGTAACGGCATGCATGAATGTTTGTTAGTATTCATGGCGGAGCTTTTCAGACTATCTACCACTGCATTTAACTACACTGGTGGATTGACTGTTGCCTTGTAACGCTTAAAATGCGGGATATCACACGAATTGAAGCCAAGGTTGACAGCTACAAAATCTAGAGATCTATCAGAGGGCCAAACCCACAGCCAAGTATAAATAAAAGAGATATAAAGTTGTTTGAAGACTTTCAAAGTTTTCAACCTTGGGAAAACAAACAATTATACTGGGTTTAAAGAATCAGCCTCAATAAATACCTTGTAAAAACATTTAAAAATATATAATAAAATTATTAATATAATGAATATTTCACATAAACCATTCTCTCTTTTCTCTAAATCTCAGGCACGACTTACTCTGTTGATCAAAATTAGGGCCGTGTATCATGATAGTCTCAGTAGCTTTTCTATAAATAAAAATTAAAATTAGGTTAAGACTTTCTTTTCTTAAAAGTTAATCGTTTAATTAGGGTGAGGTATCTTAATATTAACCAAGTTAATATAAGTTACAAGTTCGAACTTCGTTGTTTTATCCCTCTAGAGGATATAGAAATATTCTAATTTTGAAAATGAAAAATCAGAATTTTTTTTAAGGAAACGCTGTTACCTGATCTTTTCTGATAACACCTACTTATCAGAACACTAAACATAGTTTTGAGTATAAAATAACAATAGTTCACTTAATCACAATATATAATTCGTCATTATTTCAAAGATACGGAACAAATGTAAAGTTCCATATGTTTGATATAATGAGAACAGTGGATTTGAGTACATCAAGAAAGGTAAATTATATTTATAATTTGTATTTGTCTTTCCACTTCATTGATGGGGCCGTAAGTTTGTAGAGTTCTAACGCTACAAAACAGGTATCAACACCCATTGCGAGCACAGCCCAGACGGCTCATTGTTTAGCTTTGCGCTTAACTGGAAAGAATGTTGTTGTTGTTGTTTTAGAATTAAGCACAAAGCTGCACAATGGGCTATCTGTGCTCTGCCCACCACGGGTATCGAAACCCGGATTTTAGCGTGTAAGCCCGCAGACATACCGCTGAGCCACTGGGGGGCAACTGGAAAGAAACAGACAAATTAGTGTTCATGCGTTGGCGTCCTCTAGTGATGATCAGGGACTTCAATCTCCTTCTTGGTAGCTGCTTTTACGCATCGTAGCCAAGTGAATAAAACATGGCATGCTTCTGCTTTGTTTTGTTCAATATGGTTGAAAGCCTTCAAAAGTTATGAGCTTATAAGAACAAAGATCTAGTCCCAGTGCCTTTTATGTTAAATCTTGTTAGATTTTTTTTCAGTGTTCTCATGTGTCAACCTCAGAAAAATGTGAATTGAATTTCTTAGAAGTTCCAGCCGGAGGAGATACACTTTGAAGAAAGTGGCAGATGTTGAGAACTGAATTCGGGTGCTTATGTTACACAGACGTGATCGTTTTACAGACAGTTGAATACATGGACTCTCGTTGTTCACTTCTCCGAAGATAAGGTCCTACTTTACTTCTCAAAAACTTCTGTTTTTACACACTAGATTTTAAAATGTCAACTTGCAATTAAAACTGAGAGGATTTTCAGGTTAGAACATTGAAAACAACAGCAGGTAATTACATAATAAAATGGCGAATATTTGAGAAAATACTTCAATATCATGAGAAACATTTTGTCAGTGGACTAGATTTTTCCATGCTTTAAAATTATTGTAGCAGCAATATGGTTGATTCAAATTGTGATTAGAATACATAATATTACTTCTGCTTTATATTAACGTTTCTTTTCAGTGTTTTTTTCCAATCTCATATAAATATTTAGGTATATTTCGGTATACTACTATAAACTATTGAATTGTCAACCTAAACGACACTTTATCCGACACGGAGATAAATGGCCATGTCAGAAACTTCTAAGGTTCAGGCGTTGTTATCCTTAATATGACTGAGACTAAACAACCATGTCAGAGACTCCACAGAATACTAAATTCTAAGAGTTCAGACGTTTTCATCCCTAAACTGTTAGGGACTAAGCAACCAAGTCAGAGACTTCTAGAATTCACGCGTTGTTATCCTAGAGGAAGTGTAGCCAACAAGTAGCACCAGCAGCTTATGTGATTTTTATTAATTGTTTGTTTGTCTATTAATTGAATAGTATGATAATTATCACGGTTTGAATATCTCGAACATTTGGCCCAAAACAAACATCATCCTAGAATTAATAACTAGGTTATTATTGATAACACGTTAAAACTTTCTCATCACTGACGCACTTCTTCCAGTTTCTGTTTATTTTTCCCCCATCGCTAGTACAGCTGTGTTTCTCCGGATTTACAACGCTAAAATCAGGGGTTCGATTCCCCTCGGTGGGCTGAGCAGATAACCCGATGTGGCTTTGTTATAAGAAAAACACACACATACACTGTTTATTTTCAGGTTTGTTTTGCGTTTCATAAATTATAATTTTCATTCATTTCTTTTACAACGTTACATCCGTAAACATTTGGAAGGGCTATTTGTTGCCTCGTAGGGGGAGAAAAGTTCAAGGAAATGTAACCAAATTCCGAGAATGCCTAGAAGTTTATTTAAATTTCACGCAAAGCTACACGAGAGCTATCTGCGCTAGCCATTCCTAATTTAGCAATGTAATACTAGAGGGAAAGCGAGAAGTCATCACCATTCATCGCCAACTTTTGGGCTAGTCTTCTACCAACAAATAATGGGATTGACCCACACATTATAACGTTCCCATGGCTGAAAGGGGAAGCATGTTTAATGTAACGGGGATTCGAACCCGCGGCCCTCTGATTACGAATCGAGTGCCTTAGCCACCTGGCCATGCCGGATCGAAACAATTTTAGTAATATCGGAAAAGAAGAATGAAGAGATATCACTGAGTCTTCATAAAGGCTTCTCCACTCGACGTATTATTTATGTTATTTCGTCAGGTTTATATTATTTCATGATATGCAACCTGGAGGTGTGAATAAAGGAAATCTCGAACAGAACTAAGGTCATTCTGATACTCACACACACATGAACAACATATGTAATAACACACCTTACAGGCATTCTCCGATCGGTACAGCAGGAGGCTCGGCATGGCCAGGTGATTAGGGCATTCGACTCACAATCTAAGGGTTGCGGGTTCGAATTCCCATTCCACCAAACATGCATCCCGTTTTCAGCCATGAGGGCGTTACAACATTAGGTCAATCCCACTATTCGTTGGCAAGCGAGTTAACGGTGAGTGGTGATGACTAGCTGCCTTCTCTCTAGCCTTACACTGAAAAATTAGGGACGGCTAGAGCAGATAACCCTCGTGTAGCTTTGTGCGAAATTAAGAGGAACAAACAAAATAAAGCACAGAAGAAATAAACGTTGCTATGGAAGGAGTACTTATTAATCTGACATTTCGATCCGAGTCTTAACGATATTTCTTCATCTTTTCCAAAATGTGACAAGTCTGTTCGTATCAAATACATATACACATACAAAAACTAATAGTTTTCCTGAAATTACAGAATAAGTAAGTTTTGTGATTGCAGGATTTCAGTTATTTCTTAAAAAAAGTGTGACAAAGCTTTGAATTATCAACAAATTAAAGAAGAAAAACTCTGCTCTTCCTCGATCATTAATCGGATGGACGAGGGCAAACTTTTCTTTCTGATAAAGTCCTTCATAACTCACACAGGCACTCATAAATCTCATTTCTATCATCTCTTTGACTGTGTCTCGAGTATGTCAACCATGCCTATTCTTTATGAAGCTTTGACAGAAATAAATGAGATTTCAGTGTCGGTTCGGCCCTTTCCTCGTCAGTATAGCAGAATTCATGAATTTGTAGCAGAAGGACATCAGGCACTCTCGGATGTTCTGTAGTAGTCCAAGAAAGTAATTAATAACGATAAGCAAAGTCTCGATTTCCGATGTAAGCCCTCAAATTTAAGAAAGGATAAACATGTATATTATTCCCGGCCGGTTTATGATATGAATTCAATTCGATAAATGAAAGCCGTGTGTGCGTATATACATACATACATATATATATATTAAACACACCCATATACATAATGTATAAGAAACGTTTTGTTTTTGTTAATGACAAAACTGTACAATAAGCTATTTATACTTTTTCTAACTTCGAGTATCGAAACCCAATTTTTAGTGTTATAAGCCTTTAGACTTATCGCTAAGTAACTGAGGTGGCTGCATAAGAATGGGTGGAGAGAGAGAGAATCATCGAATAACTGGGTGACAAACAATGTTCTACCCAGTGGCACAGCGGCACGTCTGCAGACTTACAGCGTTAGAATACGGGTTTCGATACCTGTAATAGGCAGAGCACAGATGGCCCATTGTGTAGATTTGTGCTTTCTTCCAAACAGACAAACAGAAAGGATATAAAACAAAATAATAAACGAAATAAACTAGACAAGAAATAATTAGGCCTAAGCAGATTTTTTTGTTTACTACAAAATTGAAACTATTATGAGTTAATGACAAAAATTAAACAGCAAAATTTCAAACAGAGATAAAAAATCATGGAAATAATTGTATACACATTATTAACTGTGTGAATTCTAAATTATAATATGTAATACATTTTCTCAAGCTTTCCGATATTCTTGTCAGAGCAATAAGTAGTTAGTTATAAAGTATTCCGTTAGATTGCGGGCCTGTCATGGGCAGGTGGTTAACACACTCCACTCGTCATCTGAGGGTCGTGAGTTCGAACCTCCATCACACTAAACATGTTCGCTTTTTCAGCCGTAGGTGTGTTATAATGTAACGGTCAATCCCACTATTCGTTGGTAAGAGATTAGCCCAAGAGTTGGCGGTGGGTGGTGATGACTAGCTGCTTTCCCTCTAGTCATACACTGCTAAATTAAGGGAGGCTAGTGCAGATAGCTCTCGTGCAGCTTTGCGCGAAATTTAAACCAAAACCTTTAGATTGTAACAGTGTTTTGTCAGAATTTCATACTTCTGTAATATTAATCACAATAAAAAGAAATTTCAGTTCTTCAAGCAGTTATAGATAAAATTAAGAATCAGCGTCTTTAAACTTTGTCGCCCTCCATTGGCTCAGAGGTATGTCTCCGGACAATGCTAAAAATCGGATTTTGATATCCGTGATTGGCAGACCAGAGACAGCCCATTGTGTAGCATTGTGCTTGACTGAAAACAAACTTTGTTTCTTGTTTGTTTCTTTTAGAGCAAAGCTACATTGAGCTGTCTGCCGTGTCCACCACGGGGAACGAAACTTATATCATAGCGTTGCAAGTGCGTAAACTTAGATCTCTTTCATTATTAGACACGTTTTATTTTTTCGGTATATGATATTTTGAAGAAATTCAAACCTTAGTAACTTATATTTGTCAATGCCTGAAACAAGTGGTAATATTCCTTTGTTTTAGAGTAAAGCGCATTGAACTATCTTTCGTATCCTCCGCAGCGAGTCGAGACCAAGATATGAGCGATGTAAGTTCGTAAGCTCGCTATCTCACCGTGAAACAACACTTTGAAATTTGAGAAAAATTTGTGTGAAATTTAAATAAATTTCTGAATTCGTTGGTTTGGTTGTTTGTTTGTTTTGAATTTCGCGCAAAGCTACTCGAAGGCTATCTGCGCTAGCCATCCCTAATTTAGCAGTGTAAGACTAGAGAAAAAGCAGTTAGTCATCACCACCCACCACCAACTCTTGGACTACTCTTTCACCAACGAATAGTGGGATTGACCGTAACATTATAAAGCCCCCACAGCTGAAAGAGTGAGCATGTTTGGTATGACGAGTATTCGAACCCGCGACCCTCAGATTACGAGCTGAGTGCCTTAATCACCTGGCCAGACCGAACCAACTGAATTCGTAACCGAGAAGTTATTCTAATTATATTAGGTATCCACTGAACGTTACACTCTTACAAGACTTAAAGTGCTTCCAAGTAAACTCATCGGTAACTCTGAGCATTTATAACGTTAAAAATCTGTTTTTTAACACATGAGATGAGCATTGCACAGATAGCCTATTACAAGAATGGCGAACCTTATTGAGAGTGTTGTGCCTAAATTGTGGATAATTTTCTAAAACATTCTCTCGCGTGTCCATGGTAACTTTTAGCAACAGATTATGAATTACGATTATTCTGAATTATTTCAAGTGAAACAGCTTTTGGAGTTAGATGGTATAAATAACTACAGTAATTCACAAGAAATAAAATTAATAAATTATTAACAATAATAATTATATATGTATAATGGACATTTCTTAAGGAAAAAGAAGTTCTCTTGCTTATTTACTTTCATTCATTGTTTAATTGTTAACAGAAAGAATTCTCTGAAATTACAAGCTTTGGTTCGTATTATGCAACATAAAAAAACAAGGAAAGGAAAATAAACATATTTTATTCTTAGTGAGACTTTTGCTGCTGCACCAACAATGACAGATATTTTATATCAGACTTGTATTTGGTTGTTTAGAGAGCTATGCATGCAACACTAGTTTTATCAACAAGTCTATTCCTATAATTATATTTTACAAATTTCATTGTGAAAATAATGACTCGCATAAATATGTTGAAGAAAATACTGTTAATCCTTCCATTGTAACATTTTTCAGGCAGTCAAAATTTTCAGAAATAGATTTCAGGAATTTCAAAACCTCATTTTCTGCAATTTTCTGTGTTTTTCCATTCACTAGTGGATCTCTTTTAATATTTTCTAGTTCCACTCTTAATTTGACAAATTTGTGCCTCCAATTTGAGCTGCTTTGTAAATCGGATAGTTGGAATCTCAAAATTATCCAAGTCAAACCACTGCAACATTTTCAAATTCGGTTTGTCTAACGATTCACTGTCTGCATACTTTATGAATTTTTGCAGTTTCTTCAAATAACCTGAACTTATTAAATCTTAAAGAAAAGTGTTCAGAAGCTGAAATAATAATGCTTGAAAAGGTTTGTGAAATATTTAAAAGTGTCATTGTAAACATCATTTTTGAAACTTTCAGTTTGATTTCAAAGGCTTTTATGTTATTAAACATAACATCAAGTGTTTTACCCCATCCCTGAAATTTGGTGTTCAAGTCATTTAAATGTGAGGAAAAATCTATAAATCCACACAACATCAGACAATTCTTGACAAGAAAATTTTTCATTTGTCAAAAACAGACAAATTTCATCCAACCGCTCAACAAATCGTTTAAGGACTAAACCGTTACTTAACTAACGAACATTGTGTACATACGTAGTACTGTGTACACCGAATTCACCTATCTCAGTAAATTATGAAATTGTATTTTTTCAAAGCATGCGCAGAACTACAGTTAACTTTGATTACCATTTCCATCACTTTTTCAAGCTTTTTAAAGTCAGCGTTTACACACAAAACCTCTTCGTGTATAATACAATGGAAGTCTACCAGTAGACGTCCAACATATTTTGCAAACAGATTTTCAAAACCTGCTTCTTTACCAATCATGCTGAGTACACAATCAGTTGTCACGGAAACTATTTTTGAGAGGTCAACCTATCGATTGGATAATTCGTTTACTGCATATTTTAGTCCCTGTGGTATGTTCAGGTAAGGTTACTAAGTTAACCAGTTCTTCGGAGATTATTCATTACCTCTAAGAAATCGAGCAATAATGGCTAGCCTAGCTGATGATGTAACATCAGTGCTCTTATCAAAACAAATGGAAAGAAATTGACATGAATCAATATCTCTTTTTAATTGTTATGTTATGTTTGTTTCCATTTTTAAAAATCTATATTTTACTCGCTGGCAATTCTTTAATGCGCTGAATTATTTTCCCTGTTTATGGAAAATCGTCAAAAAGGGAAGAAGTATATTCTAGCCACGATTTTCAAATAGAATCTCCATCACTAAGTGTTTTTCATTTTGGGCAATGATCTTTGAAATCTCAAAACTAGAAGCAACTAAGTTGTAACTATGTGAAACAAATTTCATCAAAACATTTGACTGAATATTGTTGTTGCTAACTTCTTGAGAAATGTGTTATTTTTGTTTTTGCTCACTCTTCTCACAAAACCATTTATGAAGTTTCATAACGCTACTTTACAAAGGAAATATTGCACACACTGTTGCAGAACATAAGGTGCACATTGCTTTATCACCCTTTTTGATCATACCAAATATTTCAGTCCACGATTTTTGAAGTTCGCCCAAAAGATACTCTCTGCGCTAGCCGTCCCAAATTTAGCAGTGTAAGACTAGATGGAAGGTGCAAGTCATCACCACCCATCACCAACTCTTGAGCTACTCTTTTACCAACGAATAGTGGGATTGATCGTACCATTATAACGCCCCCACGGCTGAAAGGGAAAGGATGTTTGCTGTGACGGGGATTCGAACGCGCAACTCTCGGATTACGAGTAGAGTGCCTTAACCACTCGGCCATGCCGGGCCACCTAAAAAGGGTAAATACACTCTAAAAATATCTTACCAATTAAGTTAAATACAATAAATTAACTTATAATAACATAACGGCAGATGAAAATTTATGTCATTGGTATAAATAATAAATCTATATTTAACTAGCTGATGAAAAATATATGCATTCCACGCCAAATAAAATAATTTTAACAATATAATTCATATATTTACAGTAAAGAAATAATAAGTTCATATTTATCGTTATTATCACTAAGCATCCAACATTCACTCACAAACGTCAAAAGAAACATATAAGCAGAGCGAAGCCAATACGAACAATTTACTTTATTTTTACTCAAATACTGATGTGTGCACTAGGTCTGGGAGGAATTCAAAACGTGTCATCCGTTGTCGCGTGTTCCCGCAACCGCAAAGCTACTTTCTTTTTCTGTTTTTGAAATTCGCGCAAAGCTACACGAAGGCTACTTGCGTTAGCCGTCCTTAATTTAGTAGTGTAAGACTAAAGGGAAGAGAGCTGGTCATCACTACCCACCGCCAACTCTTGAGCTACTCTT
This sequence comes from Carcinoscorpius rotundicauda, assembly GCA_011833715.1. NCBI lineage: Eukaryota > Metazoa > Arthropoda > Merostomata > Xiphosura > Limulidae > Carcinoscorpius > Carcinoscorpius rotundicauda. Next base: position 17,201,851 of record CM022403.1, read on the forward strand.
TTACCAACGAATAGTGGGATTGAACGTCACATTATAACGCCCCCAAGGGCGAGCATGTTTGGTTTGACGGGGATTCAAATTCACGATCCTCATATTACGTTACGATGACTCCAACCAACTAGCCATGCTGGGCCAACCACAAAGCTTTCGCCAAGAGAGCGTTAGACGTTTTCTGTGAACATTTCTCATTGCTCCCGGGTTGAAAAAAATCATTCGTTGCTGACATTTGACAACAATGATCATCATTTAATACATATTTATTTATTATGGGTTAGCGTTAGGGTTTAAAGAATCAAGAGGCGGCATGACATGTCGCGTGCTAGCAAGATCTTTTCGTGTGCCACCTGGGTTCGCCATCACTGGCCTATTGTGCAGCTTTGGCATAACAAAGAACAAACACAAACGTTACCACTGTACTCATTTTATTTGAAACAATTTCGTGATGATTACTGTGCCACAAATTATTTAAGCCTAATGATTAAAGTACTCAACTAACAACCACGAGATAACGGGTTTGAATCTCTCACTGAAAATTCTCACTTTTTTGGTAATGAGGGCATTAAAATATGACACTTTTCGTTATTAAAAGATAATTCTGTGAGTGAGAAATTAGCGAATTAACTAGTGATCTTACACGTTTGTTCTTGGTAAATTAGGGACGTAAATTTAGATAACTCTAAACAAAAGAAACAAACACAGATTTTATAACAAACACCTTAACATCGAAGTTTGAATTCGGGAGAGTAGAAATTTAGTTATGCTGTACAACATTGTACTTCATCATTTCTTTCCAGAGCACATTTTTTTAGCTCATGTGAAGAGTCTTAATATTTGTCTTTCTAGCTACCTTATATATACACACACATACATACATATATAAATACCGTATTTGTCCGAATGTAATGCACATTTATTCCTCCAAATAATTCCCAAAAATTGACTGCGCATTTTTTTTCGCGCAAGTTTAATTTTGTTAGATATTTCACTTGTATAACTTACCCCCTAAAATAATTAAAGTATGATTAAAGGTTTCAAAAATATGTTGCATGTTCAATGCAATGGATGATACTTTAAATGACAAAAGGGGATGAAGCAAAAATTCAAGGAAGCAAATCCGATGATAGCGACAATTCTAGTGATAAGCATTTGTGTGGAGATGAATGATTAGCTTAGGATATTACTACGTATAACATTTTCAATAAATTTTGTGAAATTGACATGTAAGAAAATTGTTGAAAGGTTTTCAAATAATGTTTAATACATTGATAGCCGTTCCTGTATCTAGAAAACGCTCAGTATATTTTGTTCAAATAATGTGTGAAAAAACAAATTGTCTTCAATTTAACCTTTCAAAATTATATTTGGGTAAATACAGTAATTGTAACTATAAACATTGAACTAACTTTCGTTTCCATGCATAAATTTAATTTGTAATAACGTTTAAGGTAAAAATTTAATACATATTCTAAAAGTAACACAATTTGTAATGCTTTGAATCTTATATTTTTTTAGTTACTTTCGTAAGTCACTATTTAATGTCATTCACTTTGTATTCAGAGCCACCTTAATGAAGAGTTAGCAATAACGACAATATTTCGAATTTTTAATAACAAAACTAACCAATTTGACAATCTTTCCAGAGCTTTAAAGAAATTTAATTATTTAAAAGCTGTCACTACGTAATTAGAGCCAGTTTTTAATACATTTTCCACGCCGTATTTAAACCGATTATACATTGTTAATACATTCACAACGCTTTATTTAAATCGATCGTATGTTGTTAACACATTTAGAACGACGTATTTAAAATTGATCACACTCTGTTAAAACCCATAGACGGGAAAAAAATTTCTTCGCTAATAATATATCATAAATACGTTAGTTCTCTTAGATGAGCCAGATGTGTATTATGTGCAATATTAATCAAAATTTCATATACAGTGGAAACAGCATATGAATAAAACTATATTAGTACTTTTTCTTTTGAATTTTGCGCAAAGCTACACGAAGGCTACTTGCGCTAGCCGTTCCTAATTTAGTAGTGTAAGGCTAGAGGGAAGGCAGCTAGTCATCACCACCCACCGCCAACTCTTGGGTTACTCTTTTACCAAAGAACATTATAACGTCCCCATGACTGAAAGGGCAAGCATGTTTGGTATAAACATTTTAACACACTGCTGAGAAGTAAAAAAACTAACTACAGACTAACAAGACATCAAAGTACTTAAGAAAGTTGGTAGAGTAAAAACAAAAATTTCACAAAACTACAGTTGCATTGTGATGTTACTCGCTTATTCCTACCTTGTTTCCTTATTTTTTATGCTCCATTCCTATTTCATAATTGTTTTATTTACAATGGCTTTGTACTTTTATATTTATATTTTTTAAAATATCTCACCAGTCAAATCTTTCACGTTTTTCGATTTATCCACAAAAGGTGAATGTTAAATGTCTGTTAACCGTGTTGTCAAGTGCTTGTTGGAGTGCAAGCGACACTCGAAATGAGTACCTTTTAAACACTCATGCGCAAGCAAGAGTTGCTTAAGTGGAAATTTTAAGTCCGTAAAACAATTCTAATATCAATATAAAGTATGGTTACACAAAAAATAATTACAATTAATATGTCTAACAAATCAATTTTGTTTTGTCTAACGCTGGTAATTAAGGGCTAACGAAACTACGCGAAAGCTATCGTACAATGTTTAATGAAAATGTTGTGACACTTGATGAAAGATTTATTGACGAAAGCGTTAGTGCATCATACTTTCTGTATATGTACGATAACTTTAACTTATTTCTAAGTTTTAGCATACAATTTACAGTACAGAACAATCACCTCGGGTTAAACAGAATAACTGGACGACATCTAATATTAGCATGCTCGAACAGAGAATCTAATTATTCGTTTTTGTTCCTCGTTGATGCAAAATTGCGATCTATTCTTATGTGCTATGCAAGTGCGAAAAAAGTGGCAGTCACATCCTATTCGGTCAGATAAGTGTAGCCATGGAATTAGTGATGAGTCCTAGTAAGTGAGTTTTTGCAGCAATTGGATGCTAACCATGAATTCTGGTATTCCCAACTGGGGCACGTTTGGGTCTTTATTTTTATTATTAACCTTCATCTATGAATATGAGAAGGTTGAGAATATTATAGCGGTATTAATATTTTCAATCTGAATGGCATCTCATACACACACTCTGACAATCAATTCAGAGTCCTCTAATGTTCAGGTGTGGTTCCTAATTTCAAAGTACTGAGTAGTGGCATTTGTCGCCGTGAATGTTTTGCCTGGCTTTGAAGTAAATAACGGGATTAAATGCTACTCTTCTTGATTTACAACGTTGAAATCAATGGTTCGACTTCCCTCGGTGGACACAGCGGAAAGCTTGCTGTGGTTTTGCTATAAGAAAAACACACGCGCACTGATGCTGTTAATTAATAACTACATGAAAAATAGTTTCGTTCACCTAAAACCATTCGACTAAAGGAAAACAGTGTTTTATATTAAGTCTCAAAAGGCAGTTTTATAGTTATATTAGTGCGAACGTACCATTATTTATGTCACAGAGGCAAACCTCGGGACTTGTACCTGAAATCCAGGATTCGATCCCTGTGGGAAACGCAGTTCAGACGGCCTGTTGCGCAACTCTGTACTAAAACGCAACCAATCAGCTGCACGCACCGTATTAAATACAAACGCATTGTAATCGCAACATACTGTCGTGTGAAGTTAAATTCCTTTTCAATTTCCTGAAAAAAATTCACGTAAATTTTCAAATCAAAGAAACCACATGAAATTCTAGGCCTTTAAAAAATCTACTCATCTCTTACATATTTCTTTTCGCTTGAAATTTTGATATAAAATTCTGTCTTGGTTCTTTATTAAACCAACTATTCTGAACCAAGAAGTTTAATTTCGTAAAATATTCTGACATGCGTGAACAACATCAAACTGCTGTTGTAGTTGTCATTGGTTTTTCTTTTTATTCTAGAGTAATTTAAAAAGAATGTTTTCAGGGTCTATTTTTCTTTTTTTTTCATAATTACGTCTCACTTATATGATATCAAATAGACTATAACTTCACTGGAATTTCAACGTCATCAAATGCAATAATACAGGAAAGTTTCCCGAAATAGATTTCTCTAATGTAAACTCCGCTTTTTAGACAATTAATTCAGTTTCAAAAATAAATTGAATAAACAGTTGTAAGAAAGGATATGCTATTAAAGTGTGTGAATTCACGAATGAATTATAAAAATAAAAAAAGCAAACATAATTTACAGTATTTTGATTACGTTTAATTTAACACATTACTTACATTACAACAGAACAATATATGAAAGAATTTCTCGTAAATATTTGAACATTCTTAAGCTGCAGGAATTGTCTAAAATAATGTTTTTTGTTGCTAATTTTCGCCAGTATTTGGTACATGCGTGTGTTGCACACAATGATTTTGTGTGTATTTATGTTTTAATTTAAATATATCAACTGATAATAAATAGAAAAAAAACCTATTACACGATATTTCATTGTTTATATATATCTTGAAACAGGGTAAACTAAGTTACTGAAACTGTTATTTGCCTTAACTACAAAAAATGTTATAAATATAAATATTTATATCAAGAGCTTTGTGAATAATTACAAAGAAACATAAAAAAATATCTGTATAGTAACAGCCAAAAGTACATAATTACCACATATGTATTTAATTTTAAACAACTGTAATGGTACATGTTATATATATATATATATATACACATATATTTATATCAAAATAGAGTACATGATTTATTTATTTTTTGACAGCAAGATGTTAGCTGTTTCATACAGATAACTTCTTATATAAATGGCCCGGCATGGCCAAGCGTGTTAAGGCGTGCGACTCGTAATGAAAAGAGTTTTGAGGCATGCCCTGAGCATATCCCAGTCGCACCATACATACTCGCCCTTTCAGCCGTGGGGGTGTTATAATGTGACGATCAATCCTTTTATTCATTGGTGAAAGAGAAGCCCAAGAGTTGGCGGTGGGTGGTGATGACTAGTTGCTTTCTTTCCAGTCTTACACTGCTAAATTATGGACGGCTAGCACAAATAACCCTCGAGTAGCTTTGTGCGAATTTCAAAAACAAACCCTCTTATATAAATTATTATGTCGAGAAACAAAGAATGTTGTTGTTTTGAATTAAGCACAAAGCTTCACAATGGGCTATCTGTGCTCTGCTTACCACGGGTATCGATACCCGGATTTTAGCGTTAAGTTCGCAGACATACCGCTGAGCCACTGGGGGGCAACAAGGAATGTTTATTTAATAGTTTTTGTATCGAAAATATATTTTTTTTATTACTCTGTACGAGCGTAATAACTTATAAGATTTGTTTATTGGTGTAACGAGTTCTCAGAAGTATTCATATATTCCAAAATTTGGTGTATCGCGACCTTTATTTAATATAAGATAATTATCTTCACAAGCAGATTTTCAGAGACACTGGAACAAATATTACCTCCCCCCAGGGGCTCAACGGTAAGGTTGCAGATTTACGGCACTAAAAATCGGATTTTGATACCTTTGGTCAGCAGAAACAAATACAACCATTTGTGCAACTTTGCGTTTAATAACAACTAACCTAAATAAATAAACCATTTCTCGTATCCGTACAACCTCGCAAAATAAAAATAATATCTTAGAATAGAACAAACCTCTTTAACCATATAATCTGGTAAGCTTAACATAATATTTTAGAATAGAACAAACCTCTTTAACCATATAATCTGGTAAGCTTAACATAATATTTTAGAATAGAACAAACTTCTTTAACCTTATAATCTGCTGAACTTAATATAATATCTTAGAATAGAACAAACTTCTTCTTCCACGTAAAGACATATCTGAAAATGACTGAGGCTTTAAATGTTAATTTGGAACCTTTTACAACATCTATAGTAATATGCTCAGGGCATTGTTTTGTTTTGTTTGTTTTTGAATTTCTCACATAACTACTCCAGAGCTATTTGTGCTAGCTGTCCCTAATTTAGCAGTGTAAGACTAGAGGGAAGGCAGCTAGTCATCACCACCCTCCGCCATCTCTTGGGCTACTCTTTTATCAATGAATAGTGGGATTGACCGTCACATTATAACACCCCCACGGCTGAAAGGGCGAGTATGTTTGGTGCGACTGGGATATTAAACATAAAACGTTTAATTTTGTTATATCGAGTACTGCAAAAGGATACTATGTAATAGTGAGTAGTTGTCATGATTTCATGTTTAGAATAATCTTTCCTTCCCGTTTCCCCTACATATTCAAGTCCTCGGTAACATTCACCTTCCTTTTTTATATGTAAGTCAGGTCAAATTGTTTCCTTTGTATATTAAAGTCGTGTTGGTATCTTTCCTTCGTATATTTATGTCAAATCTGTTTCTCATTTATGGTCGTACTGTTCTGTCCCTCCAAATTTTTACTTGATAAACTTTAGTGGTTAATACTCAAAACATTTTTTCACTGAAAGGATAATTGTAATTACATTATTGTAGCTTGCTTTTAAAATCGACATTACTCAAATGTGACTTTAGTTTGAATGTGCTTCATTTTCTGAGTGGTCTTACACGAGTTAAAACATATCGATAATTTATTTTAATTCTATTGGAATTTAATGAAAATAGAATCACAAAGAATGAAAAAAGAAATAAAATCTTCGATTAACGCTATTTTCGCAGATTAAACCCAATGAGATCCTGGTGCGTTTTAAGAGTCATCTCAGAGCAGTTTAGAGTACAGTGAAGGTAACCAACATTGTTCACAGCAAGTGATATGTAGATTAAGAGTAAAGACAGGATAACCAACATTGTTAACAGCAGGTAATATTTAAAATTATGGTAAAGATAGGATAACCAATATGGTTCATTGCAGGTAATATTTAGAATTACAGTAAAGACAGGCTAACTACCTTTGCTCACAGCAAATAATATTTAGAATTATAGTAAAGACAACATTGTTTACTGCAGGTAATATGTAGAATAATAGGAAAGTCAGGATGACCAACATTGTTGATAGCAGATAATATTTAGAATTATAGTAAAGATAGGATAACTAACATTGTTCACTGCAGATAATATGTAGAATAATAGTAAAGATAGGATAACCAACATTGTTCATAGCAGATAATATTTGGAATTAAAGTTATATAACGAAACCAAATATATTTCCCAGCGTTCAGTATTTCGGCTCATACAGTTTCGTACCAATAATAGATAATGTATTACTTAACATGTAATTTTTTCAAGTCTCTACAACCTTATTTTTATTAAAATAAATACCTTTTTACTTGAAATTTCAAACTGATGCTTTTGAGAATTCCAAAGTGTTGTCGATTTTCGATCTATGGTAACTTACTATACAATTGGACCGTATGTACAAAAATGAGTTTTAATGTACTTTGATAGTTAGCATTCATTTAATAAACAGTTTCAGAACATAATGTTTTACGTTTTTCCATCTAAATTGGAAACTGCAAAATATTTAGGCAAAAGCTCGTTTGTGTGTGTGTGGGCCACCTATGTCTATATTTCTAATTGACATTTCTTATTTAGTACAAGGAGCTATTCCCGTTCAAAATACAACAGTTTTTGAAAACTTAAAATAACTCGCAGTAGTTTCAAATACTTTGAAGTAGATTATTTATGATCAAATTTCAGTCGTTCTAGGTATCACCTAGCTAGATCAAAGAATGGCTCTAGTTTTGTTTGTTCCTTTGTTTTTGAATTTCGCGCAAAACTACACAAGGTTTATCTGTGCTAGCCGTTCCTAATTTAGCAGTGTAGAACTAGAGGAAAGGCAAATAGTCATTACCACCCACCGCCGACTCTTGGGCTACTCTTTTACCAACAAACAGTTGGATTGACCGTCACGGATTCGAATCCCCGTCACACCAAACATGCTCGCCGTTTCAGCCGTGGGGCGTAATAATGTGACGATCAATCTCAGTATTCGTTAGTAAAAAAATAGCCCAAGAGATTTAGCTGTGGATGGTAATGACTAGCTGCCTTCCCTCTAGTCTTACACTGCTGAATTAGGGACGGCTAGCACAGATAGCCGTTATGAAACTATGTACGAAAAAATTCAAAACAAACCGAACCAAACCACTAATGATGGAAATTTAAGGACAAAACATTCTGAATTGGTAAACTTCAAGGATCATTGAAATACGCGTTAACGTGGACATCCTTCAAATTAATACTTTATTTCTCGACAGAACTGAGAAGCAACTTTCCGTAAAATGTTAGTAGTATCTTGAATTTGCTAAGTAGTATAATCAAAATGTACAAAACCGGTTATGCACATTAACACACACATTCTCCTATCATATTCTTCCATCCAGAGTCTTTAAACACATGACTAGAGTATTTATAATAGAGAGATTGAGCATGATAAAGTGTAGGGTGGAGTGCTCTTTTCTTTTACATGAACACACGCGTATATATAATTCATAAATGGACGAAATGAAAGTATTGATTATGGTCTGCAGAAACGCCCTTTACGGTATTAAGTGGTATTCAGTATACAAAAAAAACCCAATAATTACGAATCCTACTAAATTGTGAAGACGTTCTGGATTTCATCAAAAAGTAGCATATTCGTTCCCTGTTCTCCACCGAAAATAAAATTTAAACAAAATGAATAACTCTGAAAAAACTTTGGTAAAATACATCTTCTGAAATACTTTTAGTAGAATTTTTTCTGTCAATCGTGTACCAGTTTTTTTTATTGTTCGCTGTCGGCGCTAAAACTCGTCTTGGAACTTAAATCGTAATGTATAACATTTTTAAATGACGTTGCCACACTAAAGAGGGAAAAAATCGTCATTTTTATTTGAGCTTTCGGCTGAAATTCATTCAGGTTTGGTGCGTAAAAGCGTAATGGAAAGCTTGAGCTATTTCAGGAACGAAGTTCTGTGTATAACAGATATATATATATATATACATGTCGCAAGGGGATCTGTGCCATACAATATTTAAAGTTATCAAATATGTACGGAAACTGTGGATAAAAGTTATATTTCCAAACTGTTTTCTCGGTCGATACGAGAGAATCTTACTTAAGAATCGTTTCTAACACCATCATTTCTACACGTCATTTGTAGGCATTCCTTTTTAAACGATAGAAGTGGAACTGGGCCCGGGATAGCCAAGCGTATTAAGACAAGCTACTCGTAATCTGAGGGTCGCGGGTTCACATCCCGTTCGCGCCAAAATGATCGCCCTTTCAGCCATGGGGGCGTTATAATGTGACGGTCAATCTATTTGTTGGTAAAAAAAAGTAGCCCAAGAGTTGGCGGTGGGTGGTGATAACTAGCTGCCTTCCCTTTAGTCTTACACTGCTAAATTAGGGACGGCTAGCACAGATAGCCCTCGAGTAGCTTTGTGCGAAATTCAAAAAAACAAACAGAAGTGGAACTTAGCTAAAAATCTAAAGATCTAAAATGAGCCCGTAGAAGACAATCACTTGACAATGGAACGGCGTTTTGGCAACTAAAATTTTCATTTCATTAACATACGCAGGTCCCAGTAAAGCCCAATCTTAAGATACTGCTGTGCATGTTAATACGTTTTATTTTAAATAACACGTTTATGTAGTAGATCCAGCTTGCACAACTTGGACAATTATCGGTGTAAATTGAATGAGAAAGGTCGGAAGTATATTTGTTGGAGGCAGGGAAATTTGATTAGCTTAATCGGTTTAGTTTTAGCTTATTGTCAGGTGAAGTCAGATTATAATCCCTCTAGACCTAATTTAAAATTATCTAAATAAAACAAATAACGTCAATGCATAGGGATGAATAAATTCAAGCTTATATGGATTTAAAATTGGTTTAAAACAACGTAGAAATTAATATTTGACATCGTAATTTGAATATCTTTAGAAACAATACTATAACAAAACCGTTCCTTCAACGAAGTTCGGGCCTGGCATGGCCTAGCGCGTTAAGGCGTGTGCTTCGTAATCTGAGGGGCGCGGGTTAGCGTTCGAATCGCGTCAAACATGTTCGCCCTCTCAGCCGTGGGGGCGTTATAATGTGACAGTCAATCCCACTATTCATTGATAAAAGAGTAGCCCAAGAGTTGGCGGTGGGTGGTGATGACTAGCTGCTTTCCCTCTTGTCTTACACTGCTAAATTAGGGACGGCTAGCACAGATAGCCCTCGAGTAGCTTTGTGCGAAATTTAAAAACAAACAAACAATTCAACGAAGCTAGAATTATTGTTTACCACGAAAAAAGAAATAAGTCCCGTGCTATAGAGGGCGAACCATAAAGCTAAATGGGACACTATCAAAAAAATAATATTTATGTTAGGCTTATGCATTTTTTGAATAACACTTTTTTACTTTTTATCTTGCTTTACGTCTTGTTTTTTACATAATATATTTATTTATTTTATTTATCTTATTGCAAAATATTTTTATATGTTCATTTAAATATGATGATCCTCTCGACTGTTCATTAAACCTCGTTTTCAAAGTTCTACTAATTTTACTTGAACGTAGATATATATATATATATATACACATAATTTCACAATTTTTACACTAACATTAATACACAGATAGATATATTTGTTTGGTATCTTCTATAAAAGACGCTTGAAGTAAAGAGTTACTTTCAGATAATAGTTTAGCAAGTCGATTTAAGATTAGCCTTCCATTACAAAGTACTTGAGTGTGATTCTATGCAAACGTAACTTGTAAATCGCAAATTTCAGAAATAAAACACATACACATCGTGTGTTTTTCCGAAACACTAAGTTTTTTCAAGTTTATTCTTCATACTTTCAACGAACACATATTGCTATTTTCTCGTGAAAGCTTGTAATAAATATCAAATATTGTGTTTCTGTGTTCAAAAGTTTTTCGGAAACAAAGAGGTTATAAAGTGAACAAGACTGGAAGACTGTACGTACATTGAATTCGCTTTATTTCATTTTACAGCATGAATTATAAATGATATTTGATTAATCAATGCTGTATCTTAGTTTTACGGAACGAACTTCTTCAAGGTACGTTATCTAACAACACTATAACAATGAAAATCGAAATAAATAAATGTTGACACATATATGCTATATTTTAAAACAAAATCAACAACATAATTTAAACAGATCATTACGATCTCTTGTATTACAGCTAGTTATCATCAAATGAACTTCACAGTAAAGTCCACTGCTAAGTTAAATAGCAATTTACAATTAATCATTTAGAAGATGAGGGATAGCAAAAATCTGTTCACAAACAATCTTCAAAATATAAATATTTTTCGACCACCTACAATAGAGGTCGCACGATATTTTTCTTACACATTTCTACTGGAAATAGCATCTATTTTTTTCACATTGTGCAGCAAATGTTTGTCGCAAAACCTATAAACAAAAAATATACGGAAAATTAATACTGTCTTAAAGTGATGACACCAAACATTACATCAGATCATGCGTGTGCTTGAAAAATCTGTCCTTTACAACATAAACAGTAATCGATAAGTTTTCTTATTGGTTAAACTTCAAAGTTTCGATCGATGAGCTTTTTTATTGGTAAACTTTCAAATTATCGACTTGTTAATGTTCCACTCACAGCCAGCCTGTCTAAATATTGCGTGATATTGAGTAAGTATACGATTCAACTTGTTACAACATTCTATGTAAACAGCTAACTAAGATAACTGAATGAAATCACATTTATGTGAAAAAATACAGGGAACCTGAACATTAACTAGCGGAATTAATGACGTTGTTGACGACACTTACACATTTGTTTATTATATATAGATAGTATTATTATTACTATTATTATGAACCCTATATTATTGTTATTATTATTAGGGACTATGTAACCATCATTCATGGACAACTATGCAGATATAACTTTAAAAAATGATTTTAAAACAAACCTATAGTCACCAGCAATTCTTCAGGTAAAACATAGCAAACAATACAGGCTGTTTATTATCATTTTGATGGCTACTTTATTCACAAATATGAGAAAACTGTAGGTATTCTTAGGGTAATTATTTTCATATAGCGTTTAGCGCTATATATATATATATATATATATACAGAGTTACCCAAAAATGTATTTCCTGTTTTCAAACTTTGTAATTAAATAATTAAAAACATAGAACCATGCAGTTTTCAAACAGTTTTTATTCTCATGTTTTTTGTTGTTTTATGTAAAATGGGAACCGTTTAAGAAATGGCTTAATTCAATGGCTGGGCCAAATCCGTAACCTCCACGTTTTCCAGACATTGCTTCACTATACTCATTTCTTTCTTTGGAGGTATGTTAAAGACATCGTGTATCGCACAACTATAGCAAACATCATGGAGCTAAAGGCCAGAACAACGTATGTCATCGCCACTGTAACTGTAGATGTATTGCAGTGAACTTGGACTGAAATTGAATATCGATTATATGTATTGTGAGTCACTAATGATGCACATGTAGAAGTCTACTAATTTGTCTATGAAAACTGTTCGTGTTGAGCTACAAGATGTTCGAAACTGAATAGTTGTATTTTCTTAGTTAATTAATTATTAAATTTTGAAACAGGTAAGATAATTTTGGATCCACCCTCTATGTTTTGAAACCACATCTTTCTTGAGATATAACAAACATACACTACAACAACAACGCTATAATTGAAGGTAATTTAAAGTATATTATTGACACAAAACGTAACGTAGTATTTAATAAAACATCTTTACAAGCAGTATTATTTTACAGCTCATACGAATAGACACACATAGGTATATATATTAAGTAAATAATAGTGGTATACATTTGTATCCGATATTATCACTTCAAAATATCTAGACACAAAGCACGTTAAGTATGGATAGCATTATTTAACAAACACACAATGATTTTCTATATATCTGACTTATAAATGATAAATGATAACAGGTCACAAATAAAACACTTTTCTGTAATATTCAAAATCGGATAATCGGGGGTTGTGTCGTCACATCCCTGTGTTTTTCAACACATATCACAGCTCATGTCCTTTGCAACCAATCATAATTCTTATTGATGTTCACGTGATGTAAAAGCTCTAGCGTGTTCGTAGTTTCCATAAACAAGGAATTGACTGGTGGGACCTTTGAAATCGAAGAATAAGAAAGAATGATGCTATTGTTTCTCAGCATTGCAAAGTATTTATGTTTTGAATTGTTTTTTGATAACTGTGGTAGCTCCATAAAAGGTTAGGGTCTTCTTGAACTTCTCATTTAAGCAGTAGCTAGTGTCGGTTTGTTCCTGCCAGTCGAAGAAAGATTAAATGGAATAATAAGCTGCAAAACACCAGATTCCAGAAACTTCTCGTACTCGACTCTGGAAAGTCAATATTACATAACATTGTCTAAGCAATAAATATCATTTTTGCTATGATTACGAAAATACAAAAAATGCGTAGATTTTAAATCATGTTATCTTCATATATCCTCTTCTGAAAAACTATAAAAAAATTTTCAAGTTTAGTATCAGAATATAAGTGAAATACATTTAAGTGATTCAACGTTTATTTAAAAAAAAACAATGAATTAAATTACTTATAATAGCAGAAAATTTGTCTTTCTGTCTCATTTTAAAATTCCGACTTCTGTCTGAATTTGATATTTACAACGTATTATTTGAATAGCAGTCTTTTCGGTTTACATGAATCAAGTTATACACATATATATATATATACGTGTGTTGACTCAACTAATTTTGAGCACTATTAAAATATTGTGATATCTGAAATTACAAATATGTTACGCATTGTTTATAATGCCGTATACATATTTCAGTTTAAGAACATGTACTAGTCTAAAAAAGTTGCTTTTATGTCTTTATCTCTAGCGCCATCTAACAACAAAAAACAAATTTGTGAGTATGAAAAGTCTCATTTTCGTATCTACCATTACAGAATAAAATCTATAAAAATTTCGGATTGCTGGTCAGCAATTGGACCTCTTAGTATTAAAAAGGTTTTGTCTCCAAAAACACAGAGATATGCCCTATTTCCAAAAATAATATTAACCAATCTCAGATAGATCTGTCTGACAAAAATAAAAACTGTTTGATTATGGCGCTGCTTTTTTTCGCAAACGGCTTTTTTGTGTTGCAAATTTTCTATTCTACAGATCTATAAAAACACATTAAACCTTATACATGGGCGTAATTACACTTAAGGTATATTCCTTAAAACATTTATATTTTTAGACTTAGTTGACGGCCAAGAAACTTGACCACCTGTTTTATAATAGTATTTTTGGCTTTATAGTGGTAATTATATTTAAAAATTTAATACAATGTATTTCGACATGTTTAGCTTAAAATAGCAAAATATGGACTGATTTTCATTAAAAATTAATTACAAATTTCTTAATATGTTTCTATATACGTTCATTCAAATTTCACTATTAAGTGGAAAATTAGACATTATGATCTAGAGCGACCCTGGTGATCACTTTCAGCTTTATTAATCACGATCTTTTAAAATTAAGCTATCATACAAAATTTACATATCTTGTAGTGCCCTCTATTAGTCAGTCAAACAGTTTTCTGTTATTGTTTATTAAACAAAATACCTAATTATTTTTTATATCTAGACGTATTCACTCCCTTTTAAGTTTTATGGTTTAGTCGATGTTAAATGGTCTCAAAGCGTTTTCAAAAGATCTAAAATGTTTCGGCTACAATTTTTCTCTCAGTTATTAAGTTCACAAACAAAATAAACAATTTGGTAGCATACTTCCGTTATATCAATTCTTATTTTGTTAACCTCTTGCGACTAGTAACAAGCATTTCACGTATTTGTAAGGAGAATATTCGTGAAGCTTATAACACAATATTATTGTTTAAATGTAGAAAGTTTGCGAACCGTATCAACAAGACGTAAACCACAGATGTTCCCTCTTATATTTTTCCATATTTGTTCATTTAGAATGTAAAATAACAGTCATACAAAATTAGCTGTTTGGGTTTCTCTTTCGTCTCTTACAAGTCATTGGTCAAGAGACCTTTCGTTTAGTATCAGAAATCATCAGTTGGGCTGAACGGTCAGAGACAAAAGAATATCTGAAACTCTATATTAACAGTATAATGCAATTAAAATACTTTCTCTAAATGCAAAAAAGAAAAACAACCGTAGGCCTAAAATTTGTAATAAAAGTCACTTGTACTGTCGATGTTTTTGTTTTTCTCCCGTACATTTCTTTTAATTTCGGATACAAAATAAAAAGCATGTAAAACAAAATTTCAGAATTCATCTTTTGGGTTGGACTAAACGTCTCTGAAATACTGTTAATAAATGCAGGGTATAAACTTGTAAAAACAGAATTTTTGATTTTGAGTCTCAAATTAGTGAATTAAGAGGAATGTAAAAAAAAACCCATATGCAATTAATGTGGTTTTCATGTCATATTTCAAGCACATTTGTTCAGAATACCATATAGTTTACCAATCTTCACTTTCCTAATCCAACTCATTAATTAGTCCCAGCCCATATAAATTATATAATATTAATACAAGTTTGGTCTGTTTTGAATTTCGCGCAGAGTTACACGAGAGCTATCTGCCCTAGCTGTCCGTAATTTAGCAGTTTAAGACTAGAGGGAAGGCAGGTAATCATCACCACCCATTGCCAACTCTTGAGCTACTCTGTTACCAACAGATAATGGGACTGTCACTCACATTATAACGCCTCCATGACTGAAAGGACGAGCATGTTTGGTGTAACGGGGATTAAAATCCGCGACCCTCAGATTACGAATCGTATGCCTTAACCACCTGGCCAATAATACAAGTAAATCTTTATATAAATTTATGACAATTAAGAGGATCCGTTGCAAATAAAAATACATAGACGGTTACAGATAGGCACGTATGACAGGTAAGTCGAATTTCATAACAAAAACGTCACGGCATTCTCGTATCGTTAGTGCGGTAATTTTACGTTTTCCTGTCTAAAAGTTATTCAGTACGGTACATTTGACGTTCAGAGTACAAACTGATATCTGAACTATTGATCGACTACAGAAAAAAAGTGGTTGCCACAATCAAATATATAGTTTTCGTATGATAAATCATGAAATTAAAGAGGATGAAAGCAGGACAATGTTAGAAAGGGTATTAGGAGAAAACTTGTATGTCTTATCGTTAGTAATTTGGTAAGGTTACGATATCGTTTCTGAAGACCCAGTTGTCCTTCAGGGTATCATTAGCTCGTAGCTTCATTAACTTAACAAAAGTCATTAAGAGAGCTGTCATCAGGACAGTGAGTGAACAGTGCACGTTTCATCCGTGACAGTTGAGATATAAATTTTATACTGTAAAATGGGAATATCAGTGACATTAACATGGCCAGATGGTTAGGGATTCGACTCTAATCTGCTCGCCCTTTCAGCCGTGGATGCGTTATTATGTGGCTGTCAATCCCACTATTTGTTGGTAAAAAGTAGCCCAAGAGTTAGCAGTGGATGGTGATTACTATATTTTATTTGTTTGTTTTGTATTTAAGCACAAAGCCACACAAATGATTATCTGTATTCTTCCCACCACGGGTATCGAAACCGGCTTTATAGCGGTGTGAACCCGCAGACATAACGTTGTGCTATTGAAGGGCGATGACTAGTTGACTTTCCTCTAGTCGTACCCTTTTAAATTAGGGACGGCTAGCGCAAATAGCAGTCGTGTAGATTTGTGCGAAAATTCGAAACAAACAAACATTAAAAAAGCTACTAAGACAGATTGTTTAAAAGTGTTTCTCAGAATAAAGTTACTGCCCTGTTTACTAGAGAGAGGGGAATTCTAGTTAATACGTTAGATGAACAATAGATAACTAAAGAAAGTTTCTAGGATCTAGTCTTGAATATGTCATAAGTAGTCCTTAATAATAACAATAGGTTTAACATGGAAGAAGTGATTCACCTTTTCCGCTGCTTGCTAACACATGGAAACCTGAACTGCGTTGTACTCCACCGACTATTATATTGTGGTTCCTAGTATCCAAAATAGTAGATTTGGTAGCGGTACATTTTATTCTCAAGCCTTCAGAAAGCAAATGATCGTGTGTCAAGCGGAATTTTAACCCAATCAGAGACGACACAGCATCGTCGTTGTAAATTATTGGTGAATAGTCAATGACATAAAGATGATTAGCCTGAAAAAGAAATTTGATATTCCCAGTGTAAAGAGACACGACCATATGTAGTTCATCTGTAGTTTTACTTTTTGTTTCTTACAAAATAAATTTGTTACTATTGTTATTTTTTAGTAAAAAAACTGTATTATTTTATCCGACAGTTAAAATTACCAATTCTAAACAATGCGTGAATTCATGATACACATATTTTTCTCATTTTCTGGAAATTATATATGAAACAAAAATAAGATTGGCCAGACCAGATGAATGTATCACTTAATCTTACATAATAAACTGTACCACGAAACACAGACTAATTTATAAAATAAGATATTACACACAGGAAAATATAGTACCATGTGGAGCTGAAAAACATAATTAAAGCTGTAACAGAAGGTTAAGTTAAAATTGCTAATAAATTAAGATGTCACATGATAATGAATTTACAGCATTTATTATCACAGCTGCTTTTTTTTTTAGTTCATCATACTGAAATTTTCCAACTATCAACGGCTTCATATTTTAATAACATTCTATCAGCCAAACAGGGCTTCTGTAACAATAGGATTTTATTAAAAACACGCTCAATGTTTTCCAAAGTTTATATGGTTCTCGTTTTTGTTATCAAGATCATATATTTTAAAAATTATAAAGGAAAACTAAATGACTGAATTTATTTCGTTCTATTAAATGTTTTACATTACAACTTTGGAGAACGTCCAAAGATATTTTTTTTAAAAACAAATGTAACATTAAGCATGATACACAAAAAATATAGTAATGAAATTAATTATTGCTTAAAAAACATAAAACTGGATAAAAATAAAGAATTATACACGTGAGAAATGTTTGCTTATTTATTTCGTACAGAATGCATGCTAATTATCTGACATTGTTTATTGTATTTTATTTCAAACATAACTGGACTGTGATTAAACTTCTTTCATGTTGTTTGAATATTTCTTTCTTTTAAAAAATAAAGCTGTACAATGGGTTATTTGTGCTTTGGTCACAACAGGTGTCGAGTCCATAACATTAACATTGCAAGCTCTAACGTTTATCGCGAAGCCATCAGTGAAAATAATCTGAATATATAAATATCACAATGATAAAGGTAAAGTTGTCGAATCTTTCACCGTATTTGAGCCCTGAATTTTAAAAGTTATAACCATTAGGGTTTGATCCACCATATTGTATCTTGAATATTTATACATCCCAGTTAAAAACGAGTAATTTTAGAACCTTTGACCAAACCTTGACTTCTTGGTCGTTAACGAACCATGTCAGACGAACTGTCTCTTTGTCTCTAGAGGAGCTGCAATTGACCTCAACAATGTCTCCTACTCTATATTCCTTTTTACCTGTGGTCAGTTTCGGCCGAGTTTCTTCTTGTATGTCTACAGAAAAAAGTAAGCAAATGTTTTGAGGCAATTAAGTTGAATCACATGAGGAAATCCATTGTTGATAGGACCAGCAATGGAGGTTCATATTGTTTGTTTGTTTTTAAACTTCGCGCAGAGCTACACGAGAGCTATCTGCGCTGGTCGTCCCTAATTTTACAGGGTAAGATTAGAGGAAAGACAGGTATTATTCACCACCCACTGACAACCATTGAGCTAGTCCTTTACCAACGAATAGTGGGATTGATTGTCACATGACACTATGTAACAAAATTTTTACTTTTTCTTGTTCCTGAACAGAAAGTGTTATTTTCCAATTGCTTATGCCTAAATTAAAAGATAAAGACCTATTTTTATCTTCAAACTTTGCTTTTATGACCTGGGTAATGAAAGTTTCAAATTTACCCATTTTCCAGAACATTCCATGTAGATTTAGTGATGAGCAGCTGATAGAGAATTTTCTCGAACTTACAAGAATTTTCAAGAACTTTCTAGAATGTTGTAGAACTTTTCAGAGTAATATATATATATACAGGGGTTCATCACTTATCACTTCAGTTTAGTTCTAGCTGCCTCAGTGACACATAGACCTATCTGATTTTATCAGAGTATAGATTCAAGAAGCTGCATGCATTCTCCAGATGCATTCTGCTATGTATGTGACCAATTTATCAAGACAAGAGTGAAAAAGTACTCAGCATCTGCTAAAATGTGTGAAACCTACAAGGCATATTTTGGCATGCCTATCGGGAATCAAGACAAACCCTGGGTACCTCATTTTACCTGCGAGCACTGCAAAAAAATTATAGAAGGTAAAACGACCAATTTTTGTTTGCTTGAACAGTAAGATTTTATATTATACAAATTTTAGATCTTTTAAAATTTAAATATATTTTGGTGCATTTCAAAGAGAAATACAACAGCGTCAAAACCTTACAAGAAGCCTGAAAGTATGATGAGAATGGCTGGAAGTTTATCGGAAACTTCAAAATGGTGGCATTCCTGATGGTTCTCCAAGGAAGCTTTACCAAGTTTCCCTGTTATCTTTACCTTTGGAAAAGCAGGGACATCACAGTGCACTACAACAGGAAGCACTGGCCACAGAAAACTCGAACTTGTTTCATAAGACCCAATTTGTCACAGCTCTTGACAAGGAGTCTACTAGCCTTCAAGTAACTTCGAGACTTCTTCCTTAAGCTGTCTGAAGCAAACGTCAAAGCTGGTGTCTTCGTTGAACCATAAATAAAAAAGATCCTGTAATGCATAGAGTTTCTCAAGAAGCTCAGTAGGAAGGAAAAATAGCTTGGGGCACCTTTGTCACAGTGGTCTGGGGCTTCTTGGACAATCACAAGACTGAAAATTATGTGGGAGGATCAGGTGAAGAACTATAGCAAAATGGGCTTTAGAATGTCCCTGAAAGTCCATATCCTTGACGCTCATCTTGATAAATTCAAGGCGAACATGGGAGCAAACTCAAAGGAGCAAGACGAGCCCTTCCGCCAAGATATACTGACTTTGAACGCTGCTACTAAGGAGCGTATAACGAAAACATGATGGGAGACTCACTTCTGAACATTTTTGTATAACTTTAGTATAAATACATGTAAATCTTGATTCATGTGTTGTTTTATTCCTAAATGTGCCTGATTTTACATAAAAAATAGGTTAATTTCTAAATTTCATTATCCAGGTCTCAAAAGCAAAGTTTGAAGGGAATAATTGTCATTTTCTATACTTTTACAACATAACCCATTAAAAAATAATACATACTATCCAGGAACAAAATTTGTGTTATATAGTGTTATAATGCTCCTAGGGCTGAAATTGCGTGCATGTTTGTTTCAATGGGGATTCGAAGCCACAACCCTCAGATTACGAGTCGAGCGCCATAACCAAATGGCGATGCCTGGTCTGAGGTTTATCTTATTATTTACTTTGAGTTATTTTCGTTTGAACTAACGGTTAAGTGCTTAATTTACCTATTTTAATTAATTACATTGTTAAATCCAATTCCTGTAAGAACGTTTTGGTTTCTTATGTATTGGTGAATAGAGTAACTCTACAAATTTTATGTACCTAAGGGTTCTTTATTTGCAGCTCGCCAAAGTACTCGGGGTCGTTCGGGTTATTGGAGTTATATTTTAGTTGTCCACTGTTTATGCGTATGTGTGTGTGTGTGTGTATTTTGAACCTATTTTAGATATCACATATAGCAAAAATTATTTTCAAAGGTTTTGGATTTTCCCCAGAAACCTATAGAAATCATTAGTTTTGTTGCATAATACAATTCTTTGCTGTGAATTAAGATGTTTTTATTTACATCTTAATTTTTTATCAATGCATTAATTGCACCATATTTTATCACAGCGTTTCGTAATTTTTTCAATTCTTGAATGACTGCCCCTGCGCCTTATTGATGCTTGTGATAAAGATGATTCAAAGCGGAAACTGTTTTAATTATTATAACTTATTCACATATTTGCTGACCTGAAGTGAGACTAATGAAAAAAAACCCACAAAATTTCTGGTTCAGAAGTAGTTTATACGATAGACCACAATCACTAGTTATGAATTTTGTATTGATTAATTTAGTTTGAATATCCAAATATAAATATGTATACAAAAATATCTGTGTGTACTGAAAGGTTAGAAATGTTTTCTATATTATTGATCAATGTTAGAAACGTTTTCTGTATTATCGAACAACGTTGATTTCAGCTTTACTGCTCTTTATGTTTTGTTTATCAGTTCCCTACGAATAAGAAGTCGTAAACACGAACATTGAAACACGTCTATTTCCATACAACTATGGATTTTACTTTTTTAGAAGTAGCTGTATCAAAATTGTACTGAATATTAAATGTCACTCTTTCCAATAAAATCTGTGATAATAGTGAGAAGGAAACGACTTTGAAATGAAACAAAATTAACTTTAAAATCGTGCCTTGTAATAACCTTCACGAGTAAAATATTTTTAGTAACCCTCACAAGTAATACATTTTTGTTACCCTCACAAGTAATACATTTTTGTAACCTCCACAAGTAATTCATGTGTAGTAACCCTCACAAATAATGCCTCTGTAGTAATCCATACAATTAAAGCATTTCTAGTATTCCTGAGAAGCAATTCGTTTATAGTAATCCTTTTAAATGTGTGTTTTCTTATAGCAAAGCCACATCAAGCTTTCTGCTGTGACCACTAAGGGCAATCGAACCCCTGATATTAGTGTTGTAAGTCCGAAGACCAATTGTTGTCCCAGCGGGTAGACCCCACATGAATAATACATTTACGGTACCCTCATAAGTAATTCATTTAAATCTCACGCCACGTCGAATCCTATAATTTGGAAGTCATGCAAATATTGTTTGAGGCCTGTAACGCTTGCTTTATATATTTAAAATCTCTAAAATTGTCAAAATCCTAAAAAAAATACTTTATGCTTATTACATACGTACTATAGAGTGAATTGTGATATTCAGAGGACATTTCAGTAGCAGCTAGTATTTAGTTGTACTTAAACTTTTGCAGAATGTTGACATCAGTTAAAAATTCCTTTTCGAATTCTCTATTAGTAAAAGATTCTGAATTTTGTTTAACATTTTTATTTTTTCTGCAGTATATACCGAAATATATATTTTTTTTTCAGGCTTACCATCTGCAGTTATCAACTTTATGATACTTCTTTCTCTTCCCCTGGGAAGATTTACGACATTACGGCGCATTGATTTTTCATGATCCACACCTTGTTATCAAGAGCTATTCATAGCTTTGTTTCGTATTGGAAACAGAAATAAAAAGCTTGACGAATTCCAGAATGACAAAGTTTCAAGCGTTTAAGTATGCGACAGAAAATTATTTGTTGGCCTATGTAATTTTCTTTGTTATGCATAAATGCACGTGCTTTTCGTTTGAAACGTAAATTTTCACTTGAAACGCTTGTATTTGGTTTGTTTTTGTTCTGAATTCTGCGAAAAGCTACACGAGGGTTATCTGCACTAGTCGTCCCTAATTTAGCAGCGTAAGACTAGAGGGATTCTTTTTTACCAACGAATAGTGGGATTGACTTCTTATAATAACGCCCCCATGGCTGAAAGAGCGAGCATGTTTGGTGTGACGGGGATTCGAATCCGCGACCCACGGATTATGAATCGAGTGTCTTAACCACCTGATCATGAAAAGCCCCATTTGTATTTAACTGGCGTTAGTATATTAGATGTTCTAACCAAATTTGCAGAGAATTTGATTCCAACCATAGTTCACTCAGTAGCATAACGTAGTAGACGCCTACGTGAATTAATTTTACGTTTTATGATGTTTTTAAGGCAATCTGGTGTTGAGACAGTAATTCAAAACTTTTACCCCGACCCTTGTATAACTAATGTATTTAAAACCAGTGATTCAGACAAGTAAAATACATTTTTATAGATTAGTAACTGGAATCTCAAATTTCAGTGGCGTTTTACGAACAAGCGGATTAAATGGGTAGGGACGAGGTTCCCTAAATTTCGGGTTTAACAATCCTTAATTATTTAAATATTAGATATCAATTATAGGAAAGGTAGATATTCAACAATACCCACCACTACAGAATTTTGTTTGTTTATTTAAACAAATACCAAGACTGATTGTCACTTTTTTAACTACCCACATCTGACACTGCAGAACGTGTTCAGTAGTATGACGTCTGTAGCCTTTGATCCTTTAATCCACGCCTGGCCCATTTTTTTAGAAAATAATCTATGATTAAACTTAAAGTACGTGTTCTTAATTATGTTTTTATTTTTCCAGTTTTGAAATGTTTAGTCATCCATAGTATGTCTTATTCCTCTAAGCTGTCCCACAGTAGCACAGCGCTCTATCTGCGGACTTACGCTACTAGAAATCGCATTTCGATAACCGTTGTGGTAAGAACACAGACCGTAAAGCAGTAATACCGTTGTTGATTTTGACATAAGCTAGATTTTCTAACAGCTATAAAACAAACGCATTACCGTATTATTCTTGATAGAGATATAAATTCATTCACGTGTTTTTATTATCATTGATAGAAACTGAATAATATAACGTATAGTTTGTGACTTTTCCATCAATGACGCTATGAAATTGTCTTATACCATTTTTATCTATAAAAACAAGGTATACGTAGGGTTAATGAGTAGATTCATATGTAGTAAACCACACAAGTAGCCATATGTCATTTGAGTCTATCTAATCACGATGTTTATCGAATTACTTACGTCTGAAATAAAATACGATAAAAGTTTGCAAGCTATCTTCGTCAGAGGGGAGCATCAATACTTTTATACACATCTGTATCCAATTTCTCATCTTTAGAGACATTTAACTCATAGAGAATAATTAATGATCCCGTATTAATTACATATTTCTAATACCCATATTTATCATAATATAAACAATTAGTTTCTCATGCGCGCAATTCCTGTAATGTTTTCATGACACTCTCACATCACTCATTATGTATTTTTTTGTTAAGAGATGTAGTGTTTGTTATCAAACTTGAAATAATATAATGCTCTTTTATTATTGTAAAATAAAAACAAAAACTTTAACCCCTGTAAAATTGTTTTCTATGCATTACCATTTAGTATCGCAAAAGAAACATCTTTAATCGGATAACTCTGATAAGTACTTTTACTTTTACAGGAATACTGACTGATGTGACTGACGTTATCAATAGGTATAAGTGAGTTTTTTTTTTATATTACACGTGTAATTGGATCAAAGCGAGATAAAATCCTACTTAACCCAGTAATATTAAGTTCAGTAAATAAACGTTATTGCTCCTGTACTTAGAGTTTATAAACATTTTTGTTTATGTGGGTACAAATAAAGCTAGATCTCATACGGTAAACACTATCTCCTTCCAAATGCGTCTCAAAAGCAATGTCTTAATAAGATTTAAAGTGAAACTGTCGAACCTGGAGCGGGTTTGTGATTCGTGTACATTTAATTAAGTTTCTTTGGTTGTTGCGTCATTCGTTTATATTTAGTTTTGTTTCAAAACTAGTTGTTGGCAAATGCGTAAAAAAACGTCTCGCCTTTGTCAGAAAAAAATTCTATGTTTATTTTTTGGTATATCTCTTTTGTTGTTGAGTTTTTCACAAAGCTACTCGAGGGTTCTCTGCATTCGCTGTCCCTAATTTAGAATACAGAGAAGGCAGCTAGTCAACATCATACACCGCCATCTCTTGGGCTACTCTTAACTAGTAAACAATGGCTTTAACCATATCATTATGACACCGCCACGACACAAAGGGCGAGGATGTTCGGTGAAATGGTTCGAACTCTCGACCAGCAGATTACGAGTAGATTGGCCAAAGAACCAAGACTTATTTATATACCCCCCCCCCAGTGGCACAACGGACTCACACCGCTAGAAACCATGTTTCGATATCCGTGGTGGGCAGAGGACAGATAATCCATAGTGCAGTTTTGTGCTTAATTCCAAACAAACTTATTTTCATGTTTCATGAAATGCAAAAATATTTGTCATATCAAATTATCAACCAAAAAAAATTCAAATCACTAGAAGTGCGCCTCCGATAAGCTATAATCACGTAATATCTGAAAAGTACTTTCTTTTACCTCATGACGTATTCATGAGATAACAAACTATAAACAATATGAAGAGTAGAGGAACAAAGAGATTATTCACATCAAGTTTTATTAGGTATTAACATTAAAAAGTTCTCTTCATTTTGTCCACTTTCGGGCTGTCTGCTGTGTCAACCGAGAGGAATCGAACTCTTGACTTTAGCATTGTAAATCCGTAGAGTTAGAGTGTCCCAACGACATAATAATCAGTGTATTTCTGTTGTTTTTATATTTTGATCTAGTTTTCATAACTTCAGTATTACCTTTATTTCTCTCATGTTTTTTTTGTATAGTTATTAAAATCATTGCTACTTTTTCATGTTGTTTAATGTATATTCAAACAAACTTACTTCTGTTTTTTGATAACGTTTTGTATAATTAGGGCAAGAGGGTGTTACATTTTCATCATGTTTTCTTAAATGAATTCCAAGTATTCCTTTAGTCTTCCCCGTCACACCAAACATGCTTCCCTTTCAGCCGTGAAGGCGTTATAAATGACGGTCAATACCACTATTGTTGGTAAAAGAGTAGCCCAAGAGTTGGCGATGGATGGCGATGATTAGCTGCCTTCCAGAGGGCAAAAGTTTGTGTTTTCTTATAGCAAAGCCACATCGGGCTATCTGCTGAGCCCACCGATGGAAATCGAACCCCTTATTTTGGCGTTATAAATACGTAGACCAACTGCTGTACTAGCGGGAGCCTTCCCTCTAGCCTTACACTGCTAAATTAGGGACGGCTAACACAGGTTATTGGAGTTTTATTTTGGTTGTCCACTATCTAACTGGGTATGGAGTAGATGCCAATTAGTGGGATCACATCCTTCGTTACCTAAGAGATGCTGCAACATATTCCGTTTGCTTACCAGTTTGGCACGACAGGTTATATGTTCTGCTCGTTCAGTTTATTTAGCAAGCCATCGCGAAATTCATTTAATTTCCATGTTTAAAGTGCGTGTACGTAAACATATTTATCTCCATTACCATAGGTGTTTGTTACATAACTCATTAGGTGTTTTTTTATTATACGTATTCTTATGTTAGTACCTTGGCAAACCAAGGTGCCCAAGGTTATTACTTGTGTACTTTATTAAGATAAGTTGTAATTTCTTTATTTGCATTGTCTTTTTAATTTTGTTGCCAATAACAGATCTATTGGTATCTTGTTTTGATACGTAAACTGTATTATTTAAATAACTGCTGATCAAAATTACATCTTTTGTACATTTTTTGTTTCTAATTTATTAGCTTTGTGGTAATTTTCAGCATGATAATCTTTCGAGTTATTGATACATGATAATTTATTAACTTGTGTTTTAATTGTTGTATTTCTGTGTATACCCCCTCGTTGAGGTGGGATAAATAAAGAAAAAAAAACAGGTAGCCCTCGTGAAGCTTTGCGCGAAATTCAAAACAAACTGAACGTTTTGGCTCGGCATGGTCAAGTGGGTTAAGGCGTTCGACTCGTAATCTGAGGGTCGCAGGTTACAATTTCTGTCAGGCCATACATACCCTTCCAGCCTTCGGAGCGTTATAATGTAACGATGAATCCCACTATTCGTTAGTAAAGGTGTAGCCCAAGAGATGGCGATGGGTGATGATGACTAGCTGCTTCCCCTCCAGTCTTACACGGCAAAATAAGGGACGGCTAGCGGAGATAGTCCTTGTGTAGCTTTGCGAGAAATTCAAACCAAAACATCACGTATATTTTAATCACGTATTTCGTTTGTTTTCACCATTTGTTTTCCCTGTTTAAATTAAAATATTTTTTTCTTTTCATCAGATTATCATATATTTATGCTAATATCTTACAGTCTTATATTTCCTAAACTCTCTGCGTAGTTATGAATATGTTTAAGGTTCTCGCAATGTCATTACAGCATATTACAGATCTTCATACTAGTAATTAATCAGAATCTATTTAACTTTATCAATGCAATTTCTTTTTTGTTCTAGTATTTAAAAAACTGAAAATTTAAGAAGAGAAAAGAGTTAACTATTAGTCCTACTTGAGAAACATAAGAAAAACTTCTCACATTTTAGCATTACTGAACTACCGTGGATCTCTTTGCTTCGCGTCTCAGCTTTGAACAAATGTATTAATATAACATCATAAAGTTTTACTTTCTTGCTATCAGACGATTACATGATAAACGCCAGTTTTCTGTATATCTGCGATTTAAAATATCTTGCAATAGTTACGCAGTAATCTATCTCTCAGCTCCATGTTAAAAGCTCCACTTATATATTTTACCTCATAAAGATCTTCTCGTCCATGTTTGTTTTTACAGAAGATTGGATTATTCCTTAAACATAATTGTAAAAGTTTAAATTTCTAAAATTATGATAGATAGATAGAGGCACACTGTGCTAATGTAATAATAAGCTAGCAAACAACGACTTATTAGCATAATGAAGTGATTTATTTTGAGAAGAAAACATTATAACATGAGTCTGTCTCTTTCATAATATGCTCATAAATCATTGTTTGCCAACTTATTAGTAAGACAAATAGAATCACACACAATTATGATACATAATACATTCATCTACGTGTAGTATATAATGTACCAATCCTAAAACGGAAATAGTTATTCCAAACATGTCACTTTGTAGCAGACTCGCATACAATACCTTTACTGACTTCTAATGCCGAATTATTTCACCTTGGGTTTCTAGTATTCGAACACTATTCACAACTGGTCACACCTTTCTTATTTAACAACATTAATTTTTTCACCCCTCACAACTATCAACAAGAAAATCCACAAATACTCCTTTAGGGTTAATCTTATAAAATGATTAAGTCGAAACATAACAAGTAAGATGTATTTAACCATGCTTTAGACTAATGGAAAACTTTTAAAATTGTTCTTACTTCACATAAAACAGTATTAAACAAACTAAAACATTAAGTTACGAATTGTTGATAAACAGTATTTAAGAAAGCTATCTTTTTCTCATATCTCTCTTAACATTTCTATTTACGATATTCTAACAAAATGAGATTGCAACTTTGATATGTATACGTTTTTGTAAATCGCTTATTCCGAAAAATTACAAAATCATCGAGATTTAACATATCGGAATTGAGTTCCACTTTTTTTTGGATAAAATAATGTTTGTTTCTTGCTATCCCTAGCATTCGAAAAATTAAAGAAACTCACAATCTGTCGTATCTGTTTTAATTCTTCCACCAATCACAATCTCACTACTTTTTGAGTAATATTCCTGAGACACTGTGGCTGTACATCGCAGAGATATTACTCCACGTTTCAGATGGTTATAGGTCACAATAAATTTAAGACCTAACACACTGCTCTCTAGTCCTTCGAGGTGTCGCTGTGGTCGATACGTTGTAAGAAAAGTCGGGTCAGCCTGTTCAGAAAGTCAAAAGGGAAAACTTCAGACAGTAATTACGTAATATTAAGACAATTTATCTAGTTTTATGTTCATAAGATTAACTAACAATGTGAAAATTTCTTAAGTGAACATTTTACAAGCAATAGAGATACAATTAATATATGTATCACGAAAACATAACATGCCATAAATAAATAATAAACTGTCTTTAAAACGTCCCTTTTGCAACACATAAAAAAAATAATTTCTAACATAATAAATATTATAATCAGTTGATTTTATTAATACACATAATACGGGAAACTTCTGTAAGAGAAGCAGAGACAGAGCTACTGAGTGCAAAAATACACCAAAGGTAGGGACTGTCAGAGAAACACATGTAAAAAAAGCACAAGTTTTACCTGATAAGAGACACTTGTAAAGTAAATTACAGTCGTCAACATTATTTAACAAATACGAAACCAAAAAATGTAATAAATATCACTGGAATAAAAATAAAGTATATTAATACAAAGCAAAAAAATAACAGATAATTTGTTATATTAGCAAAAATTATATAAAGGTTTCAGTACACTATATTAGTTATTTTGGAGCCTTACAACAGCGTTAATCTGGTTTCCAAACATAAATCTTTCTTGATTTGATTGAGTAGTGTAGCTGACATGGTCTAGCGCGTTAAGGCGTGCGCTTCGTAATCCGAGGGTTGCGGGTTCGCGCCCGAGTAGCGCAAAACATGCTCGCCCTCTCAGCCGTGGGGGGGTGTATAATGTGACGGTCAATCCCGCTATTCGTTGGTAAAAAAGTAGCCCAAGAGTTGGTGGTGGGTGGTGATGACTAGCTTCCTTCCCTCTAGTTTTACACTACTAAGTTAGGGACGGCTAGCACAGATAGCCCTCGAGTAGCTTTGTGCGAAATTCCAAAACAAAACAAAAAAAACAATTGTAGCCTGGGAGATTTCAACAGCTTTTCCCACTAACATTTATGTTTAGGGATCTTTACATGTTACAAGTTAACGCACTTTGCTCGTGATATTTGTAGCCTGACTGATTGCAGGTTTCTTTTTGGATCCTTTTAATTCCCAAAATTCAACCATATTGCCTTTGTTTCCAATGTCATTAAGTGCAAGGGATAATTCCGCCTTCGAAAATCGTAATCTCCAAACTCAGCAAATCTAAGTGCATAAATATTTTGCACAAAAAGGACTGGTAAATACATTTTTTAAAATCGATCAGTTTTCTGTTGCGTCGCCACGTGATCACGAAACACCAAAAAATATCAAAATATAGTTGTGGTACGTACCATTAATGTCGTTAACTTTACATTAGCAGTAGTGCTCACGTGAGTTGAAAATAAGACTTACAGAATGTTATTCGTTAAGACAATATTAATTTATATTATAAACACGTATTATTTACGTATGCTCTAAGTGAAGGTAAATAACACTTGTGGATAAAAGGAAACTGAACGTAAAACTAGTCTAACAAAGTGTAAAACATTATTTATTGTTGTTGTTTATAGTAATGGAAAGCGAACTACAGAAGATCATAAATGGTGAAAAAGAGGAATAGTTTTATCCGAAAATAATAAGATCTATCTTCCAACAGCATTCATCTTCTCATGTGTGGAAAAGTAAATAGATCACCGTGAAAAATCAAGGTCAACCTCCCAATGTCATAACAATAAGTCTCAAAGCTTATAACATTAAAAACCTAGCTTCGACATCCTTAGCTTGCACAGCCCAAATGGTCTTTTAATGTCACTAAACAAGCAAACAAAACAGTGTTTGAAGTGGTTTCTGGCGTTATACGTTCACAGACATACCAAAATCATTTCTCAGTGGCAAGATAGTATTTTCTCTTGTCCAAAACATTGCGACGAGTAGTTTTAAACTTAAGAGCAAAACTACATTATTAGCCACCATGCGTACTATGTCCATCGAATGGAATCGAACCACAGAATTCAGCGTTAGAAACCCCCAAACTTATCATTGTGCCTCCGTGAGACAAGCTGGCGTCTTCCGAATCAGAAAAGGTTGGTTATAATCTGTTGATTAAGGCGTTCGTTCACAATCTGCATGTCACGAGATCGCAACCTGTCACCAAATATGCTCGCCTTTTAAGCCGTAGGTGTTTTTTATAATGTGATGGTCAACCCTATTTGTTGGTAAAGATACGCTCTCATTTTGTAGGCAAATTGGAATAAAAAGGTCTAAGAGACTACAGCAGGCGCAAAAAATGTAACTAAAATCATAAAAGCTGGTCTTGAAATAAGGGTTTGAAATCATATTTGAACAGATCTCTTTGAGTGCATTCTAAAAACATATAGTTTTAAAGATTTTATTCTTATCTAATAAACAATATAACAAGCAAATAACATATTCAAGAGGGTATTTTTAGACCACCCCTGTATATATATATGTGATTACGAACATCTACGCGTCACCAAGAAAAAATGGTACTTCTCTGAAACAAAAACAAGATAAAATACAATATGAACGATCATTTTTCTTTCATTTTCTCTCCTTTTACATCATCAACCATCGCTTCACCAAACCTCCATTGAAGACAGTAGATTTTTAAAAAAATGTTTCAAATCTCGGATCTGTCTGAATTTTGAAATTGCTGGGTTCATGAAGATGTTAATAAAGGGTAACAAATCATATGAAGGCATGAGGATTTTCATCAAGAGATTTTTATTCGTTGCATTGCTCCTTTTAGAGTTCAAGTTATCATTGCTTTTCATAAACAAGAAAAAAGGCCTTTAAAACCAATAGAAAGCTATTTTAAGATATAATTTAAAGAAACTAAAAACAGATGTATTAGAAATAGTATAACGTACCTAAAGATATCAACACTGAGGTTACTTAAATCTTAAAATGCTGTTGAATATTTACTGTTTGTTTGTTGTTTTTATTTCGCGTGGTGCCACACGAAAGCGATCTGCGTTAGTCGTCCTTAATTTAATAGGGTAAGGAAAGGAAGCTCGTCATCATCACCACTCGCCAACTTCTGTCTACTATTTTACCGATGAATAGTGAGATTTACCGTCACATTATAACGCACCCATCGCTGAAAGGAAGGAATGTTTATTGTGACAGGGATTCGGACACGCGACCCTCAGATTAAGAGCTCTGCGCCTTAACCGCTTGACCATGGTGGGCCTCTTGTGAATGTGCACGTCAGTTAGTTTTAATTACAATGCACCTAGGAATATACAATACTGGTGTCACATTATAACACTCCATGGATGAAAGGACGAGTATATTTGGTGTGACAGAGATTCGATTCCCTGACCTTCAGGGTTCCCTAGCCACCTGGCCATGACAGGCCTGATTCTTTATAGATTTTAGACCAAACAATTCAATGAGGTTTTGCAACAGAAGTTTGGAATTCTCATTATGCTGTTTTAGTTATTTTTAAGTATGTATAACCAGT
The DNA here is from genome assembly GCA_011833715.1 of Carcinoscorpius rotundicauda. Lineage (NCBI taxonomy): Eukaryota > Metazoa > Arthropoda > Merostomata > Xiphosura > Limulidae > Carcinoscorpius > Carcinoscorpius rotundicauda. The sequence goes on from CM022403.1 coordinate 17,233,842, forward strand.
CCACGTGTTTTATATAACTTCAGAGAGAAAGTTGACTGCTGAGATCTATTTTGTTGATTAAAGTAAATTAATTAATTTTTACTAAGTCATGGGGTCTTTTTATCTAAATCTATCGTTGTTGATTTATGGTTATTTTGTGAAGATGTTAGGTTCTAAATTAATGAAGTATGCACATTTTAGAAATATAGGTCAAATGAATATGATAATAAAATCTCTCTGGATTGCAATGTTTATTGCAGTATATCTTTCGCTTGATTTTTCAATAGAGCAAGATCGACTTAATATCCTTCACGATACGTTTTAACACATAAAATACATCAAGACTTATTAAAATGGGACTTAGACTTGGGCATCTTTCTTAATGAAACGTTTCTACACAAGAGAAACTTCTAGGATATTTCTAATGTAACCCTGACAAGTGCATTTCTTCTTGTGATAAGTAATTATATATGGAACAGTTCAAGGTGTTTTCCAATCTTACTAAAACTTGGATAGCAAAAAAAAACAACTTGGAAACCATTATGGAAAAAAGATGGCATGTTTAAGAAATGCTTTGAAAATTAACCTTTATATATATAACTTTACGTTTCGTTGCAATGAACTACTTAAGGATCCAAAATGTATTTCTTTAAACCCTCACTTATACCACGCGCAATCCTAAGAATCATTTCGATCACGAGTCTGAGAATATTAACATGCCAAGCCACGTGAGCTAATTTTCCATTACCACCACGTTAGATAGGCATTCTTAATATAATTAAATTTTATTACTAGGACTAACCATTATATTAATTCACTCCTTTACAAAAAAATTAAGTTTGCTGTAAATAATATTTGAAAAAACAGTTTCTAATGTAAGAGATATTACCGATCGTACCCCATTTGTGTCCCGTGTTCCGTCAATACACATTTTTAAATTTTGGTGAGCATTACCAATGATTGGTTTGTTTTGAATTTCACGCAAAGATACACGAGAGCTATCTACGCTAGCTGTCTTTAATTTAGCAGTGTAAGACTAAAGGGAACGCAGCTAATCATCACCACCTACTGCCAACTCTTGGGCTATTCTTTTACCAACGTATAATGTGATTGATCGTCACATTATAACGCCACTAAGGCTGAAAGAGCAAGCATGTTTGGTGTGACGGTGATTCGAACCCGCGACTCTCAGATTACGAGTGGAGGACATAACTACCTGGCCATGCCGGGCCAAGAATACAGTCTCTACTGATAACTATTCAGACAAATAACAATGAATTCCTATCTTTTTAGAATATTATTTTATTTTAGAACAGGTTTAAATACTTCCTTTTATCCTTGCAATAAACTTTTCGAAAGATCCATTTATATAACTGTGTGAAGGCATGGTTTCATATTAGTATTTAACGTGTAACACTCATAAACTTACAATAATTACATCCGAAACACAGCTGATTCTATTTCGCTTTCTTGCAGGTATTCTTAAAATTTACAGATATATTAGGTATTTGAAATCAATCAAGAAATTCTAAACAAAATGTGTTAACCCCACATTTTATATCGGCCTCCCACACCTCAAATCAATACTACGTTCCTTGCAATGAATCAAAAGATTAAGCCCCCAGTGACACAGCGATATGTCTGTAGACACACACCGCTAAGAACTAGGGTTCGATACCTGTGGTGGGCAGAGCACAAATAACTCATTGTGTAACTTTGTGCTTAATTCAAAACAAATAAACAATTAGGCCTGCTGGTATAATTTAACGTAAAACGTTTTCTCTGCCTCCGGTTCTTCAATGGTTAAATAGGTAACACCTCACATATATTTAAATTTCTTCTATAACTTCAACGGTTACATAGATTAAATTTAACTATAGGTGAACTGTTTTATTTAACTTTAATGGTTAAATAGATAACCTTTACCTTATATTTAAATTTATTCTGTAATTACAATAGTCAAATAAAACAACAGTTTTCATCATATTCAAATCCTTTCTGCTTGATTGTACCGAAGCACAAAGCTACACAATGGGTTATCTGTGCTCTGCCCACCACGGGTATCGAAATCCAGTTTCGACTGTTGTAAGTCTGCGGACATATAACACTATATCACTAAGGGGATCTCTGTTTATAAAATCATGATTTAATACAGTATTTCCAAAACGAAATGATCTAAATTTTTATATGACATATATTATATGAAGATCAAACCTAATATTCAATGAATATCATTTTCTTAACGATGCTAATCATAAAACGTGGACGATCTTTAACTATATTTTTCTGTTCCACTTACTGTGTGATTTATAAACTAACATAAGACTAGCACCTATAAACAAACAGACGAACAGAAAAACGAACCGGTCGGCCATTAAGGAGCCAGGTCAACTGAGCCGCTGGTTTCGACGGGTTTGAAACACAGGTCACGTTCACTTCGTCGCCTATCTTGTACATGGATTCCAGCCCCATGATGGCAGGTTTCTCTTTTGGCAACACTGAAACCAGCATACAAATGGTAAGAAATAACATAACGTTTCCAAATCAAACAGAGCAGTAATAATAACGCGCTAGGAAACGAACTCTTTCTACACTGCTACCAATACGACACTGTTGGCTTGATAAAGAATTTGAGCATTTCAAAAAATAAAGTTACAGATGACCACGTGAAGAAGAATAAGGACATAGTAAATGTTTTTAAAGTCTGTCAGGAAAAGGAACATATAAAAAAATTATGTTTTCTCAGGAGAAGAAACCATACTTGATTGAGTGTGTCTGGCGCATGCGAATACGGTAGTTGAAATACACAAGATAAAACAAAATATTCTGTCTCTCGACTTGCGTGTTTTGTGGTGTCGTGAAATGTTTCATTTTGAAAGGAAAAGGTGGGCGAAACTCAACTTTGGATCTTTTTTTTTGCTTTTCTGTCTGTCCTCAGCTCTTGTCATTTTACATTTATTATATCGTAAAAGTGGGAAGAAAAGAGTGTGTGTTTGTTGTTTTTTTCTTATAGCAAAGCCACGTCAGGCTATCTACCGAGTCCACAAAGGGGAATCGAGCCCCTGATTTTAGCGTTGTAACTCAGTGGACTTATCACTGTAAGAGCGCTTAACGGGAATAAAATAGCGTAAAATAATAGTTTTTGAATATCCAGTTTTCTTCATTTTTCCAACTTAATTCAAACTAAATGTATAGTTTTTGTGATATATATATATACCCTAATTGAAGGTACTATTTGTTGTTTGTGAGTTTTTCTTATAGCAAAACCACATCAAGCTATCTGCTGAGCTCACCAAGAGGAATCGAATCCCTAATTTTAGCATTGTAAATCGATAGACTTACCGCTGTACTAGCGGAGGCCCTGTTTGTTGTTGTTATTGTTTTTGCAATGACGTAAATAAATGCGAATCTTTAGACTACGGATTAGTGAAGTTAATTGCAGGTAAGCACAGATGTATACAAAGGGCTATTTGTGTTTGCTTACTAGATGTATCAAAACCCCTATTTCTAGGATTGTAAATCCTCAAACATGCTGTTGTGTCACTAGGGGCCTTAGATTGGAGAAAATTAAAAAATAAATAGACAACAAACACACACTTATACATAAAAGCCATCACTTCGTATAAATTGTTATTGTTTCTTAAGAATAAAACTTAATTATTTACTTAATACACACATTTAACCATTCGAAATAATTTCAGTTTTAATTTAAGTTGCGGGCTTTTGAAAGCTTACCATAGATTTTCATTTTTTTCTCTGCTTGCACAGTTCTGTAAGATGGCGCTTCTGTTGATACTTCGCACCCGTACAATCCATCCGTGTTCAGGTCTGTTTGATTTAGGTAGACGTGGGTTTGATTGGAACATTTCAGCTGTGAACCAAAACAATCGTTGAAAAAAACCCTGAGATTTTTATATATTTTGTAAACGAAGAAAGTTATTTGTTTCAACTATAATCAGAACAAAAATATTTGTAAGTAATATACATTCATGTGTCATATCTACAACTCTATACGCAGACGAAGAAAAAAATAATGCAAGTTTTGCCATAAGATCGTTTTATAAATATTAAAATAATAGTAAACTATGAAAACGTTTAATATTTACTGTTAATTTATCACTATTTACTACAATTTTATTTTATAAAGCATTGTGATAATGTTTGTATTAAGAAACAAATGAACAATAACAGTATAAAAAAACCTTACTCAAATTATCTCATTTCAGGCCTAGATATTCACTAAAACATGAAAAGAAGAATTGTTTTCTTTTGCCATTTCAAAAGTAAACTAAGATAATTTTAAAATTAAATGCCTGTAATTATAGTAGCTTTTCTCTAATAAAATTTCAAATCATAACATGCAAGTTATAAGCTTATTTGGCAAATGTTTGCGAAATAAATGATAATTATGTACCAGGAGAAACATTTCCTCACTGTGTGAATGTCAGTAAAATCTCCTGAGGATTTCTCTGTACCGTGAGGACGTCCTCACTCTGCTAGATACCACTGACATTTTCTGAAGGTTTCTCTGCATTGTGAGGACTTCCTCACTGTATTTGATATTACTAAAATCTCCTGAAGATTTCCCTGTACCGTGAGAAATTCCTCCCTGTACTAAATATCACTAAAATATCCTGAGGATTTCTCTGTACTTTGAGGACTTTCTCACTGCACTAGATGTTACTAAAATCCCCTGAAGATGTTTCTGTACCTAGAGGACTTCCTCACTGTACTAGATGTCACTAAAATGTCCGGAAACGGTTACGTACGTTGTAGCACCACGAGTCACTTACGTCAACATGAACTCCGACTAAATCATATTTCTGCCCTGGAGGGTTGTCACTGGGAAGATATCTATAAAATTCCACGTGGTTTTTATACCACTTCACAGAGTAAAGATCGTCTCCCTCCAGGTCATATCCACAGTACAACCATACTGGACTGGCTAGTCTTACAACGGAAGGGATGTAGAGGTCAAGAAGTTTTAGGCTCAGGACAGCTGTTGAACAAAAGCAATAAAAACTTCGGTGTAATTTTTCTTAGAATTTTAACTATATTATAAAACACATACTTTGAATAATATCCTTATTTCTGTTCAAGCAAAAAGAAAAATAGAAGCAAACTTAATGTTTTGTGTTGTTTGTTTTCCCATAGAAACTAATTTTGAAAACACTAAAACTTGATAAAGTGAGGACATTGTTTATAACATAGTAAAAGTGTACCTAAAATGTAGACAAAAACATAAAAAAGAAGTTCGAATACATACATTAGAAAGTCTATGTGAAATATAGACTTAAGGGTTTATACTTTTGTAAGAGTAAGTCTTATGTGATAAATTTAAAGTGTGTTTATTTTTTTCTTATAGCAAAGCCACATCGGGCTATCTGCTCAGCCCACTGAGTGGAATCGAACCCCTTATTTTAGCGTTGTAAATTCGGATACATACCGCTGTAAATTAATTGAAACAGGACGGAAAGTTACGATTTCCTTTCAATGTTTTGCGTTTTATTTCTGAGAATTCAAAAATTGATCACAAATTAATACATGATATGGCCGCCTTTATTTTTCAGAAGATCATTAATCGGCTTTGACATCGAGTTCATGAGTTGACTGCAATCTTTACTATATTTGGATCGCGGTACCACACCTCAATTATGGCCTTATTTAACATATCTTTCGTTGTACAGACTTTTCCCTGAAGTCTTTCTTTACAAATTGTCCTAAGATTTTCAATAGAATATAAGTCCGGAGAGTTTCTAGGCCAGTCCAGCACCTTTATTTGCGTTGTAGTCATAAAATTCTTCACAAATTTCGATGTGTGCGACTGAGTTAGATCTTGCTGAAAAATGCGAGATCCATCTGGAAATCTCTTTTTCAATTCTGGAATTACTATTCTCTGCAAAACTTCGATGTACTGTGGTCCTCGCACCATACCTTTTACGATATTTAAGTCTCCGGCGCTATAGTCGCTGAAAAAGCCCCAAAACATCTTCTTCAAGGGATGTTTTACGAACTGATTTATATGAGATTTTCGAAGTTTCTCACCTGGAGATCTGTAAACATGCTGACTTCTTTGACCCTGTACGAAAAAATGAGTCTCGTCACTGAATAACACCTTCTTCCATTGTTCTTGGGTCGAGTTCTTGTATTTCACACCCCATTGATACCGTCTTTTCTTCATTGAGTTGGTAAAAAGTTGTTTTGACTGGTCTCCTTGCCTTTTTAACGCAATTTTGAAGGACGTAATATTCCTCAAGATTTCGTCATATATCCAAAAAAATAGATCGACCGTACTGCAAAACACAACTTATGATGCTGCCTGTGTGAAAAAATGACTATTAAAGGAAATCAGCGGGTCCAATGAGCCTATACCGGCCTAAATATTGTAAATCGATCATTTGTTTCAATTAATTTGCACAATTATTGCTGTTTATCGCTGAGCACGTCCTATATACCTAACAGAGCCACAGTTAGAAATATATTTTCATTTACTCTTGTAAAAATATCTCAATTTCTACACCATAATTGCAGGTTTTAAGAGACGAATTAGAAGCAACTGCTCAGTTTATTCAAGTATCAGCCTGGTGTGAGACCAGAGAAAACGCAACTAGTCATCACCACCTATCGCCAACTTTTGGGCTATTCTTTTACCAACGAATAGTGCGATTGACCATCACATTATAACGCCCTTACGGCTGAAATGGCGAACATGTTTGATGTGACGGAGATTCGAATCCGCGACCCTCAGATTACGAGTCGAATTTATTAACTCACCGGGCCCAGTAGATTATAGAAACTACCGCCATATATTGGATTCTATGATCGAATACATTCAAAGGCCGAAGGTGCTTAATTGCTCAAAAAATAACTAAGTAAAGCTATTTTGGACACTTCATCAAACACGTCATTTTAACCGTATTAATGCACGATTTTTCAAATGTGGGATACTTTTTCTCTGTGGTTAAGGCCTATAGTCTCATTCTGAACAGCTTTTTACTGTATGAGTCTGGAAGAATATTTACTAAACAAATATAAAGATTAGGGTAATGGTTCTGAACGTTCGTTAACATGGAGATAACTGGAAATAAACAATTTCTTAAAATATGTTTGTTTGTTTTTTCATATTGCGCAAAGATATACCAGTACTTTCTACGCTACTCACCCGTAATTTACCATTTTATGACTAGATGAAAAGCAGCTATTCATTACCACTTACAGCTAATTCTAAAATGAGCGCATTATCTTAGTCAACATTTCAATGCTTACCAGCTATTCAAGTAGCGAGATAATTATTGTTAACAGTATATTCACTTAGTAGTTTCTGATACTGCTGAAATGTACTTAATCAATAGTTCTTTCTTATCAGATATTGTTAACAGTATACTCAATCAGAAATTCTTTCTTATCAAATACTGTTAACAGTATACTCAATCAGAAATTCTTTCTTATCAGATACTGTTAACAGTGTACTTCAATCAATAATTCTTTATTTTCAGATACTGTAAAAAGTGTACTCAATCAGAAATGTTTTATTTTCAGATGCTGATAACAGTGTACTCAATTAGAAATTCTTTATTATCAGATACTGTTAACAGTTAGAACTTCTTTAGTTTTTGATTAAGCTTATTTCCGAGATAATGTCGGTCATTTTGGTTTCTCTTAACTGGAAAATATGATAGGGCGTTTAACAGTGGAAGGAAGTTACACAAGGCATTCTTTTGTCATGCTCATTTGTTCCGTAATCTATACAGTACTAATTGTTTCACATAATTAAAATTTAACATAAAATATCATCGGGTATGGGTTGAATAATTAATTATAAGCTTCATAATTTATGTCCATGGGTATGTTTGTATTTGTATGAGTGCATGTTTAAGTTGCTAAGTACTGTTTTAATCTCCGGTGGTTATTATTGACTGCTGATGTTGCTTTGATTCATTTAAAATACAACTAGATTAAAAGGGACGAGGTATAGATACATATATATAAAGAAAATCAGTTCAGTTTGCCTTTCTATATTGTAGTATTTTGGGAAGCATTATTATAACGTGAACGTGACTGGTACCTCGTTCTATGTAAATAAAGAATTACGTAAACCTTTGTGCACACATACGCATATGTACGTGTATATTTAGGCAACCTGACATCACTGAATGAAACGCTGAGTTGGATTAACTAACAAAGCTGTCACTGCGTTCATATTGTATTAAAAATCAGATACTCTATAATAAAATACAATTTAGTTCCGGACATGGTTTTCACAGCTCAGGCTTATTTCTAGCTCGAAACGTCACCTACTACATAAATCAACAGCACAGTTTTTAAAAGTGATTTTTCCTTTAAAAGTCTGATTTCTTTATTTTATCATCTTTGCATATTTTGACTTATATACATATGTATATGTCCGTCAATTTAAATAGTAGTTATACTAATTTAAATGGTCCAGGCGTGGCCAAGCGTTTAACGTATTAGTAGGCGAGTCAACGGGCCCGAGGGTCGAGATGTGATAACGCTTAAAAAGTTCTTCATTTTCAGCTGTAGTATGTTTTACACAATAACAATTTATGTATTTCCAAGAAGCCTTAAATGGGCCTTGGCTATTGACTGACTGCTTTTCTTCCTGGTCAATAGTTCAAAATTGGTGACTGCCGAAACCTGAATCTTTGGGTTCTCATCCCTGACTTTCAGCCCATGTGCGCATAAAGTGAATGAATCACTATCCAATCAGTTTAATCTAAAATAAAATGAAGATTCTCAACCGTTTTACTAGAGAGACAATGTTGCCCATTTTCCAGTACAGACAGGTTACTCGGTTTACTAGAGAGACAATGTCGCCCATTTTTCCAGTACAGACAGAATACTCGGTTTACTAGAGAGACAATGTCACCCATTTTCCAGTACAGAAAGATACTCGGTTTACTAGAGAAACAATGTCGCCCATTTTCCAGTACAGACAGGTTACTCGGTTTACTAGAGAGACAATGTCGCCCATTTTCCAGTACAGACAAGTTACTCGGTTTACTAAAGAGACAATGTCGCCCATTTTCCAATACAGACAAGATATTCGGTTTACTAGAGAGACAATGTCGCCAAATTTCCAGTACAGACAGGACACTCGGTTTACTAGAGAGACAATGTCGCCCATTTTTCCAGTACAGACAGAATACTCGGTTTACTAGAGAGACAATGTCGCCCATTTTCCAATACAGACAAGATATTCGGTTTACTAGAGAGACAATGTCGCCAATTTTCCAGTACAGACAGGTTATTCGGTTTACTAGAGAGACAATGTAGCCCATTTCTCCTGTACAGACAGAATACTCGGTTTACTAGAGAGACAATGTTGCCCATTTTACAGTACAGACCGGATACTCCGTTTACTGGAAAGATAATGTCACCCACTTTCCAGTACAGACAGGATATTCGGTTTACTGGAGAGATAATGTCGCCCACTTTCCAGAACAGACAGGATACTCGGTTTACTAGAGAGACAATGTCGCCCCTTTTTGTTTTTTTTTACAGACAGGATTAGCGCAAGTTCAAATTACGACTTTCACAAATGGTCCAGGTCCTTTTGGATGATGTAGTTTTTAGGTGAAGACGAGCTCAATTTCTCGTATGTCAAATTCATTAGATCCGTTTTTCAAAGTATATCTACGATATTCTGTTTTTACCAATGTAATATAAGTGATGAGAATCTTACATTAGTTTTGTACTAGAATGGTCGAAAAAAAACCTATTTTGTTTCCTTAAAACTAATAGAAGTTACCTCTTAAAGTAATTCCACTTCGATTGAAACGAAATCACAGAGAAATGAGTTTGTTTAAAATGTTGACGTGTACCACCGAACGTATCAAATCGTACAATTTTCAGAGCCGAATAGCTAAGATAATTGGAACTTAAAGTCCCAAAAGCAAGCAAAACTTCCAGCTGATAAGAAACCTGTATAATGAAAACTCTCTGTGTTGTTAACCTAACGCAGAATACTATTTTTAAGTCTTTTTCAAACATGAGGTTATATAGGAATCCACGACAATAACTTCCTTCACAAAGACGTAAAACTGGATGTTACAATGTTTTAATGAAATTGCAAAGGTGATTTTGTTTTTCAGTGGAATGAATTCAATGACCTCTGGGACATAATCGTATCGTAGACACTTGGTGAAAAAAAATGTGCAGAATATTTTCATGAATTTGAATCGCCTCATTTATATTGTTGTTGTTGCTAAGCGCACTAACTGGAGGTATCGAAAACTCATTTTTTAGGAATATAAACTCTTAAACCTTTTAATGAGCCGCTTGAGACCGGATCTCTTCATGATAAGACAGGTTGCGTCGTTGCAAACAATTAAATAACACTTGGGATAAAAAGAATACAATGATTAGGTTTGATTTGAATTTCGCGCATAGTTACACAATAGCTATCTGCGCTAATCGTCCCTAATTTAGCAGTATAAGACTAGAGGAAAGGCAGCTAGTCATCACCACCCATCGCCAATTTTTGGGCTACTCTTTTACCAACGAAAAGTGGGATTGACCGTGACTTCATAACGCCCCTACGGCTGAAAGGGCTGGCATGTTTGGTGTGAGTGGGATTCGAACCTGCTAACCTCAGATTACGAGTTGAGTGCCTTAACTACCTGGCTATACCGAGCCAATGAATTCCAATCTGTTCAAAAACTCGTTATTGTAGCACTAATACCTTCAAAAAGTGGTTTTACTTTGATGGCTTAGAAGCATCCTAAATCTTCACTGAATTTGATTTAATTAGAGCTTTAATAAAATAATTATTGAATTTTTGGATAGGACTTCCAATATTGTACTCAAATCAACCAGATGAGCTTTGCTACTACCAAAGATGAGCTTCCTGTGTTAATATAGATACGAATAAAAGCTTCATTTCAACGAAATGTAAATAGCTTCTGAGCTCAAATATTTAAATATTACACATCTAGGCACAACCTTTCATTCTTTGTAGAATTATTTCCCAAACTACTACATGTGACTACCTGATCTAGTCGAACCTATTTTTAAAATGGTAGACTAGATGAAAGGCAGCTAGTTAACTAGAATAATTTGAAATAATCCAAATTGTGTTCTGAATTTCGCGGCCAGGTATTGTCAAGTGGTTAAGGCATTTGACCTTGCAGTATGATGTTAGTAAGTTGGAATCCCCATCACACTAAACATATTTGTTTTCTCAGCCATGTGGAAGGGGGATTATAATGTTACGATACTTTCACTATTCGTTGGTAAAAGAGTAGCTCAAGAGTTGGTGATGAAGGACTGCCTTCCCTCGAGTCTTATACTACTAAGCTAGGAACGGTTAGCGCAGATGGCCCACGTGTAACTTAGCGCAAAATAATAATAAAAAAAATGTTTAATTTCGCGTAAAGTAACTTAAGGGCGTTTCGTATTTATTCATGAAGCAAAATAGTAGAAGAAAGGCAGTTAGGCACCCCAGCACCAGTGTTAACTTTTGAACTACTCTTTATTAACGAATAATGGGGTTGACCGTCACATTATAACATCTCATAGTTTAAAGATCGAGGATGTTTGGTGATGGTTTCAAACCCGTGAGCTACCTTATCCCTCAGGCCATGCCAAGTCTGGTCATTTATCAGAAAAGTGCGAAAGGTAGAATATTTGAAAGGAAAATATGCGTATATATATTTTATTTTAAAATTTGTGATTTTGTTATATAGGGTTAGAGGTAATCGAAAGATTGTCAGTATTAATATTAAACCAATTAGGCTAAGAGTTACCTAAAATGATTTTCAATACGAACAAAGTAAAATTCCCTATAACACGAACTAGAATCATTTATAAACACGAGCGAATAATCAAGCACCACGAAGAGAAACAAAGGAGCTTAACATTTTACTTCAAGAATTTGCAACTTTACGAGATATGCCTACGGGGAATCGAATAGCGTTTATGGAATAAGCCTTAATTGAATTAACACCTGGCATCGCAGTAAACTTCATACAGTGAACACAATATTTTCTTAATATCTTTCAAGTTAATCTAAGTTACCGAACCTCAATTTGGTGTCAATTGATAAAATATTCGGTAACCCATCCTTAGAGAAATCTCTTCTGTAGGATGTAATCACCTTGTGGCACCTAGTCAGTTTGAATAAAATCATGTATACCCTAACTTTATTTAAAAAAAAATCACCCTACATCAAAGTGAAGCTTACGTTATTTGAAGTTCACCAAGTGTCAATATCATCCACGCCTAATATAAAATGTTTACTAGAATCTTTGGGATTCGAACATTAATCTATAACCAAATTAGAAGAGAAAATACACTTGTGTTGTTTTATTAAACTATTCAGAATGTACACTTTTGTCTGTCTTGAAATAGTTAGTTTGACGTCTCACCATACGAGATTATTTCTAAATTTCAATTTTGTTTCTCAGTATTTTGAGTTAATTATACAAATTTCGAATATATATTTTTTTGCATACTATTTTATGATCCGTATCAAACTTAATTTTGTTTTGAATTTCGCACAAAGCGAAATTATCTGCACTACCATCCCTAATTTTGCAGTGTAACACTAGAGGAAAGGCAGCTAGTCATCACCACCCACCGCCAGCTATCAGGCTACTCTTTTACCAACGAATAGTGCGATTGACCGTTACATTATAACACCCCTGTGGCTGGAAGGGTGAGTATGTTTGGTGTAACGGGGATTCGAAGTTGCAACCCTCAGATAAAGAGTCGAGTGCATTAACTACCTGGCCATGCCAGACTTGATTCATTTAACAATTGAGAAACGCGTTTACGTCGATTTCTTTTTGTTACCAGAATTATTTGGATTTTATAGGTTGTTTCAAAAATTCAAGCAAACCTTGACAACTATAGTATGTATGGTTATTGAAAGATGCAAAGTTATATAAAAAAAAAGTTGTCATAATTTTTTTCTCTTTTTTGTAATGTTTGAACCAAAATTTTGATTTCTGTAATATGTCCAAAATCTGCAAAAAAATGCGATTTAGGGAAATCTTTATCTGTTAATCACTTAATTGAAACTATTCTTCAACGAGTCTTCAAGGCTTTGTACACATGTAGAGGTAGATTCCAGAAATAAAGATGAAGAACTCCAAGGATGAAGTCCAACCTTGATGAAAATTGGAACGCAATCACAACTTTATTCTGGAAAGTGTCTTAATAAATTACAAGGGGACGAAATCCCCTTACATGACATAATTCGTATGACTACTGGAGCAAATTCTGTTTACTTGTCTTCTGTGCATTGTTTGTTCGCCATATTTTCCCACTGGGTGGTATACACTGTAGTCAACAATATTACAACGTGTAGTTTGATATAACGGTAACTTTTAACTCTATAAATTGAATATTTTACGTACCCTCAACCAGCGCATACGCTCTACCTTGCGTTATTGTAATTATAATTATATAACACGTGGGTTATAATTGTTTATTATAAAAAGCACGTACAGAAATTAAGTTTTTTCATTATTCAGGTTCTTTCTGCAATCATTAAAAATGTTTATAACTGTTACGTATTTTTTATGTTTTATGTAGACTAAACGCAACAGAAAAACACAGATAACAGCTTGTATAATTTATTACACTAAACTATTAACAGATATAACATAAATTATATAATAACAGTGACAGATAAAGTTACAACATTCGAAATTAATTACAAAACAAAATAATACTAGTTTCAAACTTCAAAATTAATCACAATACAAAATGGTACTGGCCTGTATCTAATATAATGATCTAAAATGAAAGTCTCAACTTCCAGTCTAGGATGTGAATTTGGTCCCACGAAGAAATTCCGAAGCTTAAATGAAGAAGTTCAGAAACAGTTCACAGTTTAATAAATTCGACGAAGTTCTTTTCGCGTTGCCTCCGATGAACGTCACAAAATTGTCGCCTTTCATTTTTCCGATTTCCCGTAAATTGTTCCACACGTGTTGACTTTTAGTATAACCACTAATTCGGATGAATCGTAGAGATTGACGAAGTAAAATCACAGCTTCCGTAGATCTAACTTCAGTCACAAATCCAAGTTGAATAATCACAGCAAACACTTAATCTTTCTCAAACGAAATGACTGACTCTTCTTTTGAAATAAAACTAATGTTTGACTCTCTTTCTCTCTCTCGCATCTTCGTCTGTTTATATATTGTAGGCCTAGACTCCTTGAAACACCGCGAAATTTCTACAGATCTCCAGAGCAATCCGCGCATGTCCGTTCTTGCACGAGACTAAACGTCTAGACACGAAGTCGCCAGCATTTCATTTACAAACATATGATTGGTCTACTTAATTCAAGAAAATTCTAAATGTTACCATAAATGAATAACAACATATTTTATTAGTTTAAACTTTGAAACAATAATACAAATATGAAAATATAATAAATAGAAATGAAAACTTAAACACAACACGACATGTTGTCGTTTACAAAATATTTACACGAAATTCACATAACAATAACTTTTAAACCTATTTTTTATCTCAATGTTTTCACTATCTGTTATGTTACAACAAAATTTGTCTGATTATACTGTTCTTTGAAATCGTGGTTGTTTTGCTTGTTGTAAAAAACATAAAAGAGGGAAATGTATCAATAAAGTTAACAACTTTCTCAAAATGAATCCAACAGAGTAACCAGTCTCTCAAAATGAATCTGGAGGAGCAAGCAGTTTCTCAAAGTGTATTCAGGAGGCAAAACTCTTTCTTGAAATGGATCCAGAAGGCCCCCCAGTGGCTCAGCGGTATGTCTGCGGACTTACACGCTAAAATCCGGGTTTCGATACCCGTGGTGGGCAGAGCACAGATAGCCCATTGTGTAGCTTTGTGCTTAATTCAAAAAACAAACAAACAAACAAGGATCCAGAAGGCTAACAAGTATTTCAAAATAATCCAGTGAAGTAACGAAAAAATTAGTTAACAAAAAGGCTAGCTCCATCCTTCGTATCCTTTTCACTTGTCAAAATTCTAGCCGCAAAACACAAAAAAGAACAATCTAATCCACTTCTAGCGTTCCTTTTTTACAATTTGTTTTTTTCTAATTTCGCAGTTTAGTGCCATTGTCTTGTAGATAAAATTCCAAAAGTAAATAAATATACACTTTTTTTTTCTTACAATATCGATACCATTGATGAATTTATACTTACCAGGTCGGAAACTATTTTTTTTTTTTTTGTTTCACAGATGCGGAAAAAATATAAAAGAAAAATAAAACAAAGCAACTTCAGTTAGCATTCAAACAAGAACATCCAAAACGGTTAAAGCGAACTCTGGATACGTGGCCTCCCTGTGGCATCGCGGCATGTCTGCGGACTCACACCGCTAAAATCCTGGTTTCGATATCCGTGATGGGCAGAGCACGTATAGCTCGTTGTGTAGCTTTGTGCTTAATTCTAAACGAACAAACTAGATATGTGATAAAACTTAAAATTCCGGTTTTACAGCACGGTGGCAATTTTTCATATATCTATTAATAATATTCGTGAAATTGAATGACTACACTACCAGTCGAGGCTTTTAGGCAGAGACATGATTTATAATACAGCACACTGACTACTACAATAGACTTGCCCTTGGAATTTGGAGATTATATGGTATATTAATAAGAGTAAAACAAATATTTGAAGAACACCAACGTTCGAAGTTACATCCGCGTTTGGAAAACGAAAACCAGTACATAAGGGTTGAATGAAAATGAGAATTATTCGTGATCGATTAACCATGGAAGCTAATTATGTAATTCTCGCAAAGTTTGTTAACTGACTTCGGCATAGACATAAGTGCACGTTAATTGGCTGTTTCCAGCTGTTTCAGTGTTAATCTAATATAGCAAATATATAAGTATATGTGTGTGTGTGTTTAAATATAATAAGCGTGTATATAATTTTGTAAAAAAAATATCTGAGAAATTTTAAACCCCCTTTTTTTAAAGTACATACTGTAAAAAAATTATTTTTTTTCTAATGTCTAATAAACATTTCACAAACTTAATTTAAAATCACTTGCAAGCTCAATTGCAGAGATGGTCCCTAAAAGAAGGCTACCTGATATATTCAACAAGCAGTAATGTAAAATTACACAAACAATCGTGTTATACATGTGAATTATATTTTCTACGCCGATCATGATTACGATGACACTGATACATAAATATTTCTTTAGCACACCTATCGTGACCATCCTACAACAGTACTTACAATTTCTGTGCACGCGTGACAAGAACAATCGCGATAAATTCAATACTGTGGAACAAGATAGCATCACTAGAACTTAAGTCGAACTACAGCATACAAATAGCAGATCTCCCTGAAAATCTCGACTATACTCTGCTGCAGTGTTCTTTCAGAGCACACAGTCATATAACTTAGGTGTTTAATCTATCGAACAATAAAAGCGAGCTGGTCAACAAAGGAATTCACAGCGAATAAATGCCATGTTTAAGTAGAGACTGCAGGTACAGTGAAATTCAGATGTCACAGGTATATATGCAACGACAAGCCCAGCATGACCAAATGGTTAAGGCACGGGACTAGTAATTTGAGGATCACGAGTTCGAATCCCCGTCATACTAAACATGCGTTCTCTTTAAAGCCGTGAAAACATTATAATTTTACGGTCAATTCCAGTATTCGTTGATAAAAGAGTAGCCCAAGAGTTGGAGTGGGTGGTGATGATTAGCTGCCTTCCCTCTAGTCTTACATTGTTAAATTAGAGACGGCTAGCACAAATAGCCTTCGCGTCACTTTGTGTGTAATTTAAACCAAACAAAGTAAAATAAATGCTACGAGCGTCTCTAATTTTACTGTATTTAAAAAAAATATCATTTTTGTTGTTATTAGAATCATTCTAGTTGTAATAAATGTATGTTCAAACTTTCTTTTTCCAAAAGGTTTAATGTTGTTATAGTATTATCATTCTGGGACTAATGACTATCGAACTTTATTAAATATGTACCCAACTACCCAGCATTGAGTTTTAGTAAATGTGTAACCATCTAGCCAGCATCGAGCTCTACTAAATATGTAACCACCTACTCAGTGTCAAGCTTCACTAAATATGTGACCATCTGATCAGTATCGAGCTTTATCAAATGTCTAACCACCTGGTCATCATCGACCTTTACTAAATATATGACCATCTGATCAGTATCGATCTTTATTAAATATTTATTTTAGGCTTTGTATTATTTAAATTACTTTTTATTTTCTCTCGGATCACGTTCCACATCCTATAAATTAGACGTTCGTTTTTCTTCGGATGTAGAATGAGCTTAAGAATGTAGTTTATGTTAGTCGTGTTTGATTGTTACATTAAACAGGTTCCTCAAGAACAACACAAAACATTACCGAACACGACAATATTTAAGACAATAAAACTACCATATTGGCCTTTATCTCATTCATTTGTTTTGAAGTCATCAACCAAACTAAACCTTGGGTTATCTGTACTCTGCTCACCACGGGTATCGAATTCCGGTTTCTGGCGGTGCGAGTCCGCAGACATTCCGCTGTGCTATGATGGGGCTATCTCAATATAACAGCACTTTAAATGCAGTTGTCAGGACGTTTACCTCATCTATCTATGTCACTATAACTGTTGTTCTTCAGAACAGTTTTTGGTAATTTCCCAGAGGCGTAGCCTAGAGGGTCGATACCCCTGAAAATCTCGACATATTGCCCACATATTGTCCTTCAGCTGTTATATCTAATAAAAGTGTTTTGTATCATCTGATAAAACATATATAAAAGTTTTTATAAAGAAGATGAAATTTTATTTGATTTATTTTGACGACTATCTATTTTATTAAACATTTAGATCAATTTCAGCTTTTGAATTTAGTGACTCACTTAAATATTCTGTCCTTCCTGACTGGAAAACCTGGCATTGCCACTGTTTTTGGATTGGTTTTTTTTGGGTTTCGCGCAAAGCTTCACGAGGGCTATCTGCACTAGCCATCTGTAATTTAGCACTGTAAGACTAGAGGGAACGCATCTAGTCATCACCACTCACAGCCAACTCTTAGGCTACTCTTTTACCAACGAATAGTGAGATTGATCGTAAAATTATAACGTCTCCACGGCTGAAAGAGCGAGCATGTTTGGTGTGAGGGAGATTCAAACTCGGGACCCTCGGATTACGAGTCGAGTACCTTGACCACCTGGCCATGCCAGGCCTGTAGCTCTTTGATTAAAATGTTTCGTTTATTGTTGTCTATAACTTTTTCATTGACAATTTGGATGTTTGATATTTATTAACAAAACTTTCCTGGGACATTACCTTAAAGATGAACTGAAGCCGCCTCAATGTTATTGTCATAAGGTAAACACACACAATATCTCACCATATATCACTCGCACTTATTTTCCCATATTTTCTTATTTTTGAATTATTTGCATGACGATGGATTTTTGAGATATTGTATTCTCGGGAAAAAGAGAAATTGATTTGATGAAAGGTGATATACTTTAAAAAACATAACCAATACGAAATACAATAAATATTGCTTAAATATTGTAACTCATCAGAAATTAAAGAAGCAAGTTAAACAAAAAAACTTAACCAATACAGAGTACAATAAATATTGCAAAAATATTATAACTCATCAGAAACTAAAGAAGCAAGGCGTGGCCTCGTGGTTAGTGTGACCGAGATATTGATCCAAAGATTCAAGGTTCGCTACCTATAAATTTAAAAATGCGCTCCGTACGTCTGGAGTCTTTTGGCGCAATATAAGATAAGAGTAACAGACAAATTCCACTATTCGATCAGACAAGAATAATCGAAGAGTTGGCGGTGGGTCCTTTTGACTTGCTGCTTTCTCCCTTGTCTATATATAAGTTTATAATTATGGATGGATATGCACAGATAGCCTTTATGTAGCTTTGTACAAAATTCTGAAATAAATAAACAATCAACGAATGAACCTTCCTTCCTTTCTTACCGGTTACAGTGCTCTGAAAAATATTTCTCTACAAATAAAGTCCCCTACTGGTACAGCAGTAAGTCTATGATTTACAACGCTAAAATCAGGTGTTCGATTTCCCTCGGTCAACTCAGCAGATAGCCCGATGTGGCTTTGCTATACGAAAATACATACTCTATAAATAAATACGCTCACGAATTATGAAAAGAAAATTATTAGAACTTATCTCATCATTTCATACATCTAATATAAATACTTGTTTAAAGTCGCTATATGGTTTTATAAATGTGTAAATATGTATATATGTTTGCCTTGAATGACTTCATAAAAACAAAAAAGAACAAATCTGTTGTGTGAAACCTCCACGTATATACACACATTATAAGGTTTTATCGTCAAACCACATTTGTTCTGTGCTCTCTGTCAGCAACAATATGGCCTGAAGTAAGGCTAATGTTTGCTACATCCGCAAATATAAGTAGTACTGACAGCTATTCCGAGATTTTCCAACAATTGTTGAAAAATATGGAATCTTTCCACGTAGGTTGTCTGTTTATTTTTAGAAAATAATATGACATATATATAATAGCAAAAGACACATTAGGGAGCACTCATAGGTATTTAAAAAATAAGAGCTCTCAGATGCCAGCTTAAAGATGTGATTTTTCTCAAAGCAATAAAGCAAAGAAATCGACGAACTTTATTCATTATGCTTGTCAGAACGAATTTTCTTTATACCTTAAATACTAGTGCATAAAAGAAAAACGTTACAAACAAATCTCTAACATTAATTCGTACGCACTTTCCCCCAAAGTATTCACAATTGTCTCAAACGTCGAGTTTGTGCAAAATTCTGAAATAAACAAACAATCAACGAATGAACCTTCCTTCCTTTATTAGAAAGAAAATAACACTTCTGAAACTAACTCCTTAAAATAATATTGTATGAACAACTAAACAAAAACATTAAAATAGTTTAATTTACCAGAATGCCCACAAAACGTTTCTAGGACTTATTTACAGTTAGTTTCAACTTACGCAACAACATGAGTTTGAAAAGTATGAGTTCATACCACAGTCATACAGTTTCTACTGGTTTCAAACGCGGTGAATACTTAATAAGGTTTAGTACACTTGGTTTTCTAAAAGCTGGATCAAAATGAAACGTCTGTTTCGTTACGAATGCTATATTCAAAGTGCAGTTTCACTTTACCAAAATCTTTATTTTCGTCACTGAGGTTTAATCAAATGGCAAGTAAAAGTACCTGGCTTCGCTCGGGTTGTTAGATGATATACCATAGACGTGTGTATTCTTCAAACCCCTTTAATAAACGGAGACTCTAAATTAAGAAATCAACTTTTTTCTCTTTTGTACTTATACATTTTTTTCATGCTTTCAGTATAAAGACTTAAAAATAATGTTAGGTTACACTTTTATTACAAATAATATCACATACGGAAATGATTGGAGCACATTGTTAACAAAACGCAATGGCTTTTTTTTATAAATAAAAAATGGTTATATAAAAAACCACTTTTTTTCGACGTGTTTTTTTGCTAGATTATTTCATTAAAAAGATGCACATAGATAAGTTATAGTACTCGGGTGTAAGCCCTCAGGATCCATTTGATATGGGTGCAAAATTTTAAGTTTCTAGATTCTTCGAGCTATGACTCTCGCATAAACACAGACTCGCACATGCTTGTTTATCTGTATAATTTATATTTAGTGTTTGTTTGTTTTGAATTTCGCGCAAAGCTACATGAGGGCTATCTGTACTAGCTAACTTAATTTAGCAGTATAAGACTAGAAGGAAGGCATCTAGTCATCACCATCCAACGCCAACTCTCAGGATAATTTTTTACCAACGAATAGTGGTAATGACCGCCACATTATAACGCCTTCACAGCTGAAAGGCAAGCACTCTAACCAACTGTTCACTTGGTTAAAGAATTAATTACAGTTTTTATTAAGTCATTATTTTTAGCTTTATTTTTCCACGAAGAAGTAGTAATATTATCTATTAAATTGCCATTGTACTGATTCTACATATAGAATTAGCTACATTATTTAAGATAGTTTTAGTTCTCCATGTATAATAAGTTACGTCACTTTATTAAGTTATTTTAGTTATGATCTATTCAGTTTGCGTGCTTCGGTAGAAGTGGTTAAAAACAACATGTTTCAAAATCATTAAACTACAGTATATTTTTCACATTAACCATTATACTCATAAAACAGATTAATCTGGACTATGCTATTTCATCTGTATCCAGAACTAGTTAACTAAGATAGTATAAATTCCCTATCGAACAAATAATTATTGAAGTCCCATTGTCCTTCCAAAGTGTTTTCCTTTTCCAAGGCAAGCAGAAAAAGAATAAATATGTTTGAAAAAGACACATCAAAATAAGAATCAATATCTGTCTTCGAATGAAGAGAGCAGTTTGTCTGGTGTTAAATAAGAAAATGAGAGGAAGATGGCGGATTTACGAATCCAATAGGAATATACTGTAAACATTCGTGGAAAACTAATGTTTCGTTTTTATTTTTTTAATTTGTTCTCAAATTCAAATACCTGACGGATTCACCAAGAAACGTAGATGAAAAAAAACATGGAAGAAAAAAAACCACAATTTATTGAATTTGTACTGTATTTATTAGTTTGATTGTTTGCCACCGGGAGTATATATATATTAGTGGCAAAGCGTTTGCAATTTTGTATAGAAGACCTTTTATCTAATTGGTGGAATTAATTTCAGATTTTTATATGTTATTACTACCAAATCAGCCACTCCTCTATTAGCACAGTGGTAAGTCTGTGGACGTATAGCATTAAAACTGGGTTTCGACACCTATGGTGGTCACAGCACACATGGTGTAGACTTGTTTAGTGTACCAATACTTTGAAGTTGAGTTTTGGGAATTCCTGTACAGTCGCGCAAAAAAACGCTATGCGCTCTAAGAGTGTGAGTGAGTTATAAGAGTGAAGGTCAATACAAAATATTTGGTCAGAAAAGAGTGGAGTAAGAAAATATAGTGGGCGCTGTAACCTAGCTGCATTCGCTCGCTTCAAAATGAGTGACAGATACGCGTATAGCTTTTGTGAAGCTTTGCTTAAAAGTTCTAAATACAACAAACGTTGCACAAACCTTATTTTTATTACTTTTTTTCAAAACGTAACCTATAAAAAAACATTTGTGAGAAATATTCTGTTATATTTTATACACATTTTGTATTCGATAAGATACTGATGCTGTCTGATACCTTATAGCAGATACCGAATTATTAGTAAATTAAATTTCTTTTTGTCCAAGTCTTTTAATCTTTATTCATTAATCCTATTGTTTTTACTATTTATATACCAGAGTACCTGTTGCTCCTCAGTAGATAAGCAATAGTCTACACAATGGGATATTTGTACAATAATCTACGCAATGGGATATTTGTACAAAGCTTCACGAGGACTCTCTGCGTTAGTCGTTCCTAATTTCGCAGTGTAAGACTAGAGGGAAGGCAGCTAGTCATTACCACCCACTGCTAACTCTTGGGCTACTCTTTTACCAACGAATAATGGATTGACCGACACATTTTAATGCTCTCACGGCTGAAAGGGCGAGCATGTTTGGTGTGAAGGGGATTTGAACCCGCGCCCCTCGGATTACGAGTCGAGTGCCTTAACAACCTCACCTTGCCATACCGGGCCAACTAAGAAGGAAGATAAGCAACGAATTATTACGTTGCCAAGCAAAGCAGAGACGAAAATAACAAAAAAGAAATAAAATGTCATTATTATTGCAAAACGACTGCTAATTCGTATTTATTTACTCTGTGTGTTCAAGAATAGGTTATAACTATGCCAAAGCTAGGTTCGTTTGATATTTGTGTATAGTTCTTTACTGAAAAGTTTAAAGTACCTTTTTCAAATCTCAACCACTATAATTTTTAACTGTTATTCTGTGTACTATTCTTGAACTTGTACAAAAGAAAACATAAAACATTATTCAATATGGTTTATTTGTTTTAGGAAATCGCAAAACTGCACAACAGGCTATCTGTGCTGTGCCCACATTGGTATTGAGATCTGGTGTTCTGCGTTATAAATTCTCTGTTTATTACTAGGCCAGTGGAAGGATTAAGCATGGAATTCATCAGAAACCACGTCTACTAGTTAAAAACAGCTTTCTATGATGATTATTGAACTATAATTACACCTAAAAGTTTGAATCAACAAAATAGATTTATTTCTATGATGGTTATCGCACTGTTATTACATCTAGGAATCTGAATCAAGATATCTTGATTTGTATGATGGTTATTGCACCATTATTTTACTTAGAATCATGAATCAAAATATATTTATTTATATAATGGTTATTGCACTATTATTACACCTGGAATCCTAAATCAAAATAATTTTATTTGTGTATTGGTTGTTGCAGTATTATTACACCTGAAATTTAAAAGGATTCTGTAGATAATGACTGCAAAATGTAATGATTTTACGTGCACTGACTTTTGGGAAATTCTTTACTTACACACACGAAACTAACGGAACGATATCAATATTTTTGCAAAAGAATCGGGAAGAAAATGTAATTACATATTTCATGACGTCACATAGCAGAATATATTTCACAAACGGACGTTTTTTTACAATGAAAATACACGTGTAAGAAAGATAAAATAGACATACATTCTCATTACAATGAATCTTCTCAAAACTACGATGGAATTCTTCTGGGAAATAAATCAGTTTAATCTGTTTAAAGATAAAAATGGAAATCTCAAACAAAATTATCGATTTTGTGACAAAGATAATTCAGTTTAACATATTTCTGTCTATTGTTTTTGTTTTGTTTTTTATGCACTGTTCCATAGTCGAGACTTAGATATACGTAACGGGCACCTAAATGATTCGATAAGTTTAGGCGAGACATGTGTCAGTGATTATGATTTCAGGCTGTAAAACGACAGGCCCAGAGTTCGAGGCATGTTACCTCTGAACAGACTTGTGCTTTTTTTAAGCGGTTGAAAAACCCAGTCAAGGTTCTTATTACGTTGGATGCTTATCAATAGGTGAAAAATAAATACAGCTATAGTTGATCCCTAAGGATGTCACTGATTTGACTATAAGACCCACGTCTTCGTACAGTGACGTTAGGGTGAAAAAAACTGCAAGTATAATTCAGAAAGGCTTACCGCTGGTTCAGAGGTTAGCTGGGTGACTTTTAACAAGATCCCTGCTCTAGGTGGAGCTCAACCGATATATTGTTTTTTGTATCTTTTTTAAACAATCACGTGTTTAAAATGCTGTCGTGTTCTCCGGAAAAAACCCGTAGTGCAGAAAAAAACGAGTTTCTCTGAAATAGGCTTATGCATATTCATTTAATAGACTCTCGGTGAATAAAAACTTAATAATGTACGGTTAAATTTGTGAAAAAAAAGCGTTTCACACCTGTAATATGAAGATATTTCTTAATATATATTTTCCTTACCAGATTATGTACGAGAAGCGTAATTGAACTCTCATAACGTTTTAAAAAGGATTAATTGCTGTTGATACAAACACACCAGGGATTGTAAACATATACCGATCACATACCGTATTATGTTAAGCAAAAATGATGTCTCATAAGTTTCTTTTAGAGCAAAATCTGTTGTAGCTATATGCTGTATCTACCGAGGGAAATCAAACCTCGGATTTCACTATCATAAGTCTAGAGATGTACTTCTATCCCACAAGGGAACACCTCATAAGATAAGTAAAAGTATACCCTAAGCTTACTTTTTGAAACGTAGCATATCATATTCAACTTCCTCAAAATGTTCACGATATAATTTTTACGTTCTATTGCAAGAAGTGTATAAAGTAGTAACACGTATATTTTGATTAAATTGTTGTCTTTAATAATCAGAAATATATATCTATATATATCACGTATTTTCGTGACATTTGGTATCTTTAACGCACATGGACAGTTACAGGATATGAATCCATACAATTAAAACATAACTATCCTTAATTTTGAGCTAATGGCTAGATCGAGGTCTTCAAGCTATGCCCCCAGGACATTCATTCCCAATCTACATTTTTATGTTATTCAATTATTAAAATATCTATAGACAACATTTTGTAAAGTCTATTAAGAGTCCAAAACCGAATAATGTTTAACTTGCCCAGCAAGCGATAACAGAAAAAGTTCGCACCAACTACCATGTAAAACACGAATTAAGTTTTACCAATTAAGTCAACAAATAAATCGCCTAAACCTCATTTGTTTTTGAAAGCTTATGCTACACAAACCACTCTAAAACATATACAGCTGTTAAACCTTATTTAAACCTACTGCAAACACGTAACAAGAGTTATTTCTCGTTTGTTCTCCGCTGAGACAATAGTATGTCTTTAGACTTACAACACTAAAATCAAGGGCTCGATTCCTCTCGGTGGACAAGCGAATAACTTGATGTGGCTTTGTTATAAAACACATAAATACGCACACAATTTCCCATTTAATGTATACAAATAATAAGTAAAAATGCGCTCTATAATGTAACACACACACAAGTAATAAATGAGAATATATTATCGTTTAAAAAACTTTAATAAAAACGTATTAAAATATAATTATTTATAAATATTAAAGGCCTACGACACACACTACACGGTTAAAAGTATGTGGATATCCCTTCCAAATGGTGGGTTCGACTATTTCAGCCACACCCATTGCTAACAGCTGCATAAAATCAAGCATACAGCCATGCAATCTCCTGTTCTGTGAAAGTGGGTTTTCTCGGGGCACTCCCGTTTCCCCTACATTAAATTCTGAGGCACTTGGATTTATAGATCCTAATCACTCCGTGGCCTTGATCACAGGAAGTTTCACTGAATATTGCGGGGTTGGTCTGCGGCTTGTTTCCATTCTGCCAGAGGGCTCCTGGCTTGTCCACTTCCTTTTGGCCGCCTTTGTCTCGCTCAGCGTTATCACTTGACATTTTCATACTCCCCCACCTCACTCCATTGCCTCAAACAAGCCTAATTAAAATACAGGAAAACTCCCACGTACAGATAAATAATCTTTCATGAGTGGGGATGAAGAGGAACTACAACGTCTCTGAACGCCTCTCTTGGGAAGAGAATTCCTCAAACTTCTCTCTCTAAATATAAACCCCTGCCAAGGTTTCGTTTGTTCGTGCAATCTCCATAGACAAACACTGGAAATAGAATGGGTCGTACTGAAGAGCTCAGTGGCTTTCAACGTGGCACTGTCATAGGATACCATCTTTCCAACAAATCAGTTTGTCAAATTTCTGCCCTGTTGTAGCTGCCCGATAAAATGAAAGTGTTGTTATTGTAAAGTGGAAACGTCAAGGAATAATAACAGCTCAGACACGAAGCGGTAGGCCACACAAGCTCACAAAACGGGATCGCCGATAATTGCAACTTACTACCGAGCTCCAAACGGCCTCTAGAAGCAATGTTAGCACAAGAACTGTTCTTTGGAGAGCTTCATGAAATGGGTTTCCATGGCCGAGCAGCCACACAAAATCCCAAGATCACCGTGCGCAATGCCAAGTGTCAGTTGGAGTGGTGTAAAGCACACTACTATTGGACTTTGGAGCAGTGGAAACGCGTTTCTGGGGTGACGAATCACGGTTCACTACCTGGCAGTCTGATGGACGAATATTGGTTTGTCGGATATCAGGAGAACGTTACCTGCCTGAATGAATAGTGCCAGTTGTAATTTTTTGTGGAGGAAGAATAATGGTCTGGGGCTGTTTTTCATGGTTAGAGTTCGGCTCTTTAGTTCCAGTGAAGAGAAATCTTAATGTTACAGCATGCAATGACATTCTACAGAATTGTGTGCTTCCATCTTTGTGGCAACAGTTTGGGGAAGGCCCTTTTTGTACTGCATAACAATGCACAAAGCGAGGTCCATAAAGACATGGTTTGCCAAGGTTGGTGTGGACAAACTTAACTAGCATGCACAGAGCCCTAACCTCATCCCCGTCTATTACCTTTGGGATTAACTGGAACGCCGATTGCGAGCCAGGCCTTCTCGCCCAACATCAGTACCCGACCTCATTAATGCTCTCGCGGCTGAATAGGAGCGAATCCACGCAGTGATGTTCCAAAATCTAGTGAAAAGCCTTCCCAGAAGAGTGGAGGCTATTGTAGTAGCAAAGAGGGGACCAATTCCATATTAATGCCAATGGTTTTGAAATGTGATTTTCAACAAGCGCATATGTTTGTGAAATGGTGTCCACATAGTTTTGGCCATGTAGTTAGTGTATGTTATAAATGTCTTATTGCAACCTTTTGCAATCAAAAGTTGAGGAACAGAAAAATAAAAATTATTGTTATGTTTAATGATTTCAGGTAACCTACATACATCAAAAACACAGCAAAATGTCATACATTTATAGTAACAAAACTGTACGACTTATTGTTGTGATTAATATTTTCCCATATTATCTCACTGTACACTTCATTACCATTCAAATCGCAGAACACTTGGATAAATTACAAATAAAACCGGACTGCGAACCGTAGAGTCCCAGTTTCGAGGTCACATTATACCACTGCACGACCATAATGTTGCAACTATTGGCATATCGTAAGAGTAATGGTCAGTCTCGTTATTTAGTCAGGAGTAGCTGAGTTATTTCCGTCCCAGTGATTAAAAGCCCTAGTTAACAGTGATTATGGTAAAACAACAACAATAGACAGGATTTGTTCTTGAAAAGTACAAGTAAACTACATTTTTAGTCAATATAATGTTAATTATCATAGCTGTTGAAAACGATTTCCAATACAAGAACATCTCCGAAAAAAAACAACCACTACATTTTAGCCTCAGTTTAAACATCTATGTGTATTTCAAAAAAATCGAAGATATTACCCGAGATAATTATGCCAAATATTTTATAATATATCAATAGCTTTCGAAGAGGACTTCCTTCCTGGAACTACTTCTCTAAAATTGGGCACTATCTCGAAAAAAAAGTCGTTACTGTTTTGTGTCCTTGGTTTCAGAAGAATTTGTTGGTGAAGCTAAAGCAACTTTTCTGACATTAGATGAGAATACAAATCCGTTCAGATTACAGTTGGTTCTAATCATACTGGTAAAGTAACCAATTATTATCAGAACTAGTAACTTTACTTTTCTAACACTAAAGTTACAATATTGATCTAGAATTATGGATTCCAATTTGCATTAAAGTATCATTAATATTAATATTGGAGATATATTGAAAGGTTAGTAGGATTTTAAATACAGCATGCGAGTGAGGGATTTTAACAAAATTAAGAACCCTGTTGTAGAAAAATGGTTCTCAAACTTGGTCTCTAGTCCATAAGAAAAGAGAATAAACTCGTTTATTCTTTCTCATGTGCATTCACCCAATTTGTCCAAGGCAAGTATGTGAAAAATATCGTGTCCACAACACACTGTATAGTCAGCCTAGTGAAGTGGTTACTCGTACATACGAATTATGACTGTCAAGCTGCTACATCAACATTACGTGAAAACGATAAAATGAAACTATTTTAAATCAAAAATGAAAATTTACGATTAGCAACCAAACGTTGTCTAGAATTATAGTAATTTTTCACAACTGAATAACTGTAAGCAAACTTACACACACGAGTTTCCACGTTCATACCGAGAGTGGACGTTTTACAAAATATCTTGTAAAACAAACAGTTACACATACTACTAAGCGTAAATTAGATGTTGGTTGTTATTTAGTGAAGCATTTGTTTCTACAAAAGAAAAACACATTCTGTACATAATCTGTAAATGCATTTTATCCACAATATCTGAGTACAAGCTATTCAGTTTCATTTCTGAGACGAAACAGGTTACAAACCAATTTAACCTGAAGTGTTATTACATTAGAACAATTCCGATTTCTTTTAAACGAAATAATGATACATATTAAATGTTTATATAACATCTGCGGAAGAAATGCATTTCCTGTCAGCAATTTCAATCCAAATAACATTACGTAACCATCAATATAAATAAGGTAGGTTAGCTCAAAATGCTTTCAGTTGTATACAATAAAAGAAACAACAACATAAATTTTGTATCAATGCTGGCCATCCACGTGCATTTCTTTTAATTTCAAAAAATATTAATTACAGGAATTTATAATAAAAAAATAAATTGATTTTCATTTCAACACCTGTAAATGTTAAATACATATATTTTTAGTTAACACTAAATATATTTAGAATCTATTAAAGTAGAAGAAACGTATCTTTGTTTATGTTGATAACGTAAGTTTTTAATTTGTACTACTGTCTTTTCAAACAGTTTTAAAAACAAAATGACCAGATTTAAATCAAGTATATATTACGAGGATGATATTAGTGCTGTAATATAACTGAAGCTTTTGAACAGTAGAATGCCAAAATAAATTATTTCCTATGAGTTGTGTATGTGTTTTTTTCTTATAGCAAAACCACATCGGGCTATTTGCTGAGTCCACCGAAATTATTTCTTAAATCTCTATAACGAAGAGACGAAGTTATTTTATAAACAGTGGATTGCGGGGTAAAATTTGTATATTCATATAACTCAAAAACCAGAGAACGGCATTTTAAAGCTTACTAGTTCGTATAACGTTCATAAACACAATAGGTTCAAATAGCAAGACGTCAAACCTGGCTTAAAAATAGAAAACATCTTTAAATTTTCATCAATTTTAAGATAGTTTCAAAAAATATCAAACAGTGTAATAACATTGAATTATTTTTAAAAACAGTTATAGCCTACTAAAAATATTATGCGCAAAAAGCAGTCCATAATATTTGTTTCAAAATGTTAAAAAATAAAATTGTTATAAAAACAAGGTTGTTATCATGTTAACAAAAATTTGTTTTTTCCATTTTGGAACATAAAACACTTCAAATAAGAATTTGATATTCTCAATGTAATGTGTAACATATGATAAATACTCGAAATAATTTGTAATTAACGAGCGATCGATTAGAGACCATAAAACAAAACAGCTCCAGTTACTCACCTTTCAGGAGAGTAGTGACACTCAAGAAAGATACAAACATATTCCTTAAATCACCCAGCAACGAGCACGTGAACACAACCAAAAGACTTCCCGCTCGCTGCTAATTCACAACTAACATAACCTATGGAGTGCATACACTTCGAACATAATAGGTCGACAGTAGCGACCTCAGGTGAACGAAAAGGAATTGAGATGAGTAGTTCAGGAACGTCATTATATTATTATCAAGGCTACTTTTTCTTTTTTGTTCTTTTGGTAAACCTCACAAATTTGATTAAATTTATCGACCAAACACTTATCGAGCGCCATTACTTGTTTAAGTGTAAAACATCGAAATTTCAAAATTAAAAGCTATAAATTGTTAAGTAAGATTTGGTGCAAATATTTGATGAGATTTTGCTACACATGCGTATCGTAGCTCAAAACAAACAATCGTCGTTAATACCAAGTTATTTACAACTTTTCTTATCCTTCTAAAAAACTAAACCTTAATTTTAACTTTATTTTAGCGTAATATTCCTACTAATTCTTTAATAAATGGCTCATATGTTTCGCAACTTATGTATATATTTATATACATCTTAAGCAATCAAACGTTAGCCGTCCCTAATTTAGCAGTGTAAGGCTAGAGGCAAGGCAACTAGTCATCATCACCAACTGCCAACTCTTGGGCTAATCTTTTAACAAAGAAAAGGGTAATCGACCGTCATATTACAACGCCCTCACGACTGAAAGGGCAAGCACCTGGCCATACCGGACCAAGTTTCTTTGTAACTTAGCACAAATTTACACAATGAGCTATCTTTGTTCCGCCCACTCCAGGTATCGAAACCCTGTTCTTAACGTTGTAAGTCCGCCGACATGACTTAAAAATGAATAAAGATTTAAAATTAATTATCAACTGAAAAATATGTTCGTAATAAAATAAATCAGTCAGTGTAATCTCATTTAATGAACGAGAAATTGATGTTAGTAAAATTTGTAATGAAAAAAATGAATGTGGCTCAATCAACCGTAAGCTTTTTGTCTCATAATGTTATAATTAACGGTTCAATCATCACACAGCGCAGGCTCGGCATGGCCAGGTGATTAGGGCATTTGAGTCGTAACCTGAGACAAGCTGGTTCGAATCCCCCTCACTTCAAATATTCTCGCTCTTTCAGCCGTAGGGTCATAATAATGTCATGGTCAATCCCATTATTCCTTGAAAAAAGAGTAGCCCAAGAGTTAGTGGTGTACGGTGATGACTAACTGCCTTCCTTTTAGTCTAATACTGTTAAATTATATATATATAACCCATTATGTAGCTTTGTGCTTAAATACAAAAAAAAAAAAATAATAATACATTTAGAATGTTATAATTTACAACAACGGCACAATATCGCCTTGAATTTTAAATTTTAAACAGTATACTTCAGTTAAGCAATAAGTTCAAATTTCCTTTAATATTATATTATTCACATCTAGGTGATGCCCAGTAAAACGAATTATAATCTAAAATAATAAAGGCGTGAGTGAGAAACTTGGAGAAACCATGGTAATTGCCCTCCATAGAATTTTATAGGGATCATAAAGCATCATAGTTAATGAAGAATGAAATTTAAAAATCTGAGACGTTACCATCTTTAAGATTCTACACGCGTACAAAGTGGCTGTGGTCTATCACGCTCGAATATTCCCTCAAGTACGTTATACAATATTCTATTGCTCTTCTATGCAGCAGCAGGTGTTCAAACAGAGTGTGGAGATGAATAACAAAGCTGCCAGTTTCTAGTCTACGTGGAGACGCAACTAGGTGGTTCTCTTTGTATTGAGGAGTAGCCGCAGAACGTTGTAGAATCAGAAGCTGAGAACAGATTATTCTAGTTAGCTCAAGGTGTAACTGATCAATAGACTTACATGCTTTATTGTCAGTTATCCCAGATCTAATATAATTAATATTATTTCAGGAAAAATGCAACGAAGTATTATGATAACAATTCGTTATTAACCCTGAAAAACTTCAGGTTATGGTGAGATGACAATATTTGGACTTCACTTCAGCGGCGGATTTAAAGTTGTGCGGACACAGAGGTTAATAATTTTTGTGGGCCATGTAATTTTACAGAGAGAAAAAATTAGCAATGACTCCTCATTAACACTATGGCCTCTGATGCTGAGCTATCTAAATACACCACTGCTTCACTCTGAGCCGTTTTATTCGAGCACGGAGCTCCTCGAATGAGTTGGATAATAACAGTCGAAGTACTGTTTCGTAGTTTTGGAGCAAACCCACAATGGGCCATCTGCTGTGTCCATCGCGTTGAATTTAGCCCCAAGTTTTAGAGTTTTAAATCCGTAGACCATTCGGAGTAAGAATAAAATATCATTTATTCAATGACTGAAACTGACACATCAATTTATTCAATTGACAGCAGGTAACGATGTCTTTTATTTTGATCTTGGTACTTATCTATAAAACAAAAATCACTCTTGTCAAACACTCAGAGTCTTTTCAATTTTCGTGTTGTTTTAAAATAAAAAAATTAATAATAAAAGAAAACATAGAACGTATTTAAAAAAAAGTCACTTTTATATTACACTTATACAGCTTTGATTAGAATGTGAAATATTTTAATTATTTGTAGATGTACAGTGACGTGCACAGGAGAGAGGGGAGGTGTTCAAGCCCCTGCCTTCCAACCTATATGCTCCCAAGATACCCTTTTCTCAGTGAAAAACATTTTCAGCATTTGATAAATGACACGTCTGAATTTCCACCTTGTTTCCCACGAGTTATCAGAAAGGATTCTAGTTTTATCATGAATGGCACACAGAGATTTGTAGGTTTCTTACAGTAAGATAAGTACAATGGTACACAATGGGCTATCTGTGCTCCCTTCCTCACGGGTATCGAAATCCGTATTCTAGCGTTGTAAGTCCTCAGACATACCGCTGTGCCACTGGGGGAAGGCTAATGATTGTCATTTGAAATAATATGCGTGAATTCGGTTTAGTCTTAGATTTTAAAATAGTCTATAAAACCAACTGAATAAGAATAGAATAAGATCTGTTTGCTTCGTATTACTGTCTTTGACCTTATGTGCACCAGAAATAATCCATAGTCTCATCAAACGTTCCATCTAAAAGAAACGGCTTGTCTTACGATGTTTAAAAAAGTGCTTATTTTTTCAGGCCCCCCAGTGGCTCAGCGGTATGTCTGCGGACTTACACGCTAAAATCCGGGTTTCGATACCCGTGGTGAGCAGAGCACAGATAGCCCATTGTGCAGCTTTGTGCTTAATTCTAAACAACAACAACAACAACATTTTGTCAATGAGCTCACGTCCATTTAATGTCCTCTGCACATTACTGTGGCTGAATAGAATGCATTGTTAAACTTTTTACAGTTTGTTTGTTGCGTTTACAAGTGGTTAGTGTGCCAGATTGCGGAACGAAGAGTACAAGGTTCGAAACGTAATGCACAAGAGCACACCCTACACCTTCAGTTCTGCGTATGTTATAAGAATTTCAGTTATTTCTCATATTCCTCTCAAAGAGTCGAGGTACTTATGGTGGTAGTTATTACTAGCTGGCTCTCTTTTCTCTGGTCAATTGTACAAAAATAGAGATGGCTATATTTGAATATAGTGTTTTCAGACTTTGTCATTTGGCGCACGCGCAAACAAGCTACCGTTAAGAATGGAACTTCAATTTCAGTTCTGTAAGGTTTTCTATTTCTATACGCTCCCGCTGGTACAACGGTAATTCTACAGGTTTACAACGCTAAAATCAGGGGTTCATTTCTTCTCGGTGGACTCAGCAGATAGCCCAATGTGATTTTACAATAAGAAAAAAAGACACACATACACCATTTTTACACCATAACTTACATTTTACCCAAAACGTCATTGTATTTAAATCTGAACAAGTAAGACCTTTGATGAGACAGCTGTAAGGTCACAGACTTACGACGCTAACATTCGAGATTTAATTACTTTCGGTGGACACCACAGATAGTTCAAAACGGCATTGCTTTAGAGCAAACAAACAAGCCGAACAGATAAAGAAGGTACAGTATTTTTCTTAGTTGAATTCATCTCTATTCAGATCATATAATAAATCACTTACAAATACTTAAAAGCCAGCGGTTCCAATATAACTATTGTAAAATAATAAAAGAGGTATGTCTGCGATGATTTAATTAGATTGGACTTTTATTTTGGTATAATTCAATTTAAATATTTACTTGCTAGACATTAAATACTTCAGTTTTAGTGACTATTACATGTAATAATTATCATAATAATTTTATTTCGATCCTTCGATAAGCATCGTCTCTGAATTCGTCGTGGTCGTTTTTAATTATTTTATTTTAATGCTACGGTACTATCACTGTTACAAGTTTGAGTACAAACAACATGGCAAAAGATGGTCACTTACAATTGACCAGGGCAGCTCTAGCAGAGCAGAAATTTGACGAACTAACTTGTTAAAGAAAGTGGCATCCTGTGACAGTGCCACGTTGAAAGCCACTGAGCTCTTCAGTACGACCCCTTCTACTGCCAATATTTGTATGTGAGGATTGCCTGCATGCTTGATTTTATGCACCTGTTAGTAATGGATGTGGCTAAAATAGCCGAACTCACTAATTAGAAGAGTTGTCCACATACTTTTGGCCATGAAGTGTAAGTTCCTACAGTGAGCGTGTACCAAAAAAAGTTCAACTCACAATCTGGGGGTAGCAGGTCCAAATCCCGTCATACTAAATACGCTAGCTCTTTCAACCGTATGGGCGTTATAATGTTACAATCAATCCCACTATTTGATAAAAGAGTAGCCCAATAGTTGGCGGTAAGTGGTGATAACTAGCTACCTTCCCTCTAGTCTTATACTGCTAAATAAGAGACGGCCAGCGCAGATAGCTCTCGTGTAGCTTTATGCTAAATTAAAAAAGAAACCAAAAAAGTTATATCTAATCCAAAAATTATTTTATTCAACTACACATTTATTAACATAGTTTCATTCTTCTAAACCTTGAGGTTTTTTCGCTTTTTAAATTTCAACAACAGGATTTTAACTCCTCTCATGTGCGCGCGCAACCTGATTTATGGATTCAGCTACGTCCTTTTTTTTTTAAGGTTATTATTCGCGATGCGAGTGAATAGTTTCTTCAAACAACATAAAAAAAAACAAGCGTTATAAAAGTAAGTTGCTTTACACGGTTAGCGACTCTTCCATTTCTTTTTTTTTATTCATACTAATAGCAGTTCATTGGAATCTCAAATTTTACTTCATGCTGGAAAATTTATTTCTAACAGGAATCCTATAGGTTAGCCCTGCTAGCTTTACTCTGCACACATATTATGTGCTTATAAAAGTTACGCACTGCAGTGTGATTTGGTCTAGGTCATCCAGGAAAGCTGTAAAGTCATATCAGAAACCTGGAGAGATAAAATGTGGATTTGAAAATTTCGGTTTGGTTTGTTTTGAATTTCACGCAAAGCTACGCAAGGGATATCTGTGCTAGCCGTCCCTAATTTAGAAGTGCAAGACCAGAGGAAAGGCAACTAGTCATCACCACCCATTGCCAACTCTTGGACTATTCTTTTACCAACGAATAGTAGAATTGACCGTAACATTATAACGCTCCCACGGCTGAAAGGGCGAGCATGTTTCGTGTGACAGGGATTCGAACTCATTACCCTCGAATCACGAGTTGAGTGCCTTATCACCTGAGCATGCTGTCCCTGGATTTGAAAATGTGTGCAGTAATAGAAATAATTATAGAAACGCAAAGCGATCCACGTAAACGAGTCAGAAGATGAGAAAAATAGTTAAATGATAATTTTATTATGGGTATAAAACAGCACCATCAATAATATCAAAACAATAACAACAACACAACTTATATAGTACACAAGTATTTTGTACGTGAGCCTGTTTTCATGCTGTCACACAAATTATGTATGTTCGATTTTTAAGTACAGCCTCAGAAATGTTTATATCTGGACGTTATGCGGAATAAATTATGGTTTTGGATGTCCTCTAGCTCTTTTTCTATCAATATGTCGTTTCAACACATTTGCTTTATGCTTAGGATTATTGTCTCGCTGGAGGATGATCCCCCGTCTGACAACTCAAATTCCCGAGGGCAAGGAATAATGAATTTGGATCAGTATGTATATGTCAGGGTGTGGTCAGTTATGTCTAAACTACCAACAACAGTGGCTAAGACGAAACCCAAAACTTCTACTGATTCTTACCTTATTTCATTTAAGGTGTTATTCATTGACTATAATACCGTTTCTTATCCACTTTCAGATAAATTGTTGTTGATATTCTGCCAAATTATTCGAACTTAGATTAACCAGGATAAAAACACACGTCTGCAATTTTACTCATAACACAGTTTGTGTTCTCACGCCCGTTTCAACCTTCTCAACATCAACGTTTGTTTTTCAATTTCGCACAAAGCTACTCGAGGGTTATCTGTGCTAGCCGTTCCTAATTTTGCAGTGTAAGACTAAAGGAAGACAGCTAGTCATCACCACCCACAGTCAACTCTTGGATTACTCTTTACCAACGAATAGTGGGATTGGCCATCACATTATAACGCCCCCACGGCTGAAAGGACAATCATGTTTGGCTCTACGGGGATGCGAACCTACGACCTTCAGATTACGAGTCGCACGCCTTAACACGCTTGGCCATGCCGGGCCTTCTAACGTTTATTTTTTACTGTTCTTGAGGTAACATTTGCACTTGTATATACGAACAAGGTCGTTGGGAATACTTCTGAACCGTTGGTTTTGTTATTATGCAGAATGCTACAGAACAGGTTATTTGTGCTCTGCAAACTACAGGTATCGAAACCCGGATTCTAGCGTTGTAAGTCTACAGACACACCGCTGAGACACTTGGAAACTCACGAAAGTTCATAACACTGTTGTAAGAAAGCCTGGTAAACTAAAACAATACAATGTCACTGAGTTTGGTATTAAATATATACTTGGATTAATATGTCCGATATAGACTATGTACTCACACAGGAACGTAGCTAGGCATGCGCTCTTACACCCGTGCACGACAGAGAAAGTTAGAGATACGAATTTTCTTTAATATAAAATCTTAAATATACTTTATAAAATAAAATATATTAATGAAAAAGCTATAGCGTTATAATTATTTGAGCTATCAACGCTTTGGTTTGGTTGTTGTTATTCGGAAAGTTACATAAAGAGCTATCCGAGTCCTGCCTACCACGGATATCGAAACTCGATTTCTAGAAGTATAATTGAGCAAACATACCACTGTGCCACTTGGGGATGCTATCAAAGCTAATTGTTTTCTCCAAACAAAACTTAAAAGGAAATTAAAGCCACTGTAAATTATTATGCTACACGTCGGTTACTTCCTTATAGATGATTTATATTTAAAGTCATCAGAATACACATTTTATATTTAAATCTCAAAAATATTCTGAGAGACCTCTCCTAGACCCCCATCAGCAGGAGCGGTGAATCCCCTTAAACATTCTCCTCCTTGCGTAACTCACATTTACAAGCAGCCACACTCATATAACGCGTAGTATAAAATTATATTAAATGATATGTTTAGTATTTATAACAGCGTATGAAGACAGGCACCTCAGTTCAAAGTGATAAAAACCACACTGAATAATAATATGAGCGTGATAACATGGTAACACGCTCATTCTGAGGTGTAGAAATTTGTAGTACGCAGTTCTGACATCATCCGTCTATTCTCATCAAAAGTGCAGTTTAAAATTAGAGAATGATTGATGGCAAAGAGTTGAAGATGCATCGATTAAAAGTCATCTACTCGAGACCGAACTTCATTTAAACCCCAAAGAATTTGTTGGCATGGCTCTAATTAGTTAATTAGTTAACTCTTGTTTATATTGATTATTCAACATGCACTGGAAAAGTACGTGAGTACGTTTCTGTTGAGTATTTTTAAATAGCTTCTCGAAACGGGTACTTCGCTAAATCTCGACAACACCACTTCACAGTTCTTAAACTCGTGTTATTTTGTGAGAGTTTCAATTTTTTTTTCCCTCGGTTAAGATGAGAAGAAACGAAAAATTTGCTTTGTTGGCTCAACGAACGCTCAAAAGTGTAAAAACTAGATTAAAGTGACATCTACAGACTAATTATTGCCTCATTATTGAACGGCTTGAATAGTTATATAAAATTATAAATAGGTTGAGTACCGAAACGTGGACCGGCATGTCAGGTGATTAAGGCACGCGACTCTTAATCCGAAGGTCGTGGGTTCGAAGCCCGTCACACCAAACATGCTCGCCCTTTCAATCGTGGGGGTCTTAATAATGTGACAGTCAATCCACCTATTCTTTCTTGAAAGATCAGCCCAATAGTTAGCAGTGGATGGTGATGAATAGCTGCCATCCTTTTAGTCTTACTTTTTATTTCGGGCAAAGCTACACGAGGACTATCTGCGCTAGCAGTCCCTAATTTAACAGTTTAATACTAGAAGGAAGGCAGCTAGTCATCACCACCCACTGCCAACTCTTGAGCTACTCTTTCACCAACGAATAATGGGATTGGCCGTACAATATAGCGCTCCCAGGGCTGAAAGTGCGATGATATTTAGTATGATGGGAAGCTAAATTAGGAACGGCTAGCGCAGACAGCCCTCATGTAACTTTGAGCGAAATTCAAAAACAAAGAAACAAAATAAATTCTTCAATAGTTGTGTAAAATTAATAATGGTCGTTGGATTGAATAACATCAATAATTGAATAAAAATTTGTTGTTTAGAATTAAGCACAAAGCTGCACAATGGGTTATCTGTGCTCTGCCCACCACGGGTATCGAAACCCGGATTTTAGCGTGTAAGTCCACAGACATACCGCTGAGCCACTGGGGGGCTGAATAAAAATAACAATAACTTCATGGCTGAAAAGCTTAAACAGTTAGACTGAACTAACAATAATAATTGTTTCAGCTGACTTGAAAGTAACAATTGTTTATATAAGAAAAAAGTATGCTGAATCCGAAAATGACTTCAGTTTTTTAATGTTAGGTCAGGTTTTCCCACAAAAGCCGGAAAATGAAATTACAATTTCCATTTATTTTTTATAATTAAAATTATATTCTTAATCTCAATATATTAATTATATTTTTAATATTAATTATACTCTTACTAACAACTAGCTAAATTTTGAAATTTAACTGCAATAAGTACAGTGGTATAATTGATCGTAGAAAGTGCAGATGTAGTCGTATTGTATAGAATATACTGTCGATATGTTTCTTTGTACATGGTTTCATTTAGAAATATAAACATTTATTTCTTCATCTTTTAATTATATATTCAAACCAGTTTGTAAAAGAGGTAATCAGTCATCATACATTCAAATAGGATAGAAATTTACTGTATTAGTAATTTTTTTAAATGTAGTTTGTGAAATACTCAGATCTGATGACCCCCAGTGGCTCAGCGGTATGTCTGCGGACTTATGCGCTAAAATCTGGGTTTCGATACCCGTGGTGGGCAGAGCACAGATAGCTCATTGTGTAGCTTTGTGCTTAATTCAAAACAACAACAACAACAACTCAGATCTGATAAAGAAAAGAGGAAGTTAGTTCAGAATTCAATGCCATTGATTTAACTATAATCAGGTCTTAGAACTAAATCAGCAGAAAAGAATTTAAGATGCAGGCTAGTGTAATCTTTCTATCGAATAACATTAACATTTATATACAATTAATAACAATCTATCGAATTAATAACTTGAACAATTATATACAATTGGCAATAGAAAATTGATTTTCCTTTTGTCTCTAATATTCGGACAGTCCAAAAATACTCCATAAGTTTATTATTGTATTATTATTTATTAACTTTATTATATTTATAAAATGTATATTTTTACAGTGGCAGTTCTACGAAGTGATTGCAAGCAGAATTCAATAATTAATACTGTAAATTGGTTTACAGCGTTCAAACCAAGTTAAGTGTCCTCGAGGAAATCAGGTTTATTTGTAATCAAGTTAAATGATTAAAATGTACTTTATTTTGTGGACTTCAAAATACAAAACTATAAGCATCGACTGGTTTGTTGTGTTCACTGCAAACTGTAGACTGTTAAGAGTTGGTTATTGATTTACTACAAATTCGGTTAAATATGTAGGTCTTATTTCAGATAGGCCAAACTTAAATGGCCTTACTTGTTCAGGAAAGACTATTTTACTTGTCTTACAATATAAAAGACGGTGTCATTAAAACACCTTTAAGTATTCTGTTTGTATTTTCTCGAATCATTCTGGAACTTTCGCTGTAAATAAAAATGCTTCATCTCTCAGGTTTTAGTAACCTTTTTTCTCTCTGGTGCCGAAGGTACTGGCAAGGTAGGAAATGACTTGTAAATAATGAAAGAATGATGCTTCTGTACAGCTAACATCAAGAAACCATAACATCAAACTAAGTGTTCCTATACATAAACTAAAATAATTCTTGTAAACAAAAGAGACTGTTGTAGCTTTATGATAATAAAGCTGATGTCAATATAAAGTAGAAATTATTTGAATAATTCAAGTGGTTGTAAACAGTTTTGTTTGTTTATTTGTTTCTGAATGTCGTGTAAAGCTACAAGAGGACTATCTGCCATAGCGGTCCCAAAAGAATCACGTTACTCGCCATGAAAAAGTCCTTTGTCCTGCGAGCATTATAGATTGCAGCGTTGTCCTGCTGAAACATCGTCATTTCCACACAAGCGAGGGCCTTCAGTCAATAAGGACGCTCTCTCCAACATGGCAATGTAACCAGCTGCTGTTTGACGCCCCTGTGTAACCTGAAGCTCTCTTGTTTCATGGAAAGAGAAAGCACCCCAGATCATGATGGAGCCTCCTCCACTGTGTCGTGTAGAAAATGTCTCTGGTGGGATATCCTTATCGTGCCAGCAACGTTGAAAGCCACCTGGATCATCCAGGTTAAATTTTTTCTCAAAGAATAAAACCTTCTTCCATTTTTCTGCGTCCCATGTTTAGTGCTTCTCAGTAAAGTTTAACCGAGCTGTTCGTGGTGTGGAGGGAAGCGTGGCCTTCAAAAACGTTTATGGTTTTTAAAGCCTTTTTCTCGTGGATGCATTATTGTTCTTGAGCTGAATTCTGCATCCGTAGGGGCCTTAATCTGGTTCTGTGATCGGTTGGTGTCACACCGGACAACCCGTCAAATCCTCCTGCTCAACGCCGATGAAATTTTTTTGGGCCTACCACTTGAAATTCTCGTTCCGTATCCCTTAGGGTCTTTTAAGAAATTCGCAACAGCAGTTTTACTACCCCCAATCTCATCAGCGATGGTACGTTGAGAGAGACCTTGCTTTTGCAGCTCGACAATTGTGCCACGTTCAAACTCTGTCAACTTTTTGGCCTTTGCCATGTTTTCATTCAATGTAACACAGAAGATGTCAATGGGAATTGTTGACAACGCTAATG
Organism: Carcinoscorpius rotundicauda; assembly: GCA_011833715.1. Lineage (NCBI taxonomy): Eukaryota > Metazoa > Arthropoda > Merostomata > Xiphosura > Limulidae > Carcinoscorpius > Carcinoscorpius rotundicauda. Next base: position 17,275,264 of record CM022403.1, read on the forward strand.
CTTGAACACAAATTACTAAATTTCGTTACGTGTTTACCGATTAACGCTTCGTTTCAGTATGGTCTTAAACTTTTGTCTAGCTAATATTTATGCTAATTTCATAGTATTCACATTTTGCCTATTAAATACAAAAAAGTTTTTTATTCTTATATTTCGTTTTCTTATTTTCATCTTTCGCAGCTTCACTCAAATAAATGGTTGAGTCTAACAACGCAAAATGTATATTTTTTATTTATGTTCACTGGTCTTAAGATTTTGGCCAGCAGTGTATAAACGATAAACTCACCGTTAGAAACAGGTTTGAGTTTTCAGAGACGATGCAGACTTTTAAATAAAATGTGTACCTGGCCAGCTTTGACGTGAAATATCTTTATACCAAAATTCTGTTACAACAGAGTTAGCTTTTTTTTCTCATCGATTTACAGATACAGTTAATAATATTTTGAAATATGTATTTATATAAATTAGTATATTTTTGTAGCTCAAGATATATATTTTATATTTAGCTAAACAATTTATGATTATATTGTTGGTATTAGTATAGAAATGAAGTTTGTATCTGCTTTGGCTAATTTGTTTTTTATTGGTTTAGAAGCAAAGTGGTTTAAAGGTTGGTTTGTTTTGAATTTTGCGCAAAGCTACATGAAGGCTATCTGCACTAAGACAACTAGTCATCACCACCCACCGCCAACTCTCGGGCTACTCTTTTACCAACAAATAGTAGGATTGACCGTTACATTATAACTTCCCCGGTTGAAAAGGCGAGCATGTTTGGTGTGACGGGAATTCAAACCCGCGACCCTCAGATTACGAGTCGAATGCCTTAACCACCTGGCCAGGCTGGGCCAGCTCTTTCAAGATAACTAAGTAATCTAAGAAAACAATCGACAAACCTTAAGAATCGTCAAGCAAAAAGAATTATAATAGCCAAATTAAACTTCTTAATGGTTGTTATTAAGCAAAAGCTACACAGAGGGCTCTGCCAATAACGAGTATCGAAACCCGGTTTCTAGAGGTATAAGTTCGCAGGCAAACCATTATGCCGCAACCTTATAAACTAACCTTTTTGAGGACAAGTAAATAAATTAGTTAAAATATCTAAATTAAATTTAAACAATAACCAAGTAAAACCACAAAAATCCGAAACTTATTTCACTTGCTTGGGGAGTTTTACCAAAACTTCGTTCTTATGTATCATAATATATCTTGGTATCTATCAAAAACGTATGTATTTGTACATCAACCTCTAAACAGTTATTTGAATCTTTTAATATTTACCCTATATATGTTTATATTTGTGTGTGTGTGTGTGTGTGTGTGTGTGTGTGTGTGTGTGTGTGTGTGTGTGTGTGTGTGTGTGTGTGTGTGTGTGTGTGTGTATTGAAGGGTAATCATAGGTCTAACTATCTTAGTTTAGGGTTCATTAAATACTTTAAAATGAAATAAACTGCAAATTCCAATTAATTAAATATCTCAGACTGTATCCTGTTAACGCCATCTCTACTCTGAGCCCTTTTAATAAAAAATGTGGCAAAACAGGGTAAAAATAAGGTCTAAACATTACCTCAGTCGTTCAGTTATAAACACTGATACCATTATATCGTATTTCATTTGTTTGTTTTTAAATGCTGACTTAAACTTTTTTAAGATAAATAATTAAATTCTACTGGCTAAAATAGCTTATTAATATTTCAAAAGCCACATGAGACAGCAAGAAAGTAAATCATGTCCACGAATAATTAAGCGTTCCAGTCCATTGTCGAATATTAACCTAGCTGGAAGAGTATTATGCCTGACTTATTTAGGAAGCTAGCTGTTATGTATCTAGTGTTAAGCTAATTCATTCAAGAAAAAATAACCATATTACGTAATGAGCTATGACAAATATTACTATTTTGTTATGTCTCTGGGATTGTTAATTCTTTATCACCTGAAAAACACTCGTTGTAAAACACAAGTAGTAAAACGATCGTCGAATCACGTGTGAAACACGAAGTACTATATTTTGGTACACTTTCACACTTGGCATATAAAAAATTTCAGCTCCGATATTAAAAATGCATATGTTTGTATGTGCTTACAGTTGTCATGGTCTTGTAAATTGCAACTATAATTTCTTTGTTTGATCAACGAATATTTAGCTATATTGCAAAAAAAACGTCATAAACGTTTGACAACAATTTGTTTCACTCAAAACTGCTCTAAGGTTATTTGCGCTACTCGTCTCTAACTTCAAAGACTTGAGGGCTGATAGTTGGAGAACAACACTCGCCGCTTTCTCTTGAGGTACTTTTGTCACATCAACCAATCACTCTTACAATCCACCCACGGAAAGCAACTTTATTTGTGGCAATAACGGAACACGAACCACAGAACATCAGCTTCACATCCCACATCCAAATAGCCGGGCAATAATGTAAAAATATAAACAATTAACATAACTTATCAGCGCAATACTAGAGGAAATGCAGATAATCATCATTACCCACCGCCAACTGTTGGACTATACTCTTTTACCAACAAATAGTGAGAGTGACCGTAACATTATAACGACCACACAATGAGCATGTTTGGTGTGATAAGGATTCGAGCCCACGACCCTCAGATTAAGATTCGATTACTTTAACCACCTCGGCATGCCAGTTTCTTTCATTTAGAGAGAGTAGTGTTTGTGACCAAATATTTTAAATGTTTTCCTTACGGAACAGAGAAACAAAGTTAGAAAACACATTAATAAAACGCCCCCCCACTAGTACAGCGGTAAGTTTACGGATTTTTAACGCTAACATCAGGGGCTCGATTCCCATCGGTGGGCTCAGCATATAGCCCGCTGTAGCTTTCCTATAGGAATACACACATTAATAAAACAGATTTTTAAATCTTCTGTTTCAGCTAGTCTTTGTAATATTAACATACATTTACAAAGGGCTTAATGAAACCTAAAAGTCTAAATTAATATAAGTTACTATCACAAGAATGAAAAAAATGTCCTCCATATTCTAAAACAAATCAGCAACGTATCCTTTCTCTTCACTCAGAAGAAAAGTTGCAACGTTCGCTAATCACGCTTCTCAGTTTCTTCACAACTTATGACATGTTCCCAGCGTTGTAAGCCATACCAAGACGTAGAATAAAGGCAGTGTGTTTTTCTTACAGCAAAACCACATCGGGCCATCTGCTCAGCCCACCGAGAGGAATCGAATCCCTGATTTTAGCGTTGTAATCCGGAGACATACCGCTGTACTAGCGGGGGGCAATGAAGACAAACTATTTTAGTTGTTGAAGAGTAAAGTTGAACTAATAATTGTATTACTGTAAATCACTGATAACGTAGGCGCTCACGGAAATGTTTTCGTGGGGGGAGGGGCAAAGTATGCTTTCACAGTGTATGTCAGCAGACTATACGAGCATGTGCTATGTGTGTTTAAGTTCAAAGACAAATTTACAGTTTCAATAAAAATTACTAAAAATATTTAGTTTAACTGCGATGTTAAGTTTGCGTCATATTTAGAAAAATTTTTGTGAAATGTAATGTGTTAGGCTTATGCCCCCTTATTCTCCTTCCTCATGAGTGATAATAACCGACAATAATCTTTCTCGGGATTCGGTTGTACACTACACTGAGCGTTTGGTGTCGAAATATATTAAGGACAAGTTAACGGTTGAAGGTGCTTAATTGTGTTTGTGTTTTCTTATAGCAAAGCCACATTGGGCTATCTGCTGAGCCCCCCGAGTGGAATCGAACCCCTGATTTTAGCGTTGTAAATCCGTAGACATAGCGCTGTACTAGCGGGGGACAAAGGTGCTTAATAAACAAAATACTAAATCATATAAAATGAGTTTCAATTGATAAAGTTTCCCATTCAAATCGTCAATATGCTCTTGTACGTCTACAGACAAATGCCCACATTTGTAACTTGAAGACAGAATAAGCAACGATAAATAGAAAATAGGCTTAATATGAAAACGAACGTACACATAGTACCGTTTGGGTGAATATGAAGTAAGTCTAACGCGGAAATATAGATAGTATCCGTAATTAGAGAATAGGCTTAATATTAAATCCACTTTACGAACCCATTTTAGTGTTTTATATGCAAAAAACGGCTCTTTTGGGCTCAGAAAACACTTCAAATAGAAGAGCGAACAACGTTTCGACCTTCTTCGGTCATCGTCAGGTTCACAAAGAAAGAGGTAACTGGCCGGAAGCTGACCACATGTTTGGAAGGGGTTGTATAACTGAGTGTCGCAATGTAGAGGGCGCGGTTTGATGTTTGAATATATAATTTTATCTATAATATTAATATAGGTATAATGGTGTTCCTTTATATTGGTTTATTTTGGGTTTAAGTTGTTGTATAAGTAAGGCTTCTTTAATTTTTCGTTTGTTTATGTTTGTTTCTTTATTTAGTATTTTAGTGTTTTCTATGGTTATGTTGTGTCCATTTGACTTGCAGTGTTCGAAAACGTGTGAAGGTGACTTTTTATGTTCTTTGAATCTGGTTTCCATTTTTCTACTTGTTTCTCCTATATAGAAGTCGTGGCAGTTATCACATTGTATTTTATAAATAATGTTGGTGTGGTGTTTGTCAGTGTAGTTCTTACATAGTATAGAACTTAGTTTTGTGTCTGGTTTTTGAATAAATTTATTGTTAACTGGAATGTTATATTTTGTTACTAGTTTTTGCCAAATGTTGGTTATTTGTTTGCTGATGTCAGGAATATATGGTATACAGCAGTATATGGTTTCGTGATTTTTTGATTCGTGAGATATATTTACTTTTGTTGGTTGATTTTGCTTTCTGCCTAGGTGTGTGCGTATAATGTTTTGTAATGTATCTCGTCTGTGTTTAATTGTCGGTCAGATCTGTTAATTATGAGGTTGGTCAACGGTTTGTCATGTTGATGTCTTTTCTGTTGCTTACATCTTAGTTTTTCAAGTTTTTTGTTGTGGCGGATCTTTTTGTCTCTATCGTTTTTAGTATTGATTTGGTTTATGTTTCGTTGTATTAGTCCGTAAATCTCTGGTTTAATGCAGCATGCTAGTTGATGGTCTAAGTTCATTTTTTGTTTTTGTAAGTCATGTAGTTCTTTGTATTTTGTGTTCAACATTTTAGTGTTACATCACATGACAGATCCAGCTATTTATGCTATTCACTTTCGTCTTCTCTGTTGTTGTTTTTTTTATTATTTCTCATGCAACTAAGGACACTTTGAAATGTCAGCGTAATTACACTTTCATATCACCATCTATTTCTAAATTGAATTCCCTAGTTTGAGTTTGACTGTTTTAAAGCGCAAAGCTACACAATGAGCTGTTTTTGCTTTGACTTTCACCACCACGTAAGCCTACACACTTACTGCTAACAAGCCACTGAGAAGGGGACAAACTCTCTTGTACGCGATTTAAACAAACTAGAAGGTTTTGAACTTCAAAGGTGCTGAAGATACAGCCAATTTTAACCAAATAAAGTTATGAAAAAGAAATGAATGCAATATTTTTCCTTCATGATAATACCCAGGATTATTCATTGGTAAAGTAAGTTTACAAATTGACAACACTAAAATCCGAAGTTAGATTCTTCGTGGTGGACAGAGTGCAGATAGCCTATTGTGTAACTTTGCACCACGGAATCAGCATCGCTCATTATGTTTCATGTGAAAAAGGTGTCACGTTTTATCTAGCTTGTACCGTGGATACAAGCAGCTTACCTGTTCTGTTTTAATGTCAATTTTTTCCCTACTTTTCGTTCAAATTCATTGCGTACAGCAAGAACATACATTTATTTTCTGTAATTAAGCCTGACGCACGTGGCTAACCTAATAAAAAAATCCCAGAGAAAAATAATGTTGTTGAGAAATGCTTGTAACAAAAACATTGGTTCACTTAAATCATGTTATTGGGATGTTTATGTAGAAATACGTTCTCTATAAATTATTTGGACAATTCTAAGCCTGATTTATTTTATTTTTATCAACTGCTATTCCCTCAGCTTTTGATTGTTTAAAACTTTGTAGATTCTGTTGCAAAATCCCTAGCGAATTGTATGTTGTGTATATAGTAGGAACAAACGGGAGAAATGTAAAATAGCAAAGATTGAAATTTTAATCCCTTTTTCTGCATAATTCTCTAAAACATAAAACTGGGTAGACCTATTCCTTAGCTAACTCAGAATTTTATCTTTGTTTAACCTCTTATTCGTTTCTTATAATGATTGAGAGTTTTTCCTGTAACTGTTTTTCTTAGAGTAAAGCCATATTGATCTATCTGCTGTGTCCAGTGCGGGGAATCGAGTCTCAGATTTTACCGTTGTAAGTTCTTAAACTCACTTCTATCACACTGGGAAGTAAGTATTGTTGTAAACTGCAGTAATAAAAATGACAGTCACACTAAATACGAGACATCAACACGAGCTATTTAGAATTGGCTTGTATCATATTTGTTCTTTCTTACTGTGCAAAATAAAATTATATTATCTAAAAAAAATTTGCAAAGTTGCATTTCATTAACATTAAATGAGACTGACAAAAATAAAAATAAAAGGGTAAAAACAGATATTTTGAATGATATTTATTTTACTTAGTAAATATCTGGTCAAAACATGAAGGAAATTGTGTTAAACAAAAAAATAAATATATTAATCAGATACCACCTTACAAAATTTTAGTCTTATCATAATATGTTTCTGACACAAACGGACATTGATACAATTGTCAGGCTATTTTCTGCTAGTAGAGGTCTCATAAGCTTCCATAAGACACAAAGGTTTACTTTTTTTAACGGTGAATGTAAAATCTTCCTCCCATTCTGTATTAAAATTTTTGTTTTCATCTTCATACTTTCGCTTCTTACAATTTGATTATGCCATCCTCCTTCACAAAATTTTCACAGACACTTATCAAGAATTAAAGTGAAAGAAAAACAATAAGCTCCAACATGTGCAATGCAACCAAATCCTACAGCGCTCAATATTACAATAACACTTCGCTAACTTCACTGCCCGCAACACAGCCACACACGCCATAATCACGCGATCACAAGACACACCCACAAACTAAAATTGTCAGTACTAGCTTGTACGATTACTGATTCTCCAGCACAATTCTTCGGTAATTCTTGCTGAGAATTCTTTAATCCCTGACTCAAATTTAGGATTAAAATTAGGATTTAAACTATTAAATATATTTACTCACCAAGAATACTAAACTTACGTTTTAATCTAGTGGACTCTCAGTTTATACACGGTAAATAATTATAAAGCTTGAAAAAGTTTTATTTACCTTTTATATTAATTATAGTGCAAAAAGGAACTCAGCCAACATATTTCCGCGAGCCGCACATTATATGTCAAATATCCGCAAGTGGTTCGCGAGCCATGGTTTGGCCACCCATGTTCCAGGCATACATTACAAAACTAATACAACATAATATTTTGTACGAGTGAATACTACTATAGACACGCCGTGTAGAGGTCGATGTTTGGTATTATACACTTTGTTTGCTTTTCTAAAAATTTTACTAATTACATCACATAGAGGTAGGTGCTTAGTACAGTTCACAGTTTTTCTTTTCATGTAGAGATCATTGCATAATACAACGTGAACAACTTGTCTGCTCTTCTACGAATATTAGTTGATAGTGTCAACCAACGCGATGCAACTTGCACAAAACTGTCGTATAAATACGAATGAAGCTGTAAATGTATAAAATTAAAACTGCGAAAGAGTGCATTACTCTCATTATACGTAAGTAAATGTTTCCAACAAGTATTGCGTCTCCACATTACAAAAGCAACAAATAACATAACGGCAATCATTTAAAGGAATATTGAAACATAAAAAATTGTTAAATCACGTTCAAAAAGGAAAGAGATAGTAAACGTTTTGATTAATTAATCTTCGTCTCAAAAGGAGATCGTCAGGTTTGTACTTAAGTCTGCTCTTTGGGAGGAGTTTACAGTTTTTTTTTTAAAGCTATTTTAAACATTTCGGTTTAACTATCCTGCGTGTAAGCCAAATATGATGTGCAAGTAATTACTATAAAAAACTTTTTTTACCCTGTTATGTTGGGCGTACCAGTTTTGAACTAACCTTATGGCATTCCTTTCAACAGCTAGCTTATGCCGTTTTCCCCACTTATCTTTTCCGGATGCGTCATTATAGATCTTACGTTATTAACTTAATTCACTAATATCCTTTTTGTCGTTATTTTGTCAATTAGCATAAATGTCGCTTTCTTTTCACGTAACACGGAAATCATGTGCTGTGAAAGAACTTGTATTATACAACGAAACCTTTGACGTTATTATGTTAAGTTTTTTCGATTCTAATATGTTTGCTTCTTCATTATTTAAAACTTATAGTTTGTGGTAGGCCTAAATAATTGCATATTTTAATTCATACTAACAAAAAAGCACAACAATGTTTGATCTGACAGTCCACGTTAATAAGCTCTGGCATTTTTAGAATTTAAATTATCTTGTTTATACAAAAACATGCAGTTTACATTCTGTCTTGTGTGAAACAAATAGATAGTTAAAATATATTAGTGAATACAGAGATACATACTTTTCCATTAAATTTCTTAGTTTGTTTAAATTTTATTGTCGTAGGATATAATCTCAGATGAGCTTTCCAATATGCACGAAATCAACTTTTCTAAAGTTTTCACAGAGCCAATGAAATTTGATAATAAATCTTGAAGTAGCGATAAAAGACTGACGAAATACAGTTCAATTAGTTCTTCTTTAAGATCAGTAATTAAATAAAGCAGTCGTGCTTGCAAGGAAAGTTTACTTACAAGTCTTCTAAACTAATTCGACTTCCTAAACTACGTTTCCCAAATATTTGTCTTCTTTTATGGGTTTTTTACAGTGTTTCACAGTCATACCAATTTTATTTTTAATTTATTTCTAGAGATTATTTCAAGTGATTCAGAAACGAAGTATTTAACATATAGAGACGATTCATTAACGTTTTATTATTATTTATTTGTATGTGAGAGGATTTGAGTTGTTATTGTAAAAGCTAATACATTTTATATTATTTTGTTTGTACAATTGGTAACACTGTCTTTGAACGATAATTCCCAGAGCGAGCATTAAAAAAATTACAAAAAGAAATGTGTAAAAGAATTTTTATAGCAACTCGTTTACATTTCTCCAGCCTAACTGCTTGTTTGTTTTTGAATTTCGCGCAAAGCTACATGAGGGCTATCTGCGCTAGCCGCCCGTAATTTAGCAGTATAAGACTAGAGGGAAGGCAGCTAATCATCAGCATCCACCGTCAACTCTTGAGCTACTATTTTACCAAAGAACAGTTAGATTTCCGGCACATTATAACGCTCTCACAGTTAAAAGACCGAGCATGTTTGGTTTGACGGGGATTCGAACCTGTACATCTCAGATTACGAATCAAATGTTTTAACCCACCAGGCTATGCCGGGCCCAAGCTATCTGCCTATAATCTATACATTTATATCCTAGTAGCGCTTAACATGATAACTATTCATTATTAATACATCAGGTAATTTGCCAAATATATTTAAAATAAATGCTTTATTCCAAGCTCTTCCACTCTGAACAAGACACATACTGGATATATGGCCAAATGCGTCTTGCCGAGACTGGGTTTCATCTGGTGTCATACAAATGGGAAATACGTTCCAGCACTCTTGGCTTCGGTGGAAATATTACAGGATGTCTTTGACATTTAAAACAGCTTTCCTTACTACGGTCTATTACTCCCAAGATAATAAGGATTCATTTTCAGGAAGTATAACTTTTAAAACGTTCTCACACCTTCATAACAGAACTATTTCGATAATCCCCATATTAATTGGCGCCTCACCAGAGGTCCTGATAATTTATCGTTACAAACATACCTTCAGTATATCTTTACAAAAATAAGCTTTCCTTAAAACATGCAATTAAAAAAAAAAGTACTCCACGCCAGTTTTGTTGTTTTGATGTAGCTGAGAAAACTACGTAACATGCATTTGTCACAGCTATCTGCCGGGAAATATATTTCTTTATAGTTGTTGTCATTATTTAGTTAGTACACAGCGAGACAATGGACTATTTTCTGTGACCACAAGGGGGAATCGAAACCCAGATTTTATCCTGCATGTCCATAAAGCTTACCGTTTATCCATCGGGGGCCCATTCTCCTGAGCATACTGATGATTAATTCTTATGAAACCACACTGTAGAGAATAATCACGAAAATGCCATCACATCTTATTTTCTTTTCCGAGAAACTTTGTAAAAACAAGTTGTTTGCAGGAAAAATGGCATAATATACACTTGTCTCAATCCCACTTCCTCTTTTACAATAGACCTAGTAAGGCAAATCGCGCTTTTTTTATTACAGAATTTACATTCAAAACTACACAAGGACGACTTGGGCTACCCGTCACTAACCATCAACCGATAGACATAAGGGAAGGCACCTAGTGAATAGCACTCATTGCCAAATCATGACCTAATTTAATTAAATAGTGAGAGTTGATCGCCACTCTTATAACACATCCACAACCACGACAAACAGCCGCGAACCACAAACCAGGATGCACAACCTGAGCACGCTCTCCACTAGATTACGCCCTGTCATCTTGTGAACGGTGCAGTTTTTGGTTGTAACTAAACTGACGTTACCACCACTATATAACAGTTGATAGAAGCGGTCAGGGTATGTCCACAATCGAAAAGTTTCAAGAGCCTTTAATGTAAAAAATGTATTTAGGTGTTCTTCTGGTCAATAATGTATTTTAAATTAATGCTGGAAGGTATTTAACATAAAATGACTATTCGATATTTATTTTACAAATACAAGTTAGTCATCTATGAAATTTGAACAAAATGTTTCAGTTTTGCAAGTATTTCCCTGCTGACAAATCAGACACAAAAAACTACTCGCTAGATGTCACTATATTTTACAACATAGACCTGTTAAAATACGGGAGTTTTTATTTGTTTTTTTACGTATGTATGCTTCTTTTATGTCAAAGCTATACAATAAATTATTTTGGTCCCGGCCAAAATATGTATTGAACCCCGAATTTTAGCGTCGTAAACCTGCATATTTACCGCTAAGTGAAGGGAAGCACTTTATAGCAAGTGAATCGTTTCTGAGATAATTTTCCCGCGTAAATTCAGAATAAAATAAGATGAACAAGAACAAAAATCAAAACAAAGTTATTTCGTTACCAAATCCTATATACCTTAAAACGTATTGTTGAAGAAAGATTTTTTTGCCTCAAAACGCATTTATCAATTGAAGCATCGTATCAGCAAGCCGTCTGGAAAAATCCATCAGATAAATATTGAAATATTCTTATATTCCTTAATAACCAACTGGATATCGTGTATCCATGTCTTACAAAAGTAAACCGCCAAAAGCGAACAAAAGAAAGGGAAAACACGTTTGTGACAAAAGGACTTTATCGGGATCTGCGAGGATCAGGTTTGATATCCCACTTATTTCTCCCCCCCACCCCAACATTGGTGTTTTGTTACACTGTTTAATATTGAACGACTGTTATGTATATGTATAAATATTTTGTAAACGACAACATGTCGTATTGTGTTTGAATTTTCATTTGTATTATTCATTTTTCCATATTGATATTATTGTTTCGAAGTTTAAACTAAAATATGTTATTTATTTAGGGTAACGTTTTAGAACTTTCTCGAATTAAGTAGACCAATCACATGTTTGTAAATGAGTGCTGGTGACTTCCTGTCTAGAAGTGTAGTCTCGTGCAAGAACGAATACGCGTGGATAGCTCTAGAGTTGTATGGAAATTGCGAGATTGTTCGAGAAATAGGCCTATCGGTATAAAAAAGACGGTGACGTGAGAGATATTCAGTCATCAGTTTTTATTCGAAAAAAGAAGATAGATTCAGCCATTAGTTTTGTTCGAAGAATAAGAGTGAGATTCAGGCATCAGTTTTAGTTATTTGAGAAAGATTAAGTGTTTGCTGTGAATATTCAACTTGGATTCGTGATTGAAGTTAGATCTCCGGAAGTTGTGATTTTATTTCGTCAATCTCTACGATACATCTGAATTACTGCCTGAGCTGAGAGACGGCGATTTCATTGAACTGTGAACTGTTTCGGAATTACTTCGTGGGACCAAATTCACACCCTAGACTGGAATTTGAGACTTTAATTTTAGATCATTACATTAGATACAGGCCAGTACCGTTTTGTGTTATGATTTATTTTGAAGTTTGAAACTAATATTATTTTGTTTTGTAATTAATTTCGAATAACTTGATATCTGTCACTATTATTATATAATTCATGTTATATCTGTTATATTTGTTAATAGTTTAGTGTAATAAATTATACAAGCTGTTATCTGTGTTTTTCTGTTGCGTTTAATCTACGAAGAACATAAAACATTTAAAAAATACGTAACAACGACACGTAAATAAAAGTGTTGTTCATATTTAAAGTAACTTTTATAACTACAAAACCTCCATCAGGGCTACGTCTATGCTCAAGGCTCTACATCCGCACTAATATACACTTTTGTGTATTTGATCTCGTATAACCCAGTACTGATTCACCCCGTAGCTTATTTTATACGTATTTACATAAATAAACCCTTTTAATACATAATATATATATTAAGGTAATATATTAAGCGGGTCTCGTAGTAAATGGCCCGGCATGGCCAAGCGTGTTAAGGCGTGCGACTCGTAATCTGAGGGTCGCGGGTTCGCGTCCCTGTCGCACCAAACATGCTCGCCCTTTCAGCCGTGGGGGCGTTACAATGTAACGGTCAATCCTACTATTCGTTGGTAAAAGAGTAGCCCAAGAGTTGGCGGTGGGTGGTGATGACTAGCTGCCTTCCCTCTAGTCTTATACTGCTAAATTAGGGGCGACTAGCACAGAAAGCTCTCGAGTAGCTTTGTGCGAAATTCCAAAACAAGCAAACAAACAATCGCGGTAGATGGCTTGTTAATATTCTTATGATACATATTTACGCAAGAGTTAGTTAGGCTGAATGGCATGTCTAAATAAGGAGCCCCCCAGTGGCTCAGCGGTATGTCTGCGGATTTATACGCTAAAATCCGGGTTTCGATACCCGTGATGGGCAGAGCACAGATAGCCCATTGTGTGGCTTTGTGCTTAATTCAAAACAAATAAACTAAATAAATAAAGACTCGAGGGGGTGACTCAGCTCTAGAGCTCATTGATAATTTTATTCCATGTAAAATTGCATGGTATGTAAGACCCACAAAACTCTTTAGCCCCTAAGCTCACACAACGTTAAATCCGCCACTGCTTCGGCTCATTTCTACCATGTATGATACAGCAATCCCGTGTACGTAAGAAGATATATTTATGGAAGTTTTTTTTCTGGAAATACGTGACGATCTGCTTAAAATTCATTCCGAGAGTTGTTGTATGTTTGCATAGTTATGCAAAAAGTAGGAATTTATTGTACGCAGAACTTTGTATGAACTTGTGAGCATTGAGTTTGGATTTTATTTGGCACTACGTTGTTCCATGCCTGTATTAAATACTGTTTGTATATTTTCATTACATGTTTGAATAATGTGACTTTAGTGTTGCTGGATTGACTTCCAATTAGATTAGATTTCGTTTGTAATTTCATATATGTGTTTTTGCCATGTTAATTTTGAGTCAACGCTGATGACCTAGAAAGTTTGCTGATGTAACTGTTTGGTGAACTGGTTTGGTTTGGTTAGAATTTCGCACAAAGCTACACGAGAGCTATCTGCACTAGCAGTCACTAATTTAGCAGTGTAAGACTAGAGGGAAGGCAGCTAGTCATTACCACCCACCGCCAACTCTTTGGCTACTCTTTTACTAACGAATAGTGAAATTGACCTTACGAGTACATCCCCGCGGCTGAAAGGGCGAACATGTTCGGTGTGACGAGAATTCAAACAGTGACACATAGCTTGCGAGTTGAGAGCTCTATCCAACAGGCTTTGAGATAAGTAACCAATGAATGGTGACTGAATGATTTCTGGAAACATTAAAAATAAATATTTTATCGAGAGTAACCAGTCAGTTATGTAGTACAAAGAATAAAAATAAATCCATAACTTTTCTAAACAGAAGCAAAGAATTTTAAGACTTTTGACGGGAAAGGGGCGAAGATGGTAGACACCCAATCACTCGTAATTTTCTGTCATATCTATAAACAACTCTCAGTTGCAAATATAAACATGTTTGGACGACTTTCAATTACATGGTTCGAATACCAAACACCAAATTAGCACTAATTAAGAAAACTAATAAAAACATCTTGTAAGCGTGGCAGTCGGAACTGAAAAACCGGAGTTAAAGCGAGAGTAAGCAACTATATTTTTAAATGAAAACAACCGCACAAAATTACTTTTAATAAATTAAAGTTTGTTTGTTTGTTTTTTGGAATTTCGCACAAAACTACTCGAGGGCTATCTGTGCTAGCCGTCCCTAATTTAGCAGTGTAAGACTAGAGGGAAGGCAGCTAGTCATCACCACCTACCGCCAACTCTTGGGCTACTCTTTTACCAACGAATAGTGGGATTGACCGTCACATTATACACCCCCACGGCTGGGAGGGCGAGCATGTTTAGCGCGAAAAATACATTTTAGTAGGTGAAACATTATTACAGCGTAACAATGTCATTGAAAAGCGAAAAATTCAGCACAAATTGTGTGGAATAATATGTGTTCTTCTACAAAAGCGAATAACCAGAACTCATCAAATCGTCATGTATTTCAGCTATTGCATCAGCGTTTTTTTTTTTTTATGGTCATGCGCAGAAGATGCCCTCGGGTTGCGAACCAAGGAAAAACTAGAAATAAGAATTCTTTGATTTTTCGAATTATCAGATGGAGCTAGTTAGCTTAGGTAGTGAAATTACCTTACTTCAAATATTTTCTTTTATTCTGCCTTGTTTTCTCCTATCAGCAAAATAATTTAAAAACTCAAATAAAATATTACTTGTGGAATTTGGAGTAATATATTAAAGAGTGTATAGCTTTAGCTACTTCATAATATTGTTTTAGATATATTTAAATAAAAACGTTTGCAATTATAACCAATTTCATAAAAACATAAATAAAACCATTAGTTCGTTTATAATGAAACACAATGCTACACAATGGGATATCTTTACTCTCTTCGCCACTGGTATCGAAACCCGGTTTTTAGAGTTGTAAGTCCGCAGATATTCCGCTGTACTATTGGAGGCAATAAAATACTCATTGTCTTAGCTTTCAGTACGTTTAGTGCACGTAAAAGTTTTTGATACCATACTTCTCTCATAAAACCAGAATATTATCATTCTTTGCTGAGCTACACGATGAGCTGTGTATGCTCTGCCAATCGCAGGCGTCAAACCCTGCAAAGCTATATAGGTCTTTAGTGTAATAAGTTCTCAAACTTATTACCGAGCTACAGGGAATCTGAGGACGAACAATAGTTCAGCTTTATGGTAATGTTTGTTTCCAAAATATTATTTTTAAACAACCAAACTTTAAGTTAGCTCGTTAACTGTTTCAACGTTCTAATTCTATGCCAGTGGTCTTCTGTGAAAAATTTAAAAAAGTAAACGTTTACTGTTGCACATCGGAATCTCCTTGTATGTGTGTGTGAAAGATATATAGAATAAATATTATATCTCTGGTATAGCTGTGCATCTCAACTCAACAGATATTTAACAAAATCAGACCATATCATATCCCCACATCTCTTGCAGTTTGAGATGAAAATTATAATGTAATGCATTTTTCTAGAGACATAATATAATAACATGCCATTATAAAGCTATTACAAATTTAGCAGTACTATGATAGTCACATCTAATAATTTAAACAAAAATATCAATAAATATACAAGATACTGCTGAATGAATGTATTAGTCTGGTTAGTCACTTGTATTCTGGTAGGTAAGCAATAACTTCTAGATTTACGTGGGCAGAACACAGTTAGTACATTGCGTAGTTTTAAGCATAACACAACGAGCAACATAATTCATTACTTCACCACCATGGTGCAGCGAAATGTGAGAAAGCTGTTAAAATTCAATATAAACCAAACTATATATACATTTTTCCCTCTCTTTTGCTGAATTGGTTTAATGTGTCATAAAAATGTTGCCTTGAACTGGTGACACAGAATTGCCCATACTTTGGCTATTTATTTGTAGGTAGTTTTGGTTATTGAACGTAAAGTTACTTTTGGTGGCAGTGAATTCTATAAGAGTTGCTAATTGGTTGCTGGGGATGTGTACCAATGGGTTGGGATCTTAGATATAAAGTTCTGAAGTTGTCTTGCAAGCTTCAGTGGTTGAGACTACTGTAAAGAAGGAGATTACACTGCAAGTGGCCATTAAGGCTTTATGAAGGTGGAAACGTTGTTCTGTACTTTATTTTAATTAAAGTGCTAATACCCATACCAACCGTCTTGAGAATATATTTCCTAGATCTTTGCGATTATAAAAGTTTGAAATATCGTCTTCTTGTAAAACATTGAAAATAAAAATAAACTGTTAATCTTTCTGTGTATTTTTGCAAGTGAAAGAGTGATTCACATAAATCCTGAAGAAAAGACAATAGTCAAAACAGCTACAAAAATATGACACTTAAATTGCTTTTTAATAAAAAGGCCCGGCATAGCCAAGCGTGTTAAAGCGTTTGACTCGTAGTAATCCACGAGTCGCGGGTTCGAATCCCTGTCGCACCAAACATGCACGCCCTTTCAGCCGTGGTGGTGTTATAATGTTACGATAAATCCCACTATTTGTTGGTAAAAGAGTAGCTCTAGAGTTGGCAGTGGGTGGTAATAACTAGCTGCCTTCCCTCTAGTCTTACACTGCTAAATCAGGGACGGATCGTGTAGCTTTGTACGAAATTAAACAAACCTAATAAGGTGTTGTTGTTTTTTTCTGCTGTTATGTTAAATCATTGATCATGTACCGGAACTTCTAGAAAACTTAATCGTGTATCTGTAGTTGACATATATATTTCAGCTCATTTACCGTCATCTTATAATAAAGAAATTTAATTTCTCTATTCATATAGATGAAACATTGTACAGAAAAGGAGTTAATCCACAATGTGGGAAATATCAATTAATCACTATCATAGATTTGTTTGTACAGTTAGTGTTAAAACTTATGTCTTCCCTCTCTTTTTTTTCTTTTTTTGTATTTCAATAGTTTATTACTCTCTATTAAAGCTATTTACCACAATAAATTAAAAGCCGTGATGGCGGAGATACAAAATCTCGTAAAGCGATAAACACCAAGAAGCCTAAATTCCCCATGACGCTCATGATCGACTGTAGATGATTTCAGTTTATTTCACATAAATTTTTAATAGAACAAAATGTTTTTGTGCAATGTAATAACACAAAAACATACAATGATTAGAACTTAGTAAACCATAGAAAAAAACTTTTCTTCATTAGGGTTACAAGCTAGGTACAAGCTACGGTCGAAAGCTTATTCCATAATCAGTGATAACTTCTATTGTAAGGCTTTTTTGGGTTTTTTTTGTCTTGTAAAAAATTATTATTAGTTTAATGGTCTCCAAATAAAAGGCGCAATTATCAAACTCCCACTTTAAAACCAAGAGTTTACAAGTATATATGGGTAAATAAGTTCAGATATTTCTTAGAAAGTTAATTCTCTATCACAAAAGCAGGATAACAAGCGTTTCGGCCATCAAATCACGTACAATATAAAGTATTGAAATTATACTGAATACCAGGCTATCTAACTGTAACAGAATAAGGCTTTATCGCCATTGTGGCTAAACAGATATGACGTCAGAAATAAGTGTCTTGATGGGTACGTTTATGCTGCTTTATGAATGCTACTCGATAGATTATTCATCATATAAACGATTTCATGTGGTGTTGCTTTTCCATGATCAATCACCATTGTATCCCATTACCATCAATTTGTGTTATTATTTTATATATATATATATATATTACTACCAATACGCGTTGTTATTATTATTAATGATTTTGCCTCTAACATTATGATACCTTTACATCGGTTACAATACGATGTTTCGAATCTTGGCAACTGTTCACGAACATAATTTTTTCTACCAACCAATCCGTTCTTAAACAATATTACTCCGACAGAAAAATGCCTAATGACAGATATAAGCATCGACTTTCGTGCCTTCTTTTCCTACTTACACGTAATAATTTCCAAGGATATTTAATTTTACTGCGTTATCGCCCTCGTATTTACGGTTCTCGGGCTCTCTGTTTCCATGCCTCACCTTTTTCACTTGTCCTTCTTTATCTTTTATTCGATCATTTTCACTATATCATCGTAAGCCACCACGTCATAAAAGAAATGTGTTCTGTTTAATTACTTGATCTTTTTTCAAGTCTAAAGTTAATTTCAATTGTTTGTTTGTTAAATTTTGCCCAAAGCTGCTCAATGGCTAACTGCGCCAGTAGACTAATTTTAAAGTGAAAGCAGTTAGTCTACACCACCCACTGGGCACTGCCAACTTTGTTACCATCGAAGAGTGTAGAATTTACCATCACATTCCAGAAGGAAAGCATGTTTGGCTATGGAATTTGAGCCCAAGACACACAGATTGTGAGTCGAGCGCTCAATCACCACGCCTGAGATATCTTTAATTTTCTTTTATACTTTTTACACGACTCTCAGGAGCCAAGGTGTGTCTTTGCACTATAATTTGTTGAATATTAAATGCAAGTTCAATCTAAAAACTAACAAAGAAGGTATGTTTGGATGTAAGGTTTCGAGACAAGTTTTTGTTTGTTAATTGATAAATTCTCAAGTGAAATGCAGTATCCTCAAAACTCCATATTAGCTAGTACTAAGGTCTACCCACTAGAAGTAAATTCAGCATATATCAATAAAGCCCCATTCTCAGTATTATTAAGTAACTACCAACCTTTGTTGTTTCTATTATCACCTTTATATGTTTAGCTTTCAACTGAGATGCGAACAATTTCATCCGCGACAGAGTGGGGAACGTCAAGACAGAAGCAGTAAGATCAGTAGACAGGAACACTTTAAATGCAGCTACCGGCATAACATGTACAGCAAATTATTTAGGCTATAGGGATCATAACAATATAATAAACACTATATGGTTATATTCTTATTGTCAAAAGTCCACCTAGACCCATTCAATTTCTTTAGAATTCCAGCTGACAAGACGAACTGCCAATTTTTGTTTCTACCTCGCTAATATTCTCTGTATAATTCACTTACAATTTTGGCGCGAGTTACAATAGTCATATACTGCTCTTCCGGTAATCCTTTGGTCTTCTTTCTTCAAAATATCCTCTGTTCCGTTTGTCAAAATGTACTCAGGCTGATTCAATTACTTAAGAATAACTCCAAGCGGAACTCTTCCTTTGCTGTGACTTTACCCTCTTCTGCTAATGTCTTCACCTGTCTGCGGTTTCCTGGTCATCTCATATTATTTATATGTTTATTACTAAATCGTCTGCTCTATATATTCTCTAAACCAATGAGTTATAAAGACGACTTACAATAATCGTCTGATTTTAATTCTCTCATTATAATAATAATACAAAACACTGATACAATATTCATTCACAAAATAAACGAAACAATGATATCTACACTAAATAATTGTTATATTATGACAGTATGTATTGACATATTTTTAATTTTATAGTTTGTATGTAACGTAGCAAACTGTAAAAGCTACAAGAAGAATATATTGCACTATTCACGTACATTAAACTTCTAATAAATATAACATCAAAGTATGGCATGTTGAATTAATAGTATACCAAGTGATGCTGCATTTAAACATTATTTGAATATGTATTATATCTGAATGAAGTGTATGCTACAGTGCACTAGTTTCTCTGAACGATTTGTTTGTTTGTTTCGGAATTTCGCACAAAGCTACTCTAGCACTTTCTCTGCTAGCCGTCCCTAATTTAGCAGTGTAGGACTAGAGGGAAGGCAGCTGGTCATCACCACCCACCGCCAACTCTTGGGCTACTCTTTTACCAACGAAAAGTAGGATTGACCGTCACATTATACACCCCCACAGCTGGGAGGGCGAGCATGTTTAGCGCGACCCTCGGATTACGAGTCGCACGCCTTACGCGCTCGGCCATGCCAGGCCTTTCTCTGAACGAAGTGCATATATACTGTAGTTCTTACGTTTCTTGCAGTTCTTTATTATTAAACTATTTATTCTTTCAAATTCTGTCACTTTTCCCACTGGCTTGAAGAAAGATTAAAAGTACAAGCATTATAGATACATGAAGTTTATCAAGTTCTTAAAAACAAAAACTTTAAAATGAATATTTATCAATGAAATACCCAATAGAAACTTTTCCATACAATAACACTATTTTTTTATACTACGATATGGGTAGATTGTTAGAGCGTAGGTTCGAATTCTTGTCACATGAAGCATACTTGCCCTTTTAGCCGTGGGGACATTAATAAGTTATGGCCAATTCCACTATTCTTTGATAAAAGAGCAGCCCAAAAGTTGGCTGTGCGTGTTGGTTATGAGGTGCCTTCCCTCTAGTCTTTCACGGCTAAATTAGGTGCGGTTAGCGCCGATTGCCCTCGTTTATCTATTCGCGATATTCAAACAAACTTAATTCATGCTACCATACGAATCGGACATATTTGTATTCAGCAGTATACAACTATGTGATCTTCTTACTTATTACCCTCGACTCCTAATCGAGGGAAGTTATGGTTATTGTATCTCGAAAAATAATAAATCAATTTACTGAATTTTTACAGTATATAGGTTTCTCCCATCGGACGACCTTCCCCCAAATCTGCACATTATTCGGATTATTTTGAAGCATTTTTATAATGAAAATATAGGGTAATATCTCAGTTTGTTAACAACTGTGTATAAAAAAAGTGATCGGATTAGAACCGAATTGTGGTTACACATTGAAACCAATAGTGCAGTGGAATAAGGGTATGCAATCTCTGTGATAAAATTCACTACATGCAGATACTCTTCTCGTGATTGAAAAAGTCATACGCACGTTGTAATTATGTTTACAGTTATGACTGATCGCCAGACATTGTAAATCGTAATATTTTATCATGTTAACGAAATTATTAGTTAATAAAAATGAGATACGTTGGTCTCTCACAAGAGGTACATAAATGTTGATAATTCACTGCATTATTTTATGTGTGTTAAATTTAATTTTACACTGTGAATTTATAAATTAATTTGGAAATTTCTAACACTTTAAATATTGCTACAAGCTAATAATTTATGTATGTTGTAGACCTAACTAGTTAGTTGAGAAACTGCATAATTTTTATTACTGAGGAAAAACATGTTCGACATATTTGTAAAAATAAATACTTAATGATAGTGTTACTGCTGTATTTAGAAACAATTAATATAGGTTGATACAACCAGAACTTGGTATCGTATAATTTACTTCTATTACAATATAAAACATTCAGGTAATGGACAGTTAGTTACTTCTACTTAAATTACTGTGTGTGTGTGTACAATTAGTTTTTTTTATTATTCAAAATATTATACGACTTAATATTTTTAAAGTTGTTTTCCAGATCGTTTCTTTCAAGTGTGTTTGGAGACAATTCGTCATTGGTGAAATGAAAATAATGGCAGATATGTATTACTTATTCTCTTCTTCAATATCTCACAGTCAAACAGAAACAGTTTAGTAGAAGTGGAATAAGTCTCTATACGTATGTTAAGCAATACATTAGTTTAAGCTTTTTATATAAAAATCTGTTTTAATAGCTAAATCCAAATGCAGCTTCAAAATGCTTCTAAAATTCTTCTGTGTTCTCAATATTCCCATCATATTCTCCTAATTTGCAAAATATGAAATCAAAAAGTGAATAGCAAATTAGAACCTCATCTTGAAGTAAGATATTATGTTTGTTTTTAGTGAAAAAGTCGTGTGAAAGTTTAACCAACAGACCAGTTTTAATGCAAGATTAAATCACTGTCTAAAATTCAAACTTATCATGTTTCAGTAGCTACTGACATATAAAAGCTACTTATTTTGAATATTTAGTTGTCCAAATAGTGTTTCATTTAAGTATTCATATTTTTTATGTAATCTTCAATGGTTGGCTGAAAATCTTAACTATATCAATACTTACTCAAATGCTAAGTTTTCTTCTGAGGAACCATGTGCCAGTACAAACAGTAAAGGAGACAATGTCATCAATATCCTAAATCTTCAGTACCTTATTCCTATAGAATTAAAACTACTGAGATCATACTTGAGGAAGTAAGATAAATATAATATTCAACATTAGAGAACTTACCAATAATATGAAAATGCAAGGTTTAAATGAAAGTTGATGCAAAGATATAAAATATGTTTATAGATTTCTCTGTCAGATGTTTCGACTAGCTCATCTTTGGAGTACTTTTATGAAGTGCAAACCAAGTATTTATGAGAGAAGCATTTGAAAGTAAGGAAAACATAAACAGAACTTGTAGTAATATAGTATGTAACATTGTAACTTCATGTTCATTTGATAGTTTTCCTTTCCTTTTGGTGACTACAATTATTTTAGGCCATTTTTACGAATTTATTTTAAGTTTCTCAATATGGAAATTACACATTATTTCCATTGGCTCTATTTCTTACAAATAAGTTACTAATTACACAGTTTCTTTTCTGTTTAACTTTTGTGATTACTATTGTTTTATGTGAAACATCTGTACATGAACATCCAAATGTGTTTTTCATGCATTGCATACTTACAACAATAAATAATTTGTCAATTATATTTGACTTTGGTGTTTACATTATTTTATTGACAAATTCGTGTACTAAATTAATTAAAAGCCAATACTTTGTTTTTATTTACTGTTATAATGGAAATAATAATTTAGAAATTACATTTTATAAAATTAATATTAAATATCATAAACTTCACAACTCCAGATAGAGCATTAAGTTTGAGAACCTATGCTAAAAATGTTATATAAAGCATTACATCCAATTGATCTATGCTATAGAAATTGGACATAGGCAGTAATTTGTTCAACTTAAGATTCCCTGCCTCTCTCAATGTAACTGTTCACAATTGCAAATATTCATGTCATTGTTATGAAACCTTAATTGATGTTAAACCTATGCTACATATGTACAATATTTTGTGAAAATTCTGGAAGCTAAACTGTATAAAATGTACAAATTTGTCATCTTTGCATTATGCATTATTATTTTAGTGTACAGATATCCCTTCTGGAAAGATGATGATAGTACAGGCATGGATAGCTTACTAACAGATAATAGCTAGTTTTCTTTCCAGCAGCACTATGAGTATTTCAAAGTAGCTTCAAAATTATAATAGGGGGTTAAATTCTAAGTACTTCTGAGATAATATAATTTGTTTGACATACAACCTGCCTTCAAAAGAAAGTATATAGAGAATGTTGAGCAGCACCTATATTGTGTACATATGTTTAAAAGAAAATATATAATAGTGTTAAGAAGAAATTATAATATATGTGCACATAAAATTGGTTAATAAAAGAAACTTGCTGATAACAGCAGTATTTTTGTGGTGTTGGACACAGCCTAGTGGTTTGTTTGTTTTACAGCAAAACCACACTGGGCTATCTGCTGTGTCTACTTTAGGGAATAAAATTTCAAATTTTAGCAAAGCCTATAAACTTACTGCTGTCTCACATCAGCCAATCCTGTTACTCAGATAAAAGGAGCAATATAGGTTTCTTTTCTATTCTCAGCAGTTCTAACTTACAGTTTTGTATACTTACATAAATGTAAACAAAAGCTGCCTGCATTAACCATCCCTAATTTTTAACTAAGTAAGACTTGAAAGGCTAGTCCAGAGTACTCACTACCAACTCCTAGGTTAGCCTTCTTTAATGAAACAGAGATTTTGCTGTCAGCCTTATAATACATCCACAGCCTGAAAAGCATGGAGTTCATTTTTTGGCAACTGTCAGGCCATATCTGGTTTTCTAAGCAAAGATGGCAAAATCCAAACTTTTAGAGGTCTTTGGCCTAATGCATCTGAATGTGCTATTTAGGCTAAAAATAACAGTATCATAATCCTATTACACTTCAACAGAAATGTACTTAATGGTAACATACCTGTGTTTACTTCTGTTGATAGAAGTAAAACAATAATTCAGATATATAGTTTTACCATTTCAAATAATTTCTGTTGATAATGTTAAAAAGTAACAATATTATTGTATAGTTATGAAATTCACTGTTGAAATCAATATGTGTTGCATTCTTTGACAAAATCTTCAAAAGTTGTAGTTAGTCTGAACTGTTTTCACTGTTGCAGCTTCCTCAACAGTGCCAAGATCAGAGCTTAAATCTTTTAAGTGAGACTGTTCAAGCTATGAGGTTTTAAAACTATGATTTTGTAGTTTTACTTTTATCTGAAATGTTATTCTTGTTTCTTTTTATTAGGTTCACTTAGATGTTTTCTCTTGTTTTATAATGACATTTTGTAATCTTGATTGTTTTTGATAAAAGCTCCAGATTATTCCAAGTTTGTTTTGATTTTAAGAAATGAATAAATGCACCTGGTTTTGTTAAATAGGCCACTTACAAAATTACATGTTATCTGTGTTTATCATCACAAATTAAAGCTAGATATTTCTCATTGTAATGAAGCTGGTGATGAATGTGTACAAAGCTTGGATCTTGGATACTACAGTATTGATCACCACCAGCCATAACTGGATAACATTTTTATAACTAGGAAGTTTTTTTATAGCTGAGCAATAAATAAAACAATTTAAACTTCCACAAAAGTGATATGTTTCAGATTTAACTGGTAAAAATTGTGAACAAAAAGGAGTAAATTTCAATTATAAAACAATCACAAATGAAACTTTTCTTTTTCTTTAATAAAAATCTTGTGAGTGTTGCAACTGGAAAGGAAGACACTTTTGTTGATAACTGCTTCCACAAAGAAATACTTCAATAAAACCTACTCTGTGATGTAATGCTGTAATGACAGCTCATTTTTTAAACTAAAATTTCAATAAATTCCTTTTTCTCATAAATGAAGAACATTATTGAATGTCAAGCATCAGCACATTGTTGTAAAGCTGTCAGATACTTTCAAGAGCCTTCTTTAGGAACTAGCAGTTATAGCTGTAGCTCGAGGGCAGGAATTCCTGCAAATTTATATACACTTGCAGACACCTCAACATAACTTAACTTCTTTCAGACTTAATGTTACTTTATTGACAATAACAACTTTGGTTTATTTTTGAAGATAGTCTATATTAGAATTTTGTCTATTAAAACATTTATTAGGTGTATGTCTTCTTTCTAGGAGTCATGATATAAATAATCTTAAGCTCTAAAATAACATCAAATTCAAATTTTCCTTTTACAAATTTTAAAATACATAAACCTCCTATAGTAACCTACATTGTAATTGGCCATAATACCCTCAAAGTGGTGATTTTCAAATCAATTTATATTTTTTAATCTTTACTTTTAAGTTGTGAATCTTTGCAAATCACATGTATGTATGTGGATGTTCAGCAAAACCTCCTCTTCAGGTGATGTTAAACAAGTTAGTACAGTTTTCTACACAGTTTACATTCTTCTAATAAAGTATTAGCATTTTTGGCTTGAAATAGCTACATGTAGTGTTATAGCTAGTATACAGTTGTTTAAACAAATATTTATGCTACTTTAAGCCTATTTGTACATGCAATGGTAAAACAGAATGATGTTTGTTGATTTAATATGAACAGCCATGCAATTGTTTAAGCGATATTTAATGCAAAATTGCTTCCAGAGTTAATCTCGTAGGACTTTTTTTTTTTTAATTTACAAATTTTTCTTGGAGGACAGGCCCACACAACTGTGCTTCACACAGTGTATGTTAAGTTTTGATCTTACAAATTAGGAACCTTTATCAGACATTCTTCATCCAGGCCTGAATACAATAAACTCTAAAATAATCTTTTTTTTAACACATTAGGCTTTAAAATAAAGTAAAAAAATTCAAACAAAACCCAGAGATTCATTACTTAAATCATATTTTATTTATAAATGCCAAATTCCTAAAACATTAAGCCTTTTTAGTCCAATAATAATCTTTTACCAAAATATTTTATTTCCTTATGTTGAAAATAGTGATTTGTCATTGGATCAACAGTTGTAAATTTTTCTTAAGATCTAAATATAATAGGAATATTCTTTATGAGATACATCAATCCCTTAATAATGAATGAGTTGTGATACCAGGTTTTTTGTTGTTTTGCTCCCTAACACTGTGTGAAATTCTCTCTAATTAAATCTCACAAAGATGATATATCATGTTGCACAATTTTGAATGCCAAGAAAATAATGAAAAATTATTTTAAAATAACCTGGCAATACCAACATTCAGTTGCTACTTTATGTAGATATATTTTATAAATCAGTTTGGGTTACCGGTCATTATCACTGTGTTCAGTACTCTGTGAAAAGGATCTGCCATACATCATTTTTGTTTCATCTAGGATTAGGTTCCAGGTCAGTTTGTACTGCTCTGCTCAGTATGACATTTTATCCATTCTAGTTCAATAAAGAAAGAACAGAAGATTATCATTTAGGACTAGTAATATCTGAGTCAAATAGTTTATTGTAAAACCTTTAATACTATGCCAGGGACTAGTGCAGTTCTGTTGCATGAAGTGTATGTATGACTAGATTTCTAGCTCTATTTAATAAATAAAATTTATAGAAATATTATTTTTCTTTAACATTTTAAAATATCTACTTCACAGTAAATACAATGTCTGTAGCTTGTTTATCAGTAATCAGGTAATTCATCATAAGGCTGATATATCAACATACATATAAATGAATTACCAGCTTATTAATTACAATGTTAGTTATCTCGTTTTATATTTATAATACTTTGTATTGAAGATAAATACTTTTCATTTGGATTAAAATGTTTTAAAAAATCAAATTCAATATTACTCTCGTGCAACATATAATCTATTTTAATCTGGAAGAAATTAGGTTTATTATCAAATCACCTTCTTTGGCTTGACATCTTCACCAGTAATAGGTATTTTCTGTAACCCACATGTACTTGTTATAGTTAAAGCCACATGTCACTTATTTGCCAAACTCACCAAATGATCAAAAACCTTTTGTATAGCAGCAGCACTCTCAAATCCAACAATACCAAAGACCAAGACTTCATTTATAACAACTCTCTGTTTTCTTCTTTCCAGCCATTCTCCAAGCTAATGAGCCAACTTCTCCCTAATCTAATAGAAATAAATTTCTCAAATAGTACATCATGTAAAACCTTGTCCAGTGCTTTCAGAAAATTTACATACATCAAACCCACACCATAAATTAACATAAGCATTAACTCCTTAAAAAGTCAAAAACTAGTAAAAAAAAAAAAAATTTTCCACTCTCTATAATTATACTGATTATCTATTAAAATTTTGCTGTTAAATGCCTTTGCACAGGGCTTTTTTAATTTTATCAGATTTTCAAAGATTTCTCAGCACCAGTGCAAGACTAATAGACCTATACTACTTGGAGAATCTTTATCACACATTTCTCTTATAAAAAGAAAAGTAACATTCACCAAATTCCAATATTCAAGGATTTACAAAAAAACAAACAGTAGCAAGTGGTTCCCATGTCCAATCCTTAAATTCCTTTAATACCCTTTAATAAAATATTATATGGTCCAGGGATCTCACACTTTTTTAAACTTCCCAAATGTTTCTTAACAAGCTCAAATTTAATGTTTATCTATCTAGTAAGAGTAAATGATGAATAAAATAGAAGTATAATTTAGTGGATCAGATGTCTTATAATTATCAGAAATAAACCTTCCATTAACAGCCCTCAAAGACCTTATTCCCACTTTAACATCTTCATTATCCTTAATGTATTTAAAGAAACCTTTAGTGTGCACTTTTACATCAGTAGCCATTCTTCTTGACACATATGTTCTCTTTTTGAATGCCTGATCTCTTGTTTGACTAACTTTTTTGACCATCTGTAATCCTCTAATTTGAACTTCTCTAAACTCTTTGGTACTAGACAATTGTTTTTTTAAGATCACCTTCACAGCAAGTAGAAATAGCAGGTAGATGTTTATCTAGAAAGTTTGGTTGCTGGGAGTTTCTGTGCCAGATGCTCAATATATACAAAAGAATGCAGCAAGAACAGAAAACCAGTTTATTTAACACATTACACATAATTAAATTATACAAAAGAATGCAGCAAGAACAGAAAACCAGTTTATTTAACACTTTACACATAATTAAATTAGTATGTTAAATGTTTTCACAATCCATTTATTTTTCATTATTCAAAACATCAATGTAGAAGAAACAGATACCCTGGAAAGTGGCAAAGGGTGATCATATCCAACTGCCAACCATGGAGATGATACCTTCCAGGGTATATTTTTATTTTACTGAAAGTTTTAAAATAAATAATAAATCACAGGTTTTCTTTTACTGTTCTGAATTCTGCTGCATGTAAAGTTATAATTTACTTTTAAAGTATAAAAACAAATTTATATATATATATATATATATATAATGCATACATTTATCTTCAATATGAACTATAGACAAAATTTTATTGAACAGCTTTAAATACAGCCATATATAAAATTAATACAGATCTTTTGTAATCAGTTGTGAATAATATTTACTGAAACATTTAAAATATTTTTAATGTATAAAGTAAATTTAATAAATGTTTCATAGCAGATTTATATTTCACTGCAATGTTTCAGTAATATTGTTCACAAATCAAACACCACTTCTCCAACCTTTTTTAATTTACTCAATCATAAAGCTATTAAGCTAACTTTTAAAGTTTCTAGACATTTAGAAAACGAACATGTGAAACAGTATAAAGGATGATAGTTAATATTTTAATCAAATAATAAATTACTGCTTGAAAGCCAAAAAAGCTTTAATGCATTTTACTCATCTTTGTACCATATTTTTCTTCTTCTGAACGTGTTTGTTTATAATAAACCATAAAGCTATACAATGGGTTATCTGTTGTCTGCTCACCATGAGCATTGAAACCAGGTTTCTAGTGGTGCAAGTCTGCAGGTATATTGGTGTGCCACTGAAGGGTCAACTTAATGTGAAAATAAGACATAACTTTAAGAATAATTAATACAGATATTTATATATTCGTTTTTGAATTTCATGTAAAACTACATGAAGGCTATCTATGCTAACCGTACCTAATTTGGCAGCGTAATGTGAGAGGGAAAGCAGCTAATTACCACCACCTACTACCAACTCTTGAGCTATTCTTTTACCAATGAATAGTGAAACTGGCCATCACTTATTCATGCCCCCATGGCTGAAAGGGTGAGCATGTTTGGTGTGATGGGAATTTTAACCTGCAGCTCTTAGATTAAAAGTCAAGCTGCCTGACTACCTGGCCATGCCAGTAAATGGTAACACCAATGATATTAGTATTATTACATTTTTTCAAGGAATCTCAAAACAAGAATTATTATTTTTAACTGTTAATGAATCTATACCAACAACTTGAAAAGAAAAAAACTATTTATGTTTTTTGCTGTTGTTTTTTTTAACATAAAATTACATTAGTTTTATCTCAGAGATTATAAAGCCCAAAGTTTTGGGTAAATATACAAACTAAAAAAAATAATTAACACCTATTATTATTTTATAATTCTCAATTTTATAACTGCAGTTTTCTAGAACAGTTATTGCTTGTTATTAATTAGAGCATGTTTATTCTATAGATGTCTATAATTGTTTTGAATTTCCATTTTTGCAGAGATATAGTAGTACCAAAGTTCCTTCTACAACTTTCTTAACTTGCTATATATGCTCTTTGGATATTCATATAAACTTAGCTTCCAGAACTGCTTCCTTTCTTTCAGCCATCCTCCCTTTCTGGAGAGATTTTAATATAACACTGAAAAATGAAGTCTTACTAGAAGAACAATTGGATAATTGTTTTTGTAACAAGCACTATTTTTTATCTTTTAGTTGTAACAGTATATTTTGTAATCAGTAATCAGCTTTATAATTTAATGTATTTCTGTTTCATTAATATTTTAACTGGTTCTTTATTAGAAAATTTTATCCAACTACCAACACATTTTACTTTTGAGAACTTTACTACTGAACCAGTATCAGATTGCTTTAAGTGTAAGACGATAATTTATTTCTATTATTTTACATAACAAATAGTAAATGTTACTAAAGAATATTTTATTTTATGAATTCAAGGCCTTTTCAATTTGTTAAAAACTGCACTGGTTCTATATGATTATGATTAAAACAAAAACAAAAAAACACCTGAATTTTGAACTTTTAGGAGGGTTGAATCAAACTGGAATTTGTACCCATAAAGCCATTATTGGACTTATTTTAAACAAATGTGTACATGGTGGGTGGCAAGTACATGTATCATTTTCTGGTCTTTACTTATTCATGTGGTTAGTATTTTTATTCAAAAATCTTAATGTATTACAACTACTATTCATTATAAAAATAAAAAAAATAATTTTTATACCACTCTCTGAGAACATGGAGGTTTTACTTTGTTTACTAAATAATTTTACTTTCTCCTCTGTAACCCATCATCATGAAATTCAAATGTTTAGTGAGATTTACAATATCAGAGCTAAGACATAGTTTACCTTCTTCTAGAGTAATGTATCAACACAGAGAGCCATTGTTTAATGGAGTTTAGTGCAACATATTTAAAACATTTTTATAACCACACCAAATAAAAATTATTTTTTGTTCTAACCACTGCAGTAGATGTTTTAGTAACAACAAGACAGATGATATTCTAGCTGATATTTCATTAAGAAAGCAAACCAATACGTTTAGATATAGAGGTACAGTACATTCATTTTCACCTATTTCTCCTCTTAAACTCTCATAAAGTTCCATCTTCTACTAATGCCTACAACAACTCATCCCATATATTAATTACCCGTGTAGAAAATGTGAACAGAAATTTAGCCTGTCTTTTCCAAATCTTAAACATTTGTTCTCCCATCATACAATATTCAGAGATGCATCCCATCAGTTCCCCAGAGAACTTTGGAGAGTTCAGTGAAATCACCTTTTACCTTTTTTTCTACAGAGAAAATAAAAATTCTTAACCTACCCCTACAAGATAGCCTTTCATCCTAGAATCATTCCAATAGCCTTCCTTTGAGCCTTTACCAATAATTTAGTATCCTTTCATTAAAATAGCAATGCCAAAAGCTATGTCTAAAAGCATTTTGAAATAGATAAAAAATAATGCAACAGTTATCAAAGTTTTGAATAAACATGTTAAATATATAGTACAAAAAACATGCTAAAACTGGTATTATTTAATGTAACAAATTGTCTCTGGTTTAAATATCAAGAACTACAATAGCTGATTTTACTAATAAAATGTATTGTCAGTATTTCAGTAATCTAAAGTTATAATTCACTAACTTTGGAAATTGAAAGGACAGCAGTTTTAAAAGTAATTCAAGTGAATTTAATGCAGTGTTGTTCTAATACTGTCAGCCAACCTCACCTCCCAAAATAGCTAACTCTCCAAAGAATCTGATAATGCTTGCCTGGTATGACATAATAATGTACTACAAAGGGTAGAAATGAGCTAGAAACTACCAAACCAGGAACTATGCATGAGATATAGACAGAATAAGCACAAAAGTTGCCTATATATTTAAAACACATTTTGTGAAAATAACTGTGAAGAATGAAAAAAGTTGAACATATGCTTTCCTTCATTCTTAGACATTTTGAAAAAGCCATGTTTTAAACATTAAGAACCTTTTTATTCTCAAGACGTTAATACGAAGATGACCTAAAAAGGTCAAAATATTGTTCTGTACTTTATTTTAATTAAAATTTTAACACCCATACCAGCCATCTTGAGATACGTTTTTACTTCAAGTGGGTTTCTTGTCATCAAGAATTAAGAACCTCTGTCATATTGTTCTCTGCTTAATATTATAGTTTTAAATGGATACCATAATAGCTAAAAGAATTTTTAACTGTATCACCAACAATCAGTGTGTGTTGCCAGTCAGTTGCTTTTTTTTTAGTCAGTGATAAATCGTCTTACTAACTTTGTCATAACCAAAACCAGACAGACAAGATTAATGGTAATGGGTATCTAACCCAAGACTCTTCAATCACCAAATTTGAAAAAGGTTGTTTAAAAAAATTATAATGTTATGTCATACAAAGCACAGGTAGCCCATTACACAGCTTTGTGCTTAACAACAAACATAATAGCAAAATTATGGTTACTCAGGTAGTTGGAATAATCCAAAAATAGTAATAATCAGAAACACTAATTCTGATTAGTTAATTATTGTAATGACAATTTATATAATCAAACTTTAAATAATTAATCCATTGTTGGAATAAACAAATGTACTAATTTTGATTATTTTCATCACAAATTTAATAGTAATTTCAATTAAAATTTCTAACATAAATAGCCTCAAAAATTCAAGGCCCACTTTAAAAAAATTCACTTGATTCTATACGTCAATTAATAAGTAATCTAAAGCTATAAAGTTAAAAAAAAAAGCCCTGTATAAAGTATCTAGATGTTTTTTTCAACTGTATATAATGTACACCTTAGTATATAGTATACAACACACACGTGATTATTTGACCTACTAAACTTCAAACTCAGTTGAAACCAGAGTACAAAGTTTTTACAATTTATTATTGTTGGACAAATAACTGACAGATTATTAATCCAAGTAATAGCATCAATTTTTTCTGATGTTTTTAGTTATTAGAAATATAAAATAAGGAGTTGAAATGTTCGCAGGGTATGAATCATCTTTGACGTAAAATAGTTTCTGTTGGTTTGTTTTTTTTCTACTAGAGCGGTCTGTCCTTAAAAGAGGTTTTAATATAGTGGATGCAGCAACTTTAAGGGATTTAAAGAATATATTTGATAATGATCATGGCTGAATTTGACCAATTTTTCGTTTCCGGTGGATGTTACTTGTCTTTAAATATTATGTATTACTCAAAGAATAACGATATAGATTTAACGTAATTATCAAAGAAAGCACTTAAAGACAAATTGTCCATCAAGGCTGTATTATCCACTAAACTAAATAAAAAACACACACATCATTTAGTTATTTACCATACTCATAAAATTAACCAAGGTTTATATATGCGTCTCTTCGTTCTACCTTTCTCATCATTAATTACTGAAACAAATGGTGCATAAACACCATTTTCCAAATTCAAATTTCTCCAGCTCCCCTTTACAACAGTTTGTAATATAGCCTCCAACCTACTCTACCGAAAATACTTTAAAATGTATGTAATAACAAAATTTACTTAGTCCAGGTCAGGTCAGGGTAGGGATTTTGGTTAAATTATCATTTCGTTCTTCGAACGAAAAATAACCAGGGGCGGTCAGAAACTGTTGTTTCTCTTCACCCCACACATGGCAAGAATAAATTTGGCAAGTTATTATGGAAATGATGGAGTAAAATTCCAGTGGCTTGCTAGTTGTTTCTTTATCTGAATGCGATGGTCATGGATGACCACGAGACTAATACATTATTAAATTCAAAAAGGAGGAGCGTCATGAAAGGCTGAGAATCAGTTCGGTCCGGCCCGCCGTACAGAGGACGAAGGAAGACCCAGCACCACACTCACAGGCTCACGATGATATGTATTATATTTGACATGGAGAGAGCAGGGAGATGCAAACACAGTGCGTCGACATGATCAGGTCTTGTGACCGCAAGGTATTATGGTTATTTAAAATTTTGAAGACTAAATGTAGATAACAAAACTTACATTTAAATATTAGATACCAAATGACGAACCTCTTCTCAGGGCTGGGATCTATAGATCCTATCAAACGGAACTTTTGCTGTAGGGGGAAACGGGAGTACCCCGAGAAAACCCACTTTCACGACCATGGCGCCGAATAACAGGCCCTGGACGTGCCCGGAAGAAGAGCTGTAGGGAAAGAAATTACACAGATTAGTAGCAATAGACAAACAGTAACAGTTAAAATTGCAAATGGAATGACAACAATAACAAATAAACACAGAGGTAGCAACTTGGATGCAATTTTTAACTAAATTGGCGACTATTCATAGGGACCGGACAGCCAATCTAAATCTTCGTCTGAGTCGGGTCTTCGGATGTTCGAGAGAGGCGAACTTAGAAACTTTTCTGTAAGAGTGAAACGGTTCAGAATAGGCTTGCTGAATACTCTTGTGATGCGCTTATCTTCAGGATATTGGGTAATTTGATCGATCATATCTGTTTTGGTTTGAGAATCCGCGTCAGCAGTTAGGATATTGTCAGTCAAGACGGATGTTTCGCAAGTTTTTGATTCGTCATTGATCGTTTGCGTGCCCTGGGATATTTTGCTAACGAACTCTGTCTGGGTACACTTATCTGTTTGTGTTTGAGTCGAGGTGGTGGGACTGGGAACGAGAGGTATGGTCAGGCATGATTTGTTACTGCTCTCCTGATGCTCCAAGTGGTTTGATTCAGATCGGTCAGCAGGTGTATCAGTTGAATTTCTAGGCTGTGAAACAGGTACAGAATATTTGGGTGCCCTCGGATAAGTTGGGCGACGTCTGGGGCGTTCAGCACTAAAGTGAAAAATATGGTAATAACAGCCATTCTGTAGAACAGTGTCGGCAACATGCTTGGTGGTGGTTACTATTTTAATGAAACTAGTTGGTTGTCTCGTGGATTTAGAAAATATGCGGTGCACGGCGCAGATTTCAGTGTTAGTCTGGATTTCTAAGGCATTTACTTAGTCCGTTTACATTTTACCTTTAAACTCTTTTCAGCAGCTGAATTTGTAACACTGCAGCACCCACTAGCGGTACATTCGATCAACTAAATATGATAATAGTTTTTAAAAGTAATACTTACTTAACCAAATCTTAAAGCAAGAGTTTTAATCTCAACAATAATACTTTCTAACCTTATTAAATAAACAAATATTTCATAACTATTAACAAAAAATTGCATAGCATTAAACATATTTAAATACGATGTTCCAAAAATTTCAATAACGTAGCTTTCACGCATCTTTTACTCTACAGTAATGCCCCTATTTCGTTTGTAATTAAATTACTTCTACAAATATCAGGTATTGATAAAATTATATTTTCATTTTCCAATAATTCAAAACTTAGATAACTTAAGAAAATGTATCTAAAAATCTAAATGTGTAATAATGTTAATTTAAAACTAGTAGTGTAAATTTAGTTATGTTACACAAGTAAACTATTAGTTTTATTTGAATCTCCAAGAGAAAAATATTCTGTGCATAGAACATGCTGTTTCGTGCTGCGACATTCTATAAGTCATGTACTTGGTATAATATTATATATTGACTACGAAATAATTAAATCATATCTCGTCAATAACTCCATGGCCAGGTGGTTAGGGCGCTCAACTCGTAATCTGAGTGTGCCGGGTTCGAATCCCCGTCACACCAAACATTTCCGCCCTTTCAGCCGTCGGTTCCTTATAAAGTGACGGTCAATCCCACTGTTCGTTGGTAAAAGAGTAGCTCAAGAGTTGGCAGTGGGTGGTGATGACTAGCTAACTTTCCTCTCGTCTAATACTGCTAAAGTAGAGACGGCTGGTGCTGATAGTCCTCTTGTAGCTATGCGCGAAATTCAAAAACAAACATAGGCTCCTCAATTAACAGCACAATCATCCAATTCATATCTGTATCAAAGGTGAGGGAAGACTGGCATTTTATTGAACAAAATAAATCATATATATTGAGGTAGTATGATAGAGATCAGTTTAATCTATATATGCTGATTAATTACCAATTATTTCCTTTCACTAACTTTCTCGCATGTTTTTTGAACACCTTAAACCTAACTTGTTAGATCCAACCATAACAGGTATGAATCACGATTAAACAACCTAAGAAGCCTCCTCGTCTAAAATATCGAACAGTGTAGTGTGTAAAAGTGTCACGAGCAAAATATATTGAATTTCGATTATCTTGTGTTTAAATCACAGGTAAGTCATTACGTAGCTTTGTATTAAAAATATTCAAAAGGTCTCGTTTAGATTCTGTAATGGTTTGTGTTTCTCGCCATAGAACAATCAGAAAAAACTATATTGAAACAGTTAATGTAACTTTTTCTTTTATCAGTTACAAGTTTACACACAAACCACGTTAAAATCTATACACAACACATATGGTTCAACGTGTAACTCGTAACTAACACCCAGCAACAATATGATAAATTTACTTCTTTTATAAGTTCTATATATTCTTGAGAAAATATAATTTTTGTAACATATTTTTAATTTTCTATCTGAAAATATTTAAATTCACATGCAGCTATGATCTTCCACAAGTTTCTCATTGTTTAAAACGTACGTGATATCATTTTATACAGTGTTTAGGTAAACCTATATTACATAATTTTTTATTTTAAGATTATTACATCAAGTTTTGATTCTCAGTCAATATCCACCTAAAATCGGATCACCATTCCATTCAGGTCAAGATTTAACATGCAGACAACTAGGAAATATTTAAATATTTAGCTCTCCAACACTGTCGTTGTACACAAAACATAGATTTTAAAACAGAAGAAATTTAAAATCATTTTTTTTTAATTTTTCATGAAGTTAATCATTCTCTTACCAAACTTGTAAGGTACCAGCTTATACTACTACTAACATAAACCTAGTCCATAAGCTAATACCTCTGTTAGAAGTATAAAACTATAGTATTTCTAGCTTAAACCTTTTTTCCAAATCTTAGACTATTATCCCTCAACTCTTTTTGTTAGCCTCAGAATACTACGCAAAGAAATAAGATATTTATATTCTTGTAATTAAATTATACTTCATCTGAATAACTTTTTTACGATTTTTCAAAATAGAGTAAGAGATATTAACCGTAAGACAAGTCTTCTATCTCTAAAATAATTTTGGTAGCTCTCTTCTGAACCCTTTCCAATAAGTCAATTTCTTTCCTTAAATAAAGAGACCACAAATGCACACAGTGTTCGAAGTGAGACTTAATTAGTTACTTTATAAACATACAGTCATCTCTTTGTACTTAAAAGCACGTTAAAGTTCAATAAGCTTTGCTACTGACAACAGATTGAGCACTCTGTCAATAACTTGAGCGACTGCCGCTGTAATAAAAATTTGTTGAACATTTCTTTAACTAATCAATTGATCCGAGTCTTTCTTTTGTACATAAACATCCTCATTACAGCAGCAATACCCAAGAGTTTAATACGATGTGTAAACTTTAATAATCATATCTCTATCAGTATCATTTATGTAAATAAGAAAAAAACAAAGTCCCCAAAGGAACCGCTATCTTAACAAACTGCAATTTGAATGAACTCTCTTTTAATAACAGGATGTGCTTTCTCTCATCCAACCATTTTACGATTCAGTTTTTCAGTGGGGACATCATACCGAGAAAATTAAATGATTATAAAGTAAAGTTGGCTTTGCATGTCCAGGTGGTTAGGTGACTCGTAATCTGATAGTCGCAGGTTCGAATCCCCGTCACACGAAATATGCTCATCCTTTCAACCGTGGGAGCATTATAATGTTACTGTCAATCCCAGTATTCGTTGGTAAAAGAGTAGCTCAAAAGATGTCTGTGGGTGGTGATAGCTAGCAGCCTTTTCTTTAGACTTGCATTGCTAACTTAGGGACGGTTAGCGCCGATAACTCTCACGTAATTTTGCGTGAAATTCTAAAACAAACAATAAGTGAATAATTACCTTTAGCAAATCAATTACTTAGTATCTACAACTGAATTAAGATATTTTAATACATTAATTTCTGTATTTTAAAGTATGTTTGCTCAAGACTATGCAAATTTGTTTGTTTGTTTTGGAATTTCGCACAAAGCTACTCGATGGCTATCTGTGGTAGCCGTCCGTAATTTAGCAGTGTAGGACTAGAGAAAAGGCAGCTATTT
The DNA here is from genome assembly GCA_011833715.1 of Carcinoscorpius rotundicauda. Lineage (NCBI taxonomy): Eukaryota > Metazoa > Arthropoda > Merostomata > Xiphosura > Limulidae > Carcinoscorpius > Carcinoscorpius rotundicauda. The sequence continues at coordinate 17,313,260 of CM022403.1, forward strand.
ATCACCACCCACCGCCAACTCTTGGGCTACTCTTTCACCAACGAATAGTGGGATTGACCGTCACATTATAATACCCTCACCGCTGAAAGGGCGAGCATGTTTGGCGCGATATATAGGATTCATACTGATCATTGTCATTATAAAACCTACGATCAAGTAGGAAATACTACTGTACAGCTTAAGTAGGTGATGTTTTTTAGTTCTCTTTCCCACTGTAACTGCAGTTTATACATTGTAGTATAGACATTATTTAATAACTTAGATAGCATGGATTACCGCTTTCTTTAATTGGTTTCTTAACCAAATGTCTGTTCTAGTTGTCGAGAGTAAATAAGTAGTGAAAAACTGCAGTTCATGGGATTTTTTCAACAATCTATCTCGATAGGCTGAAAAATAAGGAAAACTGCTTTCCCTCAGTTAAATATCTTCCAGCCAGTTACTATCATAATTGCTGATGTGGTAGCAAATCCCAGCTATATCAATCAAGAGGACGATGACAATGACTCACTTGACCACCGGAATCTTTTAGTACCTCTTTAGGTACCTTCTCATCATGTTTTGTTTCTCTTCCTCATCAGCTGAACTGAGATCATATAACATAGTACTCTCTCTTCGTATTCGTCAGTCTCAAAGTCTGACGAAAGAAAGCTACATCCGAAACACCTTGTTGCAGCTCGTCAATGTGTGTTACGTGCAACAACAAAAAAAATATCTCACGCCATGGAATATATTTATTAGAGTGTTAAGTATAAGCTTGTGCATCTAAAGCTAAGTAGCTTTCACACCATTGTCACATATTAAAGCCAATCTCTATGCTTGAATCGGCGTTTTTAAATCTTTGTGTTAACGTCTTTTCTGGTGACTTGTAAAATACAGTTTTTACAAAAGCCAAGTATTTCTTTCTATACTGAGGCACACTTGCTAATGAGAGAATCTACAGAAATTAGCAACTTTTTAATAACTTTTTTTCTTTGGAGAAGAACCAGAACAACTCTTTACCACACCCTTATGTTGGCAAGTGTTCATCCCAGTTGATTTCATCAAGATTAACAAACTTTACAAGAATTTACTTAATAGTTTGCATCATCTCTTCTACCAAATTGTCGTACTAAGAACTATTAGGCGAAACGGGAGTCTTCACCATGTCCTAAGCCTTGCACAACTAAGAAAACAATTGACAGATATAGTTTTGCTTGTCACTAAAGTTACAGTTCCAGATATCATCAATACATCCTTAAAATATTGGAAAATAACATTACTATTTGTATAATAGCGTCAAAACATCTTTAACCATGACTTCACTTGCAAAACTACTGTATCTCTGTCTAAGCTCTAATTATTTTAGATTTAATGACAAATACAATGAAAAGATGGAAAACCAACAAGTTTTATATGCAAAAACGGTTCGTTTGGGCTCAGAAAATATTTTAAATAGAAGAGCGAACAACGTTTCGACCTTCGTCGGTCATCGTCAAATTCACAAAGAAAGAAAGAGGTAACTGACCTGAAGCTGACCACATGTTTGCAAGTGGGTTGTGTAACTGAGTGTCGGAATGTAGAGGGCGGTGTTAGATGTTTGGATATATAATTTTATATTATTTATTTCATTACATTTAATATAGGTATAAAGGCGTTCCTTCATATTGGTTTATTTTAGGTTTAAGTTGTTGTATAAGTAAGGCTTCTTTAATTTTGCGTTTGTTTATGTTTGTTTCTTTATTTAGTATTTTAGTGTTTTCTATGGTTATGTTGTGTCCATTTGACTTGCAGTATTCGAAAACGTGTGAAGGTGACTTTTTATGTTCTTTGAATCTGGTTTCCACTTTTCTACTTGTTTCTCCAATATAGAAGTCGTGGCAGTTATCACATTGTATTTTATAAATAATGTTGGTGTGGTGTTTGTCAGTGTAGTTCTTACATAGTATAGACCTTAGTTTTGTGTCTGGTTTTTGAATAAATTTATTGTTAACTGGAATGTTATATTTTGTTACTAGTTTTTGCCAAATGTTGGTTATTTGTTTGCTGATGTCAGGAATATATGGTATACAGCAGTATATGGTTTTGTGATTTTTTGATTCGTGAGATGTATTTACTTTTGTTGGTTGATTTTGCTTTCTGTCTAGGTGTGTGCGTATAATGTTTTCTACGGTTTGTGGAGGAAACTTATTGATGTTGATGAAGTATTGTTTTATTTTGTCTAATTCATCGTTAATTTTATCTGGTGAGCATAATTTTATGGCTGTGTTTATCTGGTTTCTTAGTATGTTTAGTTTTTGTTTTGTTTCATGTGCTGAGTCCCAAGGTATGTATAGTCCAGTATAGGTGATTTTTCGGTGGATTTCTGTTTTGAATTGTGTGTTGGTTCTTATAATTTTGAGGTTAAGAAATGATATTTGATTTCTTTCTTCCTGTTCACATGTGAAGTTAATGTTGGGATGTATAGAGTTAATGTGAGTGAAAAAGTTAAGTATGTGTTCTGTAGATTTGAATCCCGCAACCGTGTCATCTACATATCTGCTCCAGTATTGTGGTGGATGTAATGCTGTATTAATTGCTTGTGTTTCAATTTGTGTCATAAAAATATTGGCTAGAACTAGTGATACTGAGTTGCCCATGCTTAGGCCATTTGTTTGTATATAGTTTTGGTTGTTGAACATGAAGTTTGTCTTTATTGTGGTGAATTCTATGAGGGTTGCTAACTGTTTACTGGGAATGTCTATAATTGGGTTAGGGTCTCTGATATAGAGTTCTAAGGCTATCTTGCAGGCTTCTGTTGTTGGAACTTCTGTAAAGAGGGATATAACATCGAAACAGGCCATTGAGGCTTTATGATTAAGTTGATTTAGATTAGACTTGAAATTAAAAGAGTCTTTGATGAATGAGCTGGCTGATGTTGCATATTTGGAGAATGCCCATGCTATGTATTTACCAAGATTGTAATTAAACGATTCATATGTTGACATTATTGGTCGTAATGGACAATCTGGTTTATGAGGTTTGGGGATGCCGTATATTTGCGGTGTGCGTGAGTCGGTTTTACGTAGGTAGGAATAAAGTGTTTGTGAAATTGTGTTGGCTTTTTTCATTTGTAGTAGTAATTTGTTCAGTTGCGTCTCATGTGTCTTTGTTGGATTTGTGTGTATTGGTTTAAATTTGTTCGTGTCTGATAGGATGTTATTCATTTTTTGTATGTATTCATTCGTGTTCATTATTACTATAGCGTTACCTTTATCTGCTTTTAGAATTTTTATGTTTCTGTCTTGTTTTAGGTTTTTAATGGAATTAATGTCTCTTTTTTAAGGTTGTTTTTTAGTTTTCTGTTTTGTGAAATTATGTTGATGGTTTTGTAAGAAAATTCTTTGAAAAAATCGTTTAAGGTGTTGTTTTTAGGTGTTTCTGGAAAATATAAATTTGTAATTTTACCTGTGAAGTTTGGCTGTTGGATGTCAATAAAATTATCTAAGTTGTCTTCTTTCTGTTTGTTGTTTTTGTTTTCTGTAGAAAGTATCACAAGTCTCCTGGCTAGGTCTTCTAAACATGTTTTGATTTCTATGGTTGGAATGTACCTTGGTGCTATTGCGAAGTTGAGTCCTTTGTTAAGTAGATGTATCTCGTCTGTGTTTAATTGTCGGTCGGATCTGTTAATTATGAGGTTGGTCAACGGTTTGTCATGTTGATGTCTTTTCTGCTACCTATATTATACCTATATTAATATTATAGATAAAATTATATATTCAAACATCTAACCCCGCCCTCTACATTGCGACACTCAGTTACACAACCCCTTCCAAACATGTGGTCAGCTTCCGGTCAGTTACCTCTTTCTTTGTAAACCTGACGATGACCTAAGAAGGTCGAAACGTTGTTTGCTCTTCTATTTAAAATATTTTCTGAACCCAAACAAGCCGTTTTTGCATATAAAATTCTCAACAAGTGGGTTTCTCGACATCACTGATTGTTAAACCAACAAGTTGTCACAATCACAGTTGTATGTTAAGTCGATGTGGAGGTGTTTAAAATAATTTGTTTTACAAAAAGCAACTGCATTCCATGTCGTCGATTTTGCTATGTTTAAGATATATTTTGTCACTTGGCCCATAACAGAGAAAACTTGTATAACTTCTTCTCTGAACACAACAGACAAAATAATAACATCACGGCAACTGAAAACAACTGTCGTATTTTCTATTCATGAAAGTTTGATAGTTAGATTACTATTACAGTTTACTGAAAACCTAAATACAAACACACTTTCGCAGCTAAAGTCAGTTAAATAAGGAATTTTAAATCGACTAATAACCAGAGGAAAACATATATGTGATCAAAACTGTCTGAAAACCTAACTTGAAAAGTAAAATTTACATTTAAAAACAGCAAGTATTGTACAAAAGTTAACGAATTAGGGATAAACAACAAACCAGGGATACTGAACAATTTTACTAACACACGTTTGTCCACACGTAATGTTTCAACGTATAAAATGATACAAGGTAATTACAGTAAATATATAGACTAAAACGTTACTATCTCTCGGCACACAAACACTACCTTCATGTCAAAAGAATGCCGTTTTCGAGGTTATATACGGATGTAAATCAAGTTTGTGTTAGCCGGTTAAATGGAACGCCCTCTATATGTTCGATTTAACTTTTTTTAATTTTCGCGCAAAGCTACTCGAGGGCTATCTGCGCTAGCCGTCCCTAATTTACCAGTGTAAGACGAGAGGGAAGGCAGCTAGTCATCACAACCCACCGCCAATTCTTGGGCTACTCTTTTACCAACGAATAGTGAGATTGACCATCATATTATAATGCCTCCACGGCTGAAAGAGCGAGCATGTTTGGTGCGACCGGGATTCGAATCAGCGACTTTCAGATTAGGAGTTGAGTACCTTAACCACCTGGCCATACCAGGCCTAGTTCAAGTAGTATGTGCAACTTTTAAATGTCATTTTGTTTAAGTAGGCATGATAGTGAACGAGAGTTACTGGTTTATTGATTCTAAGAACAACCACATGTAATTGAAAACTCAGTTTAAACATTCCAGTACTTTAATTATTGAAACAAATTCTAACCGCAACAGTAATTTCTACATTTACTTATTTAACTTGGTTTTTTAAGTATAGGTTTATCTAGCTCGTAGTAGCCTTTAGCGTTAAAAACAAACAAAATCACATTGGTAGTAACAAATTAAAGCTAATAAATTAAGTGGTAAGGTTATAAATCTTGGTTAGGGTTTTAGTTCACTTTATCTACTAAAAACCTATTATAGGCTATGGATAATCTATTTACGAAAATAGATAAAATAGTATTAATGCGTGCAGTCTCTTGAGGCTTCTCTCTCGCGCTTATTTTTTACTTAGGGCAGTGAGTGGTAATAAATTAACAAATTTGTGAAATCTTTTAGCTTACTAAATTCTTATTTTAACTGCTCTATCACTGAATGTATTTTCTAGCATTCTTTTATTTACTCGAATACTCCAAAATCGCGTCCAGAAGCGTTAACAAAAAACGTTTTATTTCTTCGACTACCATTTCTAAAAAAATAATTAACGTTCACACTACTGTAGTAGATGCTAGCTCTATAATTTTATTTAGTTCCTGGTTTTATATTTCGCATATATGGCACTTCTTCTTATTCAGAGTACTGTGCTGAAATAAGAACTCAATATTCACAAAACTGAAGTTATATGTAACTAATTAGAAATATCGCTAAGTGTATAATTAATCTACTTTATCATAGTAAATACTAATCAGTCAACAACTAATTCTGTAGTCAATCTACTCTATCATAGTAAACACGAATCAGTCAACAATTAACTCTGTAATCAGTCAGCAATATATCAAGTTCACTGACTAACAGTATTTTTATGACTTGAACAGTTTTCGAAAAGTTTCAAAAAGATTCTGAACACTACATCAACACCATCACACAAAGTCAAAACCAATACAGTCGTCTGAAGTAAAACTTGTAGCATACAACAGTACTTCTTATGAACTAGGAAGACTTTAGAAGATGATATGATATGAATTGCTTAATGACATATTGTCTAAACGTTTCTGTCAAAAGATATAAATGTTTTAAATCATCGCATATTTTATTGTGTTACGATTCAGTAAAATAATATCAACAGTTTGAGAGATTTTGTGCAAAGCTACTCGAGAACTATGTGAGCTAGATGTCGCTAATTTAAAAGTAATAAGTTAGAGAAGAGCCTTGTTTGTTTGTAGTTATAAACAAAGCTTCATAATGGACTACTTGTGTTCTGCCTTCTACGGTACTCAAAACATGGTTTATAGCGTTGTAATTCCTTAGACGTATCACTATACTACTGGGAACAGAAAGAAAAGATTGCTTTATTTTAATTAATCAACATCAACTTTTTAAGAAGAAAAATGGATGATATGACAAAATCACTATTATTTTCAATCCATATTTCAGTCAAAACCAAGATGTAAAATTAATTATGTTGCACATATGACAAAAATGAAAATAGTTTAAAAGTGAGATGTAACAACCAAAACATAAGACATGACATTATGATACACTCATAACCGTTTCAAAAAGTCCCCTCCTCCCTGTAAATCAGTAGAAAATTTACAAAATTACCGAAATCAAAGTTTGATTCTCTGTGATAGACAAAGAGCAGATAGCCTATTATGTAGTTCTAGATAAAACAAACAAAATCTATCTCTCATAAATGATCACCTTTTCAAAAGCCTCTTTGGCCACGGAGTTAAAATTCAAATTAAATTCTAGAAACGTAACGTATCGACCTTGTGGCGCCATCTCTTAAATATATTAGTAATGTTAGGGACTTAAATCACCTGTTATTTTACTGTCTTGAACGAATCAATCTCTTTTATGATACCGAATGAAATTTTTTAACCAGTAAAATAGTGATAATTGTGTTATTTAATCAGGCAAAGCATTATACATATTGACTTTTAAGGTGTTTTGTTCAAGTACTGAATCATATTTTTCGCACAACAATTAAATAAACACGTAGTTATATTAGTTATTATTTAAGACTAGGCCGGCGTGACCAGATGGTTAAGGCACTCCTCTCGTTGTCTTCGAGTTGCAGGTTCACTCCCACTATCATACCAAACATTCTTGTCTTTTCTGTCGTTGGGGCATTATATTGTGAAGATCAATTTTTCTATTCGTTGGTAAAATAGTAGCTCAAAAGTTGGCCTTCTTGCTAATCTTATACTGCAAAAGTAGGGACGACTGGCGTGTATAGCTTTCGCGTAGCTTTGTGCGAAATTCAAACCAGAAATATCTTTTTGTAAGTAGTCTAACACCTTGTGATTTTATTTATTTATTTCTTGCTTTCGATGTATCTGATTTTCTGTGTAACGTATCGCTCTAATCGGGATATCTAAAGCAAAGATGTGATTTTCTTTGATATTTCACTTTGGTAATAGCCTTTATTATGTTTTATAAAATCATTATATGAAATTTGACGTTAAAGTGAATAAAATACAAATATAAGTTTAATATTCTAGGAGAGTTTTAGAACTTTTTTATGTTTTTTGCGTCTTCTCCAGTGGGACAGTGGTATGTCTGCGGAATTATACCACTAGAACCGGGTTTCGATACCCATGGTGGCAGCGTACAGATAGCCCATTCTGTAGTGTGTGCTTAACTACAAACAAACTATATTTATTCTGTATTTTGTATGTACTTTCTGTGATATCAATTACACTACTTGAATTCTCTGGTGGTTCAGCGGGAAGCAAATGGGCTTAAAGGGCTAAAAAGTGGGTTTTAACACCGTGGTAAGCACAGCAGAGGCAGTCCATCGTGTATCTTTGTGTTTAAGAGAAACAAACTAAGCTTCTTGAATTGCATCTATGATAAGATACTGGTCACTAAGTTAATGATTTTTTAATTTCCAGGAAAGTGTGTTTGTGTTTATTTTTAAGCTACGTACCCTGGATTTTTGTTTTCACTGTAAAGACAACCAAATCAAAATAATATTTGTCAGCAAACAAGTCAAAAGATGAGCCATGGAATCATTGGTATTAACTACTGATAACCGCTCACAGATGGCGTCTTATTACTCACAATACAGTATTCTTTGTTGTGTTTTGTTAAGTGCAGAATGGGCTATCTGTGCTGTGAAAGCCCACTTTGTAGCATTATAAACCATCTGATGAAGCACAGGATTGTTGAGTAAATGTTTTGAATGTTGTTAATTTTGTGTTTTTATAAACAACATATAAAACTGACCCAACATTTAAAACAGCTGAGCTTAACTTATATTTCGCACATCGTGACAGTTAATCCGAATGAATTATCTTAATAACAGTAATAAACTTTGTATCATATTATTGTTTAAAACATTAATTAAAGAGATATATTAGATATGAATGTATGATGAGATATATTACGGTGTACTCCTTTACATTTTTTTATTTATAATGATTTTTGTACAAAATATTTTTTTACATTTTCTATGTGAAGATTATACATCTTTACAACAGATTTGCAGCGTAGTTTCGATTACAAAAAGCTTAAACATATAGCAGTCACATCCAAAACACGTCTTTGTGTTTGCTTTCCATAACCCATGCAGTGTACGAATACAGAAGTTTCCCATCATCTGTTTTAACAGCCTGTGAACTCGCAGAAATACGAAATCTTCCAGTATGAAATAACATGAATACACGTGTCGTTCTCAAACTTTTTCTGGTATGCAACAATTAAAGTTGTATGTTATATTGCTAAGAGACTGTATAGCACGTAAGGTTTAATTAAGATTTAAATTTTTGTCTTATGTTTTATTATTTTTCTGAGTATATACACAGTCCAATAGTTAAGGCATTCGACTCGTTATCTGTCACACCAAACATGCTCGCCTTTCAGTCGTGGGAGCGTTATAATGTGACGGTCAATCCAATTATTGATTATTAAAAGAGAAGATCAAGGATTGGTGTTGGATGGTGATGACCAGCTGCCTTATCTCTCGTCTAACACTGCTAAATTAGAGACGACTAGCGCAGGTAGCCCTTTGCGCGAAATTCAAAACAAACCAATTGATTTGAAATTATTTTGTAGAATCTCAACAAGATTATAAACATCGTTTTGAACAACTCCCACGTGTTTATGAAAAGCAAAAATAGAGAGTATTAAGCATTAAGCACACTATGAAACGAAGAAACGGCAGTTTTTCATTGCTTTTATAGAACGTAGTAAATCTTCGAGAGAACGAAGACCAAATCGATAGCCTTGTATTATAATTGCTATAATTATTGAATCCAAGTGATACCAGATATTCTAGGACTTGCGAATGTTGTAGCTAGCGCCCTGAACATATTTTCTTCTTTTTCAGCTATGGGAATATGAGAGTTGATATAGCAGAGTACAGATAACTGGGTATTTAATACTAAAACGTTTTTGAATATGCAAACGTAAAGTCACGTGACAAGCACAGTCAATACAAAGTTGCCGTGGAATGACATTATCAAAACAACATTTTTATATGAAGTTATAGGTGCTATTGTGTTACAAAAAAAAAATGATGAGTTTTGGAAAGGATGTGTGACAGACTTTTCTAGTGCAAAATATGTATACAATTAGATTATGTACAAATATTTAAATGGAAGCTCAGAATTTTACTTAATGATATTGGAAAACAAAGGAATATGGATCATTTTGAGGCATCAGACCAGTCCAGAAAACATCCACAAGAAGTCATGATACAGTTGTGGCATGCAAAATGTTACGTTTTTTTAACAGGTAAACATGTCGTCTACATACCCCAGGTATCAGCATGCAGCATAATTAATAAGGATTTCCACCTGTAAACAAAGTTAAAATGGTACGAGTTCATCAAGATAAGACATCTATCTAGTCATATTTCTCGCTCAATAATTGCATACTTCAAGCAGCTGGAGAATATAATGAGGATTTATACTATTCCTTATGAGCACATACTGGCCAAGTCACTGTGTATAACAAATGTGAGATATTATACTTTGCAAAAAATTGTTGCAAAAGGTGCTGGGAAACCATCGTCTTCATATACAAGCTAGATTTCGGAAAGCAAGCAAGGAGAAGAGTTGTGTTTTAGGCATGACAGTATCACATTGGGGTCATTTGCCATGAAAACTACGCTACTGAGCTGTTGTCAAAATGTACGTCGTCAAAAAGATTAAGTACAACATCAGGCATAGCAAAGGTGGTTAAGGTACTTGACTGGTTATCTCAGAATCGTGGGATCAAACCACTGTTACACCATTATTCACAAATTAATTTAAAACAATTATTTTATCTTAACGTTACTACTTTTAATATGTCGTTCAGTAACTAAGCGATAAGTTTGTGGGCTTATAACACAAAAGGTGAGGATTCAGTTCTTGTGGTGGGCACAACACAAATAGCCCATTATGTGAATTTATCTCTAACAGCAAACAAACACTATGAACACACAATTAAAAAACTACTAACTCCAGTCTTGATGAATCAACGTATACCGTAGAGACGAATTTACATCTGGAAAGTTTGTTGTTGTCTTTCTGCTTCCAACAGACAACTTAATATAAGACATCAACTCTTATCGTAACAAAAAAAGTATTTTAAAACACCGTTTCCAGCCGTCCGAATTCCTCGGGGACCAGTAAGAAAAAATACGAACCCAGATGTTGTGATATCAAGCTGCAAAGTTACGTTTCACTATGGCTTTTACCTCGAGACAGAGTAATAACCGTTTATCACTGTCTTCGAGGCTTGACTCTCTGAAGAGAGACAAGGATTTCATCTCGCTGACGCAAATGATTTGACATGTATGTGGTCTAAAGAGAGGGAGTGTCAACTTGCTAATTATTCTCTGCATTACAGTGGCGGCTTGAACACTAGAATCACTGGTGCCAATGATGCCATTTACTTAATATCACCAGGTCTCTTCTAATTGTCTGGAATAATAAAAATATATGGTAATAGTTGTGATTTTATGTGTATTATCAAATTATTTGAGAAACAACTGGCTCTGTCTTAACTGGTGACCTTTTATCGATTTCACTTAAGTCAATAAACGTTAGAGTTAGGGCGAGGAATTGTTATGAGGTTCTATTAAAGTTGGTTAACCGTAATGCACTAGTCTATTTATTTATATTTCAGAAAATAGGGTAATATTGACCTAAAAATATGAAAACGAATCTATTGAACCAAATCAAGCACTTATTGATTTGTGATCTTAACAATAAATACAAGTACCTTTTGTGCATGATTAAAGTATGAACTTGGGAAAGCCACTTGACTGTTTTTTCATAGACAAAGGAACATATCTTAATTGAGAGGATATATTCTTTATTCAAAACTGAAATAACGACTTGTCATGAAAATTATATATATAGTCTTCATTTCACATTCAAAGGAGCACTTCACTACCGGGTTAATTTTAAGGAGCACGAACTCCCAGTGCCCCTCCCCCTGTTTCGCTACCTGGGCATAAGATTCCCTAACTTTAAACTGATATATTAGAGGAAAGGAATATAGTCAACAATGGCCTCAACCAACTCTTAGGCTACTCTAATTGTATTGTAGAATCTGATTGTCACTCTTATAATGCACTCACAACCTCTAAGTGCGGAGCGCAGTTTTGCGGTAATGGATTGTGGCCATTAATACTAAGATTCATATTCTGGGCAAGCTAATCAATAAACCATACCCAGCTCTAGTTGTAATTATACCCATACCTTTACTAGTTCTTATTTAGTTTGATCATGACGTTCAAAAGTTATCATATTTTAGAAAATTCGAAACTTTGTTAAAATTGTTAAAATGCCTTCTGCTATTGATATTCAAAGGTAGGGCCTGACTGAAGTTTATAGTGCAAATGTATATGCTGTCATTGTACATAAAGTATAGTAAAATGATAAACAGTGCTTTTCTATTATTTAAATCTTGGGTTCTCTATTGTTTTTTGTTGTTATTGCTTTTGTTCTAGTTTTGGTAGAACTTACAATCCTCTTTGTTGGGTTTAACTTTGTTTCTTTCATAGAACTAAATTTTCCTACCTTTAATTGAATAATATCACCATGCGCTTAGTCTCAAAACAAGTTTATTAACTTGAGGAGCGGTAACCTTTAACCTGTACCATCTAAAACTAATTACTTCTAAGTTGGATCATATTCTAAATGTATATTAACTTTCGCCCGATAGTCGTTTGCAGAAAATCTTGCTGACAAAAAATTGCAGGCACGGAGTTCTAAACAACCTCTGTCTATCTTCGGTAGAAGAGGTAATAAGTATTTATTTTATCCAAACGAATAAACAAACAGTTTACTCCAAAACTGGTGTTTTACATCCTTATAGGAAATTGGAATATTAAAGAGTCGCGTTTCACATAAAAGCGAAGCGATTCATAAAGTAAAAGTCATGATCAAGCGAGAAGCGTCATCTATGAACAAAAGTTAAAGCTTTGAACAAATATATGTCTTTTTCTTTATCTCAAAACTAATAATAATTCATGCCTTTTGAGTAGCACCACGCTCCGATTAGCATAATTATGTTGTTTTTTTAAAGGGACGAATGAGTCTAGGTCTTTGAACCAATTATAATGGATTTTTTCTCTTTCTAATTTATGAAGTCTGGAATGTACCCGTCTTTGGTAGCGACACATTGTTTTTATCTTGATCCTGATATTACGGAGATGTTAGAAGATAAAGATCTGATGAACGAACTATCATAGTCCTCACTTGGATCGCATTTAGCTAGATATTCTCATAACGGTTTGTAATATTTTATGAGACACCGCGTTGCTCAAACACCTTATCACTGGTACGCTTTGTCATTAGTACATCCTTTCACTAGCACACACTATCAGTACCACACCTTATCACAAACAAACCTCATCACTAGCACATCTTTTACCTGGCACACGTTATCAGTAACACACCTTATAATAACTAGCACAGTTTATCCTAGTCACTGATCCTGTTAGACATTTCAGCTGTGGGGACGTTATGATGTGTCTGTCAATCTCATTATTCGTTGGCAAAAGGGTAGCCCAAGAATTGGGTGTGGATGAAGTTGACTAGCTGCCTTCTCTCTAGTTTATAACTGCTAAATTAGGGTCGGCTAGTGCAGATATATCTTCTGTAGCTTTAAAAGAAACAAATAAATCATAAGCCCATGTCAACAACCCTGACATACATAATTTACTTTGCCACTACTGATAATTCAAATAAGAGAATTCAACTGGTAAACGTCCTCAATGCAAAGTCTGTATACGACACTAAAACTCGGTGTTTCGAAACCCATGATTGTTTAGTTTTTCAATTAACAACAGTGAAACGAAAACAATTTGAAATATACATACCTTAAAAAATCCATACCTACACCTTCTTTTGTTATCCTTCCACAAATGATAGTTAGGATAAAATGTCATAACAAGTTTACTTCACTAGGAGTTAAAAAATCAAATTTCTTTTAGTAAGTTTATTTTGAATTTCGCGCAAAGCTACACGAGGGCTATCTGCACTAGCCGACCCTAATTTAGCAGTGTAAGACTATAGAGAAGGCAATGAGTTATCACCATCTACCGCCATCTCTTGGGTTACTCGTTTATCAACGAATAGTGGGATTGATCGTCACATTATAACGCCCCCACATCTGAAAGGGCGAGCATGTTTGGTGCGTCGAGGATTCGGAGATTACGAGCCGAACGCCTTAATCCACTTGGGTCCTTTCAGTAAATATTCAACCAGATCTCATGAAACCGAGTTAAAAGATCAACGAATTTACTTTGACAAATATGATATTTTCGCTATTTTTTATTTCTTTTTGTGAAACTTTCTATAATATTGTAAATCAACTAAATTATGTTCAACATGTTGCTCTCCCTCAGTTTTTTGTGCAAAAGCGAAATGGTTTATCCAAAGATGAAATGCTATTTCAAAGCTAAAGGACTTGAAATATTTGACTTTAAAACGTTTGCTAGTGATTTTTTATAAAAACGTTGTTTGGTACACTGTACCGACTTTTTAGAATTTACAAATAATTTCGAATGATGCACACTTTCTTCATGTTTAGTTAAATACCATATCCTCTTTGTATTTTTCTTCTAATTAAATAAACTTATAAGTCTTCTGTGAAACATTTTACCCGTACAGTGCTGACTACCTTTTAAAAGACTGAGAAAGCAGCGTGTATCGCTCCTGGTGGTAATTCGAGTAACTTAAAATTATTTACTTCGCAAAACGTTGGCTCTGTACTTATATTTTCAATTAGTAAGAAATTGTAATGATAGTGCAATCGAATATCCAGAATTTTAAAGTCTGGGACTCCATTTTGTCATCATCTGGTGGAAGCTAGTTGACAGAAATATAAATGGAATGTTTTAAAATCACAACCGTTTACTTAAGATAAAAACGTATGGTTTAACAGCTGTAAGACAAAGCTCTTTTGGAAAGAAGCACGTGCTGTTTCTAGCGCTAGAAGTCCTGATAAGAAGTTAATTAACTTAAATTTTTAATAACGACCTCTTCTTTCTTTTTAAAAGAATAACTCATCACGTCATTGCAGCAACTATTTTAACCAATCACCAGTCTTCGAAAGCAACATATTGTGTACGAGGGCTATTCAAAAAATACGCGGACTGACGTCATAAAAGAAAATGTACTTTATTTAGAAGTTACAGGCCTGGGACCCCTTCAAAGTACTCTCCTCCCAAACGCACACACTTATCTCAATGGTGTTTCCACTTGTTGAAACAGTCCTGGTAGGTACGCTTCTTTTGTAAAGTCCTGCAGCTCCTTCGTCGCATTTGCCTTAATCTCGGGAATCGTCGCAAATCTTCTTCCTTTCAAGGGTCTTTTGAGTTTGGGGAACAAGATAAAAACCGTAAGGAGCAAGGTCAGGTGAGTAGGGGTGGGTGGGGAAGAACAGTGATCAAGTGTTTGGCCAAAAACTCACGAGTTCTGAGGCAATTTCGTAGAAATCTCGTTACAAAATCCAACTGATATCCCACACTCTTCAGCATGCTCCCTGACAGTCAGACGTCGATTTGCCCGCACCAGGGTGTTGATTTTGTCGACATGTGGGTCGTCAGTTGACGTGAAAGGACGTCTAGGACGCTCATCATCTTCAATGGACTGTCGACCACCCTTAAAACGTTCATGCCACTTGAAACATACCGTACACAATAGAATACTAATATCAAATGACAACGTGCGATCCGCTAACTCTTCTCGATAGCTACAAACAGTAGACAAAACGCATATTATCTATTAAAGAAACTACTATTTTCTTACTTTGCAAATCTGAAGTTAAGATATTTAAAAACACATTATAATTATGATGAAACCAAACCGTTCATCGCAGTGACGGATTTAAGGTTGTGTAGGCCCAGGGGGCTAGTAATTTTTGTGGGTCTACATCTCATGAAATTTCAAATAGAATAAATTATCAATGGGCCCTTGGACTGAGTTCCTTCTAGCCCCTACTTTAATACGTCACTGGTTTAATAATTGCAAAGAAATAGATTAATTATGTAAAAAATATATTATAGTGAGATATTACTTCTTGATAGACTAGTTTCATTTAATTATAGAAAAGAAAATCCGAGCCTAACACCTATGACATGATACAAACCAAACTGGTTGAGACACACTGAAGGGAGAGAAGGATTATACTTCCTATATCTAGAACATTGCTCACAAGGAGAATGGTTTTGTTGTCGACAAACGTTCAGTGACAAAGTCCTAAGATGAATGGAAGTTAACTAACGATACTTTTCACCGTCAGAATAGAAACAGTGACAACTTGAAGACCAAGAGTTTCTGTTAACCAAAAGTAACAAAACTGATTAAATTTTAGTTCCAAACTGAGTAAGTTTACCAAGTTATTCACAAAACAAATAAACGTGAGCTCCATGTTTCAGATATTCTTACTTTGCTTACTTTATTACATGTTTCGGTAAGTATTTGTACTCTGTAGATTTTGTTTTCGGTTTGTTTTTTGTTTTTCTACTAAGAAGTGTACGACTATTATTAGTTTTGTCAAGACCCTACTATATAAACAGAGTATGTTATAACTGAATAATTAGGATACTTGACGTACCTTTGTAACTTAAATTAAGTCTGAATTGTTTTTCTTTTAAGCGATACATTAATTACAAAAAAACGTATTTCGTTAATCCTATCTTTTTGAAAGGAAATTTATACTCCAAGTTCCGTATTTGTCATTTTATAGCAAGGTACATACGGTTATTTTACGTTTTTAAAAGGAAATTAGACTTATAAATATGAAGTTTCAGTCAAATTTTTCATACAGTATTAAAACAAAATCTATAGCGATTTCGGTTCTAAGTTTCAAATGTCACGAAGTTCATGTATCTGTGCACAGAGAAATAAAACGTTTTAGTTGTTGGTTGGTCTAGCAGTTAAGGAGTTATCAGAAATTCTAGTTTGTTTCTTATATCGTTAAAAGATGTAAATTGAACAGAATCGATAAGCCTTTGATAACAGTCATGAGTAATGACATTTCATCCAATTTAGCTTTTCACTGGTAATAAAAATTAATAAACCTACCTACTGTTATCACTTGATCTTTACTTCTAGTACAACCTGGAAAGATTTAGAATTCCAACATTAAATGTATGGTTGACTGTGATTATTTTTGTTCACTTTCCATTTTTTATTGCATTACAACAATGGCTGTTGTGTTCAGAAAAACCACATGGCCAATACTATATTTAAACTACCTCCTATAATAAAACAAACAAGTGTGTATATATATATATATATATACATATATATATATAGAGAGAGAGAGACGTAGAAGTTTAATCGAACTCATAAAGCAATAAATTAAAATTTCCTGTATACTAATATATTCAGCTCACTCTCACGTTGTCACCTTGTATAATTGTGGGCAGTTCTAGAGAGTTTTGTGGTCAACTTTCCATGTATATAGCTATCATTTGTTCTAAGCGTTTCTTAATTTACTTTTTATTGATGAATGAGATTGTAACCAGGATAGTGTAAATACACGCGATAGGACGATTCATTTTATCATTTGCTACCGATAAATTTTAGTCGTCCACTCAACGTATCACATAACGATACATAATTTTATGATGCAGCATTTGGAGTTACTTGATGTAGCGATAATTAAAGTTAATCGTTCGTATAAAAAGTCATACGTATACAAATAATAGTCACACATATAAAAGATACATTACAAAATTAATGTTAAATCTTTTATTGTTGTTGCAGTAGGGAACATAATTGAATTAATTAATATTCATTTTAAAGGGTAGAAAGGAAATTAAAAGTGGAGGAATCAAGTTTTATTCAACCAAGGGAAGCGTGAAAATGTGTACCAATTATGCAGGGTTCCAGAGCTTGCCTTGTGAATTGGAAAGCTGGATTATGGATTAACTTTATGTAGCTCCTGCTTTTTTAGAGAGTTTCCCAATTATAATGCATTTTTAATGTAATATAATGAAAATTGTGAGGCCCATCCCACACTTCCTACGCCACTGCACTAAAGTCCGTAAATATCGGTTTGCTGTAGTTTAAAATACTGCACAATGCAGCTCAGTGGCGTACCAGGTGGATCCTTTGTTTGCGCTCCTTTACCGAAAAAATGCTCTTCACTTTGGGTTGTGGGCAAAACAGTGATAACCAAACCCCACTATTTGATTAGAAACTCAGGATTCGCTGATTGGCGGTGCTGATTACTTGCCTTCTCTCTAGTCTGCAACGTTAAAATCTAGGACTAGATTATCTGCGTTAGAAAGAACGCAGACAACCCATTGTGTAGCGTTGCGTTAAAAACGATAACAAATTACCATTTATCTATCACTTCAGAACTGAAGACAGTTAGCGCAGATAATTCTCAAGTGCCTTTCCGTGAAGTTCACAAACAAATAAAACCTTGAAGTAGTAATAAATTAATTACCTTATTAATTTAAACAGAAAAAGTATAAATCTATAAGCATTTTAAACACCCATTCAAGCGAATCAGACCACAAATTGTAGCGTTGTAGGTTTGTGAACTTATCACTGTCCCACCGGAGGACAGGCTTAGAGCTAAATTTTAACGTTTTTATTAGCTTACAACAAAACACTAATGTTTTGATCGGCTAAGAATTAAATCATAATGTTCTGATTGGCTTAGAGCTTTATTGTAACATTTTTAGCAATTAATAGCTTATTATTTTAGTGCGCATGACCAAGCCTATCAAATACTGGCAGCAAACTAACGTTCATTGGAATGAAGTTTAGACTTACATAGTAATAAACCTTCTCATGTTTTGGTTTCTTCACCACATTTATTTGTCAGTATTTCATCTTGTTATAGTTATACAACGTCAATTATCAGAAGCAATCGCACAAACTTGTCTAAATTTTCAACAAACTGTTCTTTCTTTCATCCTAAATAGTGATAACTTACATCAGAATATTACATCTGTTTGTGGACAGTTCTGTGTTATGAATGTGGCATGAATTGGTAAATTTGTGGGAACTTATCTTTGAAACTGAGCATGTCCTTCCTTGGACGTTCTACTACAAGAAAATTTGTACCACAATTCCTTACATCAGAAATGGTGCTCTGGTTTGTCAACCAACCACCTTAATTCAAGCCTTAAACAAAATAATAAAAACAAATAATGTAGCGGTTTATTTTTCAAATTTGTCTATCTGCCTTTTTTTTTTATATATGCAAAAACGGCTCTTTTGGGTTCAGAAAATATTTTAAATGAAGAGCGAACAACGTTTCGACCTTCTTCGGTCATCGTCAGGTTCACAACGAAAGAGGTAACTGGCCGGAAGCTGACCACGTGTTTGGAAGGGGTTGTGTAACTGAGTGTCGCAATGTAGAGGGCGCGGTTTGATGTTTGAATATATAATTTTATCTATAATATTAATATAGGTATAATGGCGTTCCTTTATATTGGTTTATTTTGGGTTTAAGTTGTTGTATAAGTAAGGCTTCTTTAATTTTTCGTTTGTTTATGTTTGTTTCTT
This sequence comes from Carcinoscorpius rotundicauda, assembly GCA_011833715.1. Classification (NCBI taxonomy): domain Eukaryota; kingdom Metazoa; phylum Arthropoda; class Merostomata; order Xiphosura; family Limulidae; genus Carcinoscorpius; species Carcinoscorpius rotundicauda. The sequence goes on from CM022403.1 coordinate 17,332,246, forward strand.
TATTTAGTATTTTAGTGTTTTCTATGGTTATGTTGTGTCCATTTGACTTGCAGTGTTCGAATACAGCATTACATCCACCACTATACTGGTACAGATATGTAGATGACACGGTTGCGGGATTCAAATCTACAGAACACATACTTAACTTTTTCACTCACATTAACTCTATACATCCCAACATTAACTTCACATGTGAACAGGAAGAAAGAAATCAAATATCATTTCTTAACCTCAAAATTATAAGAACCGACACACAATTCAAAACAGAAATCCACCGAAAAATCACCCATACTGGACTATACATTCCTTGGGACTCAGCACATGAAACAAAACAAAAACTCAACATACTAAGAAACCAGATAAACACAGCCATAAAACTATGCTCACCAGATAAAATTAACGATGAATTAGACAAAATAAAACAATACTTCATCAACATTAATAAGTTTTCTCCACAAACCGTAGAAAACATTATACGCACACACCTAGACTAGAAAGCAAAATCAACCAACAAAAGTAAATATATCTCACGAATCAAAAAATCACGAAACCATATACTGCTGTATACCATATATTCCTGACATCAGCAAACAAATAACCAACATTTGGCAAAAACTAGTAACAAAATATAACATTCCAGTTAACACTAAATTTATTCAAAAACCAGGCACAAAACTAAGATCTATACTATGTAAGAACTACACTGACAAACACTACACCAACATTATTTATAAAATACAATGTGATAACTGCCACGACTTCTATATAGGAGAAACAAGTTGAAAAATGGAAACCAGATTCAAAGAACATAAAAAGTCACCTTCACACGTTTTCGAACACTGCAAGTCAAATGGACACAACATAACCATAGAAAACACTAAAATACTAAATAAAGAAACAAACATAAACAAACGAAAAATTAAAGAAGCCTTACTTATACAACAACTTAAACCCAAAATAAACCAATATAAAGGAACGCCATTATACCTATATTAATATTATAGATAAAATTATATATTCAAACATCAAACCGCGCCCTCTACATTGCGACACTCAGTAAAAACAACCCCTTCCAAACACGTGGTCAGCTTCCGGCCAGTTACCTCTTTCTTTGTGAACCTGACGATGACCGAAGAAGGTCGAAACGTTGTTCGCTCTTCTATTTAAAATATTTTCTCAACCCAAAAGAGCCGTTTTTGCATATAAAATTCTCAACAAGTGGGTTTCTCGACATCACTGACTATCTGCCTTTTGTTTATAGGCTGCTGACAACGTCATCTTTTGGATGAAATTTGACAGTAAAGAAGTTATGAAGAAAGTTTAACATTAGTTTGTTTGTTTTGAATTTCTCGCAAAGCTACACGAGGGCTATCTACGCTAGTCGTTCCTAATTTAACAGTGTAAAACTAGAGGAAATGCAGCTAGTCATTATCACCCATCGCCAACTCGTGGGTTGCTCTTTTAACAACGATTAGTGGGATTGACTGAAGCATTATAATGTCCCCACGGCTAGAAGGACAAGCATATTTGGGGCGATCGGGATTCGAAAACTAGAGCCTCAGATTAGTTTAACATTAGTATTGTGACTAATGTAGAATGATAATATTTTATTACTCAGTCTGAAAATAAATCTTTGAGATATTTTATAACGGTTACATTAATAGTCTAAACTATGGCTGTTTCTAAACAACTAACGAACTTTCACAGCTGACTAACTTACAAAAAATACCTCCGTGCAACAAATATGTTTAAACTAGTTTCGTTTTTGAAGTCAACTTGTGAGTTATGGGGTTATTTCGTCTTTCAGATTATTGCGCAAAGTTACGCAAGGATTATATGGCATAGCCATTCCTAATTTTGAACTGATAAAGTAGTGGGGAGAGAAAATAGAATATAAACCGTCAACTCTTAGGCTACTCTTGTGTCATCAAACATGAGGACGTAACTATCTTTTTTTATATTCCACCTACGATTCGAAAGAGCGGAAAGCACTTTTGCGGCAACAGGTTGCGAAACATGAGTCCTGTAGGCCTGAATAATTCATGATTAAGGTGAAATTATGAATAACCGAGAAAATTTTCGTATGAAGGTAAACATTTTTTAATAGTGGGATTTTTACTCAAACTCTCGAACCTAATTTCACGAGCCAACAAATACATCTTTTTTTTTTTTACACTTTTATATTTTCAGTTCTAGGTTAGTCTGATATAGAGAACTTGACGATTTGTTTATTGCACGTCGAGTGCCCAAATCACCAGGTCTTGCTAAGCCTAGTCTTATTGAATAATAATATTAAAAGGCTTACTAACTAGCAGCCCTTCGCTAGTACAGCGGTAAGTCTACGGATTTACAAGGTTAAAATCAGAGGTTCAATTTCTCTCGTTGGGCTCAGCAGATAGCCCGACGTGACTTTGCTTTGTGAGAAACAGAAACACCCACTAACTACGTCGAGTTACTGTCAGAAGATTTCTTCAACTAAACCTTTCAAGCTTGTGGTTTAAGGTAATTAACTTAATGTTAGCAAGCAAATTATGTTTTTATCCTGAATAATCACGTGCATCATTTATTTTCCTTTTTTTATGCTGCTTAATAGTACTTGATCTGTTAAAATGTGAACAATACTTGTATAAATATTTTGTGAGACTTAGATTACTTTATTTATACAGTGAATGAATAAGTAAAGCAAAATATTTTGTATTTTGAATCTGGGAGCAGTCTAGTTCACAGATATTAATAGTTTACTATTAAATGTTAGATTTTTAAATAAATAAGTGCTATTGTACTTCATGTACACTATATAAAATTTAACTAACTATACATATTTTAAAGTGGAGAAACTGCGATTTTCTGTAAACTAATCATTCAGTTGCAAAATTCTGTTTGTTTAAACCGAAACTTTTCTTGCTTTCTGTCTTTGATTGTTTTCGAGGTTGTTCATAGAGTAGGTTCTTTGGACACTTGATTTGGAACATGGTATAATTATTCATTATTCTTACAATGAAAGTCTTACGCTGGTAAATTTGGAACGGCATGCGCAAATAGCCCTCGTGTAGCTTTGCGCGAAGTTCAAAAACAAAACAAACAAAACCCACAATGAAATCTATTTAAAGTAGTCATCATCATCATGATTCACCACTCGATTCCATCAAGGAACACAGGGCCGCAATCTCTTATGGATTCTTCAACAGGTATTTAAGTGAGTAGGTTGTTAGCCCACTGCACCGAGCCGTTCCTAATTTAGTATTGTAAGACTAGAGGGAAGGCAGCTAGTCATCACTACTCACCCACCGCCAACTCTTGGACTACTCTTTTACCAACGAATAGTGGGATTGACTGTCACATTATAACGCCCCCACGGCTGAGAGGGCAAACATGTTTGGCGCGACGCGGGCGCGAACCCGCGACCCTCGGACTACGAATTGCTTGGCCATGCCGGGCTATTTAAAGTAGTAATGTGTTTAAATTTTACTGTAATTCATATTGTTGATTTTTTTGTTTCACACTCTTCCCCCATTTTATTACTTTATTTTCACGCACGTTTATATCTTATACACTTTTTTTTTCACATACTATAACTGGTTCACCTCATTCGATGAAGTCATAATTATAAACCATGTGAATGGCGCTTGTTTACTCCTTACACCTTTCTTATTTGCCATACTGTAGTCAGCGGAATTTAAAAAAATAAAACAGCGCTGATTACTTTTTTTGTTAGTCTTTTTGTCTTCACCGTATTTGTAGCTATTACAAATGATTGAAGGTCATTATTATCTCCTGAAGTATCCAGAAACTAGAGTACGTGTCATGTTTCTATGATATGACATGACTACTGAACCGAGTCTAATTCAGATCTTATTTTAAATTACTTTTTAGTCACGATTTAAACTTATTCTTCAAAACAATAAAAATATATTGAAAAGGAAAGAAAAAGACACCGTAACTGGATGTTTACTAACAGTAAAATACCATAAAGATAGAACTACGTGTGATATTAACAGATATAGTTAGCTCTAAGATTCAATATTATAAGAACGTCTGTAAATATAATGTCTATCGTAAGTTAACCCTATGGCATAAAGAATTGAACTTCACAAGAATGTTTGTAAACATAGTGTCTGTTGTAGGTCAACCCTAGAACATTAAGAATTAAACTTCATGATAATGTCTGTAAATATAGTGTTTGTTGTGAGTTAATTCCAATATCTTGATAATTAAACTTCACGAGAGTGTCTTAAGTAAGAACTAAGAGCCTAAAGATTAAACTTCACAAAATATCTGTATAGGCGTAACTGTCTTAAGTCAGCTCTGAAAGCATAAAGATTGAACTCCGTAATAATGTCCATAAATAGAGTGTTTGATTAAAGTTGGTTGTAATAGCACATTAATTGATAGGAAACATATGATACGATACGATCACGTTGATTGCTTCTAGTCTATGCTATAAATAAATTACATTTTAAAAATTGGCTTGACTCAACAGCTTTGTAAGTTTAAACGTTTCTCAGTTTCAGTTTACATTGACACTTGTCAGTTCTCTCGTTAGTTTCAGTTTAGACTGATACTAGTCAGTTCTATCCACATAAAGTGTGTGTCGTTTTTGTATACACAATTTTGCTGTTATTCATGAGAACAGTGTAAATATAGTTTCTAGGATGCATTTCGTAGTTTAGCCTACGTGGCAACAAGTTCCATTGATCAAGCGACACACGTAATAACAAATACTTCTCCACTAATATAACCTTTTAGAACTGGTAGCATATTCCACTTATATAATTATTAAAGAGACGCACATAAAGGCCAAAAACATGAAATGGAGTGAGCAAAATCTGTATTAATCTACCAATTAAAAACTAATGTTGACTATCTCTCTGTCTTTCCATCCCCGTGTGTGTGTTTAGCCATTATATGAAAATAGAAATGTACTAGACGTCAGAGACAATTATCTTCCAATCGCAATTGGAGGGAAAGGATTTGGTTTGTTTTGTTTTCGCATAAAGCTGCACGAGGGCTATTTGTGCTACTCGTCCCTAATTTAGTAGTGTAAGACTAGAGGGAAGGCAACTAGTCATCACTACCCATCGCCAACTCTTGGACTACACTTTTACCAACAAATATTAGAATTGACCGTCACATTAAAACGCCCCCACGGCTGAAAGAATGAGCATGTTTATTGTGAAGGGGATTCGAACCCGCCACCTTCGGATTACGAGTAGAGCGCATTAACCACCTGGCTTGTCATGCCGGGCTGGGGGAGGGGTAATCAGTAGACAACAGATATGATGGTGTGGCTGGCAAGACAACTAAAAGGAAAGCTAAAACCAATTAATATTTGTTAATAAAATAATATTCACGGATTTAAGTTAATCAAGCGGTTTGTTATGCGTTGGGTCCAAAACATGAAGATCGTTTTTTCGTTGTTTTTTTGTACATTATATACCTGGAAATGAGCGACACATGCAGTCGAATAAACATATATTGAATGGCGTTGTTCGCCACCGACCTAGTTGGGTTGACAAGAGCTGGGATTGTTCAAAGCTCTAGCGTTAGCTGTGTATGGTACTGTGTATGTGTTTAGTTTTACTCTGGGCTTATATTAATTGCGGTTCATGTTTAGAGATCAAAAGATGAAGAAAATATTGATAGACTACCTTGAAACTTCGAAAGCTTCAATCATTCTTTGATTGAATACAGAAAAGGATGTATAAAAAAATACCAATACATCTCTACTCGGTACAGGTGAAAAAAACAAATATATTTTCCAGAGAGAAACTGTAACGTCCATTTACAATAATACATGCTACATATCACCAAAGTGACGTCACATGTTGTTTGTTTTACTCTTAAAAAATTAACCGAAAGAAGTAAAAACTGAAACTGGGTGAGATTCAAACCTTTGACTCAGCTTATGGGACAAATCTTTTCTTGCAGTATGTATGTATTTTCACAAAAGCTAAAATTTATGCTCGTTAAGTTCTGAGAAAGAATAGAATTACGTAAATCTTCTATGCAAAAACGGCTCGTTTTGGTTGAGAAAATAGAAGAGCGAACATAGAACACAGAAGAGCGAAGATAAACACAACCATAAAACTATGCTCACCAGATAAAATTAACGATGAATTAGACAGAATAAAACAATACTTCATCAACATCAATAAGTTTCCTCCACAAACCGTAGAAAATATTATACGCACACACCTAGACAGAAAGCAAAATCAACCAACAAAAGTAAATATATCTCACGAATCAAAAAATCACGAAACCATATACTGCTGTATACCATATATTCCTGACATCAGCAAACAAATAACCAACATTTGGCAAAAACTAGTAACAAAATATGACATTCCAGTTAATACTAAATTTATTCAAAGAGCAGGCACAAAACTGAGGCCTATACTATGTAAGAACTACATTGACAAACATCAAACCAACATTATTTATAAAATACAATGTGATAACTGCCACGACTTCTATATTGGAGAAACAAGTAGAAAAAATGGAAACCAGATTCAAAGAACATAAAAAGTCACCTTCACACGTTTTCGAACACTGCAAGTCAAATGAACACAACATAACCATAGAAAACACTAAAATGGTAAATAAAGAAACAAACATAAACAAACGCAAAATTAAAGAAGCCTTACTTATACAACAACTAAAACCCAAAATAAACCAATATAAAGGAACGCCATTATACCTATATTAATATTATAGATAAAATTATATATTCAAACATCTAACCCCGCCCTCTACATTACGACACTCAGTTACACAACCCCTTCCAAACATGTGGTCAGTTTCCGGTCAGTTACCTCTTTCTTTGTGAACCTGACGATGACCGAAGAAGGTCGAAACGTTGTTTGCGCTTCTATTTGAAATATTTTCTCAACCCAAAAGAGCCGTTTTTGCATATACAATTCTCAACAAGTGGGTTTCTCGACATCACTGAGAATTACGTAAATATTTATTACAATATTTTAATTTTCATTGTTCGAAAATAAGCTAAATTGAATCTCAATATTTGATTTTTTTTTTAATTTCGCGGAAAGGTATACAAGGGCTATCTGCTCTAGCTGTCCCTAGCTCTGTAGTTAAGTCCAGAGGGAAGACAACTAGTCATCTCCACATTCTGCCAAGTCTTGGGCTACTCTTTTACCAACGAATAGTGGGAAATGACCGTCACGTTATAACTCCCCCACGGTTGAAAGGGCGAGCATGTTTGGTACGACGGGGATTTGAATCCATGACCCTCATATCGCGAGTCAAATACCTTTATCCAGCTTGCTACGCCAGGCTGTTTCGATATTATTAAAAAATCATATCACTGTTGCTCACTCTAAATATCTGGGATAAAACACAGAAAGTTACAGCTTTGATATTAGTATTGTTTTTAAGTAAGCATATAAGCCTCAGCATGACAAGGTAGTTAAAACACTCGACTCACAATCTCAAGGTCGCGGGTTCGATTTCCAATAGCTCCAAACATGCTTGCCCTTTCATCAGTGGGGGCTTTATAATGTGACGGTCAATCCCACTATTCGTTAATAAAAGAGTAGATCAAGAGTTGACAGCGAGTGGTGATGACTATTTCCTTCCTTCTAGTCTTACACTGTTAAATTAGGGACAGCTATCGCAAATAGTTCTCGAGTATCTTTGCGTAAAATTAAAATAAACAAACAAACTATTTCATGAAAAGTGGTTTATTGTATTGTATAATGTGAAATAACTTCAGTATATGTCACATTTTTAAAATTGATATTTTTCGGTCTTACAAATATACAGCGTAAAATATGTATAATAGATGTATTTGCGCATGGTCCATGACAGTGCTATGTTTCAAGAATAAATAGAACCAAAACTAGGAGTAGCAAGTATTTTTACTTCTTCCTTTTGAAGTTCATGTGTTATGCTGTATTGCAACCTACAAAGCATATTATTATTCTCGTGATTCATGGCATGCGCAATTTTAATTGATGTTACGACAGTGCAATTTGGAACGTTAAGCGTCCCTTTTGTGAAGTCACTTTAATGTCTACACGCTAACAGATAACACACTATTGTATAGTACTACGACTGGATAAGACATTTGACCTTTCCAGACAGTGTTCGGGCTCCTGTCGGAGGATAGTATATATTTCTTTGTGTATATTGCTTTATAACAGGAGATAGAAAACTTCGGACAGCAGGAAACCATTTGTACACCTATAATAAGTAATATTAGCTTTAAAAAGCACTTCGGTTGATCGTGAACCATTCCTTCTGTTCGTGCTCCAAGTTTGGTGATTTTATTGTTCTCTTTTCTATTCCAAAACTAAATTCTTGCAGACATAAGGAATCGACGTCACTCTTACCAAGTCGAATCGAATATTATGAAAATAATCGTGACGATAAAGCGGCCAGCGATCAGAGCCATTGTGGGGATTATGGTTACATATGATATGTGTTTCATCTAGACACTAACTGTTTGAAATGTTCCATTTCTTATGAAAGCCTTCTAAATGTTTGCTAAATAAAGACAATTTGATTGCTTGTTTCAGAATTTTGTCGCATAGCTGCACAACGGCTATCTGTGTTCTAATTACAGAAAAAAATAGCCAGTTCATTGGTTTCATCACCGACTATTGGGCTACTTTTCTGTAATGGAACGAGGAGAACTTAATCGTCACTAGCGTAGCGTATTTACGATCCGAAATTCAGAAATTAGCGGGACTGAGTGTTACGTTATAACGCCCTTGACGGCTGAAAAGGGCGAGTAAGTTTGGTGTGACGGGGATTCGAGTGCCTTAACCACCTGGTCATGCTAGCCACGCTTAATCGTTATTGAAAATATTTATATAAATAGCAATATAGCTGAGAAATAATTTAAAAGTTTTCGATTTTATGTTGATGACCCTTTAATTTTGTCGTTTTCCTCAATTCCATTATTTTCTTTCAAAACGCATTAGATTTATATATGACATTTTTTCCAGTGTCACTTAGAAATTGTAATACAGTTTCTAAAATAAAAGTAGGTTTTTACGTGTTTCTTATTAAATGATATATCAGGTCAGTCTTATTTGTGTTGGTAATTTTACAAATATTGATCTGAAAGAATTCAACGTCTGAAACGTTGAAAAAGATTCGGGAACCTTTTATCTCTCGTGTCGCTATACTGAGAAGACTGAATAATATACTCATGTGGTGAACATAGCCTATACTACGTTTATGTTTGTTTGTTTGGAAAATGTAATGAGCTTGGGCGTGGTCTTGTATGTAAGCGATGAGACAAGGATTGAAAAGTTCAAGATTGTAACCGCGATATGCCTCTGTAAACTTTCAGCTGGGGGGAGAGTTACAACACTGACAATCAATCCCCGTAGGTAGCAGATGCTGCTGACTGCTTTACTACCCTGTAGCTAACAGCTCTAACTTAAAGATGGTTATCTTTGAGTTGTGAGGTTTCTGATCTGCCCATTTAGTCGATGTGTTGCATACGTTACTTGTAATGGTTATTAAAAACGTTTTTGTTGATATATATCTGGGCCACAATCCTATGTTTGCCAATAGACCCACTGATAAAGCACCCGTATTATATTCCATATGTAATTATATGTATATTTAAATACATGAATCGGGTTACAGTGTTCTCACATAATATAACCCTTTGTATTCTGTAGAACGGGGTATATATATCCATATATTAAACTGAACAGATTTAGCAATTCACAAGTTGTTTTTTCTGACGGTTTATTAAGTATTGCTTGTTAAATCTCGCCTCATTTAGTAAAAAAAATACTTTATTCCTTCAGTGGTTGTTGGTGGATCTTATCATTTAAACCATTTGACGCCTTGTTGTTTCAGTTGCGTCTTGTGTTTTATTGGAAATGAAACTTTTGAACAAACTGTAAAGCGAAACGTTGCGTGGTCAGTAAAGAAAAACATTTGGCGTTATAAGGTAATTTAGTACTATTATTTTAAAGAAAGTGAAGTTTGAAATAATTTATATTAAGTCCCCCTAATACTTATATTAATTTATGTTTTTTTATGTTTAGCTCAATACATTCATTCGACAAAGCGTTTTTAAAAATATTTTATATTATTCCGTCCTCTAAATAGTAGTATTGTTTTGATAATCCACTATTGTCGGTTCAGAAGAAAGAAAATATAATATAGTGGTTAAACAAAGCGTGGCAGAACTTATAATTAACTTTCAAGTTTTCGCATACACGTTAAGTACCCTCCTTTCATTACAGGCTAATGTTCCATTTAATTAACCATACTGATTAAGAATTATCCAAAATTAGGTATTTTCTGAAGCAGTGTCCAATTGACATGGTTCCAAATTACTTTACTGGATGCTAAGTTACTATTGTTCACCAGATTACATACTAGTGGGTGGATGGTTTTGCTAGTTATCATATTATTCTACCAGTCCACAGATTAATTGATGGTTGCCGGAATACTTATTAGATTACAAATGACTTACTAATTGCTAAATTATTTTGAAAATCACCAGGGTAGTTACTACTCCTCAGACAACTTATCAATTCTTAGATTACTCCATTAGTCAATTGGTTACTTTGTTAGTCATTATATTACTCTGCTACTCTCCAGAATATTCTAACCGCATGAAAGGAGGCCTGTCTTTTACATAACATAATATTTAAGGACATTAAAGGACTTGTTGGTTCATCTCGGCTGTCTCATTCTCTGAGCCAAACTAAATAGATTTTTTTTTAAATTTAAAGCCAACCCTTATCATTCATATATATATCAAGCTTTCTTTTAAACTGACTCAAATTTGCATAAGTATTTGTGCTTGCATAAGATTAAACAATATCAACTTAGAGGATCTATGTACGTTTAAAATACACTGTGTTTCGAAAGCGAGAAGCTTTAATAAAATGTAACTCTAGAAGAAATACTGGATAATGTCAAAACAGAGACCTGACCATCAGATACGACTCTCTTTCTAGTTTGTTTTTAACCTTACTAATCAACTATATTAGGTCTTTTGCTAACAGCTTTACTCTTCAGCCTTTTAAGCTATTCAGGCACCTCTCCTTGTAATAGAATTGTTCTTCAAGTCTTTATCGCTCAATCGTACAAAACCTTGAGGGGGAGAATGTAATAAAGGGCACACGAGTCCATTGATCATACACGGGCGTTTCTCTTACTCATTCATTAACCTGACGTTGAGAACTAAGGTTGATTCGGTGAAAAAGGACAAATACAAAAGAATAGGTACAATCATGAGAATAACCAGGTGGTCTTCTCATATTCGCTGTCTTTTCATGATGAGTGTTCTACACATATCGATTTTATGCATACAAAAGTGTAGCTACCTTCCCCCTCCTCTGTCAGGTTTCTGTTCCAGTAAGATGCTCTCTTTGTTTTCTAATCTGAGTAAATCTAAAAATCAAATTTTCGAAACCTGAAATCTTCATTTCTGCATGTGCTTGCGTTCTCTTATTTTACTTTAAATCACTAATGTAATTTCTTTCGTACATAGGCGACCGGTATTGGTCTAGTGGCAAGTAAAATTTAACGTTTCATTCTCCGTTCCGAGATTCGAGTAGACTTATTTGGAATTTCACGTAAAGCTACACGAGACTGTCATGTACAAAACACACCTCTCTCCACAATATGAGTTTCGTAAGTATGTGGTGACGGCGATTTTCCAACGCCAGATACAACACTTTAATTGCACAGAAACTCATAAGTGCTGAGTATCGGTATACCTTCATTTGAAATAGCATCAATACCTGTTTCATATCCCATCTGTTTGAGAAAGGAAATGGTTGAACAGATATGTCGTGGAAGCAATTTGTATAAACGTGACTTGTATCATTTTATAGTTGGAAATACTTCTCCATCATATTGCTCTCGCTATTAAACTACGTGTTCGGGGCTTCTCAGTTATTACAAGACGTTGGACTTTGACTACTCTTGCTGTGACATAGCGTGTTGCAGGTATCTTTTGGAGCAGTCCTGAATACCCCATGTGATCTACACTTCATTGTTTTCCAGTGCCGTTAAATACAAAGTTTAGAAAATGTTAATACTCAATTTTTAAAACAATCGGTTTTCGTGGAATCACACTACCTTCAGCATGCCGGACTGTAGTTGTGATAGATTCCGTTCCACCGTGACTTTGTATCGGCTGCGGATTTCACGCAACTTACTGATTTGTATATTCGAAATAATTTAAATGTAACAAAGGTGACAGCTACGTGAAAGAGAATATGATCAGATTTGTAACAAGAAATGTGCAGTTTCCCTACCCCTAGCATAATGCATTTAATGAAGGATTGTTATAAGGTCAGCTGGCCATTTAAACATAAATAACTCAAACCTCAAAACTCAAGAGAGCTATAATATTTGGTGCGGGAACTAATGAGCCAATGAAAGAAAGACAAAAAGAGTGTCAGAAACTGTTTTCACGAGAGGTATTGTTTTGGAATTTGCATATTGAGAACCGTATATGATCAAAAACACAAATGGCAGGAATATGTTTCTCTTGAGAAATAGTTTCTTATAGTTCTGGCCTTAAAAACTACAAGAAACATGTTGTCTTAGAAGCAAAGAATTATTTCCATAAGACGATTGTTTGTTTGTTTTGGAATTTCGCGCAAAGCTATACGAGGGCTATCTGTGTTCGCCGTCCCTAATTTAGCAGCGTAAGACTAGAGGGAAGGCAACTAGTCATCACCACCCACTGCCAACTTTCGGGCTACTCTTTTACCACCGACTAGTGGGATTGACCTTCACATTATAACTCCCCCACGGCTGAAATGGCGAGCATGTTTGGTGCAAGAGAGATTCGAACCCCCAAACGTCAGATTACGAGTCAAACGCCTTAACCAACCTGACCATGCCGGGTCTCTGTAAGACGATACTACAGTAATGGTAATGATTTTAATATAGTGTTAAGATTCCGTAGGAACTATCAAAGTTACTGATTCTTAACGAAAGCTTCTATAAATAAATTATCAAACAAGAGAGATTACTGATACAACTTGTAATGTCTTCTTTCCATGGCCTGCTGGTTAGGCCTCTTAACTCGCAATCTGTGAACTACGACTTCTAACCTAGCCACCGAACATGTTTGCCTTTTGAGCCATAAAGGCGTTATAATGTAAGGTTCAGTTTCACTTTTTTGTAGTCCAAGAAATTGTATTAGGTGGCTTGGACTAGCTTCCTTCCCTGTAGCATTTAAGTTCTAAGATAGGAATTGTTAATGCAAATAACCTTCGAGAGTTTTTCGTGAAATTAAAACAACAACATAAACAAGGTTGCAATAATGCTGTGGTGAAAATTAGACTGATGGTTGTTGTTATTGCAGAAGAAAATTGTTACAGAGAGCACCACTAGTCACGTAGTTTAGCATACCAACTGTCATGGTCATCACTCTCAATAATCGTGTTTAAAGCTAAGAAACTCTGACCCTGAAAAGTGCAAATCGCCCAAAACTGTTCCCAACGGGTGCACAAGAGCGCTTATAATTTCACCTACAATTTTAGTTTGCGATAGTAACCAGTAATACGTGGCTAGGCAGCGTCTTGAGGACTGATGAGAATCACTTTTATCCTTGTAGACAAATCAATATTCGCAACTGTGTCATATGAGGAGAAATTCCGCATATCTTATGAAATTACTATTGCCTGATGAAAAGGATGGATTGTATTTTGGATAACAAGTGAATCTCTTACTGAGTCTTATTTCTTTAAATAATACACAAACATTGATTGCATTTAAATCAAGTTCATCACTGGAAGTCATTTTTTTAAAGAATCCACAAATAATAAATTTCACACAACGACACTGAACGCTATTGATCCACGTTGGAACGTTTTTTTGTCATTTTTTTTACGTTTCCAAAAATGCCATAAAGAAGATTGTGTTAGAAAGCACACAACTTGTGTGTTATTTGCAAGAAAAGTCTATTGTTTGAATATCTAAGGTACAAGTTTAATTTTATCACAGCGCGAGATAACAAGGCAGAGTATAAGAGTTCTCCCACTTAACCTTTGTGCTGACTTTTATACCAATCTACATTTTATGCAGTTTATATACATATAGAAACAATGTGATTTAACTAAACTGTCCTTTACTTAAATGTTGTGACTCAAAACCGCACGTCATTTTGTTCTTAGATTGGTTTGGTTTGTTTTGAATTTCGCACAAAGCTACTCGAGGGCTATCTTTGCTAGCCGTCCATAATTTTAGCAGTGTAAGACTAGAGGGAAGGGAGTTAGTCATCACCACCTACCGCCAACCCTTGGGCTACACTTTTACGAACGAATAGTGGAATTGACTGTAACATTATAATGCCCCCACGGCTGGGAGGGCGAGCATGTTTGGTGCGACGGGAATGCTAACCCGCGACCCTCATATTACGAGTCGCACGCCTTAACACGCTTGGCCATGCCGAGCCTAAATAAAAAGTGTGTGTGTGTTTTATTGTAGCAAAGCCACATCGAGCAATCTGCTGAGTCCACCGAGAGAAATCGAATCCCTGATTTTAGCATTGTAAATCCGTAGACTTACCGCTGTACCAGCGGAGGACAAAAGGAAGAATGGCAGTGGTGGGATCCGAACCAAACATTGTTGTTAGAAAACACGAGTATTGTATGCTTATGTCACTTTGCAACATTCGTTGACTCACCCAATTAATAAAACAGGTGTATTCACGAGTTAACTAGCTACGGCTGGCTGACCCAACTAATACAACAGGTATATTTATGAGTTAAGTAATTACGGCTCACTGACCTGACTAATAAAATAGGTGTACCACAAATTAAGTAACTACGGCTGGCTGACCTTAGTAATAATAACGTGATTTGATTCAAATTCATTTAAGTGTTTACTTTGATACATTACTAACGTTTTTCATTAGAAATTAATTTCTTTCTTTAGAAGTCGCTATTGTAGCAAGTAATGCTGTCACGTTACTTGAGTATTAGTCTTAACGGTACAACATTTATTTTTTGCTGATGATTTTCATAATAGTCAGATTTATATTAATACATTGGCTAAAATGTAGCCTAATATATGATTAGCTCCATTTATAGATGAATTTTTGAACAATTTGAATTAACGCCAAATCGTTTGAAGTAATTACATTGTTGTTCTTTGTAATTGGCTATCTGTACTCTGCCCATCAAAGGTATCGAAACCCGGATTCTAGCGTTGTATGTTGACAGATATACCGTTGTTCTTGTGGGGTCCAAACAATTAGATTTAACTGTATCAATGTGGTGTTGATGTTTGTTTTTACTTTTAGAAAATCATTCTTCTTTCATTTACTGTAAACAGAGCCAAAAGTATGTATGGGCTGCATTTATGTTGTAAAATGGATATTTTAAATTCATATAATAATGACTAAAATATATATGAATAACAGAAACGTGTGCACACATTGGAAAACGTTTGAGAACGAAACGGATGGAAAACAGCTAGGAACGGCTCTATTTACTGATTTATTATTGCTACCAGTTTCCGCCAGGTGATGTGAGAAGTATAAATCTTTACGATAGCTATTGAAAGTTGTTTTTCTTTTCATTTTTTTCTGGCCGGTTCCATATACTCTGAAAAACAGTGCAACTTTTGAACATATATAATTTATGCCTACGATCCACTGAAAATATCAACGTGTATAAAAATTATAGAGTATCTTTAACATTAAAGTACATTATTTTCATCTCAGTTCTAGCGGAAATAAAATCAGAGAACAGAAAAATAAACCTAAAAAATTATTCAACACCAAAACTTATAGTTCGTTGAAGGCTTTAGTTTGCTGAAATGTAATTTTTCTATAGCAGTTGTGTCACTCAGTCTCTGTGTTTAATGCTTATGAAGGAAATTTATGCTTACCAACAGTATATAATGTTGTGAATGTTATTGCACTACTACTTACGATAAGCAAACTGATTACCAGTTGGAAATAATATAATAAAAACCGTAAAGTTTACTGCCGTATTTACTCTCGATAAGATGTTTTCTCCCGTCATACACTGCGGTGACATAAACACATGCTACTTTCTAGGCTGACATACTGACGAGCGTACAAGAAACCAGTGTTCCTGAGGCTTAAGTTGCCGCAAATTTATCGATGTCAAAGGCCGCAGCAGAAGGGAAGGTCAGGGTCATGATGTAGTACGCAGGATATTATACTGCCTGGCATGTGGTTTTAAACCCCTACCAACTGAAGCACAAACTAGCACCAGTTGCCTACAACTTCAAGAAACACATTTGCACCAAATCTAAGTGGTCGATGAGCCCTGGAATTGTTCGAAAAAGGCAAGACGGCATTGAATATTGTAGAAATAGTATGTAATTGAAGTATTATTACATTTTTCCTTACTTTAAATCGTAAGCTCTAAGAGTTGCTAAAACCTGCTGTATCGTCACCAAGGTAAGCGCTCGAGCTATGAGATGACTTTAACTGCGATATTTTTATAAAACGCAACCTCAAGCATAAGTTCACCAAACTAGGGATGTAAACCATACCATTCCTATTATCAAAGTGAGCAAAGTAAAGGGTATTCTATGCTATAAATGTAACATGGCCAAAGGGTTAGGGTGCTTGACTCGTAATCTGAGGGTCGCGTGTTTGAATCCCCTTCAGACTAAACATGCTCGCCCTTTCAGCTGTGGAGGCATTATAATGTGATGGTCAGTTCCACTATTCGTTGGTAAAAGAGTGGCCTAACAGTTGGTGGTGGGTAATGATGACTAGCTGCCTTTCCTTTAATTTTACTCTACTGAATTAGGAACGGCCAGTGTATATATCTCTCGTGTAGCTTTGATCAAAATTTAAAAAAACAACAACAAACAAAACCTTGGTAACTGTAAGTCGTACTTGATTCATACGTTTGCAACAGATTATGCTTTGCTGCAAAGCACACTTTTCTGCCCTGTGACAATCAAATTGATTCCTCATTTAACCAAAACTAGTATTATCAGTCGCTCTTGAACGAAATCTCTCAATGCAGGTGATGAATACATCAGCGTCCGGCTTGCGTGACTTCTTCATTCAGTTATATATTGACTTTAAAACTTTGACGCCAGGTAAAGCAAGGCTAATATGAGTTTTCGTGATTAACGGAAGAAATATCGCTTTATTTGATAGCCTGAACTGCAATTTAACTTTTGAAACTTCCTGGTTGAATACCAGCTTTGAAACCGGATTTTAATGTGGTTTACAGCGCAGTCTTCTTTTTTCGGTCCCTGGCCGTTCGTAGTCTTTATTATAGAGTTCCATCACTTGTCTTGAATACCTTATCTTTCGTTATTCTAGCGGGAATTACAAACTCGACTTGTGTAAATGGAGTTGATAATAATGGCAGGTGTTCACAATTTCTAGATAAGCTAGATTATCCGTCCTCAACACGCATGTGAACGGAAGAACACGCCCTCCCAGCTGCACGCGAGAAGGTGGAGTGAAAAGGTTAGGATGTTTCCACTAAAGGCAGTTATCACCGAAGGCCCACAACACTAAAAATTATGTCTTACGAAGTTTGGTTTGATGCAGTGATTTATCTTAGGAAAACACCCTTATCAGTCTAATCCTCTGCTGTTTACAGAACGAGTCTGTCTGTAGGAACTTATTACTCATGTGATATAGAGGGTATATAACTTATTACTCATGTGATACAGAGGGTATATAACTTATTACTCATGTGATACAGAGGGTATATAACTTATTACTCATATGATACAGAGGGTATATAACTTATTACTCATGTGATACAGAGGGTATATAACTTATTACTCATGTGATACAGAAGGTATATAACTTATTACTCATGTGATACAGAGAGTATATAACATATTACTCATGTGATACACAGGGTATATAACATATTAATCATGTGATACAGAGAGTATATAACTTATTATTAAGTGATACAGAGGGTATATAACTTATTACTCATGTGATACAGAGGGTATATAACATATTACTCATGTGATACAGAGGGTATATAACATATTACTCATGTGATACAGAAGGTATATAACATATTACTTATGTGATGCAGAGGGTATATAACATATTACTCATGTGATACAGAGGGTATATAACTTATTACTCATATGATACAGAGGGTATATAACTTATTACTCATGTGATACAGAAGGTATATAACTTATTACTCATGTGATACAGAGAGTATATAACATATTACTCATGTGATACACAGGGTATATAACATATTAATCATGTGATACAGAGAGTATATAACTTATTATTAAGTGATACAGAGGGTATATAACTTATTACTCATGTGATACAGAGGGTATATAACATATTACTCATGTGATACAGAGGGTGTATAACATATTACTCATGTGATACAGAAGGTATATAACATATTACTCATGTGATGCAGAGGGTATATAACATATTACTCATGTGATACAGAGGGTATATAACATATTACTCATTTGATACAGAGGGTATATATTTTTTTATATATGTTTATTACTTGACTGCAGCTTTTCATGGACGTTTCCTTTTAATTTTATGGCAAGCATCTCATTTGTCGTTACTGAGAGGTATCGAATGGACTGCCCCTGCGGAAGAATGGATGAGTTTTTCACTCCAAATTTGAACAAATTGATGAGTGTCCTTTGTTGTTATTGGCTTACTATATCGGTGGAGAGATTAATTACCCGCACTTATCGCCATACATGCATGATAACAATAGTTCTCGTGGGAAATTCGTGTAGCCGATGAAATTTGTCGAAAATGTTGCTCATGATTAAGGGAGGTACTAAACCGCTAATTAGTGTTAAATTAACCATGATTGCAAAATCATGGCAAAATTACAAAGAGTTTAAACTTACATTCTCTCTTTCTCTCTGTGGCTAACGATCAATTTATTCATCGAACCGTATGTTTATGTAATTAAACAACTGCCAATCGAGCTTCAAAGTTCATATTAACATTCCACAAAGAAGAGAGGAAAACAACATTACGTTAAATAGACGTTAGAAACACAATTCAAGATAGTGAGTTTACAGATTTCGCGGCTAGGGCGCGCTGTCGTCCGTACCTAAAGAAACGGGTGAAATTGACTAGCATCTTTTCTCAGTGGCATTCTTTACGTGCAAGTGCTGTTGGTAACTCGCGTGTTGAGCACGTCCGTTAACTGTGTGTTGTCTATCATGTTTACGTTTGTTATCTGGGTAATACTTTTCCAAGGTAAGGAATACTTTCGTTAGGGTACATATGGTTAGACGTGTAATCACCAACCGAACAAACCAACACTATAGAGGTCGAATAGTAATATTTTAATATTTATTAATTTAATGTCACACAATTATTATTTTGAGGTGGATTTTATTACATTATTTTCTCTTTTCCTTGATTTTCCATTTATTGTGTACGATTGTTACTATAGTAACAGAGTTCAAATACATCTTTAATTTTGTTCTTTAACTTTCGTTCATGTAATTTTAGCTATTTGATGTTAAAAATTAAGGAACGTAATTATGTATGTGCGTTTAATGTTTCAAAAATAGTAAAATGTACTGTCATTACTGGAGATTAGGATGTGAAAGACGTACCCTGTAAATGTTTCTGTTCCTCCATACTGATGTGTTATGCTAAACAAACCCATTACCTTAATCTAAGGGACCGAAGTGTTTACCCCAATCATTGTTAGCCATTTTCTGCGGAAAGTGCCATAAGCTGGCGATAAATAATCTCTGTCAATTTTTTTTTCTGGAAAACATCACAATAAGTATGTTTATGATTTCAATCACACAAACAAAGAATTATAATTACTGTTAGGGAAATTCAGACTTGCTATCGTACTTATAACACTGAGTATCCTATGCATGCAAGTGCATTTGTTGAATCTAATTAACTCCTTCTTACCTAATAATACTTTGTTGTTGGTTAAATATATAGCTCGTGCGAGTGTATTTGTTGTATCTAATTACCTCCTTCATCCCCAATCATACTTTGTTGTAGTTAAGAATATAATTCATAGGTGTGTGATTGTTGGATCTAATATTAACTTCTTCTTACTTAATAATGCTTTGTTGTGGTTAAGTATTTAGAACATTAATCACAATTTTATTATTTCTTTTTTCTTCTTTTTAAATTTTGGCAAAGAAATGTATAACTTTGACTAACAGAATGACTGTATGTATAAAATTAGTAATAATATTTTAATTATTTTTTTCCAAGTTGAGCGGATCTCTGATGATAAGTGTGAGAAAAGACAAAAATTACCTCATAGAAATATATTAATGACGACATAAATAGAGATTTCACGTTCACACTCAATCAAGTAGTTTATTTATGCAGATTAACAAGGGTTAAGATGTCCCAAATTATGGCCAATGTAAATTGAGACACTTTAACGCAGAAAAGAAGTAGACCGCAATTTTATTTGTTTGTTTATCTTTAGGGACGGGACCCGATTGTTAGCTTGTAAGTCAGTCTTTAGAATTACTGCTGAGCCATATAGGGTCTAAAATGTGAACAAGTGTAATTATGTGCATTAAATTTTATCACTGAAGAGTAGGTTATATTTTGTATGAATTGGCTTTAAGATTTTTAATACAAAAAGTAGATTACATAAAAAACAAATTACATGTTATCGTCAAACTGAGAGATCAAATGCGAGAACTTCCTCGTCCACTAGAAAGAGTGCAGAAGACATGTCCCCATCCTTTCAGGTCGGCGCCTGTAGTCATTCCTCAGATAAGTGAATGTGTTTATCCTACGTCCATTTAAGTCATTATAATTAATTAATTAATCCCACCATTAACAAGTTGACAATTAGGGGGTGAAAAACTTAATATTGATGACGTAATTGGGTAGTGATGAATTACACTTGACTGTTTATTTGTTTTCAATTTCGGCAAAACTACACGAGGGCTATCTGCGCTAGCTGTCTCTAGTTTAGCAATGTAAGACTAGAAAGAAGGCAGCTAGTTATCATAACCCACCGCCAACCCTTGGGCTACTCTTTTAACAACGAATGGTGGGATTGACTCACGCTTATAACGCCCCTACGACTGAAAGGGCAAGTATATTTGACGCGACGGGGATTCAAACCCGCGGCTCTCCTATTTCGAGTCGAGCGCCTAACCACCTGGCCATAAAGTGACTTGCAGATTTAAACTAGTCCAATATCCAAATACTGATCTAATGTGCAAAAAACAATATAATAAGAACTGTGTAATAAGCAAATGAAACATAATAAATACATTACCTACATTAGAAACTTTAACTGGTATTATTCTCAAAATTAACATTGAACACAGACCAGAAAACTTATTTACCTGGAACTTAACTTGATTTTTTTTCTATTCTATTATGCAGCTAGGCTTGCATATAGGTACAGTTTATAGGAATTGTCTCATGGCTCCTCATGTGGAGATAGGGGTAGGGGTATAAGAAAATTTTTTGAATGATATTATGCAGTAGATTTGTTTCTGTAAATTGTAATACTGAATACCCCCATCTTTAGCCTTTCGAACTGCACCATATATTAATGGGTATACAGCGCTAAAATCCAGGGATCGATTCATTATGGTGAACTCAGCATTGAGGCTCTTCTCTACAAAAAACAGACTCCGTTTTCAATATTTTTGTGAAAAAGGGGGCTATTCTTACAGAATAGGTGTTTTGAACTTGATATAGGGGTCTCTTTAGCAACGTCACAACCTTGTTGTTTAATTTTTACTCCTGCTGGTGGCTGTTTTAACATTTCTTGTGGTTTGCTTCTTGCACTAAGACAGGGATCACCCACTCTAATATTTACTCAGGATTGTCTGCAATTCAGTAACAACTGTTATGGTGCCGTCTGTGCGTCATTTATTGCTTTTTTCAGCAATCCCACTTTGTGCTTGCTTTATAGCTGCTAGAACCGTTCTCGTACAGTTGGAAGCTTGAGTGCTTCCACCAGCTTAAGGAGAACTTTGTTGTTCTAGAAGACAATGAATAGGTTTTCTTTTTATATGTTGTATACCAACCATATGTGGCTATTATGACAGGTGACTATTTTATTTATTTCAGCTTGGCAGTAGTTTAGGTTTCAGACAGCTACAGGTGCTCAAAAACCTCTGTTTCTCTTCAACTACGAAGATCACTTGTGGTGAATTTGACATGAATATATTTGATTGTTAATTGATTAGACGGGTATTACAAGCTGTTCTAAATTAAAATAACATAAGGCAGCATTCGGGAACAGCTATGGAACGGGGTAACAGGAAGTGAAGGAGAGATGACGTTGACTCTGTGACGGCTTAGATGCTGATTACGTGGTCCTTGGGTGGCTGTAAAGACCAATTCTGTTGCTAAGTAGCGAGTTCCAGAAATAAGGACGTACAAACTGAGAGGTATTTAACCTGTAAAGAAAGGTAATCATGTGGAACATGAAACTGGATTAAACTAATATAAACATTAGGTTTTATTCTACGCTTTATTTATTTAACATTGCGCACTTTTTTTGAGAGGGGGTACCCAGAGAAAACCCACTTTCACGGCCAGGAAGCCGAATAAATATCCTGACCGTACCCGGAAGAGGCTATAAAGGTTTTTTGTTGTTAAGCGCAAAGCTATACGATGGGCTATCTGTGCTTTATCCACCACTGTGGTCGAAATCCGGTTTCTAGCGGTGTGAGTCAGCCGACATACCGCTATTCCACCTAGGGGAGAGCAGACTATAAAGAAAGAAATGCAAGTGTTATTAGAAGCTTAAGAACCAGTAATAGAGTAAAACATTGATATATTTTGAAACAACGATGTGATTAGTAGTTGTTAGAAAACCGAGCAAGCGAGTGAACGGTGGCTCAGGCTGACGATTGACGTTTAGATGTGGGGCTTTTTTGAACTCGGCGACCTGTTCTGAGGCGTTCTTGATTAATTTCTTGGTCGTAAAGATCGTGATTTGTGTCAGCAAGCTGAAGTCTGGAAAGTCATCTGCGTCCGTTGTGGAATTGGATGTAGTGCTGGGTGAATTCTGTTTCATGACTGTAGATGAAGGCTTCGTCTTCGTCATGGGTGTCTGGGTGAACTTGGTTACTTCTACGTGGGTCTGAGTGGAGATATCTCTAACATGTGGAGCATTTTAAACTTTATTACTATTTTTGTGAGTCGTAGTCGGTGTGAGGGTGATAAGAGTTAAAATTAGCGGTGCTGAACTGCTGTAGTGGTCGACGACTAAGATGTTTTGCTCTCGTGGAAGAAATAATAAACAGTCGCTCGTTAAGATGTGATCAACTACTTGTTTGGAAGTGGTTACCATTTTCATGAACTGGGTAGAGAGATCTATGGTGGGTAGAGAGATTTATGGCCCTGGATCGGATCCAGTGAACGGTGTGAAGTTTGGATTCAGTGGCTGCTTTAAGCGAATTTTATATATCTGTTGGAGAAATGGACGGATGGATGTTGCTAAGGCAGACATAAAAAAAGATTAATCAGGCTTTTGGTGGTGGAACACCAGACTTTAATGTCGGCGTTTTAAGGGTTACATAAGTAAGGTCGGACAGGGTAGAGAGCTGGAAAAAAACCCTCCGCCCTGACGAATAATTCTATTCTTTCCCGAGGTCAATTAGAATCCAGGCTTAAACTGGTTGATAATGGTGGTGATTTGACGAGGTGTAAAGTCCAGCAGTATTCCGTCAAGAATTACCAGGGGAATCTACGAAGAACTTGTCTAAAGAGACATCTTGGCCGGAATCAGTTCACACGTGTGGTCAGCTTGGCTACCAGACTCAAAATATGGCAGGTGAAAGTTCAACACGATCTTTAAATTGGTTTTTCGTAAAGCAAGTGTACCATGACCGCCTCCCAAGTGCTTTTTAGATAATCCATTCTTTTCTTATTGTCTTTGGATTCATTTTCGAGTGGGAATGTTCGTAATGAAAATAATAGCGATTGGATGATGGAATCCATGATATTTACACCGTCAGACTCTAGTTAAGAATTTTGTTTCTAAACACTGTCGTTACACATAATTTTTTACACCGTAATACAATAATGAGGAACTTTGTTTGTAAACCCTGTCAAAACACATGATATTTACACTCTAAGACCCTAATGAAGAACTTTGTTTGTAAACACTGTTGGTACCTATAATATTAAAACCGTAAGATACCAGTGAAGAATCTTGTTTGTAAACACTGTCGGTACACATGATATTTACACCATAAGATATTAGTGAAGAACTTTGCAAACATTGTCGGTACACACGATATTTACTTCGTAGGACACTAGTGAATAACCTTGTTAACACTGACGGCTCACATGATATTTACACTGTGGAACACTAGTGAATAAATTGGTTTCTAAACACTGTCGGTACACATGATATTTACACTGTGGGATATTAGTGAAGAAATTGGATTGTAAACACTATCAGTACACATGTTGTTTACACTGTGGGACACTAGTGAAGAAATTGGATTGTAAACACTATCAGTACACATGTTGTTTACACTGTGGGATACTAGTGAAGAAATTGGATTGTAAACACTGCCAGTACACTGTCATGCTTCCGAAACTTGCAAGATGTAACAGCGAGTTCATGGGCGTGAGTATGTACATCCCATATTCAGTCGCAAAGAGATTATTTCTGTCTCTCAATTGCACCTTACTGCGTCGTATTATCTCACATAATAATAATCAGCAGTGCAGAATCCTGGATGGAGCGTAATGGAGCACGAGAAGGTGGTCTATAATTTTTTTCACCTTATGTAAAGGTAAAGAAACAAATACATCATACACGACTTTGCACCGTTAATTATCCTTGAAATCTGTGAATCAACTCCCACAACTTAATGAAATGAACCAAATAATACAATTTTTAATTTTTATTTAATAATAGTATAATATGTTCGTTATGTTTCTTTCTTGTTATTGGATTGCTTTCATTAAACCAAATCCGTGATTTAAATTTCTTCTGTTTTATTATACCAATAACAAACGTTAAATCATTTATCTCAGATGTTGAGCTAAAGTTATACAGTCATGATTTTCTTTGATCATAAAGTCTCGAGTAAAATGCTGTTACGTTTTTAAAGGGTAGAAAATTATTAAAACATGCAATTAATCGTTTAAGTAAAGTTATGTTCCATTCTTCCTTTAAATTTGGTTTCATTAATTGTGTGGGATATTGGTTTGTTTTAAATATGGTGCAAAGCTGCACGAAATCTTATTGGTTAACTGTCGCTAATCTAGCAATAATAGACTAGATGGAAGACAACAAGTTAACACAATTCACCGCCAACGCTTGGGCAGTGATATTTACATTAGTAACGAATAACGGAACGAACTGTCACATATCACGATGGTAAAGCTGAAAGGGCGAGTACGTAAGACAATGGGGATTTGAACTTACCACCTACAGATTACGAGTTTAGTTGGTTTATTTGTAGTAAAGCGCAAAGCTAAATAATGTACTATCTGTGCTCTGCCCATCACGGTTATCGAAAAACAGGTTTTTATCATTTTAAATCCACAGACAAATAGCACTGTGCCACTTGAGAGGGGAGTAGTTTAGAATTGTATATAATGTTTAACACATGTATAAACATATACTGTGTAGTTTATCTTGTTTTATTTTCTTTCATTATGAAATATATTTTCATTAATAACTAAGTAGAATGATTTAAACCTAACTTAAATCTTCTGAGTTATCCAATCCTTGTGGTTTGGTTTGATTTATTTTGAATTTCGCGCAATGCTACACAAGGGCTATCTGTGCTAGCCGTCCATAATTTAGCAATGTAAGACTAGAAGGAAGTCAGCTAATCATCACCACCCATCGCCAACACTTGGACTACTCTTTTACCAACGAATAGTGGGATTGACCGTAGCATTATTAATTCCCCACGGCTGAAAGGGTAAGCATGTTTGGTGTGCCAATCCTTGTGATTTCTCACTATGATTGTGGCTGAAAATAACGTTAGTAGAGAGCACTCAAGTAATAAGTCAGTACGTTCTAATTATCATACGTTTTATTTTCTTATGATATACTATATTGAAGTTACGTCGATATATTAAATTAGGTACATTATTTACTAAATTATTGTTGTTTAACCTGGTCTATTTGATCTATCTTACTTTGACCAATAGGTATAGGTAGCTATAAGAACGTCAAGAAAAGCTTGACTTTTATTGGGTCAGATTATTGGCCTGCTATTAAAAGGACTAATATATTTCATATTTGTCTGCGGAGTTTCTACGATTTCTCCTACTCTGCACTGCTGCTCTCTGTCAAATGCTTATCGTTAATTCCCTTCAGAAAATACTATTCTGTGTTAAATGGTGACAGGTATTGGTTTGGAACTAGAGAAACTGTAGGTCGTTTCACCCTTCTACACTGTCGCGCAAGTGTCTTTTTATCTTCTGGCGTATTCTTTGCCACAGTTACATCAACGTCATTCATGGAATTCTTTTCTCCTGCCTTGAACAATATATTTATTGTTATAGTTCAAACTTTGTCTTTGTTGGGAAAACAAAGGAATTTTATAAGAAAATCGTGGTATGTGAAGGAACGCACTGTTAAGAAATGGATCTTCATGAGATTTTTTTGTGTGAAAAAGAACATTAATAATTTGTTTGTAAATGAATATTTTATTAAGTTCCTCTAGCGTATTTGTTGACAAACAAAACAAGTATTTCCAGGAACTGTAGAGAAACGGCAGGCAAAAATGTGTTGTTGTCGTAGCATTTGAAAACTACTATATTTTACCTTTCTGTAACTATAACAATATATGTTTGTTTAGGTATATTTAGGAATAGTTCTGGGATGGTGCAAAGACTTGTACAAGCTAATATGAGCTATGAGTTATTCTTTCCTGGAATACGTACAATGAGAATGATCACTGACTTATGGGACAATCCAACAATTTATCGTTCTGTAGAAACTTATTATTCTTCTAATCTAGCAGCCACCAGAGTTCTATAACGGTTATATATAAACAAGACAGTTCGATTATAAAGACTTCCCAGTACGTGTTCGTTTATAAAGCATTGTGTGGGAAATAAAACTTGTTGTCCGTCTCACTTGTGTGTGAATATGTTCTCTATTCTCTGTGTTCCATTTATTTTCCTGCAAACAAACCTTTTCGAATCTATAGTAATGCGAACTTGAAAACAATAAAAAAGCTTACGTATCAGGCGTTCTTTAAACATAAGGGTTGTTTTTCAGACACAATAAATTGTACAATTGTAAAGGTTCTTTTTGAGAGATAAAAATAAATACAATTATGAAGATGGTTTTTGAGACATAAGAGGTAGTACAATTATGAATGTTGTTTTTGAAATAAAATAATTATGAAAGATGGTTTTTAAACGTAAATTATGTATGTGTTTTCTTATAATTAAGCCACATCAGGCTATCTGCTGAGCCCCCCGAGGGGAATCGAACCCATGATTTTAGCGTTGTAAACCCGAAGATATACCACTGTACTATCAGGAGGTTTAAACGTAAAAGGTTGTACAATTAGAATTACAATTCTTAATGTCCTTATTTTTAAAGAATATGTTTTGTTCTTTATTTTATTGTTGCTTTAATATAGGACGGGCCCTGCGTGGCCAGGTGGTTAAGGCGCTCGACTCGCAATCTAAGGGTCACGAGTTTGAATCCCCGTCACACCAAACATACTTGCCTTTTCAGCTGTGGGATAATAATGTGATAGTCAATCCCATTATTTGTTGGGAAGAAATAGCTTAAGAGTTGGCAGTGGGTGGTGATGACTAGCTGCCTTCCCTCTAGTCTTACACACCTAAATTAGGGACGGCCAGCGCAGATAGCTCTCGTGTAGCTTTGTGCGAAATTAAAAAAGAAAGCAAACATGATATAGAACGCCCCTAGTGGCTCAAAGGTAAGTCTGTAGCCTTCTGACTCTCAAATTGGGGGTTCAATACTATAGTGGGTGAGAAGAAATAATGCATTGTATAGTTATTGTTTGATAACAATCATCCGATTCTCCTAAAATGGCGTGTTTAAAGTATAGTGTTGTTGTTAACTTTTATTCCTTTATTAAGAGCAGTTAGTAACTGTGGTTATATGAGGGTTTTGAATGGACCAACCAATCGTTTGAATAAAAACAAATTAGTTCCAGAGATCACATGGGTCAACACATGTTCAAGGTATATAACATGTTCTCTCTTCTTTTTTTATTTAATAAGGGAAACAACTGAAAAGTTTCACAAACAACGTCGTGGCTAATTAATAAATTTTATATTTGAACTGTTTATCAAAGTGGATAAGATTAGAGGCAAAAAAATATGTCAGTAAACTAGGATTTTTAGAGCAATGAAAACGTCATCAGTATTTCGAGTTTAGATCACTAACGCCGAGAACGTTGCTTCTTCGATCAAATCATAAATCCATTAGATAAAATTGAAGAGATAAGATTTATTACACATGCGTTTTTTTATTTCATTTTAAGCCTTTAGTCCTTTGCTGTGAATTAGAACACATGCATGCGTATAAGCATCTTCTGTGTACTACACGTTTAAGTATTACGTGAGAGACGAAGTAATTATATCTGTCAATATCATCGTTATGAAGTTCCTCATATTTATTGGCATCACCAAAGGCTCTCAGTTTATGTCAGCTAATTATATTTCCGATGTGTTTGAACAATTTTTTAATTTATTTTCGTTGCTTAATGATTAAAAGATAAAAAATCTCAAATCTTCAATTATAAACGTTTTCTTCTATTAGGTAAAGAAGGGCAAATGCATTTAACAAAGGTTCAATAAAAACATTTGTTTCTTCTGCAGATTGATTCTCCTCCTGTATGCACATGTTACGTTGTCTTCAATTGGTAAATGATATATCGGGATTGCCAGGAATGACGTGTACAACATTTTCTGTTTCATTTTTATAAATCTACAAGTACTTCTCACAAGATTACACTATGTAACAACATTTTTACTTTTTCTTGTTTATGGGCAGAAAGTGTTATTTCCAAATTGCTTATGCCTAAAATAAATGATAAAGACCAATTTTACTCTTCAAACTTTGCTGTTGTGATCTGGGTAATGAAATTTTCAAAATTACCCATTTTCCAGAACATTCCAGGTAGATTCATTGCTGAGTAGTCGATAGAGAATTTTCTCGAACTTACAAGAATTTTCAAGAACTTTCTATAATGTTGTAGAACTTAAAAATGTTTTAGACTGTTGTACAACTTACGAGAATTTTCTAGAACTTTTCAAAATAACATATATACAGAGGTTCACCACTCACCACTTCAGTTTAGTCCTAGCTGCCTAACTGAACACATAGACCAATCTAATTTTATCAGAGATGGCATCAAGAAGCTTCAAACATTCTCCAGACTTATTCTGATATATATGTGACCAATTTATCAAGACAAGGGCGAAAAAGTACTCTGTGATAGCATCTTTATTGAAGTATGATGAGCATGGCTGGGAGGTTATCGGAAACCTCAAAATAGTGGCATTCCTAATGGTTGAGGCTTTACCAAGTTTCCCTGTTTTCACCACAGCGCACTACAACAGGAAGCATTGGCCACAACGGACCGAGTTCTCTGTGAGGAAGCACAATGTCAAGTGTGAGCCATTAGTGGACCTCCAGAAGGTGTTGTTCCCACCATTGCACATAAATTGGGTCTTACGAAACAATTTGTCACAGCTCTTGATAAGAAGTTTTCAGCCTTCAAGTACCTTCCAGACTTTTTCCCTAAGCTGTCTGAGATAAAGGTCAAAACTGGTGTCTTCGTTGGACCACAAATAAATAAGATCCTGAAGTGCACAGAATTTCCCAATAAACTCAGTAGGAAGACAAAAACCTAGTGGTAGCTTTGGTTCGGGACTTTTTGAGCAATCATAAGGCCGAAAATTATGTGAAACTGGTGAAGGTTCCAGTGAAGAACTATGGCAAAATGGGCTGCAGGATGTCCCTGAATGTCCATATTCTTGACGCTCATCTTGATAAATTCAAAGAAGACATGGGAGCATATTCAGAAGAGCAAGGCGAGCGCTTCCACCGAGGTATACTAGAATTTAAATACCGCTACCAAAGAGCGTATAACGAAAACATGATGGGAAACTATATTTGGGGGCTGATACGTGAAAGTCGCAACTCTTGAAAAATGCTCACTTCTGAACATTTTTGTATAACTATAGCATAAATGCATGTAAACCTTGATTCATATGTTGTTTTATTCAGTCCTATGTAAATGAAATGTGTATATTTGCCCGTTTTCACATAGAAATTAGATTAATTTCTAGATTTCATTATCCAGGTTACAAAACCAAAGTTTGAAGGGAATAATGGCCATTTTCTGTACTTTTATAACATAAGAAATTAAGAAATAACACATACTATCCAGGAACAAACTTTGTGTTACATAGTGTTATCGTAATCGGATACCAATAGTTTTCGGTTTGCATTTTTTTCTTATGTACAGTAGGTTAACTGAGCCATATTAAAACGACTTTTAATATGCAAAACAGCGAGACACGAGAAAATCAAAGGCAACATAAATTCAGGGTCAAACGGCTAGTATAAACACTATAATTTGGAATTTTTTAGTGTTGCACAGATAGTGCGATGCCATCAATAATTGGGAAAGGTATGCAACAGTTTTGAACGTAGCTTCATGTGAAACTATGCTTAATAATCAAGTTGTAGTTTCCACAAGTAGTAACAAGGTTTTGTACGTAGCTTCAGGTGAAACTATGCTTAATAATCAAGTTGTAGTTTCCACAAGTAGTAACAAGGTTTTGAACGTAGCTTCAGGTGAAATTATGCTTAATAATCAAGCTGTAGTTTCCACAAGTAGTAACAAGGTTTTGAACGTAGCTTCAGGTGAAACTATGCTTAATAATCAAGTTGTAGTTTCCACAAGTAGTAACAAGGTTTTGAACGTAGCTTCAGGTGAAACTATGCTTAATAATCAAGTTGTAGTTTCCACAAGTAGTAACAAGGTTTTGAACGTAGCTTCAGGTGAAACTATGCTTAATAATCAAGTTGTAGTTTCCACAAGTAGTAACAAGGTTTTGAACGTAGCTTCAGGTGAAATTATGCTTAATAATCAAGTTGTAGTTTCCACAAGTAGGAACAACGCTTTGAACGTAGCTTCGAAGGTCGTCTCATATTCCTATATATATATATCAACGTTGTTAGAAATTCCACAATACACTGTATCTTACGTCTGGTGATTTAAAATTATGTATGTCTGAACATAGAAAACGAACGTTTAGTTTTTATGTTTTTTCCTCAGAGATTGAGACAAATAACCATGCATTATTTTTACCTTGAGACATTTCTTTTCATCACTAAAGAATTTAAGAATTTCCTTTTCAATTGTCTTCAGTCCTTGTAAAATATCAAATCTTTTGCCAACATTAGTCTAATAACGATATATTTGCTTTAAAAATAGCTATAACTCTGTTGGATATATTTATTGAGTCTTTATTTTTTTTGTCTTGGCGTTATTTATTCCACAGGAGTGAGAAACCTTGGTCATGAAGGCATACTACGTTGTTCGCTCCTCTACATAGTTTTCTATATCCATACCAGCCGTTTTTACATATATATATTTTGCTCATCAAGTGGGTTTTCTCGTCATCACGAAGTACAACAATGTTCTCCAATTATATTCGAATACATTTCTTCCTGAATGCACACTAATGCAACGATTATTTCTGATGGGCATGCAAATACAACAATACTACCTTCAGATACATGAATACATGGCTACAATGTAGAAACACAAAAGTGTGTCGCTACTTCCAGCAGATAGTTACACATAACGATACTTCCTAAATACATACATCCAGTGCAACTTATTGAATATACACACGAATGCGACGTTACTTTCTGAATACACATTGTCGTCCCACAAAGCATGCGAAACAATTAAAAAACCCTTAATACAATTTAAATGGTCTGATCTTATACCTAATACGTCTAACAATTCATTTTTTTTCAAACCTTTCGTGAATTCGTTAGTACGACAATACTGAGCACGCAGGTAATCTCTTTATAATCTTAAAACTTTGTTGTTGTTATAATTTATGTAATTTGTTAAACCTGATGTGTTTATTTTTCAGTTCTGTCGTACAGGACTCAATGTTTCCAATATTCATGCTAAATGATGAAAAACATTGTAAATTGTAAAGTATGTTCTCGCATAGCGAAATGACAAATTAGCTATAAATTATTACTTTCCATTATTTTCAGCACAAAATAAACTTGTGGAGTAAGAAGGGCCACCAGAAATAAACGTTCCGCAAATCGTTCAGGTTTCACTTCCTTAAAGCTTCTTTTAATTGGTTTTATTTGTAATGATTATTAGAGGCTGATTGCGGCCTATTCAATAGCGTATCGAGCAGCGTACTAAAGTTTAAGAATGATTATGAAAGTTTACGGTTGGGTGTGACTGGGTTATTACCGTTGTATTCAAGACGTGATAACAATAAACATGAACGGTGGTTTTTACTGTCATGAAAGAAGAGGCTAGTTCTATTATTTGGTTCAAAGAAGTGAACAAAGCCCTTTATAACGTCGGACGATGCTAACTGGATGCTTTCCATCTTGTCAGTGGATTAAAATGAAAGACGACCATACCTGAAATATTTGGGTCTGTCACCAGCACGTTTAACTCATGTGCGCGTCTTTGTAGCCCCTAAAATGACAAACGTGTGTTAATATTTATCATCGTCATTCAGGTTTTCCTTCAGTCGTACCTGCGAGTCTGAAACCAAACTACTTACAACGTGACACAATCTCACTGCTTATCACTCTATAACGCTCATAAAATATTGAC
The DNA here is from genome assembly GCA_011833715.1 of Carcinoscorpius rotundicauda. Classification (NCBI taxonomy): domain Eukaryota; kingdom Metazoa; phylum Arthropoda; class Merostomata; order Xiphosura; family Limulidae; genus Carcinoscorpius; species Carcinoscorpius rotundicauda. The sequence goes on from CM022403.1 coordinate 17,365,009, forward strand.
CATATCTATGATTTCCTTTTCTACTGGGCGGAACAAAACTTAGTGGTCAGCGTGCCGAACTACTGTATCAACAGGTCCAGAGTTTGAACTGCATTATATCGCTCAAGAAACTTTGAACTTTCAGATGAGGTGTTGTTATAGCTCTAACAGTTATTTCAACCAGTTGGTTAAGAGTAGTTACACAATATTCGGTGGGTGCTACAGACAGGTTGCTCTCTCTTTGGCCAGCTTATATAATTAGAAATAAAATGGCTGAACCTAATCTCTTATTTTGTTCGTTTAGCTTAGGTATGGCATAAGATACGAATAAGGTTGAAAATACCAAATACCTTTTGTATTATAGAAGATTTATGTGTTTGGTTTTATTTATCAACACTTAATTACTAACACAACTCCATGACACAAAAGTTACCCAGGAAAACTTGTTTATACAGAAGTATTAGCTTTTTAGTCGATTGCTGTTGTACAGTGTTATTAAAGTGTTGCATGAAACACAAAAATGCGTTACTAAATTTTATAGAAATCTGGCAAACCGTTTTGGTTACAGAAATACGCACTCTTCATACATTTGAGGGGAGCGTATTTATGTAGCTGTTTCATTAAATCGTGTAACATATTAAAATATCAGACGTTACAGATCTTTTAAAGAAACGTTCTGTATTGGTTCCCTACGCACCAGATGCTGATTTAGGACGTGTACTTCTGAAAGGACAGTCCTCTTGGATAGAGTTAGTCCTGGATAAAGTTTCGGTACAGTTGTGATGAAGCACTTAAGTGGATCGTTTGAAAATATTTGAGTTGAGAATTAGGTTCCTTGAAATCGTTAATTTCGACTCATCATATAACCTTACAAGATTTGGGTTTTGATACCCGTGTTGGCAGAGAGAGGATAGTACATTGTGTAGCTCTTAGTTTATTAACAGCCTATTCTTATGCACATCAATTGTTGCATGGAACTTTATAATTTTAAATTCCCAACGCATGATAATTAAGATTCAGATGAACAAATGGTTTTCGTTTATGATTTAGGGAATATGGAACCTCTTTTTTTGGTTGTTGTTATTTTAATAAGGTGAACACATGACATGAGTAATGTATGAAGTCATATTTCCGTTCCATACATAAAATCGAACCCATGATTTTAGCGTTGTAAACCCGAAGATATACCACTGTACTATCAGGAGGTTTAAACGTAAAAGGTTGTACAATTAGAATTACAATTCTTAATGTCCTTATTTTTAAAGAATATGTTTTGTTCTTTATTTTATTGTTGCTTTAATATAGGACGGGCCCTGCGTGGCCAGGTGGTTAAGGCGCTCGACTCGCAATCTAAGGGTCACGAGTTTGAATCCCCGTCACACCAAACATACTTGCCTTTTCAGCTGTGGGATAATAATGTGATAGTCAATCCCATTATTTGTTGGGAAGAAATAGCTTAAGAGTTGGCAGTGGGTGGTGATGACTAGCTGCCTTCCCTCTAGTCTTACACACCTAAATTAGGGACGGCCAGCGCAGATAGCTCTCGTGTAGCTTTGTGCGAAATTAAAAAGAAAGCAAACATGATATAGAACGCCCCTAGTGGCTCAAAGGTAAGTCTGTAGCCTTCTGACTCTCAAATTGGGGGGTTCGATACTATAGTGGGTGAGAAGAAATAATGCATTGTATAGTTATTGTTTGATAACAATCATCCGATTCTCCTAAAATGGCGTGTTTTTAAAGTATAGTGTTGTTGTTAACTTTTATTCCTTTATTAAGAGCAGTTAGTAACTGTGGTTATATGAGGGTTTTGAATGGACCAACCAATCGTTTGAATAAAAACAAATTAGTTCCAGAGATCACATGGGTCAACACATGTTCAAGGTATATAACATGTTCTCTCTTCTTTTTTTATTTAATAAGGGAAACAACTGAAAAGTTTCACAAACAACGTCGTGGCTAATTAATAAATTTTATATTTGAACTGTTTATCAAAGTGGATAAGATTAGAGGCAAAAAAATATGTCAGTAAACTAGGATTTTTAGAGCAATGAAAACGTCATCAGTATTTCGAGTTTAGATCACTAACGCCGAGAACGTTGCTTCTTCGATCAAATCATAAATCCATTAGATAAAATTGAAGAGATAAGATTTATTACACATGCGTTTTTTATTTCATTTTAAGCCTTTAGTCCTTTGCTGTGAATTAGAACACATGCATGCGTATAAGCATCTTCTGTGTACTACACGTTTAAGTATTACGTGAGAGACGAAGTAATTATATCTGTCAATATCATCGTTATGAAGTTCCTCATATTTATTGGCATCACCAAAGGCTCTCAGTTTATGTCAGCTAATTATATTTCCGATGTGTTTGAACAATTTTTTAATTTATTTTCGTTGCTTAATGATTAAAAGATAAAAAATCTCAAATCTTCAATTATAAACGTTTTCTTCTATTAGGTAAAGAAGGGCAAATGCATTTAACAAAGGTTCAATAAAACATTTGTTTCTTCTGCAGATTGATTCTCCTCCTGTATGCACATGTTACGTTGTCTTCAATTGGTAAATGATATATCGGGATTGCCAGGAATGACGTGTACAACATTTTCTGTTTCATTTTTATAAATCTACAAGTACTTCTCACAAGATTACACTATGTAACAACATTTTTACTTTTTCTTGTTTATGGGCAGAAAGTGTTATTTCCAAATTGCTTATGCCTAAAATAAATGATAAAGACCAATTTTACTCTTCAAACTTTGCTGTTGTGATCTGGGTAATGAAATTTTCAAATTACCCATTTTCCAGAACATTCCAGGTAGATTCATTGCTGAGTAGTCGATAGAGAATTTTCTCGAACTTACAAGAATTTTCAAGAACTTTCTATAATGTTGTAGAACTTAAAAATGTTTTAGACTGTTGTACAACTTACGAGAATTTTCTAGAACTTTTCAAAATAACATATATACAGAGGTTCACCACTCACCACTTCAGTTTAGTCCTAGCTGCCTAACTGAACACATAGACCAATCTAATTTTATCAGAGATGGCATCAAGAAGCTTCAAACATTCTCCAGACTTATTCTGATATATATGTGACCAATTTATCAAGACAAGGGCGAAAAAGTACTCTGTGATAGCATCTTTATTGAAGTATGATGAGCATGGCTGGGAGGTTATCGGAAACCTCAAAATAGTGGCATTCCTAATGGTTGAGGCTTTACCAAGTTTCCCTGTTTTCACCACAGCGCACTACAACAGGAAGCATTGGCCACAACGGACCGAGTTCTCTGTGAGGAAGCACAATGTCAAGTGTGAGCCATTAGTGGACCTCCAGAAGGTGTTGTTCCCACCATTGCACATAAATTGGGTCTTACGAAACAATTTGTCACAGCTCTTGATAAGAAGTTTTCAGCCTTCAAGTACCTTCCAGACTTTTTCCCTAAGCTGTCTGAGATAAAGGTCAAAACTGGTGTCTTCGTTGGACCACAAATAAATAAGATCCTGAAGTGCACAGAATTTCCCAATAAACTCAGTAGGAAGACAAAAACCTAGTGGTAGCTTTGGTTCGGGACTTTTTGAGCAATCATAAGGCCGAAAATTATGTGAAACTGGTGAAGGTTCCAGTGAAGAACTATGGCAAAATGGGCTGCAGGATGTCCCTGAATGTCCATATTCTTGACGCTCATCTTGATAAATTCAAAGAAGACATGGGAGCATATTCAGAAGAGCAAGGCGAGCGCTTCCACCGAGGTATACTAGAATTTAAATACCGCTACCAAAGAGCGTATAACGAAAACATGATGGGAAACTATATTTGGGGGCTGATACGTGAAAGTCGCAACTCTTGAAAAATGCTCACTTCTGAACATTTTTGTATAACTATAGCATAAATGCATGTAAACCTTGATTCATATGTTGTTTTATTCAGTCCTATGTAAATGAAATGTGTATATTTGCCCGTTTTCACATAGAAATTAGATTAATTTCTAGATTTCATTATCCAGGTTACAAAACCAAAGTTTGAAGGGAATAATGGCCATTTTCTGTACTTTTATAACATAAGAAATTAAGAAATAACACATACTATCCAGGAACAAACTTTGTGTTACATAGTGTTATCGTAATCGGATACCAATAGTTTTCGGTTTGCATTTTTTTCTTATGTACAGTAGGTTAACTGAGCCATATTAAAACGACTTTTAATATGCAAAACAGCGAGACACGAGAAAATCAAAGGCAACATAAATTCAGGGTCAAACGGCTAGTATAAACACTATAATTTGGAATTTTTTAGTGTTGCACAGATAGTGCGATGCCATCAATAATTGGGAAAGGTATGCAACAGTTTTGAACGTAGCTTCATGTGAAACTATGCTTAATAATCAAGTTGTAGTTTCCACAAGTAGTAACAAGGTTTTGAACGTAGCTTCAGGTGAAACTATGCTTAATAATCAAGTTGTAGTTTCCACAAGTAGTAACAAGGTTTTGAACGTAGCTTCAGGTGAAATTATGCTTAATAATCAAGCTGTAGTTTCCACAAGTAGTAACAAGGTTTTGAACGTAGCTTCAGGTGAAACTATGCTTAATAATCAAGTTGTAGTTTCCACAAGTAGTAACAAGGTTTTGAACGTAGCTTCAGGTGAAACTATGCTTAATAATCAAGTTGTAGCTTCCACAAGTAGTAACAAGGTTTTGAACGTAGCTTCAGGTGAAACTATGCTTAATAATCAAGTTGTAGTTTCCACAAGTAGTAACAAGGTTTTGAACGTAGCTTCAGGTGAAATTATGCTTAATAATCAAGTTGTAGTTTCCACAAGTAGGAACAACGCTTTGAACGTAGCTTCGAAGGTCGTCTCATATTCCTATATATATATATCAACGTTGTTAGAAATTCCACAATACACTGTATCTTACGTCTGGTGATTTAAAATTATGTATGTCTGAACATAGAAAACGAACGTTTAGTTTTTATGTTTTTTCCTCAGAGATTGAGACAAATAACCATGCATTATTTTTACCTTGAGACATTTCTTTTCATCACTAAAGAATTTAAGAATTTCCTTTTCAATTGTCTTCAGTCCTTGTAAAATATCAAATCTTTTGCCAACATTAGTCTAATAACGATATATTTGCTTTAAAAATAGCTATAACTCTGTTGGATATATTTATTGAGTCTTTATTTTTTTTGTCTTGGCGTTATTTATTCCACAGGAGTGAGAAACCTTGGTCATGAAGGCATACTACGTTGTTCGCTCCTCTACATAGTTTTCTATATCCATACCAGCCGTTTTTACATATATATATTTTGCTCATCAAGTGGGTTTTCTCGTCATCACGAAGTACAACAATGTTCTCCAATTATATTCGAATACATTTCTTCCTGAATGCACACTAATGCAACGATTATTTCTGATGGGCATGCAAATACAACAATACTACCTTCAGATACATGAATACATGGCTACAATGTAGAAACACAAAAGTGTGTCGCTACTTCCAGCAGATAGTTACACATAACGATACTTCCTAAATACATACATCCAGTGCAACTTATTGAATATACACACGAATGCGACGTTACTTTCTGAATACACATTGTCGTCCCACAAAGCATGCGAAACAATTAAAAAACCCTTAATACAATTTAAATGGTCTGATCTTATACCTAATACGTCTAACAATTCATTTTTTTTCAAACCTTTCGTGAATTCGTTAGTACGACAATACTGAGCACGCAGGTAATCTCTTTATAATCTTAAAACTTTGTTGTTGTTATAATTTATGTAATTTGTTAAACCTGATGTGTTTATTTTTCAGTTCTGTCGTACAGGACTCAATGTTTCCAATATTCATGCTAAATGATGAAAAACATTGTAAATTGTAAAGTATGTTCTCGCATAGCGAAATGACAAATTAGCTATAAATTATTACTTTCCATTATTTTCAGCACAAAATAAACTTGTGGAGTAAGAAGGGCCACCAGAAATAAACGTTCCGCAAATCGTTCAGGTTTCACTTCCTTAAAGCTTCTTTTAAATTGGTTTTATTTGTAATGATTATTAGAGGCTGATTGCGGCCTATTCAATAGCGTATCGAGCAGCGTACTAAAGTTTAAGAATGATTATGAAAGTTTACGGTTGGGTGTGACTGGGTTATTACCGTTGTATTCAAGACGTGATAACAATAAACATGAACGGTGGTTTTTACTGTCATGAAAGAAGAGGCTAGTTCTATTATTTGGTTCAAAGAAGTGAACAAAGCCCTTTATAACGTCGGACGATGCTAACTGGATGCTTTCCATCTTGTCAGTGGATTAAAATGAAAGACGACCATACCTGAAATATTTGGGTCTGTCACCAGCACGTTTAACTCATGTGCGCGTCTTTGTAGCCCCTAAAATGACAAACGTGTGTTAATATTTATCATCGTCATTCAGGTTTTCCTTCAGTCGTACCTGCGAGTCTGAAACCAAACTACTTACAACGTGACACAATCTCACTGCTTATCACTCTATAACGCTCATAAAATATTGACCATATCTATGATTTCCTTTTCTACTGGGCGGAACAAAACTTAGTGGTCAGCGTGCCGAACTACTGTATCAACAGGTCCAGAGTTTGAACTGCATTATATCGCTCAAGAAACTTTGAACTTTCAGATGAGGTGTTGTTATAGCTCTAACAGTTATTTCAACCAGTTGGTTAAGAGTAGTTACACAATATTCGGTGGGTGCTACAGACAGGTTGCTCTCTCTTTGGCCAGCTTATATAATTAGAAATAAAATGGCTGAACCTAATCTCTTATTTTGTTCGTTTAGCTTAGGTATGGCATAAGATACGAATAAGGTTGAAAATACCAAATACCTTTTGTATTATAGAAGATTTATGTGTTTGGTTTTATTTATCAACACTTAATTACTAACACAACTCCATGACACAAAAGTTACCCAGGAAAACTTGTTTATACAGAAGTATTAGCTTTTTAGTCGATTGCTGTTGTACAGTGTTATTAAAGTGTTGCATGAAACACAAAAATGCGTTACTAAATTTTATAGAAATCTGGCAAACCGTTTTGGTTACAGAAATACGCACTCTTCATACATTTGAGGGGAGCGTATTTATGTAGCTGTTTCATTAAATCGTGTAACATATTAAAATATCAGACGTTACAGATCTTTTAAAGAAACGTTCTGTATTGGTTCCCTACGCACCAGATGCTGATTTAGGACGTGTACTTCTGAAAGGACAGTCCTCTTGGATAGAGTTAGTCCTGGATAAAGTTTCGGTACAGTTGTGATGAAGCACTTAAGTGGATCGTTTGAAAATATTTGAGTTGAGAATTAGGTTCCTTGAAATCGTTAATTTCGACTCATCATATAACCTTACAAGATTTGGGTTTTGATACCCGTGTTGGCAGAGAGAGGATAGTACATTGTGTAGCTCTTAGTTTATTAACAGCCTATTCTTATGCACATCAATTGTTGCATGGAACTTTATAATTTTAAATTCCCAACGCATGATAATTAAGATTCAGATGAACAAATGGTTTTCGTTTATGATTTAGGGAATATGGAACCTCTTTTTTTGGTTGTTGTTATTTTAATAAGGTGAACACATGACATGAGTAATGTATGAAGTCATATTTCCGTTCCATACATAAAAGGTAAAAAAAGAATGAAATATTTGCGTTGTAAAACAACATTTACTTCAGCTCTCCTCCTTGGCTAAGTGTCTCACGCTTCTATTTAGCAAGTGTTTTATTATCCATTTTCTCTCCAAGTTAATTATGACCAAGCATGGCCAGATGATTAGGACACTCGACTCGTAATCTGAGGGTCACAGGCTCGAACCCTCATCACACCGAACACGGTTGTCCTTTCAGCTGTGGGGGCGTTTTATATTCCGGTCAGTCCCACTTGTCGATGGTAAAAGAGTAGCTCAAGAGTTGGTGGTGCATAATGTTAATTAGCTGCCTCCTCTCTAGTCTTTTGCTGATAAATTAGGGACGGCCTAATATCTAATAGACCTCGTATAGCTTAGTGCAAAATTCAAAACAAACCAGACCAAACTGAATATTTGTTTGTTGAATTTAGACAAAGCTATATAATAAATCATTTGCGCTTTGACAACCACAAGGGATCGAATCACGAATTTTAGCATTGTGAGTCTTCAGATTTACCAATGACCTACTGGGAGCATCTTACTACATAAGTAAACTCGCGGCTTATTTTTTTTACGATATGACGTAATTGTGTGATCAAGGAAACTTTTTCTTTCTTTTTACCACAGGTACCACATGAGTGAGTCATCATTGATTTGTGCTTAAACTTTAATACGAACTGACAATCACGTCACACAGACACACATACGCACGCCTAAGAAACGCTGCACTACACATTATTGTATTGACGCTTTAATATTTACAGGTGCATTCATACGGGTCGGAAGCCACCTTAGGGTAAAAAGCAGATATAATCTTGTTAGAAACAAGGACACGCAAAGTGATAAATAACATTAGACGAGTTTCTGTGGTGCTGTATTATCTTTACACCTGTAAAGATACCGGCAACAAATATGTAAAGCTAAGAGTGTCCCTTAGTTCCATCTATAGATAAATCCAAATACAGAGTGGATTTACTAGTATAGTAAAGGTTGTACAAGAGGTACCAGTTTTTGGGTGGCTTTAAGTTTGTTCTTTAGAAAAGCCTTTTTTTAAAGGTAGTCTTAGACAGCTCTTCTGTTTATCTATTTCTAACTAAAAAATTATCAAAAAAGCATGAATGGTGTAAACCCAAGATTCGATTCCTCAAGTGACACAGAGTTCAGACAGCCCGTTTTGTACTAATACTCTAAAAAAACAAAAACAAACAAACAGAGTCAACATGGCACACCACTGGTATCAAAGTAACACATTTAGAATAAAGACTATTAAATAATCTTGAGCTAAAATCAGAACAAGAACAGTTAGGCTATGTTACTACGGATGTAATACAATAACACTGCTAATTGTATGTCCATTTTATAAAATAGTCTAGAAGCCGGGAGACATGCTAGAAATGAATAAAACAATGCCGAATTAATGATTCTCGCGACTTAAAATGAGCTTGAATATCCGTTTGTTTTAAAACTTTCTGCTATCATATTATATTTTCTATCTCTCTTTGTTCTCTTACTTCCAAGAAAAAATTATATTGTATAACAGATTATCAAACGTATAAAAAACAATATTTAAATGAAAAATATAAGGGCATTAAAAAGAGTATTGCTTCGTCCTCCATAAATAAAAATAAATTCTGCAACTTAACAACACTAGCGTTTATGAGTTATTTTATCTTTAAAAATGAATAAGCAATAGAATGGTATTTAACATTTGATAGAGTTAGTAAAAATAGTTAGGAATATCAATGTGAATGATACGATAGGTAGCTGCTTGTACACTCTTCAACTATTTTTGGAAAAGTTTAGTAGAAATACCTCGGAATATCAACGCGAATAATACGATAGGTAGCTGCTTATACACCCTTCAACTATTATTGGAAAAGTTTAGTAGAAATACCTCGGAATATCAACGCGAATAATACGATAGGTAGCTGCTTATACACCCTTCAACTATGACTGGAAAAATTTAGTAGAAATAGTTAGAAATATCAATATGAATAACACAATAGGAAGCTGCTATCGACTCTTTTACTGTTTTTGGTTTAAAAATAAATATATGGAATACATAAATATATACATCGTTTCTCGATGTACTTAAACAAATAAAACTAATTCTGGTTTCAACTGAGCCAGCTCTCACTATAAAACATAAGAAAATGTTCTTAAAAATTCAGGATTATTTAGAAGTGAAAATCGATTTAACTCATTTTGTATTAACCAAGAGTCACGTGCAGCTGAACTTCACTTTCCGATGCTACCTATACAGCGCCCTCTAGTGTATATACTATTTCAGCTCTGATATTGCAACAGTTGCTTTGAATTAGTTGTTGTTGAACACAAAGCTTCACAATGAATAATTTGCGCACTGGTCTTCTTTGGTATTGAAACTTAATTGTTAGCGCTATAAGCCTGCAGACTTAACGCTAAGCCACTGGAGGGAGGGGTGTACCCCAACAAATTAAATATCTGAAAAAGATAAAATCCATACTACAGTTATTGAATTCAACCCTGCGTGAAACACGTTCAATTGTTATAAAAAAATAACAACTCCACCTATAAAGTCTTATTCTATAAAATGAAGTAGGATGTGCTAGCAGTTCTACGATTGAGCATATATTGTCTGAAAACCCTACCCTGAACTAACTATGCACTGTCGACCTAATGATAGGATAGAAATCATCATGTGAAAGGAATATGAAGTTGTTTTGATATATCATCTGAGTCCATAGCTATCATATTTCTAGAAACAGTTGTATTAAGTAACTAATCAATCTTAAACTTTATTTACGGTCTGGTTAAACTTTATTCGTGCGCCACCGTCTAATATTTCATGATCTTGTTGCCTTATATGAGTAGCACTATATCTTTCAACAATTGAACTATTTTCTGACAAATATAAGTTATTGGTTTTAAGAGCTTTTTTCGCAGTTTTCAAACATAACTAAATCTCGATATTTGATGGACATTTAAAACCATTTTATTTTCTTCTTTGTGATAAGTCAAGGAAGAACTGGAAGCAAATTATGTTCAAGGACTATCAATAAATCTAGTAAATCGTATTTTCAGTTGGTTTTCTTTTACAGTAATCCTCGTAGAAGTTCACTTGAAATTTATAACTTTCCCTAAAGTGCGACACCAGATCTCGGATTGAGCATAAGATGATGAGTAACCAATTTTGTCAGTAACACTTAAGCTCGGGTTA